>CM054931.1:18183874-18316014 GCA_029168755.2 Tillandsia fasciculata | reverse complement strand
ACATCTATTGATCTTGGTATTCATTTTCTTTACCAAATTAGATTGATAAAGGCATTACAGCATCAAGATCATGTTAGATGTGATTGAAGTTGTTCAACGTTAAGAGTTCTTAAGTGCCATAAAATTTTCGTTTCATTTTTTGAGTTTTTTTGATAGATTTTGGTATAATGCTATTTCTTGTTTTATGAAACGTGGATTTTGTTTACAGTTGATGTGCTACAATGCCTGTACCTACTTTTCTGGATTTATGGAATTTTTCTAAATTTTTCTGAAGAAAAAGTTGAAGCCGATCCGGATCGGACTACAGTTCGGATCCCGAACGCAGTGTTTCCTGCGGGTAGCCGATCCGGATCACAATCACGATCCGATCCGGATCACGGCTAGGGTTTTACTAGAACAAGAGGGTTTTTGATTTCTTTTACTACATCTTTTGTTCTTAAGCCTCTAGAGTTTCTCTCTCTAGATTTACTTACATCTTGGAGGCCTTCCTACGCGAGTTCTTCGATTCCAAGTAAGTTTATTGATCAAAATCTCGGTTTTCACTGGTTTTCTTTATTTGCTCAAAACGTGAGTAGAAATCATGGAACTTTTCGTTATGTGAATGGTTTTTGGTCAAATTTCTTTTGAAATAAGAACTCTGGGTAGATTAGTTTGATATTGCTGGGTATTCTCCTGATTAACGAATTTTTGGGCTTCGATTTCTAAAAATTCGGTTTTGGGGCATATAATAGGAATTTTGAAAATCATGCAATTTGATCTATTTTTACAATTCTTTTTGCAAAACTATCTTTTATTCTTAGTCTCTCTACATGATATGATTGTTTGGGTACAATTTTGCAAATTTTGAAAATGAAAATTTTCGTGTTCTTGAGTTGATTCTTCACACAGGATTCTTTTTCATAAGCACTTGGATCAATGGCATTTTCATGGATCATTTTTCTACTTGCTGCCATGGTTCATGTCAAGGATACTGCCAAGCCTAAGAAGGCTAAGAGATCGAAGAAAACTCGGAGTGATTCCGAGACAGAACTGAGACTGATTCAATCGACTGGGATAACTCGAGTGGAGGAACTGTCCCAAGTGTCTCAAAAGGGAAGGCACCTGCTGGAACATCAAAGGCTCCGCCAACCCAGCAGAAAAAGGCAAAGCCCCGATGGAGGATACTCCTCTTAGACCAAAAAGAGTGTTGCAAGAAAAAGAGGAAGTACTCACGGTATTTCAATTCAAGAACCTCTTGCTAGCCAACCTCCTACTCAAGAATTCATTAGCTCAGCACGGATCAAAGATTTTGAGAAGAGGGAATGCATCGGCGAAGACATGTAAATGTCAAAGCAATGAGAGAAAGATCTACACTCTTTGGGACTCTGTTTGACCAGGCCGGTCTTGCTCCCATAATGCAACTTCCCTGAGACTACTAGGTACTGTCCTCACTCAGTACGGATGTTTTATCAGAACGGTTCAAGTCTAGTTGACCAAGATCAGGGACGTCGAGAATTTTACACTTTGGTCAAAAATATCAAGATCAAAGTCACACCCCAATTGATTGGAGGAGTGCTAGGAATGAAAGCCAGACTGATGGACTCCATTACCTGAAAACTCAAAACTTCAACAACAACTCCTGGAGAGTGGTTGTAAATGGAATTTGTCTCCCAGATACTTTGTCGACAGGAAATTCTGTTTTCTCAAAAGAGCTTCGGCCGGAGTATCGGTATGTGAACTTCATTGTATGTTATAACTCCTCCCAAACATGAATACGAAGGTCTTCGATGGGATAGGATGTTATTTCTTATCTTCTTGGAAACCCCGCAGCATCAATGGGAGCGAACTTGAACATTCCTTACCTCATGTGGTCAAGGATGGCGCGTTATGTGGAACATTCTCACCCCACAGAGAGACTCCCCTATCCAAATGATAATTATGCGCATCCTTAGAAAGTTTAAGTTGACACAAGTGCGAGCTCATATATGTACAGTTTGGGCACAATCAATGAGACGACAATTGTGAAGTCTCTGGCAAAACAAGATGATCCTCCATCACCTCCTACCGACAAAGAGCACCACCTCGAGCAACAGCTTCTGTTCCACCAGCACAACAAGCACCTCCATCAACTTCTGATGATGATGCTCAGTTAGCTCAATCTTTAAGGAACAACAGCGACTCTCAAACGAGCAAGAACGCATGTCATTGAGTTCGCTGAAATGAAGGAAGATCTCAAGGAAGTTAAGAAAGAACAAGCTTTGATGATCTCCAATCTTAAAGAAGTTAAGAAGGAGCAAGCTTCTATGAACAAACGGATCAAGAAAATGTTTCAGAAGCTAGGTGTATCAGCTCTGATGATTCTGCATAAAGTTTTTGTTTCTAATCTTTCTTTTGCAGGTTTTTAAGTTCTTGTATTTGTGTTTATTTCCTTCAGCTCACAAGTTTCTTAGTTTGTATTTAAACTTTTTAACTCTCTTTGTGTTTTGTAAATTTGGCTTAGTTTGTGACAAAAAGGGGGAGAGAGTTTAGAGATGAGAGGTGAGAACTTTGAACATGTGAGAACTTTGAACAAAATTTGACTTTGGTGAAAGGTAAGTATCACATCAACTTCTGGTTATCTTGTGATTTGTTGCATGTCTCTACTACTATTCGACTAACTATTTGGACATGTATATTACTAACAAGTTGCTTGATTATACTAACAAAGCAAAGTTATGACATTTGGAATCTTATCGCTTAGAAGATATGTCAATGTTTGATTGTGATCTTATTGATATCTGAATTACTAAATGTCATGATGAGTATAAACTTTATCTCTGCTAGGTTTTGAATGCTAAATATTCTTGAGGTATCTAACGATCTCTTTTTGTCAAGAATGATTTCTTTTTGCAGAGAGTACAGATGTCTAAGTCTAGAGTCTGTTTTAGGAGTTTATCTCATGTATTTAAATTTTTGGATCTCCATTGTAAATTTTTGTTGTATGGTGATAGCAACAAAATATCCTTTTTGAATTTTTTTTGTGGATTTGTGTTTTGTCAACGAAACCGCCAAAGGGGGAGATTGTTACGGAATTGAAGTTGGCGTATTTCGTTTGAAAGTATTAAGTCTTTGAGAAGATTGAAGATGAAAGACAAGAAGTTTGGATATAGACCTCAATCTCAAGAAAGCAAGAATTCAAAAGGATCAGGTATGTTGTATACTAAAGATTTTTGGGTTGAATACGAAATATTCTTGTAGTGTAGAAAACCACTTGGAAGAATTTTTTATTGCATATAATTAAAAATCAAAAAAACTGGGAAATGGGACATGTTAAGGATTAAAGGGGAAAACCCGGATAGACAGTCCAATCCGGATCCCGAATGGTAATTGTTCATTGGGCAAATCAATCCGGATCAAAGGCCAGTTTCGATCAGGATCCCGAACATTGGATTTTGCTGAATTGTATGAACGATCCGGATCGGACCTTGCAATCCGGATCCCGAACCCTTGGTTTTCTGGAATTGTCAATCACGCTACGACGATCCGGATCACAGTAAATCCGATCCGGATCGCCGTCCTGAAAATTTCCAGAAACGGATAGTTTTTGATCCTTATCTTCTTCCCAACGGTTTCTAACCTATATATAGACCCTTTATTCATTTTCTAGGGTAAGCTAATAATCCGAAAAAATACGACCGAAAGAGGAAAAATCCACATATAGAGAAGAAAGGAAATCAATAGATTTAATTCTATGTTTCTTCATCTATATTGATTAATTTGATTCTAGGTTTTCCAAACTCAGATTTTGAGTAGAATCAAATTAATGAATACTTAGATGGTATTTCCGATCTATTTCTAATCTAAGTATTCGGCGGATCATCACCACCCAAAAACAACGATTTACCCTAAATCGGCGCGTGGACTCGCGTGGCCTTGTGGATTCAAGGTGCAACCGCTCTCGTGGATTCGGAGCGAGGTACGTTCGTGGATTCGAAGCGTGCTACTGGGTGAAGACCATGGATTCGGTCGGACGTCGTGGACTCGACGTTGGACACTGTGGATTCGGCGTTGGACGCAGATCGTGGATTCGAGACGCGTTGTGGAACGAGCGGAGAAGATCTACTAAGAGCGTATGGTAAAAGGTTGAGTCGTCTGTGAGTACGTTATATCACCTTGTACATGTGTTAATTCTAGTGGATTTCACCGTGTTATCGGTCCGTGGTTTTTTACTCCGGTTTGGAGTTTTCCACGTAAAAATCTTGCGTGTTCATTTATTTTTCCGCATTGGATTTTATTGGCAATAATTTTTTGAGTGTTTATTGTTTACACCTATTCACCCCCTCTAGGTGTTTTTTCCCTATTTAGATCCTTATTACATACAACCCAACATGCATTAAGTCCATAAAAGCGGCAGGGGCATTAGTCAATCCAAACGGCATAACTGTAAACTCATAATGCCCGTACCGAGATCTGAAAGCAGTCTTAGGAATATCTCGGCCTTCACCTTCAGTTGGTGGTAACCAGACTGTAGATCGATCTTGGAGAAGACACAAGACCCTTGCAGCTGATCAAAGAGATCGTCGATGCGCGGCAAAGGGTACTTGTTCTTGATGGTCACTTTATTCAGTTCCCTTTAGTCCACACACAATCAAAGTGACCCATCCTTCTTCTTCACGAATAGCACCGGCGCTCCCCAGGGCGACACACTGGGTCTAATAAAGCCCTTATCCATCAAATCTTGCAGCTGTGCCTTAAGCTCTCGCAGCTCAGCCGGTGCCATCCGGTAAGGAGCCTTAGAGATTGGCGCAGTTCCTGGAACTACGTCAATCACAAACTCAATCTCCCTGTCGGGCGGCATATAGTCAGCTCAGGTGGAAACACATCCGGAAACTCGCGAACAATAGGAATATCCCCGAGTCCGGTGCCGCCGTAGGCCCCTCAACAACACTAGCCAAAAAGGCTACACATCCTCGATGAATCATCCGCCTCGCTCGGGAAGTCGAAACTATAGAGGCAAAGAAAGCGCTCTGACATCCCCGGTATACCAACACCTCCTAGCCTGGCTCTCTAAAAGTGACAGTCCTCTCGGCACAATCAATAGTCGCGAAATACCGAGCCAGCCAGTCCATCCGAGAACCACATCAAAGTCCCTCAGCTGTCTCAAGACCAACAAGTCAGCTGGCATAATCCAGGACCGATCTGCATCGGGCAGGACCAACAGCACTCCTCCACATGCAAAGTGTGATGGGGAATCTGAACCTCTCGTGCACGTGGCAAAAGTCCTACCTCTAACCCATGTAATGATGCAAGAGATCTACTAATGAAAGAATGCGATGCCCAGTATCAAATAAAATACGAGTCCTAAGCCAGAGAGTAAGGTGATACATGCCCACATGGTCTGTGCTGAAGAATCCTCTACCTGTGCAGCATACACTCGCCCTCTCTGAGCTAGAGGGCGATAATCTGTGGGATGGGAAGAAGAGGGCCTGCTCGCTGGAGCATAAGGCCGCTGAGCCGTCGACCGCTGCTGCGATGATGATGGGGCAGATGCTGAAGAAGGGGCGGCGGGGGTCGAAAAGGGGCACGAAGCTCGAATGTGCCCGGGCTGTCCACATCCGTAGCAACGACCCCACCGCTGGTCGCAGGTGCCCGGAAAGTGCTGACCTCCACACAAATACAACTGCCGGGGGGCCCGTGGCTGTCGTGACTGCTGCTGCTGCTGGTGAGATGCCGCTGTCGCTTGGTTGCCGCTGTGACCCACGCTGCGACGACTGCGATCTCTGCTGCTGCTGCTGCTGCTGGGGCCTCTGGGATCCACCAGGCCCTCGCCGCTCAGACCGTCCTCGGCCGAAAAACTGTGGCTGAGACGGTCATGGCGGACTCCACGAACTAGCCTGTCCCCCAACCTCGGTGTGGTCGCTTCGCCCCCGGGATCACTACGGGAGCTGTAGCTACCTCCTCATCACTGCCTCCCCGCACTCCACATAGAGCGCCTGCTCCATCGAAGCCTCCAAGGTCTGCAACCTGCGTGAGCGAACCAGCTGAAAAATATCCCGGCGCAACCCCGCTCGCAACATGTAAATCCGGTGCGCCTCAACTCTAGCCACGTGCGGTACACATGCTAACAACTGATTGAAATCCACAATATACTCGTGCAAGGGCCGATCCCCCTGTCGAAGGTTTCTCAACTGCTCCTCCAATCTCTGCCGGACATTCTCCGGAAAGAAGGCCCCAAGAAGAAGACTGCGGAACTCCGCCAGGTCAAGAGCTGAGCCCTAGGCGGACCAGCCGCTCGCACACGCCGCCACCAAGCCTCGGCGTTGCGCTCCAAAAAGTTCGTCGCAATAACACCTGGTACCGCTCCTCGATGAACAGTGTCTCAAGCGGTCGCTCCATCGCCGTGATCCACGACTCTGCCTCCCATGGCTCGGCGCTCTGCCCCGAGAAACGGGGCTGGTCAAACTGGCGGAACCTCATCAGCAAGTTGACCACCTCCCGCTGCTCAGCCGGGGTCAGAGGTCTCGTCAATCCAGAGGGCTGTCCCCAGTGCCCCGAGCAATAGGGGATGCCGGGGTCACTGGTACAGCTGGGGGAGCCCAGCAGGGGAAGATGGTACGGGAGACCTCTCTGGGGTGCTACAACTTGTTACGGAATTTGAGTTGGCGTATTTCGTGAATGTATTAAGTCTTGAAGATTGAAGATGAAGAAACTTGGATCGTATACCTCAATCTCAAGAAAGAAGAATTCAAAAGGATCAGGTACGTTTAACTAAAGAATTTTGATGATCCGAATACTTCTTATAGTGTAGAAACACCTGGAAGAGGTTTTAATTGCTTAAACATCAAAAACTGGACATGGGACATGTTCAGGATCCGGATCGTGGCTTGCAATCCGGATCCCGAAGGGTGTTTGTTCATACACTGGTTCAATCCGGATCGCAGCATCTTCTGATCCGGATCCCGAACATGGTTTTACCTTTTGCTTTCCGATCCGGATCAGGATTGCAATCCGGATCCCGAAGTGATGTTTGGTGAAACTGTATGAACGATCCGGATCGGGGACTACGATCCGGATCCCGAACAAGCAATTTTCTGGAAACCGTCTTTTGTGCTTCTGCAATCCGGATCGCCAATCCAATCCGGATCGCCGTCGGTAAAACTTTCCAGAAAAGGCTGTTTTTGATCCGTATATTCTTCCTAGGGTTTCTAACCTATAAATAGGCCCTATATTCATTTCTAGGGCATCCGCTATTACAGAGAAAAATAGCCGAAAAGAAAAAAATCCACATATAGAGAAGAAAGGAAATCAATAGATTTATTCTATGTTTCTTCATCTATATTGATTGATTTGATTCTAGGTTTTCCATACTCACATTTTGAGTAGAATCAAATCAATGAATACTTAGATGGTATTTCCGATCTATCTTTAATCTAAGTATTCGGCGGATCATCACCACCCAAACAAACAACGATTTACCCCAAAATCGGCGCGTGGACTCGCGTGGCCTTGTGGATTCAAGGTGCAACCGCTCTCGTGGATTCGGAGCGAGGTACGTTCGTGGATTCGAAGCGTGCCATTGGGTGAAGACCGTGGATTCGGTGGACGTCGTGGACTCGACGTTGGACGCTGTGGATTCAGCGTTGGGCGCGGATCGTGGATTCGAGAAGCGTCGTGGAGCGAGCGGGAAGATCTACTAGGAGCGTATGGTAAAAGGTTGAGTCGTCTGTGAGTACGTTATATCACCTTGTACGTGTGTTAATTCTAGTGGATTTCGCCGTGTTATCGGTCCCGTGGTTTTTTACTCCGGTTTGGAGTTTTTCCACGTAAAAATCTTGCGTGTTCTTTTATTTTTCCGCATTGGGTTTATTGCGCAATGATTTTTTGAGTGTTTATTGTTTACACCTATTCACCCCCCTCTAGGTGTTTTTTCCCCTATTTAGATCCATTATTATAACCCAACAAGTGGTATCAGAGCGGGAATAGGGTTGTAAACAATGGTTGAAGGTGGAAACATCAATCGACCCCCTTTCTTTGATGGAACAAATTATGCGTACTGGAAAGTACGGATGAAAGCCTTTTTAATTTCCATCGACGAAAGGGTGTGGCAATCAATTGAATTAGGATGGTCTAATCCAACTGAAATTTTAGATGATGTTCGCACCTTAAAACCTAGGTCGAAATGGACCAAGGAAGAGATAGACTTATCTTCTTACAATGGCAAAGGAATTAATGCTCTATTTAATGCTTTGTCACAAACTGAGTTCTCTCGCGTCTCGGCATGTGAGACTGCGAAAGAAATCTGGGATGTTCTTCAAGTTACGCATGAGGGAACTAACCTAGTGAAGATTCAGAAACTGCAAATGCTTACGAGCAAGTTTGACTCTATCTCTATGGCAGAGAATGAATCTTCACTGACTATTACACACGATTGCAAGACATCGTAAACTCATGTGCTAACTTGGGAGAGAAGATTCCAGAATTTAAAGTTGTAAGAAAAATTCTAAGAACTCTTCCTGAACGATTTCGCCCGAAGGTCGCAGCCATTGAAACAATTAAACACCCGGACGAAATGCGTGTAGAAGAATTAGTAGGTGCTTTACAAACTTATGAAATGACATTTCCTACTAACTATTCTTCTGGAAAGGCATCCTCTTCTAAGTCTTCAGGTTACGCATTGAAATCAACTAAAGAAGAAGACGCGGATTCATCCTCCTCGGACGACGACGAGAACCTTTCTATGGAGGACTTTGAGAAGCAGCTCGCTCTCTTGACAAGGAAGTTTCGCCGCAACTTTCGAAGGGGTAATTCAAGCAAAACTCCATCCTTCGGAAAGTCGAAGAAAGGCAAGGGTTCTTCAAGTTACAAGTCAAGAAAGCAAGAGAACTTCTCAAAGGATAAGAAAAGTTCTGAGGGACAAGTTCAGTGCTTCAAATGTCGAGGCTACGGCCACATTGCAACGGAATGTCCCAACAAGAATCCGGCAAAGAAGAAAGCGATGCAAGTCGTTACTTGGGATGACAACTCCACGTCAAATGAGTCATCCTCAAGTGATGAAGAAGACAACGCGACAGCTTTCCACGCGTCCACTACATCTTCACCCTTCATGTGCTTAATGGCAAGTACATCCGACTCACTGTCCAACTCCACTGTTGAAAAGATTGCAACGGACGATGAATCAGATGATTCGGAAGGTGAAGATTTTGCTTTAGCCTACCACAGACTTTTGAGGGATTCAAAGAAACTGGCTAAGCAAAACAAGGGGTTGAAAGGGAGATTGCAGGATCTCGAAGAAGAAGTAAAAAGGGTAACCTCTCTCTCAACCGATCTTGAAGTGGAAAGGGATAATCTGATTAAAACAAATGTTTCCCTTCAAGAGTCCAATGAGCAACTCGAGAAGAATTATATGGATATGGTGAACAAAGCGAATTACTTCTTGAAGCTCAACGGCGAGGCTCGACAGGAAAAATTGGAAATGACGGAGACCATACGCCAACTGAAGGATGACTTAAAGAGATTTTCTTCTGGAAGGAGTAAGTTGGACAGACTTCTTGGTCTTGGTCAAAGAAATAAGTTCGGCCTCGGATACACTCAAACTGGAGACATTCCAAGTTCGAGTGGTACAGTATTTGTGCCTCAGTCGGTATCTCCTCCTCCGACACCGGTGTTCACGACAAGCAACGACAACAAACCTACTACATCCTCCTCGGAATCGACAAGAATCAAGGTATGTTTTCGTTGTGGCATTTCAGGGCACATAAGGAGAAATTGCAAGACGGAAGCCAAACGCACACCTCAAGCACCTCTTGCAATGACTACCAAAAAGGCTATTCCTCGAAAATCAACTGCAATTCAATTGAAGGAAAAGAGCCTTGGTAGTACACCGCTCAAGACGACATCATCAAGGAGCAGCAATTCTTCAAGCAAGACGCTCTCACCTAGGAAATCAACTTCACGATCATTACCGACGCACTCCAAAAAGGTTTGGGTGCGCAAAGGTGAAATTTTCCCTGTCTTGCTACCAATGTTTCCTTGCATGCATATGATAGTTCGTCTTGGTACCTGGATAGCGGGTGTTCCCGTCATATGACCGGTGACAAAAACTGTTTTCAAACATTTGAGAAAAACTCCGGAGGACTTGTTGTTTTCGGAGATGGTCGGTCTTCCAAAATTGTTGGAAAGGGAACGGTAGCTATTCCAGATGGCCCGGTTCTAGATAATGTGTTATTTGTTCATGGCCTTAAGACTAACCTCATAAGCATAAGTCAACTTTGTGATAGTGGTTATTCAGTTAATTTTTCATCTGATAAATGCACTGTAACTGACATGAACCATGCTTTCTTTTTAAAGGGGGTTAGATCAGAAAACAATTGTTATGTAGTTCCTACTAAGATTTCTGAAAAATGTAACCTAGCATCTTTGAAAAATGAAACACTTTGGCATGAAAGGCTAGGTCACATAAACTTTAAGGAACTTGCTAGAATTTCGAACAAAGATGTGGTCAAGGGGGTTCCGAAACTTTCTTTTGAACAAAACCTTGTGTGTGGCGGTTGCCAAAAGGGAAAACAGTCTAGGACTGCACACAAGAACTTGAACCACATAGGTACAAAACGGCCTTTGGAACTTTTGCATATGGACTTAATGGGGCCAACTCGTCAACCATCTCTGGGAGGTAAATGGTATATTTTCTTATTGGTTGATGATTTTCTAGATATACTTGGGTAGCATTCTTAAAAGAAAAAGCTGATACCTTTGATTCTTTTCTCGAAATCTGCAATCGTATTATGATTGAAAAGAATGAAAGGATTACTCGAGTTAGGAGTGATAGAGGTGGGGAATTCATAAATTCCAAATTCATTGATTTTTGCACTTCTAATGGCATTAAACATGAATTCTCTGCACCTTACACACCTCAACAAAATGGTGTAGTCGAGCGCAAAAACAGGGTCGTACAGGAAATGGCACGTGTTATGCTTCACAGCCGGAACTTACCTTTTTATTTTTGGGCTGAAGCGGTGAACACTGCTGTTTATGTTATTAATCGCGTGTATTTGCGCCCGGGGACATTGAATACACCATATGAACTTTGGTTTTGTAGAAAACCTAACATCAAATATTTTCGTATCTTTGGGAGTCGGTGTTTTATTTTACGTGATCGTGAGAATCTTGGAAAATTTGACTCTCGAAGTGACGAAGGGATTTTCTTAGGTTATTCTACAAACAGCAGAGCATATCGAGTTTTTAACTTAGAATCTAAGACGATCGTAGAATCGATAAATGTTAAGGTAGATGAAGCTTTTCACTTTGAATCTGAAAAATCTACCCTCGATATCTCTCTTGATGATGATACACCTGCTAATGCATCTTCTTCTAACAATTCTTTCGATAATAATGTTGATGCATCTAACGGTTCTTCAAGTTTATCTGATGTGCAGGAATCATCTCGTGTACCTCCGTCTACTCCTCTACCTCAAACGTTACGCATCTCCAAGGATCACCCTGAATCGAACATCATTGGAGATCCACAAGAAGGAGTTAGAACACGGAGACAATTGGTTTGCGGATTTGCATGCTATGTATCTCAAATCGAACCAAGGAATGTTGATGAAGCTCTCCAAGATGACTACTGGATTAAAGCAATGCAGGAAGAGCTCCATCAATTCGAGCGAAACAAAGTCTGGGAATTAACGAAGCCTCCGAAGCAACACAATGTGATAGGTACCAAATGGATCTTCAAGAACAAGAAAAATGAAGAAGGTACTATCATCAGGAACAAAGCAAGGTTAGTTGCTCAAGGCTACTCTCAAGTAGAAGGTATAGACTTTGATGAAACTTTCGCCCCTGTAGCTAGACTCGAGTCCATTCGTATATTGTTTGCGATTGCTTGTCATTTTAAAATCAAATTATTTCAAATGGACGTTAAGAGCGCCTTTTTAAATGGGTTTTTAAATGAGGAAGTTTATGTGGCTCAACCGAAAGGTTTTGTGGATCATAAACTACCTAACCATGTTTTTCGTCTGAAAAAGGCTCTTTACGGTCTGAAACAAGCACCGCGAGCATGGTACGAAAGGTTGACAAAGCACCTTTTGGAAAAGGGCTACACTCGAGGGGGAGCTGACAGGACTCTCTTTGTGAAGCATTATCAAAACAATTTCATAGTTGCTCAAATCTATGTCGATGACATTGTTTTTGGCGCAACAAGAGATAATGATGCTTCTAAATTCGCGGAGACCATGGAAAGCGAATTTGAGATGTCCATGATGGGCGAATTGACTTATTTTCTTGGATTACAAGTTAAACAAAACGATGAAGGAATTCACTTGTGTCAATCCAAGTATGCACTGGAGTTGGTCAAAAAGTTTGATCTTGAAAATTCTAAGGATTTTCCGACTCCAATGGGAACTAGCCATAAGGGACTTGGAAGTGAATCACAAAGTGAGAATGTAGACGAGAAACTGTATCGCAGTATGATTGGAAGTCTACTATATCTCACGGCTAGTCGCCCGGATATATCCTTCAGTGTTGGGATTTGTGCGAGATATCAATCAGCACCGAAGGAGGTTCACCTGAAAGCGGTGAAACGGATCATCCGATATATCAAAGGTACAATCAATTTCGGAATTTGGTATCCTATGGGAACGACTTTGGATATTGTTGGATACTCAGATGCCGATTGGGCTGGATCAGTGGATGACCGGAAAAGCACGAGTGGTGCATGCTTCTATCTTGGCCATTGCCTTGTTGCATGGCACAGTAAAAAGCAGAACTGCATAGCACTCTCGACTGCCGAAGCGGAGTATATTTCTGCAGGAAGTTGTTCAACCCAATTGATTTGGATGAAAAGCGTGTTGAGCGATTTCCGGATTTCAACATCTTCGGTAACCATTTTATGTGACAACACTAGTGCTATTAACATTTCTAAAAACCCTGTGTTGCACTCTAGAACAAAACATATTGAACTTAGATATCATTTTCTTAGAGAGCTAGTTGAATCAAACATTCTTCAACTGTCATATATTTCAACTGAGGATCAATTAGCTGATATCTTAACAAAACCTTTGGATCAAAAACGTTTTATTCACTTGCGTAAAGCAATTGGCATGCTTTCCTTGAAATAAACTCTTTTGAAACCTTTGCTTAGGTTAGGTTTTGTTTTTGTTTTTGTTTTGTTCTTTATCTATGTTTTGTACATAGGACATTAATTGAGCATAAATCATAGTTGACTTTAATTGCATCCTTTTATGTATTTAGAAATTTATTATGCATTTGATGTCATAATATTTCAATGTTGCAATGATCATTTACGTTAATTAAACCATCTTTTAAGTGATCAAAGTCAATTTCTCTCTCAATGATCTCTTGGTATAGTCATTATCATATTTGATTGCTTAGTCGAGTATGAATTCGAGATCAATGGTTTGGTTGAATACTTTATATATTAAATAATTGATAGCCAATTGAGGGGGAGTCAATGAAATGTAAAATGCTCAAAAGATGTGGAAAGAGTTACATCCCATGAGGAGTGTGAAAACTACCACCACATGGAGAATGTAGAGTTATTTAGGATCCACAAGGATCTAAATAGGTACTATCAAACACCTAGAGGGGGGTGAATAGGTGTAATATTATAAAAACCAATCTCAGTGCAAAAATAAAAAACAATGCGGAAAATAAAAATCAACACACCGAGATTTACGTGGAAACTCCAATCCAGGAGAAAAACCACGGGACCAACACGCAATAACAATCCACTAAGAATAGAAGAATAACAAGGTGATTACCGACTCCACGGACTCAACCCCTCCTTCAGCTTCTTCGGACCTTGCGCTGACCAGTTGGATATCCACGCAATAACAATCCACTAAGAAAAGAAGAATAACAAGGTGATTACCGTCTCCACGGATTTAACCCCTCCTTCAACTTCTTCGGACCTTGCGCTCCACCGTTTGCACGTCCACTGCACACGTTCGAATCCACGAACGCCACTCGAATCCACGAGCACACGTTTCGAATCCACGAAACGCCTTCAACACACCGAATCCACGATGCCACGTCGAATCCACGACGCAAACTCAGCCGGTAAGAATATTGGCTTCGATGGTGATCCTTTGCTTAGATTATCAATGAAGATCCATGGGAAAAATCTCTAAGCAAAGATTAGATCAATTCGACAAAAGATATGTTCTTGAAAGAACCATCGAATTGACCTAAAAGAGGCTATAAAGAAGAACGATAAAAACCTAGCCTCTAGGGTTGCTCTCAAGTGTTTTATAAATTGATCGGCCGTGCTCCCCCGTTTTTGAGAAACCCTAAATGTCTATTTATAGTTTAGAAACCTTTGGAAAGAGATAAGAATCAAAAACATACCTTATCTGGAATTTTTCAGGACGGCGATCCGGATCGGGATTACTGCGATCCGGATCGTCGTAACGAGATTGACGATTCCAGAAATCCAAGGGTTCGGGATCCGGATCGCAAGGCCCGATCCGGATCGTTCATGAATTTCAGCAACATCCAATGTTCGGGATCCGGATCAGAATAGGCTTGGATCCGGATTGGATTTGCACATGAACTAATACCCTTCGGGATCCGGATTGGATCATCTGATCCGGATCCTGAACATGTCCCATGTCCAGTTTTTGATTTTTATGCAATTAAAAATTCATCCAAGTGTTTCTACACTATAAGAAAGTATTCGGATCACCAAAATTATTTAGTTAAACATACCTGATCCTTTTGAATACTTTCTTCTTGAGATTGATGTAACTGATCCACAATTCTTCATCTTCAATCTTCAAGACTCAAGACACTGAGTGTCAACTTGAGCTCTTGTTGAATCTTCTCTAAGTCTTTGATTGCTGATTGACAATTTGATCCCTTTAAGACTCCGACTCAACTCACTGACTTGACTCACGAAATATGCCAACACCAAAATGCCGTAACAATCTCCCCCTTTGGCAATTTCGTGACAAAACCCAAAAATACATAAAAACGCTCAAGTCACTCATCTTAAACCAAAAAATCGAAATTCAATGTCATCACCAAAACATTGATTTTCTTTGCGTGAAAGATCCAATAAATACAAAATTACATTTGAACCAAACAGTCCTAGAACATACTCTATGACTTAGGACTTGGAGTCTTAAAGTGATGTAATTCCTGCAAAACAAAACTCCAAACAAAATCAAACGTTAGTCGTTAGAAATTAAAATCCTACATTTGATTCGTCCTTTTGGTTCTTTTGTTTTTCGGCTCTTTCAATCTTTTCTTTATCTCCCCCTATCTTGAGCATCTCTAACATGTTCTCCATGTTCTCCATGTTCTTGAGCATCTATGTTCTCCCCTTTGTGATACGATCATCATTTTCCGTTCTCCCCCATTTTTCCATTTTCGTTTGTCCTCTCTTGATGATCTCATCTCCGTCATTTCTCTTCTCCCCCTTTTTGTCACAAATTGTCAAACAGTGAACATACTAGACAAAAGGAAATTAGTTCATAGAGAAAGAGAGATAAAAGCTCAGTTCCGGTATATAACAAAAATGCAGATTGCGTACCGGTACCAGAAAGCAAAAATCAAATAATTTCTTGAAACAAATCCAGATTTTGGAATCTTTTCAAATACCGATTTGTATTCCATCAAGAAATCCATTTAAGTGCTTGAAGAACAATGAATTCACATAGATGTCATTCAATCCAAATTTCTTTCATTAGAATAATTTAGAAAAATAAAAACCAGAAAGAGTATGTAAGCACTTTAGCGCATCAACTTTAAACAAAAGTCATCGTTTCATGCAACAAGAAATAGATTATACCAAATCTATCAAAAATACTCAAAAATGAAACGAAAATTTATGAAAATTAAAACTCTTAAAGTTGAACAACTTCAATTACATCTAACCTGATCTTATGCGTAATGCCTTTATCAAATCATCAATTTTGGTAAAGAAAATGAAATACAAAGATCAATAGATGTTTGAAATCCCAGATAAGTTAGATAATATATCTAGACAATCTGTTGAAGGAGTGGCTCTTTGAGCATCTTTTATCAAAAATCCCACCTTATACCAACCATGAAATATGACTGAGTCAAGTATTTCAATATGCATTTCATCAACATTTTTAAAACAAAAATTTGCTTTGCATACATGGGGTATCTTTTTTTCTTTCTTTTTCCTCCATGTGGTGGTAGTTTTCACACTCCTCATTGGGATGTAACTCTTTCCACATCTTTTGAGCATTTTACTTTTCTTTGACTCCCCCTCAATTGGCTATCAATTATTTAATATATAAGGTATTCAACCAAAAATTGATCTCGCATTCATACTCGACTAAGCAATCAAATATGATAATGACTATACCAAGAGATCATTGAGAGAGAAATTGACTTTGATCACTTAAAAGATGAATTAATTAACATAAATGATCATTGCAACATTGAAATATTATGATATCAAAAGCATAATAAATTTCTAAATGCGTGAAAGGATGCAATTAAAGTCAATTTAGCCAATGCTCAATTAAACAACTCCTCTAAATGAAGTGTCTTCAAGATTATGAATATGGAGTCAAGTTGATAATCCAAGAAAATTAATTTGGAGTGAATGAACGTGAAGCCCTTTTTATTCAATGCACTTGTTCGTTAAAAACCCTTTTGTTCAAAAACAAAGTATAAAAACAAAGAGCATTGAAAAACATGTAATGCAAAGATTAAGAAAAATATGAAGGGAAAACCAATCAAAGCATTACACACAGTCATAAGCTATTTAGAACTTAAGACAAGGAAAGATATCACCTTTCCGAATCCAAAATCGCTGGATTTTGGGTTGTCTTGATTCGTTGTGCCCGGGGGTTGGTAGCTTTGACTGTTGATCCACCTTAGGTCTTTGCCTCGCAATGATCCACTTGAATGATTGATGTTGTGGCTCGGACCTTTGGTGGGTTGAGTGAACTCCTTTGACTTGATGTGTCTTTTGATTCCGTTGAGTCCGCTCCGTAGATGAAGTTGCCGAAGAATTTTTCTTTCTCTTTTTCGGGCAATTCTTCACCAAATGTCCTTCAAGTCCACATAGGTGACAAGTTCTTCCTTTCAATTTCATTGTGGAACTTGAAGCATGCACAGTTTGGTCCTTTTTAAATCCCAAACCAACCTTGCTTGTTTGACCTAATCCGGACATACAATCTAGTTTCTTGGAACCGGTTGAAAGCCTTTGTATGTCGGATTTGAGTTGATGAACTTGCTTGGTCAAAGCTTGGTTGGTGACATGAATTTCTTCAAACTGCTTTTCAAGAAAACCAATCTTGTCCATATATGATTTAGCGTTTGTCTCCGATTGGTTTAGCTTTTCTTGGAGGATTTTATTGTTATCCAATAACCGTCCATGTTCCTCCTCGAGATCATGAAGTTTGATCTTTAAAGCTTGATTCTCGTCTTGAACTTCAAGTCGTTGCTTCCTCAACTTCTTGTTAAGTTTGGCCATCTTCTTTGATTCCGCAAGAAGTTGTTGGTATGCCTCAACGAGTTCTTCTTCGTCCGACTCCCCCTCACTTGATGACTCTCCTCCGGATGTTGATGTTTCATGCAAAATCAAAGGAATAGAGTCAGTGACTAAAGATGATAAGCACAAATTAGAAGAGGGAATTTGAGAGGCATGAAAAGCAACAATTTTTTCTTTTTCCTCTTCACTTGAGGTCGATTCATCGAAACTAGAATCGTCCCAAGTTTTTGCTTGCAAAGCCTTCTTTTTGTATGATTTCTTAGAAGGACAATCCGTTGAAATATGGCCGTAGCCTTTGCATCGATAGCATCGGATTTCCCCTTCGAAATCATCTTTTTCTTTTTCTTTAGAAGGTTTTGCAACGCCTTTGAGTTTAGAGGATTTAGAACCCGATGATCCTTTAGATGGTTTCGTGGATGAAGATCCATCGGTTCGATTCTTCCAAAATTTCCGACGAAATTTCTTTGTGATCCGCGCCAATTGTTCTTCAAAATCGGCAAAAGAGATTTCATCGTCGGAACTCGATTCGTCATCTTCTTCCTTTGTTGATTTGAATGCAATACCTGTAAGCTTAGAAGAAGACTTGGAAGAATTTTGATTAGTAGGAAAAGTCATCTCATAAGTTTGTAAAGCACCTACTAATTCCTCTACACTCATCTCATCCGGATGACTAACGGTTTCAATGGCGGTAACCTTTGCCCTAAACCGTTCCGGAAGAGTCCGAAGTATCTTTCTTACAATTTTCGACTCCGGGATCTTTTCTCCTAAATTAGCACATGTATTAATTACATCTTGAAGTCTAGTGTAATAATCTGTAAACAATTCATGCTCTTCCATATGAATAGAGTCAAATTGACTTGTAAGCATCTGGAGCTTTTGAATTTTTACAAGATTAGTACCCTCATGTGTAATTTTGAGAATATCCCAAATTTCCTTCGCGGTTTCACACGCGGAAATTCTTGTAAACTCAGTCGAGGAAAGAGAATTAAATAAAGCGTTCATACCTTTCCCATTGTAAGAAGATCTTTCGATTTCCTCTTTAGACCATCTAGAGCGAGGTTTTGGGGTAGTAGAATTTCCTACTTCCTCAACCGGATGCACCCAACCGTATTCAACGGTTTGCCATACCCGCTCATCAATAGAGATGAGAAAAGCTCTCATCCGCATTTTCCAATATGCATAATTGGTCCCATCAAAAAGAGGAGGTCTAAAAATATTACCACTTTCACCCATCATGATAGATAAACCTAAAACCCGCTCTGATACCAATTGTAGAGTTATTTAGGATCCACAAGGATCTAAATAGGTACTATCAAACACCTAGAGGGGGGTGAATAGGTGTAATATTATAAAAACCAATCTCAGTGCAAAAATAAAAAACAATGCGGAAAATAAAAATCAACACACCGAGATTTACGTGGAAACTCCAATCCAGGAGAAAAACCACGGGACCAACACGCAATAACAATCCACTAAGAATAGAAGAATAACAAGGTGATTACCGACTCCACGGACTCAACCCCTCCTTCAGCTTCTTCGGACCTTGCGCTGACCGGTTGGATGTCCACGCAATAACAATCCACTAAGAAAAGAAGAATAACAAGGTGATTACCGTCTCCACGGATTTAACCCCTCCTTCAACTTCTTCGGACCTTGCGCTCCACCGTTTGCACGTCCACTGCACACGTTCGAATCCACGAACGCCACTCGAATCCACGAGCACACGTTTCGAATCCACGAAACGCCTTCAACACACCGAATCCACGATGCCACGTCGAATCCACGACGCAAACTCAGCCGGTAAGAATATTGGCTTCGATGGTGATCCTTTGCTTAGATTATCAATGAAGATCCATGGGAAAAATCTCTAAGCAAAGATTAGATCAATTCGACAAAAGATATGTTCTTGAAAGAACCATCGAATTGACCTAAAAGAGGCTATAAAGAAGAACGATAAAAACCTAGCCTCTAGGGTTGCTCTCAAGTGTTTTATAAATTGATCGGCCGTGCTCCCCCGTTTTTGAGAAACCCTAAATGTCTATTTATAGTTTAGAAACCTTTGGAAAGAGATAAGAATCAAAAACATACCTTATCTGGAATTTTTCAGGACGGCGATCCGGATCGGGATTACTGCGATCCGGATCGTCGTAACGAGATTGACGATTCCAGAAATCCAAGGGTTCGGGATCCGGATCGCAAGGCCCGATCCGGATCGTTCATGAATTTCAGCAACATCCAATGTTCGGGATCCGGATCAGAATAGGCTTGGATCCGGATTGGATTTGCACATGAACTAATACCCTTCGGGATCCGGATTGGATTATCTGATCCGGATCCTGAACATGTCCCATGTCCAGTTTTTGATTTTTATGCAATTAAAAATTCATCCAAGTGTTTCTACACTATAAGAAAGTATTCGGATCACCAAAATTATTTAGTTAAACATACCTGATCCTTTTGAATACTTTCTTCTTGAGATTGATGTAACTGATCCACAATTCTTTATCTTCAATCTTCAAGACTCAAGACACTGAGTGTCAACTTGAGCTCTTGTTGAATCTTCTCTAAGTCTTTGATTGCTGATTGACAATTTGATCCCTTTAAGACTCCGACTCAACTCACTGACTTGACTCACGAAATATGCCAACACCAAAATGCCGTAACAATAAAATGAAATAAAGAAAAAGATACTCCATGAATGAAAAGCAAATTTTTGTTTTGAAAATTGTTGATGAATTTCATATTGAAATACTTGACTCAGTCGTATTTCATGGTTGGTATAAGGTGGGATTTTTAATAAAACATGCTCAAAGAGCCACTCCTTCAACAGATTGTCTAGATATATTATCTAACTTATCTGGGATTTCAAACATCTATTGATCTTGGTACTTCATTTTCTTTACTAAAATTGATGATTTGATAAAGGCATTACACATAGGATCAGGATAGATGTAATTGAAGTTGTTCAACTTTAAGTGTTTTAACTTTCGTAAATTTTCGTTTCATTTTTGGGTATTGTTGATAGATTTTGCATAATCTATTTCTTGTTGTATGAAACGATGTCTTTTGCTTAAAGTTGACATGGTAAAGTGCTTACATACTTTTTCTGGATTTTATGGAATTTTTCTGAATTTTTCTGGAGAAAAAGTTGAAGCCGATCCGGATCGGGGTAAGTGATCCGGATCCCGAACGCAGGATTCTTCCTGCGGGTAGCCGATCCGGATCACATTCTCGATCCGATCCGGATCACGGCTAGGGTTTTTATAAGAACAAAGAGGATTTGATTTCTTTTACCCTAATCTTTTGTTCTAAAATCTCTAGAGCTTCTCTCTCTAGATTTCTTGCATTTTGGAGCATCCAAACTCAAAGTTCTTCGGATTCAAGTAAGTTTTATTGATCAAAACTCGGTTTTTACGGTTTTTCTTCAAACGTGAGTTGAAATCTTGAAACTTTTTCGTTTGTGAATGGTTTTTGATCAAATTTCTTTTGAAATAAGGACTCTGGGTCAATTAGTTTTGCTTTTATGCTGGGTTTTCTCAAGATAAACGAGTTTTTAGGCTTCGATTTCTAAAAATTCTGGTTTAGGGCATAAAAGAGAAATTTTTGAAAATCATGGAATTGATCTATTTTTAAAATTCTTTTTGGAAAACTAATTTGATTCTTGGCTTCTCTACATGATTATGATTTTTCAAAATTGACGATTTTTCATATGTTCTTGAGTTGGTTTTTCACAGGACACTTTCCCTAAAACTCAAAGCACTGTCAGCAATGGTGATCACCTGGATCATTTTCTTACTTGCTGCCATGGTCCATGTGAAGGATACTGCCAAACCAAAAAGGGCCAAGAGAACCAAGCGAGCTGAAAATGATTCCGACACGGATTCGGAAACGGACTCGATTGACTAGGATAACCTAGAGATTGAGGAAGATGTCCCTATTGTATCCAAAGGGAAAGCACCTGCAGAAGCCTCAAAGAAGACAAAGGTTCCTCCTACTGCTGCAGAAAAGGGAAAAGCTCCCATGGAACCAAGTCAAATTAGAACACGAACAAAGACTGGCGTAAGAAAACGAGGCAGTACAACGGGAATTTCAATTGAGGAACCAATTGCTAGCCAGCCCCCTCCTCCGGAATTCATTAGCTCCACAAGAATCAAAGATTTTGAAAAGAGGGAATGCATTGGGGAAAGACATGTTAATGTCCAACAGATGAAGAATCGATCTGCAGAGTTTGGAGTTCTGTTTGACCAAGTCGGGCTTGCTCCAATTTGCAACTTTCCTGAATCAACTGGGTACTGTCCACACTCAGTTCGAATGTTTTATCAAAATGCTGCAAGTCTGATAGATCATGAGGACGGACGACGAGAATTTCATACCGTGGTTAAAGGTATCAAGATCAAAGTCACTCCCCAACTGATTGGAGAGGTGCTTAATATGAAAGCAAGATCTGATGGACTCCACTACCTCAAGACTCAAAGCTTCAACGCCAACTCGTGGAGAGTTGTAGTTAACGGAATCTGCGTTCCGGAAACTTTGTCTACCGGAAATTCTGTTTTCTCCAAAGAACTTAAGAAAGAGTACAAGTACATAAACTTCATTGTCTGTTACAACATTCTTCCCAATATGAACACGAAAGTCCTTCGGTGGGATAGAATGCTCTTTCTCTATCTTCTTGGCAACCCGACCATTTTGATGGGAGCAAATATGAATATTTCGTATCTCATTTGGCATAGGATGACGCGGTATGTCGAACACTCTCACCCCACAGAGCGACTACCATACCCAATGATTATCATGCGCATCCTTAAAAAGTTTAAAGTGGATACAAGCGCGAGCTCTTATATGTATAGTTTGGGGACAATAAATGAGACAACTATTGTAAAGTCTTTGTCAACAAAGCAAGATGATCCCCCATCTCCTCCAATCCGGCAACGAGCTCGACAACCAGCAACTACTTCCACAGCTCCAGTTCCTCCTCCACAGCAGGCACCACCATCCACCTCTGACGATGATGCCTCTGTCACCTCTATCCTTAAAGAACAACAGCGGCTGTCGAATGAACAGGAACGTATGTCGGCTGAGTTCACTGCAATGCGAGGAGACCTTCATACTATGAAAAATGAGATGGAAGTCCTCACAGCTTCACAAATCACTCTGAATAAGTCCGTCTCATCAGTGAAGAAACTAGTGAAGAAGTTGTTTGCTAAAATGGGATGCACAACATCCGATGACTCCGACTCTCAGGAGTAACTTTATGTTTTAATCGTTTTGCTCTAACTTTGCAGGTTTTTCAATTTGATCTTTGCTTTTTGCAGGTATTTAATTTTTGT
Organism: Tillandsia fasciculata; assembly: GCA_029168755.2. Lineage (NCBI taxonomy): Eukaryota > Viridiplantae > Streptophyta > Magnoliopsida > Poales > Bromeliaceae > Tillandsia > Tillandsia fasciculata. The sequence continues at coordinate 18,293,238 of CM054931.1, read as the reverse complement.
TTATCTTTTTAACTCCCTTTGTTTTGTAATCTTTGGCTTTGTTTTGTGACAAAAAGGGGGAGAGAGTTAGAGAGAACTTTGAACAATGAACAATGATTGTGAATATCAACTTTGTGAATATCAAGGTAAGTATCTTCCACTCAACTTTGGTTTTTCTTATGTGATTTGTGACATGCCTCTATACTAACTATTCGACTAACTATTTGGGCATGTAATATGACTAACAAGTTGATGTTGGACTAACATACTTTGACATTTGGTTTTTGATTGCTTAGAAGATATGTTGGTTTTAACTATGATTCTCTTACATATCTGAATTTTTTCAAATGTCATGGTGAGAATAAACTCTATCTCTGTAGTTGGTTTTGAATGTTTCAATTCTTGAGGTATCTAACGATTTTGTTTGTCAAGAATGCCTTCTGTGTGCAGAGATTACAGATGTCTAAGTCTAGAGTCTGTTCTAGGAGTTTATCTCATGTTTTTAATTTCTGGATCTCTTTTGTAAATTTTTGTTGTATGGTGATAGCAACAAAAATATCTTTTTGAATTTTCTTTTGTGGATTTGTGTTTTGTCACGAAACCGCCAAAGGGGGAGATTGTTACGGAATTTGAGTTGGCGTATTTCGTGAATGTATTAAGTCTTGAAGATTGAAGATGAAGAAACTTTGGATCGTATACCTCAATCTCAAGAAAGAAGAATTCAAAAGGATCAGGTACGTTTAACTAAAGAATTTTGATGATCCGAATACTTCTTATAGTGTAGAAACACCTGGAAGAGGTTTTAATTGCTTAAACATCAAAAACTGGACATGGGACATGTTCAGGATCCGGATCGAGGCTTGCAATCCGGATCCCGAAGGGTGTTTTGTTCATACACTGTTTCAATCCGGATCACAGCATCTTTTGATCCGGATCCCGAACACTGGTTTTACCTTTTCACTTTTCCAATCCGGATCAGGATTTGCAATCCGGATCCCGAATATGATGTTTGGTGAAACTGTATGAACAATCCGGATCGGGGACTACGATCCGGATCCCGAACAAGCAATTTTCTGGAAACCGTCTTTTGTGCTTCTGCAATCCGGATCGCCAAATCCAATCCGGATCGCCGTCGGTAATTCTTTCCAGAAAAGGCTGTTTTTGATCCGTATATTCTTCCTAGGGTTTCTAACCTATAAATAGGCCCTGTATTCATTTCTAGGGCATCCGCTATTACAGAAGAAAATAGCCGAAAAGAAAAAAAAATCCACATATATAGAGAAGAAAGGAAATCAATAGATTTATTCTATGTTTCTTCATCTATATTGATTGATTTGATTCTAGGTTTTCCATACTCACATTTTGAGTAGAATCAAATCAATGAATACTTAGATGGTATTTCCGATCTATCTTTAATCTAAGTATTCGGCGGATCATCACCACCCAAACAAACAACGATTTACCCCAAAATCGGCGCGTGGACTCGCGTGGCCTTGTGGATTCAAGGTGCAACCGCTCTCGTGGATTCGGAGCGAGGTACGTTCGTGGATTCGAAGCGTGCCACTGGGTGAAGACCGTGGATTCGGTTGGACGTCGTGGACTCGACGTTGGACGCTGTGGATTCAGCGTTGGGCGCGGATCGTGGATTCGAGAAGCGTCGTGGAGCGAGCGGGAAGATCTACTAGGAGCGTATGAAAAAGGTTGAGTCGTCAGTGAGTACGTTATATCACCTTGTACGTGTGTTAATTCTAGTGGATTTCGCCGTGTTATCGGTCCCGTGGTTTTTTACTCCGGTTTGGAGTTTTTCCACGTAAAAATCTTGCGTGTTCTTTAATTTTTCCGCATTGGGTTTATTTGCGCAATGATTTTTTGAGTGTTTATTATTTACACCTATTCACCCCCCTCTAGGTGTTTTTTCCCCTATTTAGATCCATTTAATTATAACCCAACACAACTGGCTGCACCCTCTGCTCTAACATCTGCGTCAGCCGACCCATGGCCTCCTCCTGACGCCTAACAACCTCTGCCATCTGAGCCATCTGTGCCTGTAGCTCCTGCACCTCACTCTGCTGGCCCTGCCCGGACTCCTGCTGCTCGAGCTCCGAGGAAGAAGGCTGCGAACGCGTCAACATCCTGCGTCGCGGAGGCATCCTGCCACAAGAAACCACAATCAGTATCATAACCCCACACGACCCAATCTAGCGAAAGTCAAAGACATCGCCCTATTTCTGCGACTTTATGTTGTCTGCAGCCAACATAACGGTCCACCAGAAATTGGGTATGTCGATCCCTCTTCACTCACTGGAAGAGTCCAATAAATAAATCAACGACTTTCACGAAATGTCACATCTCTCGCGCCGTATCATCCTAGGGTCTGCCAAAAGCCTAGGGTTTCCTAAGTCCCAACTGACCTATCCCTAAGCTCTGATACCAACTTAATCTGTCACGCCCCGGGTGTAAACCAGAACCCGGGCCCGCCAACAGATCCGCCGTGCACACAGAATTTTTCATGTACACGAAGCGCTGGTAACCTGCTCAGATATATAATATACAATAAAAGAGCATAAACAGAGCTGAACTAACAGAACTAAAAGTAATCTCGGACTGAAATAAACTACAAGCTGAAATAAAAGTACAATAAACTCCCAGCTCACCACAAATATACAACCAGCTGGCCAAAGCCAGACCTAAAAGTAAACTACTGTAGTTTGAGATACAAAAGGGGGTACAATAAAAGCCTAGCTAATCTCTCGCTCGGGGAAGATGATCTAGCTAGTCGGCGATCCTCTTACCTCGATCTGCCGCTGAAGGCCCAGCAGCTCCCACAGACGACTTTGCAAAACAAAGGGGAAAAGGACAGAAAATAACAATGGGGGTGAGAACTACTAGATAAACCAGTAGCCTCCCCTAGTGGGTAAAAACCTCAAATACTGACGCACCCACTAGGAATAAAAAGGCAAAAAGGAGGGAACAGTAGTAAGCTATAAAGGCTGCTGAAAAAGAAACTGCTACTACAATGCCTCTAAATGCAGTGCCAAAAAGATAACTGTATGCATGCAACTATAAGGCTATACGCCCAAAGAAACCCAATCAAAGGGCCAGGATGCACTGGCACTGCCTGCTCTGTCATCACTCACAACTCACCAACTGACCGGCACCCGTCACGGTCAAAAAGCCTACTCCGGAGTGGCACTCGAAGGGAGTGACCCACACAAGTAAAGTATCTCTGTATCAAACATCTCTGTAACCAATGTCTCACAATAGCAGGACTGGATCATGACTATGATCAAAGTGGGAAAAACTCCATCCACTAATGCAATCCCGATCCCCAATCTGATGTGATAATAACATCCGGTCAACCGCCCAAAATCCGCGGTCGCCGCTGAACCCATAAATCCCAATCTGATAAAGTAAAAATATCTGGCCGACCGCCTAACATCCGCGGTTGCCACTATGCCCCACAATCTCCAAGACTAGTCTAAACTGTCCCAGACTCAAGGTCCAGACTACACTATCCCAAAATCCCAATCAGACTCGAGCATCATGCATCGATAGAGAAGAAGAACGATAAAACATGTTTTCTACTAAGTCAAATCCAATAATATAGTGCAGCAGTAAATAGTAGCCTAACTAGGTGTCCAAATAAGCATGCAATTGTCCTTTTAAAAAGCATTAGAAAAGTGACTAAGGTTTATTGCAAAGAATTATTTTAAAACATCAATGTGATACTTATTTGCATGCGGGGTTAAGATATAGCAATTGTCCAACATTATTGTCCCAAATTTATCACATAAAGGCTATCAATTAAATTAGGGGGCATTGCATCAGGTTCACATACTAACAGCTAGTTGTCACATATATAATTGGGGAACTCTAATACTCCTAGTGAGCATGTCAACAAAGAGGGAGACACAACCACCCACCTCGAAAAGCGTGCACAGCACCTGAAGAAATAACCCGCTGTCCGCTGTCCTTTAAGAACGCAGTCTGCCAAAAATAGTGTTCTACAACAACACACATTGCACACGGTGTAAGAAATACAAGTCCCAAAACACAGTTTTGCTGTTTTTACAACCAGCACGCAAAACGAGGCATTTCACCTCTGTACCGAGCTTTAAAAATCCCATAAAATTCACGGTTGCGTTCCTCGCGAAAAGTAGCCCCAAATCGACTTTTTAAACGCCTCGATCTGATGCTCCTACGCCAAGATATAATTCGGAGAAGTCGCCGCTGTCCAAAATTCCAAACAGCAAAAGGGGGGTCAAAACACCTTGGGAACCGTGCCAAGGAGTCGGAATCCGGGAAAATCATCAACACGAAAAATGAAGTCCTACCTCTCAGGAACACACCGGTGAAGAAATCGTCGAAAACGGACTCTTGTACTGCGCAGGGGACTCCTCGGACTGAAAGGTGACGAAAACGGGCCAAAATGGGGGAAAACCGAGGCACACTGTAAAATCCGGATCGTCGCTGTTGAGCCTCCGAAAAATCTGGGAATGCACCACGAGATGTAAAATCAAGAGAGGAACAAATTCTCTAAAGTGATCTCCCTCTGGTTCTCTCTCTATCTCTCGGAAAACCAGAAGAAAGGAGGGAGGGAGGCCTTTATATAGGCCCACTAAAAACAATTGGAAAATACCAATTGTGTCCCGGTTTCGGGCGCCCGAAAGTTTCGGGCCCCGAAACCGAGCCCAAACAGTGCCCCGGCCCAATTCGGCCCACTCCGCACAGCGGATCCGGCTGGACTGCGCGGCCGTCCGACCCGCCCCGGGGTGCGACGCGTGTCCCCCGCACAGGGAACAGCGCTCCCGGCGAACCGGGCGCGGCCACGCATCCCCCTGCGGGGGCGGCAGGGTGGGTGGCGCCAGCCAGTGGCGTGGCGCCATGTGGCGGCGCCTTTTCCCGCCCGACACGGCCGCCGGCGCGCCGCTGTGCGCCTGAGCCATCCAACCCGGGGCCGCCACGTGGCGCGCCCCGGTCCACCGTGCGCCGCGCCGCTGCCCGCGCCTGCCCGGCCTGCCTGCGCTGCCCGCGCGCGATCCCTGTGCCGCGCGCGCTGCACCGGGCCAACCAACAGCTGCCACGTGGCCCGCCGGTCCACGGTGGACCGGCGGCCCACTCCGTGGACCGGGAGGCGTGCGCCGGCCCAATAATAGGCTGCCACGTGTCCAGGCCGGTCCACGGCCCCCCCCCCCCCCGGTGCACCATTTTGCACAGAAAACTTTCGGATGTCCGTTTTTGGGCATCCGGACTCAGAAAAATATAAATAAATAGCCGTTTTCATGCGTTTTTCCGCGCTGAATCCAAATACGGCCTCCGTTCAGCCTGAATCCACTCCTAAAATTCAGCAAAAGCAGCTGAAGGTCAGGCTTGATCCCAATTCCTCACTGAGTCCAAATCAACACATCCCTTTGACATGTTGGGGCCCAACACACCAGCAATAGGTGTTCCACACTCCGAAACAGGGGGAAAAACACTGGGGATCTAGGGACACTACATAGGGTTGTGAAATGAGAACAAGATGTTCAAATCTAAATTGGTGTTAGAGACACCCAAGCTATCCTAGAGTAAAGAACTTAGGATAAAAGAGGAAAGTAAAAGAGAGAGCATTGAGGCATGAATGCTAACGGGAGGGTTGAGCCTATGTCACTCCCGGGTGGATGAATGCCAAGGTGCTTTAAACTCATCTAGAACCAAAGTAAAAATAAAATGCTTAAAGAGCAAAAGAAGCTAAAGGCTTAAAGGAATGAAAGAAAGTAATGCTTAAAGAAAGATAAAAAGGAAACAAGGTACATTTGGCCGAGCACTACGGGAGGCGGTGTCTACAACCTGTTCTTGTTTGATTGGGGTTGTAGGCATTCGTCTTTTGGAACCCTCGGACCCGGTAAATATAAGCTTAAAAAGAAAAGTCTAAATGGCTAATGGGAGGGTTGAACATATGTCACTCCCAAGTGAATTAAAGAATTAAAGGCAAGTTGCCAACGGGAGGGTTGAGCATATTTCACTCTCGGGGGAAGTGTGTGAGCAAGACTCAGCTTCCCAAAGGAAAGGCAAAGTAAAGAGCTAAAATGCATCCTGAACCCGAAAGTTGGGAAATTCCTGGACAGTTATTGGGCTATAAAAGGGACTTCACCACCACCATTTGAGAGGTTTTTGAACTTGTGATTTTCGAGATCTTTTACAGAGGGAGTCCATCTTCTTCCCCCTTCATCCTGGAGCACCATTGGAGGACTTTAGGGAGCTTTTTCATCATCTTCTTCCCCAAGCTTGAAGAACTTCACCATTGTTGCTGTTTTCAGCCAACTCCGTCGCATTTCAGTGCAAGACCTCTACAGCACAAAGCCCTTAGAGTTTTGGCTGATTCTTGGTTTGCGATCTTTATGAGAGGTAGGCCTACAACATTGATTCTGATCACTTCTCCCAGATCTTGAGTTTTCTTGAGTTTTTATTGCATCTCTGGAGCCTTCGTGCACAGAACAGATTTTTGGTCACTACTTAATATTTTATAGATTTTCTCAGTGATTTGTGCATGGATTTTGGAGTTCTTGGGCTTGTTTTGCATCTAGTCTCGAAGAGGAACGCATTGAGACCCTTTTTTGCTGGATTTGGAGTTTGTTTGTCTAGGTAACATTATCGATCTTTATGACCCTGTGACAAGGGTTGCTGCAGTTTTTGTTTTGGATTTTGTTCTGATGATTGAACCTTGGGATGCAGATTTCTTGGTGGTTTCTTGATTATTTTTGGGATTTTAAGGATTGAACATCTTCATATGATTAAGGTGAGCAATTCCTCTTTTAATTTCTATGAAAATTTCTTTTGGATTGGTCTCTATACTTCATGGAAGTACATGCTGAATTTTTATTCAATTTCTGGACAGCATTGTGATGTTTGGTTAATTTGTTAATTAAGGAGAATTAAAGATAGATTTTTGAGACCTTGTAGATGTTCTTGGGATAGAGGACAACTTAGAATTTTAGTTTGGAGCTTCCTCTTGAGGTGATTAATGCAGATTTTGCATTCTTTTTACCATGTGGTTGTATGCTAAAATTTTGTGAAATTATGCGCAGCGTATATTGATTTCGCGATTGTGCCCAATCCGACGGGAGATTTGGAATGATTCTTGCTGCATTAGATTCTTAAGAAGCTGAGGAATTAAGCATGCCGAATTTCAGCCAGATCGAACATCGGATCGACAAGTTTCAGGTGGGTTGGATTTCATCCAAAATTAGCGGACTGTTTTCTAATTCTATCTTGTAGTGGACATGCATGATAGAGTTGTACACCTTATGTTGATTGAGATACAAGCATGATAGTGTTGTACTCCTATGTTGATTGAGATGCAAGCATGATAGTGTTGTACTCCTTATGTGGGTTGAGATGCAAGCACGATAGAGTTGTACTCCTTATGTTTGGTTATGATGCATGTATGATAGAATTGATAAATTGTTTATTGCTTATGATAATGAGATATTGTGGAACCTTGACTAGCACCCCGTCATATGTTTGCATATTATTTAACCAGACTATTAGAAAACTCTCACTTGGGTTAGTTTATCATGTTTTAAACAATCCTACACATTGTTTTAACTTTTCCCTTGGACTTAGAGTTTCTCCTCGCCCGGGTAGTGGGTCGAGTGGTCGGGATAGTGTAGGATGCATGTTGCACTCGTGCCTGGGACCCGAGTGGAGTCTGGTAGCTGAGTTTAGATCAGTGGTAGTGTCGGGAGCCGTTCGGGTAGACGGTGCTTCCCGGTCGTTGAGTATTCTCCGACCAGTCTTATTGCCACTGAGATTGTGGTAGTGTTGAGCTTGTGATAGCAGGACCTTGAACCCAGAACGTTTTTGGACATATACGGTTTCGGTAAATTAATGTTTTCTCTCCGAACTTCGAAAGGGCGCCGAAATCTGTTCTCGTTTGATTAAGGTAAAGGCACTAGCCCTTTGAGGTTTAAAAAATAAAACTTGTTTTAACCAATTTTCTCTAAAGCTAAAACTTATTAAAATGGGCTTCCTCAAACCAAGATGGTTTTCTAAAAAGGCACTACTTTTTTCCTCACCCTGAGAGTGTCACGCCCCGGGGTAGACCAGAACCCGGGCCCGTCTACAGATCCGCCATGCACACGAAATTTTCGCGTACAGGAAACGCTAAAAACCTGCTCAGATATAAGATGAACAATAAAAGTGCAAGAGTATAGAGCTGCAAATAAAAACTATACTATCTCAGACTGAAACTGAAAACTGAAAGTGAAATACGGCTGTAATAAATACAATAATATCTCTCAGCTCACCAAAAATAATACAACCAGCTAGCTAAAGCCATACCCAAAATAAAAAGAATACAATAGTCTGAGTAAAGTGGGAACACCAAAAGTCTAGCTAAAAGTCTCACAACCTGGCAGGAGATCTATCTACTCAGCGATCCCCTTACCTCGATCAGCCGCCGAAGGCCTAGCAGCTCCCGTAGTAGACTCTGCAAAACAAAGGAAAAAAAAGAGAAAAAAAAAAAGAGGAAACAGCAATGGGGGTGAGAACCACTAGTAAAACCAGTAGCCTCCCCCAGTGGGTAAATCCTCAAACTCCGACGTACCCACTAAGTCTACCAGAGGCTAGGAAAGTAGTAAGCTGAAATAATCTGCTGATAAGTAAAACTACCACTACTATGCCTCTAATGTAGTACTGAATAACAACGACTGTATGCATGCATCAGTGAATAGTATCTGCCAAATAAACCCAATCAAATGGATCGGTATAAAAGTACTGCCTGCTTTGTCGTCGAACTCAAGAACCCAGTAGCGGAATCGGCACACGACTCGAATGCTAATATAACCAACTGACCGGCACACGGCTCGGCCATACGCCTACATCCGGAGTGGCACTCGAGAGGAGCGACCCACACGAGTAAAGTAACCATGTCACAAGTATCTCAATACAGCAGGGCTTAGTCACGACTATACTCAAAGAGGGAAACTCCGTCCACTAAAGAAGACCCAACCCCAATCTGATGCAAAGACCGACATCCGGTCAACTGCCCAATATCTGCGGTTGCGGCAACACCCCACAAGTCCAAAAATCTGGTGAAAACCCTCCCAGACTCAATGATCTCAACTACACTATCCCAAGTCCCTACTCATACCCCTAGCAACATGAATCTCATGTCTATAAGCGAGAAAGAGAAGAAAGGAAACAAACATGTTTTCTCCTAATTCAAGTCCCAATATGATAGTGTAGCGATAAAAGTGGCCTATCTAGATGTCCATACAAGCATGCATCTGTTCTCAAGAAAGATATAAGAAAGAGTACCAAGTAGCAATCTCACATAGGAATAGATCAACGGGTCATAATCACTACCCAACTGCACATGTCCATAATAAATCATCATAGTATGCCAGTCTCATATAGATAGGCTAAAGACTAACCGGAATAATTTATTTAAGCATGATTCATAGCGGGGTGGCAAAACAATGAGCAGTGTGTCGTGGAAACTCTAATAGCCCTAGTGAGTAAGCCGTAGAAAGAGGTGCTCAACAACCCACCTGGAACGCGCAGATTCGAAATCCGATCGGGCTAAAATTTGACGTGCGGGTTCCCCCAGCTCCAACGGTTTCAACGAATTCAAAAACTCCGGAAAAATTCTCCTGGATCAGCGGCGGCAAGCAAAACACTAAAGTGCTGTCCAACAAGTTCGGCAAAATCAACGAGCGCGTCGCTTGAGTGTAGAAGCCAAATCGCACGTAATTTTCAGCCGGGACCAAAAAGAAAAAGCTCACCTCGATCGTGATGAAAAGTTACAACTCCCCTTTTCCCTGCAAAACGTTGAACGATCCACGAAAACTGTAACAAAAGCTGAACACCGCAAAAATTACCATCACAAAATCTGCATCTTAATGTTCAGTGCAACAATCCCCAAAAATGAAAATTCTCATTTGCGAGGAGCCCTCAAAAAAATCCAAGAAAAATACGGTTGCGTTTCTCTCGAAGTGTAGATGTCAATTAAGTCCTTAAACTCCTAGTTCCGACAACCGTAGACTGAGAAAATGTAAGATTACTCCTCTACTGTCCAGAAAGTGCAACAGCAAAAACAGGGTATAACAATGCTGCAAGAACTCCCATAAAAACTCGAAACGGACAAAAGCAATGAATACCAAAATCGAAGGCCTACCTGTCATGGAAACGCCGCCACAAAAATCGGTGAAAAACTTCAAGAACTCAGCTCGGGGAAGCCCGCGGACAAAGAGTTGACGAAAAAGATCAGTGTCAAAGAAACGTCGAAGCTCGCGAGATTGGGAAGGAAAAATATGAAACAACGTCTAAAAATCCTCCGAGATGCCAAGACGTGAAGAAGACTTGATGAAGAAGCTCTCTGTCAAAAACAACCTAAAAATTGGATATGAAAATCCCTCAAAAGAAGCCTAAGAGGGGCTATTTATAGTTGAAATCCAAAGAAGACCAACTTTTCGGTTCAATGCAACTTTCGGGCGCTCGGATCCGGCCCGCACAACGCCTGGACACGTGGCGCTCATCCGCGCGGCTTTCGATCAGCGCCCGAAATGCCACGATGCCGCCATGTGTCCCGTCTCCCCGGCTCCGTGTGCCCGGCGCACGCGCGGCGGCTGGCGCCTGCCCGCGGCCGCCGGCACTGCCCGGCCTGCCCGAGCTACAGTAAACCTGCCCGTAGCCCGTTTTAGGGCATCCGGATCTCGAAAAGTACATCCAAATAGCCTTTTTTGACCGTTTTCGCGCGCTAAATCCAAATCCGATGTTCGTTTTGCAAGAATCCACTTCTAAATTTTGATGAAGGCATCCGGATAGACAAACTTGATCCAATTTTTGCGCCGAGTCCACTCCTAAGGTCCGATTTGGGCGTAACCATCTTCATCACACAACATAGGCCTCTAAAAGCCACTGATCACACCACAAAACCTCTGCGGAGATTCGGATCATCACAGAGAGGGTTCGAGTGGAAATGATTTTTAGAAATAAATGTCATCTTTTCATATAACTTCCTCACCCGATAAGGGTTCGAGTGGAAATAATTTTCAGAAATAAACGTCATCTTTTTATATAACTTCCTCACCCGATAAGGGTTCGAGTGATCTGGGTTCTAAGGGTTGTTTCCTTGTCGGGGTTGAAAGCCACGGGAGGCTGTGTCTGGAACTTGTTCTTGTTTGATTGGGTTGTAGGTGCTAGTCTCCCGGAGTTTCCGGACCCTTCGTTGTTGTTGGCTGTTGTGTGGAGACCCGAATCCCCGCGAAAGGATTGTTGTTGGATCAACGGCTTCCGGAGGCCCTTGTTGGGTGTTGGTGGTGTTTGGGCGCGTATTGGACACAAGTGATGGACTCAGTGTGTAAAATGGATCACAAGTGCATTCGGATGCTCCCGTCGAATTTTAGAAGTGGTTCCGCACGAAACGGACATCAGATTTGGATTCAGCGCGGAATAACAATGGAAATCGACTACTTGGTTGTATTTTTCTGAGTCCGGACGCTCGAAAACGGACACCCGGAAGATTTCTAGTGTTTTCGGGTGCACGGTGGACCGGTGGACCAAGGTGGTGCCACGTGGCGGCTTCCCGTTGGTGCCGTACGCCACGTGGCGGAGCAGGAGGCGCGGCGCAATGGCCCCGGCCCACGGGAGCGGGACAGGGCAGGCGCGCGGGCAGCGCGGCGCGTTCGAGACCGGTGTGCCACGTGGAGGCTTCTTATTGGGCCGTTTTGGACATGTGGCTGCGGGGGAGTGGCTCGTGCAAGAGGCGCGGTCCACGGAGCGGAGAGGTGGCACCTCGGGAAGTGTGCATGGCAGGGGGCAGGCGGCACGGTGTGGGCGCACGTGGGCGTGACGCCCGATGTGTTGACGCGCGGGCTCCCGCGCATGGGCGCGCCACGGGTCAGCGCCCGTGCGGGCCACGCGGCGCGGCGTGAGGCGGTGGTTTGGCTGTTGCCTGTTATGGACGACGTGGCGCGAGGAGGTGGTTCGGGGCGCTCATTGCGGGGAACCTCGTGGGAGATTCGGGCGCCCGATTGTGTTCCGATCGCTCGAATCTCGGGACAGATCCGGCATTTTCGGATTTGTCGGGCTAGGACTATAAATAGGCCCAGTACTGCTTCGTTGTTGGGTTTTCTAGCCGGTTTCTCACAGAGGTGTTTCCAGGGATTCTCTTCCTCCTTGAGTTCTACAGATTGTGGAGGATTCCTGGGATTTTTGGAGGCCGCGGCATCGGCGTTTTTTGCGACGCGGCGCACTTCGATGCTCCTTCGATTTTGGCTTCTACCGTCTCTTTTTAGTGCGCAAGGCCCCCTTAGCTACCCCTATGGACATTTGAGCCGATTTTTTTGGCAGCGCATTCACGAGAGGTACGCCTTCGATTTCCATTGATCACTTTGCTCTGTTTCGAGGTTTTGGTGGTGTTACCGAGGTATCTTTTGACCCCTTTTTCTGCGGCGGGCTTTTGGACAGCGGTGGAGTATTGTTGGGGTTACTCGGCCTACGAGCATCGGAACGGGACGTTCAAGGACTCGATCGACATCTACGCTTGGAGAGGAACGCAACCATATTTTTATCGGATTTTTTTGAGGTTGTTTTGAAGGCGATATTTAAGCTTCTTCATGGCTGATTTTCCGCAGATTTGCGATTGCGGGTAGTTTGGCTTACCGCATTGTTTTGGGTGTAACTTGGCCTACAGGTGTCGGAACGAGATGTATAAATACTCGATTTGGATCTACTCGTCACGAGGATCGCAACCGTGATTTTTCTGGATTTTTTAGAGGACTGTACGCAGGTGAAAAGGCCCCTTCTCTTTGCTGTTTTGGAAAAACAGCAAACGATGTTTGGTGTGTGTGGGGTATTGATTAGTATGTTGTGGTTGTAATGTTAGTTGGAGCAGAGGCTTGTGCGACTGAGTGCCGAGGGTGCAGTTTCGGCGGATTTTGTTAGTGAGTGACTGCGCACTTCACCGACTTCAGCTTTGCCTACGAAAAGCGTTTCAGGTGGGTTGCTTCGTCTCGAGAACCGGTGGACGGTTCTCTAATTCTATCTGATAGAATGCATGCATGTTAGTGTACCTATGTATGTGATTGAGAGGTAAGCTTAGTACCGGTATCTGTTTAAGAATTGCATGAGTAATATCCATATTATGTTTTATGAGAATCGCAATATGAGTTATTCATGATGATTATTAATAGAAGCTTGCCTAAGGGAGTGTTACCCATTGTGATTGATAGTATGCATGATTATATGTACATTCTCTAGGATTAAGATGTAAGCATGAGAAATTGGCCTAGATCATGTGGATTGATGCTTACTTGTTTTATTGTACATGCTTTAGTGGATTTGATACCTCGCATGATGTTTAATGGATATGCTTATTCCAAGCTAGAGGAGATAGAAGGCATGTTGTGAGAGATGAGATGTTCTATTTATGCTATGTTTAATTACATGCTATTGTTGGAACTTGACCTAGCACCCTGTCATATGATGCATGTTGAAACCAGACTAGTAGAGAACCTTCACTTGGGCTAGGTTCTTTATGCTTAGACATCCCACACTTCGGTTATTTTCTGGACTTAGTGTTTCCTCGCCCGAGTAGTGGGCCGAGAGGTCAGGTTATTGTGGGACGTATGTTGCACTCGTGCCTGGGGGTTGAGTGGAGTCTGGTAGCTGAGCTTAGATCAGTGCTAGTGTTGTTAGGAGCCGTTTGGGTAGACGGTGACCCCGTGCTGTAGAGTATCTTCCGGTCGGTGTTGTTAGGAGCCGTTTGGGAAGACGGTGATCCCGAGCCGTAGAGTATCTTCCGGTCAGTGTTGTTGGGAACCGTTTGGGTGACGGTGGTCCCAGGTCGTTGAATGTCGTCCGACCAGTTTTGTTAGACCTCGAGTTGTCGATCCCGGCTATTGAGCATCTCCAGCCCATGAGTTTAGTGTGTTGCGTTGGATTCCTGCTTTAACCGAGGGAGCCGAATTCCTGAACTGTAATCGGTCGAGAACTTCGAAAGGCTGAGCCTGGAGTCTGTTCTTGTTTGATTGGGGTTCTAGGCACCGACCTAACGGGATTCTCGAACCCTTGCTGTGTCAGTCGGTTCTTCTCGTCTATGAGTTGGGTGTCTCGTTTTGGGAGCCGTTTGGGTCGACGGTGGTCCCGGCTGTGGAGTATCTCCAGCCAGTGAGTTCTGCGTCACGAGTAGTTATGTCGCTAGTGTCTCGGGATTCGTGAGAGCTTTATTAGCTGTGTCGTTGAGGGTACTCCGACCTTATTCGAGATGTTGAGGATCCCGAGTTTATCCGTTCTGGGAGAGAGAGTGTGGATTTTGACTATAGCCTGCATGTGCCACTGTTTGATACTCTATACCGCGCCGTTTTCCTCAGTGGGGGAGCACCCTGTCAGATGCCGCAGTGGATGCGATGTTTGGCCTGTTGAGGCAGTTTTGCGCGAGGGGTGAGTTAGTCCGATTGGACACCCTACGTTGATACACTAGGGGACCCTACGTTGATACATTAGGGAGATGCAGGCTTGACTGGGCCAGATGTGGCAGTCAGCTCGATTGGGTCGATTGTGCACCTCGTGTGTGAGTGGTTACATGTCTTTCTTTGGTTTTCCCCTTTGAGCATTTAGATAGAGACATGATAGCTGTTGAGTATCTCTAGCTTTTCTTATTTAGTTTTTACTGCATTGTTATCTTATGCCTCTAGTAGACTTAGTGGGCAGACCGTCGGGCTTGGTGGCGGTACCCACTGAGAACTACGTGTTGATGTAGTTCTCACACCCATTGGGGGTTCTCCCCTTCCTTTTTCTTTCCTCTTCTTTGTCTTGCAGAGTCATTGCGGGGGTTGCTGATTCTGCTATTGCTATTCGAGGCGAGGGAGTCGCGAGCTAGATCCCTACCTATCTTTGGAGAGTAGCGGTACCCACATTGGAGATTTGTAGTACAGTCAGTAGATTATTTTATTTTCACTTTTGAGAGACTGGTGTATTATGAGGATCTGACTTGTACTGAGAGCTTGTGCACTGATGTATTATTTTAGCTTACCTCCCTATTTGAGTTCTTGGTTAATGTATCAGAGGATATTGCATGTTGATCATTTATGGGAGATGGATATTGTATCGTTATTCCAGTTGTACAGTGGATGGATGTGAGATTTACAGCAGTTTATTTTATAGCTCTGATATCTATTTAGCTGTAGATTTTTCTTTGCAGGTTGGATGCTTCGCCTATGCGGGGTTTTCGTATAGGCGGCGGATCTGTTGGCGAGCCCGAGTCGCAGTTTTGACCCCAGGGCGTGACATGTTGAGTACCTCCGATCAGTGGGTCTAGTGTGGTGAGTTGAGTGTCCTATTTTGGGAGCCGTTTGGGTTGACGGTGGTCCCGGCTGTTAAGTACCACCGGCCAGTGGGTTTAGTGTTGTGAGTTGGGTATTGTCGATCTGGTTGAATGAGAATTTGCACTATAGCCTGCATGAGCCATATTGAGCTCTACAGAGATGCGCGGATATTTCTCGGTGGGGTCGCTTCTCTCGAGTGCCGCTCCGGAGCTGGGCCTGTTACTTTACTTTCGCGACTTGTCGATGTAGTCCATGTGGGATGCCCTACGTAATTCTAGTTCTCCGTGGATGTAATGATAGTAGGTGGGCGCAGGTTTGACTGGGTTATTTGTGGCAGTCATTGCGATTGGGTCTATTGAGCACCTCGAATTCGAGTAGTTGCATATCATCATCTATTTCACTCTTTTAGCATTGTAGATAGAGGCATGATAGCTGTAGATTTCTTTCTAGCTTATTCTTTCAGTATTACAGTAGTTTTGTTATCTTATGCCTCTAATAGACTTAGTGGGCAGATCGTTGGGCTTGGAGACGGTAGCCACTGAGAACTACTAATTGATGTAGTTCTCACACCCTCTGTTGGTGACAGTTTTTGCAGAGGCTTTTCCTTTTATCCCTGCTTCAGTTGGCTTGACGAATCGAGGTGAGGGAGTCACGAGATAGATCCCTACCAGTGTTGTTCATTTTAGTGAGATAGATGTATCAACCCGGATTGTGGGTTTATACTGTACACTGATGTATTATTTCAGTTTTTAGTTTACCTCCTTTTTGAGCTCATAGATGTTGTATCTGAGGACTTTATTTGTACAACGGATCAGATTATTGTATTATTTATCTTGGGAGATGGATCTTGTACTTTATTGTAGTTGTACAGTTGTTTGGATTTCATTTTAGCAGTTTTTATTTTCAGCTCTGATATTTGTATAGTTGCCAGATACTATCTTTTGCTGGTTAGACACTTCGCCTATGCAGGGTTTTCCGTATGGGTGGCGGATCCGTTGGTGAGCCCGGATCGTAGTTTCGACCCTGGGGCGTGACAGCCAATCTCTTTTTCTCCCTTACTTTCCTATGCCTCTTCAACCTCTCCCGGCTCCGCGTCATTGACTTCTGGGGTCACTTCGATAGGCAAGACTTGGGGAATGTCCGGTAGAGAACTGGCTCCCGTCGCCGAAAGTGACACGTCGGGTGTAGCCCGTCGAGAGGCAACTGGAGACCATGGTCGAGGGAAAGCCTCGGCCGGTACGGGCATGGGAAGACCTCTGAGGCTGAATTTTGCCGACCGCGATGTAGTTACGGTCGGTTCGGCTGGTCGCTTGGCCGAACGACGGCGCAACTGCAAAAAGAGAAAGAATATAAGCCAAACGGACGGCTAAGAAATATTAAAGTATAAGTGAAAAACCTGGAGAGGTTCCTCAGGAGGGGAAGCCTTGTCTGCAGATAGAACAGATGACTGAGCTACCATCAGCTCCAGGATAGCCGATGCCCCCTGCACGACCGTCGGCTCTACAACGGCCGATGTCCCCTGACCCGAGCTCCTAGCAATCGGCTTATTTTTAGCCGAACACAAAGCAGCCAGAATATGCATGGTAGAGCGCCTAACCGGAGGAGAGCCTCGGACTTGTCGCTTGGTCAGACGAGGCGGCTAAAAATCATGAATGGGTTAGTCGAGCCCCAGGCTATGTAAATCCAGGACAAAGAAAAGGAACATACCAGAAGGACTTGGAGAGAAGTTGTACTCTCCGCAATAATTGGTCCGGAAGTCGAAGTTGAGGGTCCGGCTGAAGAGAATGAAAAGTTCAGTAAGAGAGTACCGAGAAAATTCGAAAAAGGAATAGCGATCATACCTTCAGACTTGGACAGAGGGTCAACATTGAAGTCGAACCGGGTAACCATCTCATCGAAAGCGAGGCCAAATAATGCGTCGCAAGTGTCCCTCCACGACTGCCGAAAAAGTTCGTCAGAAAGATCCCCAGAAACCATTTCAAACGACACGAGGATGAAATATCGTTTTAAACGGTTCCCGACAGCGGTAATTCGATCGACCTCGACTACCCCTTTAGTTTGAGGACGGCCACAGGTGGAGTTGCCGGTGAAGTAAGAGGCAAGAGATGGGAGTGCTTGGATCAGCTTGAACTGACGGGCTGCGAAGTGAGGCAAGTAGACCTCGGTGCTCAGCGTTAGCTTGGATCGGCTTTTAAGGCCGAGGTGCAGGTCTCGGGGAGCAAGAAAGGAGTACTATACCGCGGTATGCTCGGCGAGTTCCACCGACTCCGCTCGGTTACGAATGTACTCAAATCTTTCCCGAAACCAAGAAGGCCTGTTGCTTCGGGTGGCGAAAGGTGCCCAGCGGCATGACAGTCGTTCTTCCTCGCTATAGAATACTCAAAAATAGTATGGGAAGACGAGAGAATTGCCCGAGGAAAAGGGCACTGGGTAGCCGAAAAATCGGCCGAAAGAAACAGAAAACTGAGGGGAAACTGAAGGAAACTCAGCGCGACAGAGAAGCGAAGGAAAGTAGAACTGGAGACACAGTTGTAGAAACCACAAAATGCCGCACCCCGAGCCAATAACCAGATGATTATCATCGCGAGGAGCCAACTTTATCGCCT
Organism: Tillandsia fasciculata; assembly: GCA_029168755.2. NCBI lineage: Eukaryota > Viridiplantae > Streptophyta > Magnoliopsida > Poales > Bromeliaceae > Tillandsia > Tillandsia fasciculata. Next base: position 18,275,342 of record CM054931.1, on the reverse strand, counting down.
CGAGTATCTCGCGATACAAGAAGGCAAGAAAGTAAGGGCCGAGGGCGAGCTTTTGGCCATTGGCTAGCGCCACGGCTATTGGCAAGAAATCCTGGTTCATCTTCTGAGACCGGGTGCAGAATAGGCTGTAGCACAGCCAGTACCAGAGAAAGGCGATATGTTCGTCCCTTGACACCAGTTCAGCCCCATGGCTGGTGAAGAGCTTTGCGAACCTCCCGTAGGAGAGGTCCGTCTTCGAATCCAGGCCAGGAGCAAAGGCATTCATGCCATCGGCCAAGAAGCCCAAAGAGAGAATAACACCATGGGGGCGAAGGTTGGTGATGGCAGCCACATCCATCAGCGTCGGAGTAAACGGTCCCGAACGGAAGAAAAATGTGTTGGAACGCGGGGACCAGAAACACAAGGCCGTCACCAAAAGCAATGGGTCGGACTGGTAAGTGTTCCGGGAGAGTTGGATGGCATCAAAGACGTCGACCTCTCTCCAAAGGTCCCCGTAAACGGCCTGAACCCGGTTAAGCCATCACTCATAAGAATCAGAAGCGGTAGGCCATGTACGAAGGCTCCTCCCGAAGGTTATATCGGAGGCCCAAGTACCGAGGTAAACCTTGTCTGCCAGTAGCAGGATGCCGGCAGTGGTGAACGAAAAGGTTTCCTCAGAGGGATTCGCCACAAAGGAAGGCCCATGTAGAAAGCGCAGAGGATTCTCCGCTGACGGACAAAGGAGACGAAAATCAACGGCGGAGTCAGACAGTAGCGGAGCGGCATGAGAGGCAATAGGACAAGAGAGTGTTTACCAAGTAGTGAAGATGATAATATAAAGGCGGTAAGGGAGCACCGACATAAGCGATATTTAAACGTCGAAAGACGATGTGTTTCCCAAGAATAGCAAAAAGGAAAGAAGTGTTTCGAGCCGATGAAATAGGAACTGCCGTCCCTTGAAAATCGGCAACATTTATGGCGAAACGATCTACGAGCGGACGCGAACCGTCAGATAGACTAGTGATGCCAGATCAGCACAAACGACGAGCAGTTGCGAAGATCAAGGTACGAAACCTTAATAAAGAAGCGACTGAGGCACAATCGAAAAAGATTTGATCAAATGGCATGGAAAGAAGATCCGCCGTTGAGATCAAATACCTCAATCAAAGAGCCAGGGAAATGGGAAGATCACATTACGATGAAGTACGAAAGGAATGATCAAAGACCCCACAGCCCACGTCAGCCATTAGGCGAAACTTCGACAATCACCGGAACGCACGTCAGGCGATTGCCAAGGGGGCATTATTGAGACCAAATATTTTCGCTACATGAGAAAACGACACATAGAGTTTTCCATCGGCCGAAGACATCAGGCGATAGGAGAATAAGTCAGAAGAAGAAGACTCGCGTCTCGATCAAGACCGGTCTCAGTCGCGTAAGAGTACTACTGCATGCGACATACGTCATCGGTTAAAAGACATCAACCGATAGGAGAAGCAACCAATGAGAAGACGATCGCTTCATCCAGGACTAGCCTCGGCCGAAGACGAACATTAGTCCGCCTTAGTCAAGCAACGAAGAAGGCGAAGTCAGAGTCAAACTTCGGTTGCCCGAGCCGAAGAAGGAAAGACTTTGAAAGGAAGAAGTGCGAGATTTGGGCGCGAATCTCGTAACTAACTCCGGAATGGCAAGCGGCGCCGAGCATTAGAAAGTGTCGAAGATCACGCTTCGGCGCGTCAATAAGGGGATGAATCCAGATGGGAAGACGGCTACTATCCTATTTGAGAAAGTTCGATTCAAAAGAAAGTAGTTGAGGAATTTACGATGATTCCCCTGAATCACACTAATTATCCAAATCAGCAAATATACGTATGGTTCGAGAGTGTATAAATACCCGAACCATCGAAGAAAAAAAGGTCCTGCAACCTTATAAGCCATGACCACCCCTTGCTTTTTCATACATTTCAATACTTGCATTTACTGCTTTCCTACATAACCTTTACCGTATTTCCTAAGAGTAGGCTTACTTGTAATTGGCTACTCTTAAGAGTAGTTTCCTTTGTAACCCCACTACAATCAATACAATTTCTACATCGGCTCCTTAGTCGTTGTTCAAACTTTGCCTCCACATTCCAGTTTGGCTATTTTAGGCCGAATTCTCTTTATCTCCATACCCCGATTCGGCTCATTTAAGCCGGACGGTGAGAGTTGACTAAGAAGAACCCGGCCGAGCAGATCCCTCATCGGCTCGATCGCTTGATCCTTTTGGCATGTGGCGCATCACACTTGGAGGGTCACCCCTAGGGGCCGATCGTGGACCGCTATTTTCGGCCCCAACACCTAGGTTTTCTCCTAAGTCATATATTATTCATGCACCTGCAAGATTAACCTTCCTCTAGGTTTATTTACATCAATTTCTAGGGTTATACCCAAACAAGATTATAATCATACAATAATCTTTACCACTATTCTTACTACTTGCTTCTAAATCCAAAAACAAAGAAAAATAGGAGAGAGAGATCACCCTTTTTCGCAAGAATCTCCCACCTTTGAGTTCTTCTTGCAAGAATTTGGATTTGATCTACTTTCTCTCGAAGAAAATTCCTAAAAATGAAAGTCGAATGTATAAGAGATCATTCTATCTCTTTTAAACCCTTAAAAACTTAAAACCCATTAAACCCTAAGAGATTTACCTCTTGTTTTAGCTCTAAAACGTGGAGAAGATGATCCCTTTTCCTTCCTAAGCCTCCCTTGGAAGCTTCCTAGCTCTCCAATAGATCAATCACTCCAAAAACCCAAGCTAGGGTTTCCTTCTTTCCACCCTTAGAGAGAGAAAGAGAAGAGAGGGAAGAAAGAAATGCGAAAGAGGAGAGGGGTGGGGTATTTGCTAAGAAGGGGGAGTGGGTTTAAACCCCAATCAACCTTGGGTTAACCCCCAACTAACCATGGTTCCACCTACTCTGCACCTGTTGTCAGGAGTTTGGAGTACCGGTACACGGGCTGGGGTACCGGTACGCGGGCTGAGGTTTCGGTACTCGGATTCTAGTTTCGGTACACCAGCCAAAGGATTTTCCAACCCGAGAGCTGATCTTTCTGTTTTTACATGGGGTACCAGTACGAGGGATGGGGTACCGGTTAACCAACACTTAGAAAATTTTCTAAATTCTTCCAACCCGAGAGTTGGATTCTCTAGCTTTCTACTGGGTTATGGTACCAGCTTGGGGTTCCGGTACTCAACTCAAAAATCCGAAATTTGCAAATTTTGATCTTCTCAACCTCGCCTTCTCAACTCAACTTTGATCCGAATGCCCTTCGCTTCGAACCAACATACTCCAAACTCATTCTTAATAACGTTTTAGACATGTTCATAGCAATTTAACCGCACTTTATTATTTTGCGAAAGCTGGTGTACTACACCATAATCATAAGGATGTGATGAAGCTCTTACATCTCCGTAAAAACCCCAAGGTCTCCCCGAAATATGTCCCCAAAGCTAAACAACACAGAGGAGTTCATAAGAAAACTGCATGTTGTAATTTGTACATAGAGCCACAAAGAGACCAAGTAATCTATACAAATTACCTTCAAAAATTCCAAAACAAGGTGCTCACTTATTCATCTTGAAGTCTAGAAGAGTCCCAAGCCTTTAAATCCTCAATTCCATAAGAAAAGGACAAAGAAATCACATAACCTTCCATTGCTGTCCAGAAATCCACACTGTGCACAAGGGCTCCAAAGATGGCTATAAATACCTGTTTAAATGTTGGAATGAAGGATAGCCACCAGTACCGAACTTGTAGATCAACCTGATAAGAAGCTCCCCTCCAAAATTCAGCTCAAAATTCCACTCCCACAACCCAGGGGAAGTTAAAGACGAAATGCCGTTGAATCTGCCAACAACTACAGGGAGCTTAGAGCTTGATAATGGTGGAAGGAAGAAGAAGAAAAGCTCTCAAATCTATCTAAAACCAATCAAGAATGGTGGAGGAGTGTAGAGGCTCCATCTCTGGTCGTATTGAGCTCCTTTCAAACCTCTAAAATGGAAGAGAAGCTCCCATTTTAAACAACAATGAAATACCCAAGCCTCAGCCAAAATCCCCGAATTTGGGCACCCGGAATCACCATGCCTCAGCGCCCGGAAACCACTCGCCACGTGGCACGCATCCAGGGTGCGCCCAAAACCTGATCGCTCGCTCCCTGCGCACCACGTGTCCCACGCGGAGCGGGTAAGCGTCGGCCAGTCAGCATATGCCACGTGGCCCGCGGTGTGGCGCGCGCGCGCTGATCGTGCCGCGTGCGCCACGCCCAAAAGGCTGGTCCAACCCCGGCTCGCCACGTGTCCCATGCTGTGCGAATCCCTGTGCGATGCGTGTCCATGTTGACTCGTGGTCTGTGGCTACTGTTTTGAACATTCGGGTGCCCGAATCACAGGATTGGGTGCCCGAATCCACTGGAAACACAGCAAAAATGTGTTTTGCTCAGAATTTCATGCTGAATCCATTTCTCGCGTCCGTTTTGCGCACAAACATACTCGACACTCGAAAAAGCTGTCAACACGCCATTGACCACGTGGCCAAACGGACAACTGGGATTCGGGTTACCATAATTGTTGTAAGAGTAAAACCCTAGAACTATTGTGTAGTAGGTTAAATTAGGGTTTAGCCCTAAGTGGTATAAAAGAAATTTTTTTCAAAATTTAGCCTTGCATGAAAATGATTAATAAACCTACTTGTAGGTTGTTCTTGCATGAAAATGAACTTAGGAGAAAATCCTAGGTTGAAATGTGTGGCATATGGACTTAGGAGAAATCCTAGGTCAATTGTGATATGTATGTCATGGAACCTAGGAGGAAATCTAGGTCGGATTGAGTGCCATTTAATTTCGGGAAAAACCTAAGGTGATATATGTAGAGTTTCTGTCACGCCCCGGGGTCGAAACTGCGACCCGGGCTCGCCAACAGATCCGCCACCTATGCTCTAACTCCGACTGCTGTGATGAAATCACACCTGCGACGACCCGATCCACTGCCTTGGTGCCCTCCGACCCGGCGATACAGACTCATCCACTTGACGCAAGTGGTCGTCGCTCAGTCTGCCTGAAAATCAAGGCTATCCACAAAAGGAGCACAATTCTCCGCCTTTGCTCACACTGAGGCGATGAATACGGTCCTCCGCAGACAATAAATCCACGCTACCGCTGCGCCACTCTGGTAACGATGCTGATTCTGCCACCGGGGTCCACCTGACCTCTGACATCTCAGAAAATCCATTATTGCAATCGTTATATGACAAAACACCATTGATTCATGCAATTCCTCATTCAATTATCCTTACTCAGCTCACCCCTCAAGCATATCTATTGTACCCCAAACACGAATGTTATCAATCACAAAGGGTAACCATCCTTTGGGTAAGCTTTACATAATCCGTCCACAAGGATATCCACCATCCAGGAAAGGAAAACGAAAGTGCCTCTGCCAGCCGATCTGTCCCCCAAGACTTAGCGCCAGGCGCCTCTATCCAGAACTCGCCTCTGGCGGCAGATCCCTATCCAAAGGAACTGCAATAGTACGCTCCATACCCAATGGCTACTCCATCGAGGCATCCAAAATCCAAAATCCTAAACAGAGGGATCAGATAAACTAAAAGGGTATCCTGGCGCAATCCACTCCCAGTCGCACACATCCTACGCGCTTCGTCCCTCGAAACCTGGAGCGCACAGTTCAACAACTGCCTCAACTCTCTAGCACAGGGAGACTCTCAATTGATCACTCCATCACCACCAACCACGATTTTGCCTCCAAAGGCTCCAACTCAAATCCATGAATCGGGGTGGTTCATCTGCCAGAACTGGCTCTATCGATCAATGATGTCCCACAACTCATCAACTGTCAGCTATCCACCCCACCTCGGTGCCTCGGCGCTCACATTGGCACGGAGGGGGGCCACTCGCTCCATCGGCGCCTCAAAAATCACTGCCGCTGAGGATACTGTAACCAGGTGGTCTCAGGAGAAAAACACTGTTGGGCTGCCCACTGCTCCGACAACTGTGTCACCCATACCAGCGGCTCACTCTGCCGCTGGTATACCTCTGACAATCCTGCCATCGGGGCCTGAAGCTCTCTAACCTCCCTCTGGGTATCCGGCCCCAAAACAATCCGCTTGAGCCCCACCGCTGCGACGAGTACACACCAATCCGCACAACGCGTCGGGGAGACACCGCTCACCACGACCAACTGCACCACAGCACAAAACAAAACTCGACCCAATCCGGCGAGAGTCTAGAGCATGTCAACCGTTCCGTCGCATTATGTTGTCTGCAGCCAACATAATTGCTTAGGAGAATAAACATGCCAATCACCGATCCCATCACTCGGGAGAGGTATAAAACTCAATCAGGACTCTTGCTAAAAATCACGACTCTCACGAAGTCATCGTAGGGTCCAACCATAAGCCTAGGATTTCTACAGTCCCAACTGACCTATCCCTAAGCTCTGATACCAACCTAATCTGTCACGCCCCGGGGTCGAAACTGCGACCCGGGGTCGAAACTGCGACCCGGGGTCGCCAACAGATCCGCCACCTATGCTAAAACCCGCATAGGCGAAGTGTCTAACCTGTAAAAGATAGTACTATAGCTACACAAATATCAGAGCTGAAATAAAATGCTGTAAAATAAAATCCAATCACTGTACAACATGAAATAAAGTACAATATCCATCTCCTCAAATATAGATAATCATCAAACAATGTCCTCAGTACAGCATCTCTCAACTATAAAAGGAGATAAACTAAAACTATAGTACATCAGTCTCAACATCAGTCTCTCCAAATACAAAAGATCTCTCTCCAAATAAAACAGTAAAAACCAGCCAACAGCTACCAGGAATCTCCAACCAGGGGATACAGCTACACTCCTCGGGTGGTAAAGATCTAGCTCGTGACTCCCTCGCCTCGGACAACGACCGAAGATCAGCAACTCCCAAAGAGGACTCTGCAAAACAGGGGGGAAGAAAAAGAAAGGGAAACAACAATGGGGGTGAGAACCACTAGTAAACCAGTAGCCTCCCCCAGTGGGTAAAGCCTCAAGCTCCGGCGTACCCACTAAGTCTACCAGAGGCAAGAAAAGGAACAAGTGGTAAAGCTGTAAACAGAACTACTGAATAAAAGGGGAAACCACTACTAGTATGCGTCTAAATGCAATACCGAAAGAAATGACGGTATGAATGCACCAGGAAACAATCTCTGACCAAATAGACCCAATCTAGTGTCACCAGTAAAACTGGTACTGCCTGCTCTGCTGTCGAACTCAAGAACTCAGTAGGGGACCAGCACACAAGGCTCGAAATCCCAATCAGCACTCACAACTCACCAACTGACTGGCGCTCGGCTCGGTCTAAAGCCTACTCCGGAGTGGCACTCGAGGGGAGCGACCCACACGAGTAAAGTATCTCTGTATCAAGCATCTCTGTAACCAATGTCTCACAATAGCAGGACTGGATCAAGACTATGATCAAAGTGGGAAACTCCGTCCACTAATAAAACCCCGATCTGATGCAATAGTACTCAAAAAGTAGGAAACACCATCCACTAGAAAAATCTGATACCCAATCTGATGCAATAGTAAACATCCGGTCAACCGCCCAAAGTCTGCGGTCACCGCAATAACCCACAACCCACAATTGGGTAAAATAATCAAGATCCGGTCAACCGCCTACTGTCCGCGGTTGCCGCAATGACCCACAATCCAACATCAAGTACACCCTGTCACTGACCCTAAGGTCCCGGCTACACTATCCCAAACCTCTGCTCGAACCCGAGCAACATGACTCAAAAGTCTAAATAAAAAGGAGAAAGAAAGCAATCATGGTTTCTCCTAATTCAAATCCCAATATGATAGTGTAGCAATAAAATAGTGGCCTATCTAGATGTCCAAATAAGCATGCAAAAATCCTCAAGCAATGTGAAAGAGAGAGAATGTCCAATAACAGTTTTGCATGTGTAATAATTAATAAAATCCACATAAATATAACAATCATACTAAAATCATCACTCAACTACACATGTATATGATCCCTGATCCATAATAAATTCCAAGGTGGAACCCGCACATAGATAAGTCATCATGTCCCGACAATTAGTCCATTTAATCCACTTTCATAGATCTAGGTGCTAATACGGCATATTAATTATCACTAATAAATTATTCCAATGATCATGTTCCAACAGCAATATTATCCCAATAATATCCCCAACATGCTATATCCACAAAATTAATCTCAGATGATAGGCTCACATTTATATCAGGCAATCATGCATGATAATCAATCAATATGCTCAATAGTGGAGTTTTCTAATAAACTTAGTGAGCAGGTCAGAAGTAGAGGCATGCAACAACCACCCACCTCGAAAAGCGCGCACAACACCAAAAGAGACCTCTCGCTGCCCGCTGTCCTCAAGCACCAGTATCCACCAAAAACTGTGTCCCACTGCACAGAACATTGCGCACAATTAATCCCAAAACTGCACAATTACCTACTGTCCAAAATCAGCCCCAAAAATGGCTAAATATCACCTCTGTCCAGTCCTCAAAAAAATCCAGAAAATTCACGGTCGCGTTCCTCGCGAAGAGTAGCCCCAAAACGACTGTTTATACGCCCAGATCCGATACCTGTAGGCCAAGATAAAAATAAAACACCGCTGCATACTCAAAATCTCCACAACAAAATTCCTGTAGCAATCTGTCCAAGAAAAGCTTAATTATCACCTTCGAAACAATTTCCAAAAATCTCAGAAAAATCACCACTGTGTTCCTCGCGACGAGTAGATCAAAATCTTGATCCGATGCTCCTAGGCTGAGATATAAAATCGACAAGCCGGTGCTGTCCAGAATCCAACACAGAAAAATAGGAGTCAAAGATGCCTCGGGAAACGTGCCAAAAGTGCGAAACGGAGCGAAGCGATCAACACAAAAATCGAAGCCTTACCTCTTAGAAACACGCTGTCGAAGAAATCGTCCAAAAACTCCTCCTAGTTTGCTCACAGCGAATTTCCGACTGAACTATGACGGTAATGGGCCGAAATGGGGAGAAAATCGAGGCGAACTGTAAAATTGATATCGCCGTTGCCGAGCTTCCAAAAATTCTGGGGATCCACCACGAGCTCAAGAACATCAAGGGGAACAACCTTCGTAGAGAACTCTCCCTCCCATTCTCTCTCTAAGGCTCGGAAAAACGGGAAGAAGAGGGAGAGGAGGTGGGTATTTAAAGGCCCAAACCAAACAATTCAAAAATGACCCCTGTGTCCGGAATTCCGGGCGCCCGAAAAATTTGGGCCGCTACAGTGCGGCCCAAACGCGGCCCAGCCCAGCGCCCGGAAAATCCCGGGCGCGACACGTGTCCGCAAAACAGCGGACAGCGGCGCCCGCCTATCGGGCGCCGCCACGTGTCCCGCACCCGGCTCGCGCCAGCGCTGGCGCGGCGCGTGCGCTGCCCCACTTGACACGCCAGCTGGCGCTGTCAGCGCGCCGCCCGTGTGTCAGCGCCCGCGTGCGCGTACTGCCGCAGCCACGCGCCCGCGGGTACACCGAGCGCACCAACACCAACCAATCCGGGGCCGCCACGTGGCGCGCCCCGGTTCACCGTGCACCGCGCCACCTGCAACCTGCGCGCACAGTAGCTCGCCCAATCCTCGTGCGCCTCGTGTCCAGCCCACGCGCTCGCTGCACCCGGTGCACACACTCCGTGCACCTGACGAACCAAAATCTGCCACGTTTTCATCTCTCATCCAATCGAAAACCGCCACGTGGCACACCACAACCCTGCACCTCCGCGCCTGCCCGCGCACCTGCCCGGCCTGCCCGGCCTGCCCGCGCACCCCTGCGTGCGCCGCGTTCACTGCACCGAACCAATAAGGTGCTGCCACGTGTCCCCGCTCCGGTCCACCGTACACCGCGCGCTCTCCCGTGAACCGAGCGCCCTGCGCCCGCCAATCCGGAGCTGCCACGTGGCTTCCCGCCCGGTCCACTGCACCAGCGCCCCATTCCGTGGCCCGGGAAGCGTGCGCCGGCCAATCAGAAGCTGCCACATGTCCCGGCCGGCGGTCCATGGCTCCCCCATGCACCAAAATACACCAGAAACTTCCGGGTCTCCGTTTTTGGGCGTCCGAACTCAGAAAAATACAAGTAAATAGCCGTTTTTCAACGTTTTTCCGCACTGAATCCAAATACGGCCTCCGTTTTGCCCAAAACTCCTCCCAAAATTCGACGGGGGTACCCGAATACACTCGGGGTCCAATCAACACACTGAGTCCATTTCTTCAGCCCGATACACACCCAAACACTCCCATAGCATAAGATAGTCCTCCAGAAGCTACTGACTAAGCCATAAACCTCCAATAAAGATCCGGGTCATCACATCCTCCCCCACTAAAAGAAAGTTTCATCCTCGAAACTAAAACAGCTCAAAAGGGATTCTCAAAACTAGGGTAGGTATCCATCAACATCGTCTCCAGCTCCCAAGTCACTACTCACTCCCCGTGATTACTCCTCAACAACAATAACAACAACCAGTACGGCATGGCCCGATTGCACAATTCTCTCATCACACGAGCCAGAATTTGCAACGGGCGTCCCTCGTACTCCAAACATTCACCAAACTCAAATGGAGCGAGCCAATCACGGGCGAGGGATCCAAGACACATCACCCATGTGCTGAGACGAGGAAAAACCTCAGGGATTCCAACAAAAGGCTGGGGGAAAAGGGAAGAAGAACAACACAACACACACATCAACAACACACCATGGTGCCAACTCGACCAGGTACAACCCAAAACATCCCCGCGCGATCATCTAAGAAGGAAAGAGGCCTTAACAAGCCGGGGTCCTCACTCGGTCATTCCCAAACCCTGACCATCCGAGTGGACTGCTACACCTCAGTCTACCATCAAAAGGGAAACCCCTAGGGGCACAACCTCGAGCCTTGGTCACTTCAACGGTTCCACACAGCGCCAGCTACGGAGTCAACAAACTCAATCCCAAATAGCTCTCCTGCTCCGGGTATCCGCCACCACAGTGGCCCTATCGGGGTGATATTGGATGCTTGCCACAAATCCAACTGTAACTTCATAGCTTCCATGGGAGGCATCACTGTATCTCACAAATTCATCTCCCAACACTGGCGATGCTGAAATCGGGGCTGGTATCAATCTCATCACTAATTCGTCAAGCTCTGCTGGCACTATCCGGCCCACAAGCTCCTCACCTCAACAAATAACTGCCGGTCTCAGCCATTCTCGCATAGCATCCATTTTGGCCGGATTTCCACCACCGCCTCTTATGGCTAGACTAAGTGATCCAAGAAGATATGCTCTCGAAGCTAAAACTTGTACCACAACAACTTGGCATACAGCTTCTTCCTCACAGACCTTGTTACACCATCTACAAGTACTCCACCAGCTCTAAACCATACAGAGATGGGGTAAAATCAAAATATCCCAGAAGAATACCTCCAATAATTCTTCCAAGTGCAGCTAGAACACACAATTGCCCAAATCCTAAGACGACAGGGCCTTAGTCATTCCATTTGTCCTCACCGCACTCATAATGCCCCTACCGGGTCCCGAACACCATCTTGGCGAAATACTCAGCTGTATGATCCCAAAAGATACATGCATCAATAGCAACAACTGCCGGAGTATAATTCCAACAAAAGGTCCTAAATAATATCTAGACCTGCCTGCGGTCACCCCACACAAGGACCCTCACTGTCGTGTGCCAACGACGTGGCACTAGATCGAACAGACCTTCGATCCCTCAGATCCTACGACTGCGCCATCAGCTCTCTCAGCTCTACAGGTGATATCCAAAGAGGTGCTATCGGGGTTGGCGTTGTGACGCCCCACTTCCCAGGGGGTCACCCATCCTAGAACTACTCTAGCTCTAGCACGCTTAACTCTCATGTTCCTCTTGGATCTTGCTACCATCCAAAATGCTATAGCCGGGTTAGAGATTTAGTCCTATTATATCATTTATATAGAGGACTAATCCAAATTCCGGGGATGTCACATTCTTCCCCCCTTTAAGCCCTGACGTCCACGTCAGGCTCAAGCACACTCACAAGCACCAGGCGATGTGAGACTCGTCTCGCTAGCCTTAGCCGACCTTGTGAGGAGCTGCACTCCACTCACAACGGTCATTAGCCGGGGAGCCTCGCTCTACCTGCTATATAACCCTGGCTCAGCCGAGACTCATCTCACATTTCCGGCTGGTGAATGACTCTGATACCAACTGTGACGCCCCACTTCCCAGGGGGTCACCCATCCTAGAACTACTCTAGCTCTAGCACGCTTAACTCTCATGTTCCTCTTGGATCTTGCTACCATCCAAAATGCTATAGCCGGGTTAGAGATTTAGTCCTATTATATCATTTATATAGAGGACTAATCCAAATTCCGGGGGTGTCACAGGCATAGTTCCCTGAACCACGTCAATCGCAATCTCAATCTCCCTAACCGGCGGCATCATTATCAGCTCCGGTGGAATCACACCCGGGATCTCATGATAACAGGGATATCCTTGCGTCCCGGTGCCGCCGTAGGCACCTCGCGCATAGTCGCTGCAACCTGTGTGCTCTGACTGTCTCAATGAACAAGTCTCTAATGTCTGCTTGCAGAAGATCATAACATTCTCTCTCCGCAGTCATACACCATGTGGCACTGTGCCAACCAATCCCACGCACTGGGTCAAACACTGACCAGGTACAAATACCAATAAGTCTGCCGATACCACTCGAGGTCTCAACTGCACTGGACATAATCCACAAGCCTCCTCCACATGCACCACCCCAACAGGAACCTGTACCCCTAGTGCATGTGGTAACAAATCTGCCTCTAGTCCATGCAGGAATGCAACATGCTCTAACTCCGACTGCTGTGATGAAATCACACCTGCGACGACCCGATCCACTGCCTTGGTGCCCTCCGACCCGGCGATACAGACTCATCCACTTGACGCAAGTGGTCGTCGCTCAGTCTGCCTGAAAATCAATGCTATCCACAAAAGGAGCACAATTCTCCGCCTTTGCTCACACTGAGGCGATGAATACGGTCCTCCGCAGACAATAAATCCACGCTACCGCTGCGCCACTCTGGTAACGATGCTGATGCTGCCACCGGGGTCCACCTGACCTCTGACATCTCAGAAAATCCATTATTGCAATCGTCATATGACAAAACACAATTGATTCATGCAATTCCTCATTCAATTATCCTTACTCAGCTCACCCCTCAAGCACATCTATTGTACCCCAAACACGAATGTTATCAATCACAAAGGGTAACCTTCCTTTGGGTAAGCTTTACATAATCCGTCCACAAGGATATCCACCATCCAGGAAAGGAAAACGAAAGTGCCTCTGCCAGCCGATCTGTCCCCCAACACTTAGCGCCAGGCGCCTCTATCCAGAACTCGCCTCTGGCGGCAGATCCCTATCCAAAGGAACTGCAATAGTACGCTCCATACACAATGCCTACTCCATCGAGGCATCCAAAATCCAAAATCCAAAACAGAGGGATCAGATAAACTAAAAGGGTATCCTGGCGCAATCCACTCCCAATCGCACACATCCTACGCGCTTCGTCCCTCGAAACCTAGAGCGCACAGTTCAACAACTGCCTCAACTCTCTAGCACAGGGAGACTCTCAATTGATCACTCCATCACCACCAACCACGATTTTGCCTCCAAAGGCTCCAACTCAAATCCATGAATCGGGGTGGTTCATCTGCCAAAACTGGCTCTATCGATCAATGATGTCCCACAACTCATCAACTGTCAGCTATCCACCCCACCTCGGTGCCTCGGCACTAAACATTGGCACGGAGGGGGCCACTCGCTCCATCGGCGCCTCAGAAATCACTGCCGCTGAGGATACTGTAACCAGGTAGTCTCAGGAGAAAAACACTGTCGGGCTGCCCACTGCTCCGACAACTGTGTCACCCATACCAGTGGCTCACTCTGCCGCTGATATACCTCTGACAATCCTGCCATCGGGGCCTGAAGCTCTCTAACCTCCCTCTGGATATCCGGCCCCAAAACAATCCGCTCGAGCTCCACCGCTGCGACGAGTGCACACCAATCCGCACAACGCGTCGGGGAGACACCGCTCACCACGACCAACTGCACCACAGCACAAAACAAAACTCGACCCAATCCGGCGAGAGTCTAGAGCATGTCAACCGTTCCGCCGCATTATGTTGTCTGCAGCCAACATAATTGCTTAGGAGAATAAACATGCCAATCACCCATCCCATCACTCGGGAGAGGTATAAAACTCAATCAGGACTCTCGCTAAAAATCACGACTCTCACGAAGTCATCCTAGGGTCCAACCATAAGCCTAGGGTTTCTACAGTCCCAACTGACCTATCCCTAAGCTCTGATACCAACCTAATCTGTCACGCCCCGGGGTCGAAACTGCGACCCGGGCTCGCCAACAGATCCGCCACCTATGCTAAAACCCGCATAGGCGAAGCGTCTAACCTGCAAAAGATAGTACTATAGCTACACAAATATCAGAGCTGAAATAAAATGCTGTAAAATAAAATCCAATCACTGTACAACATGAAATAAAGTACAATATCCATCTCCTCAAATATAGATAATCATCATACAATGTCCTCAGTACAGCATCTCTCAACTATAAAAGGAGATAAACTAAAACTATAGTACATCAGTCTCAACATCAGTCTCTCCAAATACAAAAGATCTCTCTCCAAATAAAACAGTAAAACCAGCCAACAGCTACCAGGAATCTCCAACCAGGGGATACAGCTACACTCCTCGGGTGGTAAAGATCTAGCTCGTGACTCCCTCGCCTCGGACAACGACCGAAGATCAGTAACTCCCAAAGAGGACTCTGCAAAACAGGGGGAAGAAAAGAAAGGAAACAACAATGGGGGTGAGAACCACTAGTAAACCAGTAGCCTCCCCCAGTGGGTAAAGCCTCAAGCTCCGGCGTACCCACTAAGTCTACTAGAGGCAAGAAAAGGAACAAGTGGTAAAGCTGTAAACAGAACTACTGAATAAAAGGGGAAACCACTACTAGTATGCGTCTAAATGCAATACCGAAAGAAATGACGGTATGAATGCATCAGGAAACAGTATCTGACCAAATAGACCCAATCTAGTGTCACCAGTAAAACTGGTACTGCCTGCTCTGCTGTCGAACTCAAGAACTCAGTAGGGGACCAGCACACAAGGCTCGAAATCCCAATCAGCACTCACAACTCACCAACTGACCGGCGCTCGGCTCGGTCTAAAGCCTACTCCGGAGTGGCACTCGAGGGGAGCGACCCACACGAGTAAAGTATCTCTGTATCAAGCATCTCTGTAACCAATGTCTCACAATAGCAGGACTGGATCAAGACTATGATCAAAGTGGGAAACTCCGTCCACTAATAAAACCCCGATCTGATGCAATAGTACTCAAAAAGTGGGAAACACCATCCACTAGAAAAATCTGATACCCAATCTGATGCAATAGTAAACATCCGGTCAACCGCCCAAAGTCCGCGGTCACCGCAATAACCCACAACCCACAATTGGGTAAAATAATCAAGATCCGGTCAACCGCCTACTGTCCGCGGTTGCCGCAATGACCCACAATCCAACATCAAGTACACCCTGTCTCTGACCCTAAGGTCCCGGCTACACTATCCCAAACCTCTGCTCGAACCCGAGCAACATGACTCAAAAGTCTAAATAAAAAGGAGAAAGAAAGCAATCATGGTTTCTCCTAAGTCAAATCCCAATATGATAGTGTAGCAATAAAATAGTGGCCTATCTAGATGTCCAAATAAGCATGCAAAAGTCCTCAAGCAATGTGAAAGAGAGAGAATGTCCAATAACAGTTTTGCATGTGTAATAATTAATAATATCCACATAAATATAACAATCATACTAAAATCATCACTCAACTACACATGTATATGATCCCTGATCCATAATAAATCCCAAGGTGGAACCCGCACATAGATAAGTCATCATGTCCCGAGAATTAGTCCATTTAACCATATTTCAGTAGATCCATGTGCTAATACGGCATATTAATTATCACTAATAAATTATTCCAATGATCATGTTCCAACAGCAATATTATCCCAATAATATCCCCAACATGCTATATCCACAAAATTAATCTCAGATGATAGGCTCACATTTATATCAGTCAATCATGCATGATACTCAATCAATATGTTCAATAGTGGGGTTCTCTAATAAACTTAGTGAGCAGGTCAGAAGTAGAGGCATGCAACAACCACCCACCTCGAAAAGCGCGCACAACACCAAAAGAGACCTCTCGCTGCCCGCTGTCCTCAAGCACCTGTATCCACCAAAAACTGTGTCCCACTGCACAGAACATTGCGCACAATTAATCCCAAAACTGCACAATTACCTACTGTCCAAAATCAGCCCCAAAAATGGCTAAATATCACCTCTGTCCAGTCCTCAAAAAAATCCAGAAAATTCACGGTCGCGTTCCTCGCGAAGAGTAGCCCCAAAACGACTGTTTATACGCCCAGATCCGATACCTGTAGGCCAAGATAAAAATAAAACACCGCTGCATACTCAAAATCTCCACAACAAAATTCCTGTAGCAATCTGTCCAAGAAAAGCTTAATTATCACCTTCGAAACAATTTCCAAAAATCCCAGAAAAATCACCACTGTGTTCCTCGCGACGAGTAGATCAAAATCGAGTCCTGAAACGCCTTGATCCGATGCTCCTAGGCTGAGATATAAAATCGACAAGCCGGTGCTGTCCAGAATCCAACACAGAAAAATGGGGGTCAAAGATGCCTCGGGAAACGTGCCAAAAGTGCGAAACGGAGCGAAGCGATCAACACGAAAATCGAAGCCTTACCTCTTAGGAACACGCTGTCGAAGAAATCGTCCAAAAACTCCTCCTGGTTTGCTCACAGCGAATTTCCGACTGAACTATGACGGTAATGGGCCGAAATGGGGAGAAAACCGAGGCGAACTGTAAAATTGATATCGCCGTTGCCGAGCTTCCAAAAATTCCGGGGATCCACCACGAGCTCAAGAACATCAAGGGGAACAACCTTCGTAGAGAACTCTCCCTCCCATTCTCTCTCTAAGGCTCGGAAAAAGGGGAAGAAGAGGGAGAGGAGATGGGTATTTAAAGGCCCAAACCAAACAATTCAAAAATGACCCCTGTGTCCGGAATTCCGGGCGCCCGGAAAAATTTGGGCCGCTACAATGCGGCCCAAACGTGGCCCAGCCCAGCGCCCGGAAAATCCCGGGCGCGAGACGTGTCCGCATAACAGCGGACAGCGGCGCCCGCCTATCGGGCGCCGCCACGTGTCCCGCACCCGGCTCGCGCCAGCGTTGGCGCGGCGCGTGCGCTGCCCCACTCGACACGCCAGCCGGCGCTGTCAGCGCGCCGCCCGCGTGTCAGCGCCCGCGTGCGCGTACGGCCGCAGCCACGCGCCCGCGGGTACACCGAGCGCACCAACACCAACCAATCCGGGGCCGCCACGTGGCGCGCCCCGGTCCACCGTGCACCGCGCCACCTGCAACCTGCGCGCACAGTAGCTCGCCCAATCCTCGTGCGCCACGTGTCCAGCCCACGCGCTCGCTGCACCCGGTGCACACACTCCGTGCACCTGACGAACCAGAATCTGCCACGTGTTCACCTCTCATCCAATCGAAAACCGCCACGTGGCACACCACAACCCTGCACCTCCGCGCCTGCCCGCGCACCTGCCCGGCCTGCCCGCGCACCCCTGCGTGCGCCGCGTTCACTGCACCGAACCAATAAGGTGCTGCCACGTGTCCCCGCTCCGGTCCACCGTACACCGCGCGCTCTCCCGTGAACCGAGCGCCCTGCGCCCGCCAATCCGGAGCTGCCACGTGGCTTCCCGCCCGGTCCACTGCACCAGCGCCCCATTCCGTGGACCGGGAAGCGTGCGCCGGCCAATCGGAAGCTGCCACGTGTCCCGGCCGGCGGTCCACGGCTCCCCCATGCACCAAAATATACCAGAAACTTCCGGGTCTCCGTTTTTGGGCGTCCGGACTCAGAAAAATACAAGTAAATAGCCGTTTTTCAACGTTTTTCCGCACTGAATCCAAATACGGCCTCCGTTTTGCCCAAAACTCCTCCCAAAATTCGACGGGGGTACCCGAATACACTCGGGGTCCAATCAACACACTGAGTCCATTTCTTCAGCCCGATACACACCCAAACACTCCCATAGCATAAGATAGTCCTTCAGAAGCTACTGACTAAGCCATAAACCTCCAATAAAGATCCGGGTCATGACAGTTTCAACATAGAGTCATTGAACTCTAAGGTTAAAGTGATATGGTTGGTGTTTTGGTGTCCTTGGGGTATTTTGTAACCCTAGAATAAAGAACTTAGGGTCGAATGCACAAATTGAGTAAACAAGAAAACTCTAACCTAAATTGGTGTCCTTAGGGCATCCTAGCTATTCTAGAGTTAATAACTTAGGGTAAAAAAGCAAAGATTTTAAAAGTGAGAAGTAAATGTAAAATGTACATTCGGATTTGAGACTCGCCATTTAGGAGTGAGCGCGCATAGCAACTCCTAGGACATGGGTCATTCGGCGAGATACTTCCGAAAGGTTACAAATAAAATATATGGCAAATGGCGCATTCGGATTTGAGACTCGTCAATTGGGAATGAACGCGCATGCATGGGCCCATCGGACGAGGTACTTCCGAAAGGTTTAAAAGTGAAAAGTAAATATAAAATGTACCTTCGGGTTTGAGACTCGCCATTTAGGAGTGAGTGCGCATGGCAGTTCCTGGGACATGGACCCATCGGGCGAGGTACTTTCGAAAGGTTACCGATAAAATATATGGCAAATGACGCCTTTGAAATTGAGACTCGCCAATTGGGAGTGAGTGCGCATAGCAGACGAGATACTTTCGAAAGATTTTAAAAGTGAAGTAAATATAAAATACACCTTCGAATTTGAGACTAAACATTTAGGAGTGAGCGCGCATAGCGGCTTCTAGGGCATAGGCCCATCGGGTGAGATACTTCCAAAAGGTTACAGATAAAATATATAGCAAATAGCGCCTTTGGATTTGAGACTTGTTAATTGGGAGCATGACTCCTAGGGAGGGGCCCATCGGACAAGATACTTTCGAACGGCTAAATTGTTTTAAAAAATAGAAAGTGACCGAGTGCGGTCGGATTAGTTGTGACCCTTGATTAGCGGCATAGTGGCCGAAGTACAGTTGAGTAGCATAGTGTGGCATGGCTTAGTAGCATTATAGTATTGTGCATGGACTAGTAGTGTAGCTATTTGATACCTACATGCTAGTGTAGTATTTACAGTTTTCCCTATTATCTTACTACTAATGCTTCCATTACACCAAGAGGTGTAGAGCATGTTTCTCGGTGGATAAGCCAACTGGAAACTATTCGTAGTTCTCACACCCCGTTGGTTTCCACTTTCGCAGATTCAGATACAGCCGATGAGGCACACAACAGGGACAAGGGCCCAGCAGCATAGGGCCCTAGAGGGTCTAGTGATATTTTATCCATTTTTGTACTTTAGAGTGGACATTGTTATATAGAAAATGTTTATTCTAGCCTTTTATTTTAGTTTTATTTAGTTGTATCTATATTTAAAATTGAATGTTCAGTTTAATAATAGTTTTACTCTGATATACATGTATTCTCATTGCGCACTTGCTGTTTGAGATGATTGTAGTTCCTTTCATATATAGAGAGGTCATGCCCAATTGGTGAGTCTGTTACCGTGTCCGAACTAACCAAATTGACAGTCTCGTGGCATGACAATATATATGTTTAAATACTAATCTGAATCATAAATACTCTACCCCACGAAAATTCAAAATATTAACCGTGCGAGGTGAGTCATTTGTGGTCGCAGACAGTGATGATGGGCTGCATGGAGGTGCATTTGTTGATAAGGACGAGGTGGTTTGGTAATGGTTGAACAGACAACGGCGGGCGGGCGATCGTCATCGAGCGAGATAGTGGCTGAAGGGTGGCATAGTAGACTGTAATAGCTACTCCTATGTTACGTTGCGACTACTCATAAATTACGTTATGAATTCATGACATATTGAAAATCTTTTTTGAATATATACCATATTTCAAACTTCTTTTGAATTCATGACATAGAAAAAATCTCTTTTGAATTTATATTATATTACAAATATTTTTGAATTCATACCATATTTAAAAATAATAGATAATTGATCTCTTGCTCAAATAAAACATTGGCCCAACCAATACAGTTGATAGGTCAAATTGGTGCAGTCCACTGGTTTTATAGATCAAGATCCAAAAGCATTCAAAAAATGCTCAAATCTAATAAAGTTGCAAAGAAGTTTTCCAAAGTATTTTTGTGACACATACATCTAATTTTGTGCAATTTGATTTTTTCTAAATTAGTTTTTAGCAATTGAATTCAAGAATTATGTTAAATCAACTCCGTTTCAGTTTAAATCCATTTGAATCCAACTAAAACTTAAAACTACTAAGTGAAAAAATTAAATCTATTTTTTTTTTTTTATTATCATTCAAATTATCGTTGGATAAAATTCAACAGATAACTTAATCTGTACTAAACAATTCTTAAGCTAGAGTTAAAGGCACCTCATAACAAAAATTAATGAAAGAGGTGCTGCCAATAATTTCTTTTCATTTGTAGAGGTTTATTTGATGTTACAAATTTTAGAGGGGGATGCACGAAATCGGATGAGACTGAGATTGGCTGATTGGTTCAATTTTATTAATCATTTCTAAAAGTAAATCAAAAATAAAGTCATAAAAGTTCCGAACAGCCAGCCTGGGCATTGGCAAAGGTCTTAACCTCACTCCAATGTCTTCTAGTGGGCCTGTCACGAAACCCGCGTCAATTTCAAATCCGCCCCCACAGACAAATCCACCAAACGCCATCTCTTTTTCGTTGCTTAAGATATCTCCTATTAAACTACTACAAGAAAGAATTAGGGTTAGGGTTTCCTTCGAGCAGCCCAACGGTCACTAGCGTCTATTATGGGGATTTTTTAAAAATAACCCTGCAACTTTTGATATTTTGCAAAATAACCCTGCAAATTTTTTTTTTTTGTAAAACTAACCCTACTTTTGCCAGGTGGGCGCCACGCGGGATTGGCAACCTGAAGACGCTGAATGGTTCAGCGTCTTCAGTATGCCTCACTGAAGACGCTGAATCAATCAGCGTCTCCAAAAAAACGCTAAGGAGACGCTGAATGAGTCAGCGTCTTCAGTATAGCTTCGGAAGACACTGATTCATTCAGCGTCTTCAGGCTACACTGACTGCAGCTGGGGACTTGGCCAATTTTTGCGAAATTGGCTAAGTCCTCAGATATACAGGCATTGGACTATATACATGCTAGAGGCGCTGAACCATTCAGCGCCTTTAACTTCTAATGTTAAAGGCGCTGAGTAGTTCAGCGCCTTTAACTTCTAATGTTAAAGGCGCTGATTGGTTCAGCGCCTTTAACTTATAATGTTAAAGACGCTGAACCATTCAGCGTCTTTAATTTATATGTTAAAGGCGCTGAATGGTTCAGCGCCTTTAACTTATAATGTTAAAGGCGCTGAACGATCCAGCGCCTTCTTCATCCACATAACCCTGTGCGAGCAGCAGTGTGCGGTCATTTTCTCTCTTCGTCTTCAATCCCCATTTCCCCATTTTCTCTTCTATTCGACCCCCCCCCCCCCCCCCCTTTTCATCTTCAATCCCGCACGACCCCCCCCCCCCCGCGCGGTCATTTCTCCGAGCACAGTGTGATAGCGTTCGCCGTCGCCCCCCCCCCCCCCCCCCCCCCCGTGCACATTGAGATCGCGGTCGCCGTCGCCTGCCGCTATCCTCTCGCGCACTGTGCCGCTCTCTCGCCGTCGCCGTCGCCGTCTCGCTCGCGCTCTCTCTCTCACTGTGAGCTCTTTCCCTCTCTCTGCTCTCTCTCTCTTTCTATCTCTCACTGTGAGATCACAGTGAGACTTCACTGTGAGATCACAGTGAGACTTCACTGTGAGAGTCTCAGTGTGAGAGATCACTCTCTCACAGTGATCTCGGAACTCGCTTCACTGTGAGAGAGTGATCTCTCACTCTCTCACAGTGAGAGCTTCACTGTGAAGCTCTCTCACTGTGAGAGCTTCAGTGTAAAGCTCTCACTGTGAGAGATCACTCTCTCACAGTTAGAGAGCTTCACTGTGAGAGAGTGATCTCTCACTCTCTCACAGAATGTTTGCTTTCTCACTGTGAGATCGCTCACTGTGAGAGATCCCCTCACAGTGAGCGATGTCATCACTGTGAGATCGCTCACAGTAAGCGATCCCCTCACAGTGAGGGATCATCCTCGGTTCTCACAGTAAGGGATCCTCTGTTCTCGCATATAAAGTGAGACGTTTCCCAGTCGGTCTCCGACTGTAAAGTAAAAAGAAGTATTTTGAAGTGGTTAAATTTTGTTTTGTAGTTGAAATGGCTAATCATCGCATGCCCATAAGTGTTCATTGGGATGGACAGTTAGTTATCGATGGGAATGGTCCACGATATATCGGCGGTCAAAAAAAGCTAATCGCGATACCTTCTGATTGTACATATAGTAGGTTTGAGACGAGAATGTATCGTTTAGTAAATTGTACAAGCGAACAATTTCGTCTAAAATTTACTATTGGTTGTCCCACGATCGGTGGTGGATTTTTAGCTCACGAAGTACTAGATGATGAATCATTGGAGGGAATGATAGGATTATGTCAATATCATAGTGTTGTGACGGTATACATTGAGAAAGAGTTACAACCGTCGGATAATTTTGAACCGCAAGGTTATTACACCCAAATGCTCCACAATTATATTGATTTGGGTCCTCCCGCCAATGTAATGAGTGATCAACATATTCCACACGAAGGTGGTGTCAGAATGACAAGGTTAGAACAACAACCTAATAATTTTGTCATTTAGCATATTATTTAAATGGACTTAAATATTGTATACATTACAGAGAAAGTGAGTATGACCCGATTGAGAGTGTTGTACCTTGCTCGTTTAGTAGTGTGCCACCAACGACCACATGTGTGGCACCTACGACCACACACACGCAAGCCACGACCTCACGCGGACACACGCAAGCCACGACCTCACGCGGACACCGCACGCATGCCACGACATCACGCGAACAATGCACGACCTCCCGTATTGAACCAAGGATGTCTCATTTATAACTAGAACCTTCTGATTGGGGGTAAGTACAAATATAAATTAAATGTTAAGTTTTAAATTAATGACAATGTTGGAATTTGAGATTTACCAACTTTGCAGGTTATCTAATTCCTATGAACATTGGAATCCACCTGCTATTAATGAATTTGATACTAATATTGAGGAAGGAGGTGATAATGTTGACACGGGTGGTGATAGTGATATTAATCATGAGGATTCACCAATCCATGATGATCATAATAGTAGTGAGGATGACGATCTGGATGTTTCATTTCCAGATATAGATGAAAATCATGATGGAGGGTTAAATGATCTTGCAAATGCAATTTACACTCAAGTGGACAACCCAGAAATCAGCAATGATTACGTAGACAATCCTGACGATGAAAATGAATTTATTGATCATCCGGATCGTTTTCTTTCCGATACTAATTGGATTAATCAGTATGCTGTAGATCATACAGATCTTAATATTCGACAAATCAATACTGGTCTCCCTAGCATCGACGGGAGTTGGGCTGGACGTGTCTTCCAAGACAAGGCAACTTTATTGGATGCTCTAGACCGGTGGCATATTGAGCATAATGTACAAATGAAAGTATTGAAATCTACAAAGATGACTTACACTGTCAAATGCTTAGTAGAGGGTTGTTCTTGGAGATTACATGCTTCAGTACCCAAAGATACGGCATATTTTAGGGTAAAAACATATGCAGGTCCACACACATGTGTAATTCCAATACTGAATGCGGCGCACCGTAATTGTAATTCGACCCTTATATGTCAATTGATTCTTCCGACATTAAAGGTTAGACTTAATATGACGCCAAAAGAAATTCGGAATATGGTGCGAGCAGAGCTCCATACTGACATAACATATTGGAAGGCTTGGCAATCAAAGAGTAAAGCATTACAAATTATTTACGGGAGCTGGGAGCAATCGTACACTGACTTGCCTCGTTACCTTTCAATGGTAAAGAATTCTAATCCTGGTACTCTATGGCGTCTGGATCATAGGTGGCCGCAAGATGGCATTTTTACCTTTCAACGTGTTTTTTGGTCATTTGGACCTTCGATCCATGGATTCGCACATTGTCGGCCGGTGGTTAGTATTGATGCCACACATTTATACGGCAAATACGAAGGTCATGCTTTGATAGCGACGGCTGCAGATGCAAATGATGGATTATATCCTTTGGCATTTGCAATTTGTGAGGGAGAGAATGCCGGGAGTTGGCAATGGTTTTTGCAGAACTTGCGTCACTATGTTACCCGTGATAGAGAAATTTGTTTAATATCTGATCGATTTCCTGGATTGAAGGAAATAGTTGCTGATATCTATCGTCCAGCACGAGGGCACTCGCATCGTTGGTGTCTTCGACATATGAAAGCAAACATGAAAAAGCGCTTCAAGACCGACATATTGTTAAATAAATTCTGGGATATCGGAAAGGCTGCAACACCGACGGCATATAATCAGCTTAAGGAAGAATTAAAGGTGTTGGATCACGATGCTTGGGAGTGGGTCCATAATCTAGACAGATATAAAGAGTACTGGGCAAGAGCATTTGATGGAGGCAGACGGTTTGGATTGTTGACTACAAATCTTTCTGAATCCTTAAATGGGGTTCTTAAGGACACTCGTGGTTTGCCTATCACAGCTTTTGTTGCGTCTACTTTTTATAAGCTTAATACCTATTTCTGCAACCGCCGTGCGGCCGGTGAACATTCGACGGACGCTTTTGTCACTAAAGTAAAAAATCTGATTACTGAAAATTTAGATACGGCGCGGGCACATAATGTTGTAAGATTTGGACTCACGGAATTTGAAGTTCAAACTGGAGATTTCGACTACAAAGTGATCGTCAATGGAACAAATGTCGAATGCTCATGTTGTGAATTATATCTAACAGGAATACCTTGCTCGCATGTCTTAGCAGTTTGTAGTACATCACATATGAGATTACCATACGAAAATTTTACTTCACCCTGGTATAGTACAGACTGCTATCGTGCGACGTACGCACGACAATTTCATCCTGTTCCTGATAGACGGCACTGGCCACGACCCCAAGGTCCCCCGATTGTACCGCTCCCTTTACGAAGGAAGAAAGGTCGTCCACGATCAACACGTATTCGTAATGTAATGGACGAGGGGGGTGGCCGACGAGTAAAATGCTCAATTTGTAAGCAGGCAGGCCATAATAGGAGCACATGTCCACAAAATACAGAAAGGGTGCAACAAGGACGCCGGCGTATGATTTACACAATTATACTTATCTTGTCTTTATATTTAGTTTATTTCACCTATCATGTTACTAATATGTAGATTGCTTATTGCAGATGGCAGATCACGAGGACGCGGGGCCAGTTGATGCGTCGGTCTTAGTAGACCAGCATCGCCATCGGTCAGCCTTTATCACGACTGAGGTAAGAGCTATAAAATTTCATTTGATTTTTTATTGTAATACCAATAAGCTGAATTAGTGTAAAAACTAACTATATTTGTTTTCGCATTACAGGGGTATCGTGCGGTGGAGTTCTCAGAGCATGGGCGGAAGCTCAACCAGTGGGAGATTGAGCATCCAGCTGTGCTAGATCTCCTCCGACTATCTGGATTTTACGGGGTAGCATGGTTGAGACGCGTCCAGCTGGATCAGGCGTTACTAGCGGCCCTTGCCGAGAGGTGGAGACCGGAGACCAACACGTTCCACTTTCGACATGGTGAGATGACCGTCACACTCCAGGATGTGGCGGTCATCTCAGGTCTCCGTGTCGACGGTCCACCAGTAACGGGAACTTCACTTCAAGAGTGGGTTCCGCTATGCGATGCATTGTTGGGAGCTTAGCCCGAGATATTAAAGGGGTCGCAGATACGCCTAACGTGGCTATCTGATCAGTACAGCCATATACCGCTAGATGCCCCTGCAGCAGTAGTCGCAGCTACAGCCCGTGCATATATGTTATATCAAATCGGGAGTAGCTTGTTTCCCAACCCCAGCGGACGCACAGTGCACCTAAAGTGGCTATCACTAATGGCTGATTTCCATCTCTGCGGGGTTTATGCGTGGGGTGCAGCTACCTTGGCTTATATGTATCAAGCGCTGGGACTTGCCTCACTGCACGGGAAGGCCGAGTGTTGTTGTTTTGGGATGCTATTGCAGGTATAATATATAATATATTGATTTCATTATTATGTTGATATTGGTATTTAATCTTTTATTTCTAATATTAAGTCGTTTGTGTTAATATATAGATTTGGGCTTGGGAGCACATTCATATCGGCCGACCTACAGGCGTCCGAGCGCTACCCGACCTTGTAGATCTCCCTCTGGGTTGCCGGTAAGATATTTATTTAATATAGTAGATTTTTGTATTTCATAGGTAATTGCAACTAATATATATATTTTACAATCTAGATGGGCAAACGCTGGAGGACTACGATTCAGAGCCAATGTCAGGACCGCTGACATTGAGTTTTATAGAGATGAGTTAGATCAGTAGAGAGAGACGCAGGTATGTAGGTGTTTAAATCAATACTTTACATTTATTTTTTCTAAACATTTTTATACTAACTGATCATTTTGTGTCATTAACAGGTTATATGGATGCCGTACACAGAGGAGATTTTAGCTGCATTACCAGACTTCTGTGTACAGGGCTCGCAAGTCTGGCGTTCAAGGACAGTCATCATCTGCTATCACATAGTAGAGATGCATGTACCAGACCGAGTCCTGCGGCAGTTCGGTCTTCTCCAGCATATACCTATCAATGTGGAGTCCATCGGACGCATGACATCACGTGGGCGTGCGGATGAGGATTGGACTGCATTTCACGCTGCACACATTGAGAGGTGGGCTGAGAGGCTAGATCACATTGTTGATCAGCATCCGGCTGCTGGTGAGGACCCGCTGCAGGCGGCATCCATTTACATGCAATGGTACTGGACGATTACAAGGAGATGGATATATCGTCCAGTGCAGCGTCCTCCGCTGACTTTTCATCCACGTGGGCATATCGAGAGGACAATGGTATAATCATTTTTTTTGTATAAATTTAACATGTTTTGTATATTTAATCTAAATTTAATTTGTTAATTGAAATGCAGGCCGATACGCTACGACAGATGGATACTACCCCTTTTGCCGGATTATTACCAATATAATCATATTAAGCGAATTTATCGGGACACGATAAACTAAGATTTTCGGCTAGCCCGGCACTAACTCTTCGATATATTTCTTGCTGAAAGTATCCCTGATCCCACTGATAACGAGTAGGACCTACTATAGGCCAGCTATTGCATGATCGTCCGTCGCCGACGAGGATATTCAGGACTCTGACAGATATGCACGAGCATATTCATACGGTACTGCAAAATGTACCGTCAGTACCTACTGTCAGAGTTGCTGAGGGACGAGGAGATTATGCTCACGCATCGTCCTCGAGTCATCAAGTACCTTCATATCACAAATAATTTCAAATTTAGTCTTCAAATTCAAATTACCTAACTATTTACGCCATTTCAGGTGCCGCGATCTCCATCTCCTCCTATTCAAGCCCCTACGATATATCCCTCGACGTCAGAGACACTCCCGCCTCCTGTATCACGGACATCATTTGCATCAACTTATTCACGTCGTCATCCCTCGTCATCATCACCACACGAGATCCAACATATTGATGAAGGTGGTATTATCGAGGAGCTCGATCAGTTAGCAGCGGCCGAGCAACTTGATGATACGCCGATTATCGAGCTTGTTGTTCCTCGTGGGCGTGGGCGACCGCGAGGGCGTGGACGTAGGCGTGGCCGAGGAGGTCGAGGGAGAGGATAAGCTCAAAATTGAGTATTATCTCAATTTTGAGTTTGAGGGTGTATTCTTAGTATTTTTGTAATTACATTTTTTTGTTCTGACTCAACTGTTACATCTGAATGTTGTGCAATTGTTCCACATTATTTATGAATGTTTTAGTTCACTATATACATGTTGTGAAAATTATTGTATTTTTCATTCTGTTGTGAAACTTGTTGTACAAATTTTGATTTTTACACTTGAAAAAAAAATTCTGGTAGATGCTGTGGTTAAAGGCGCTGAACCATTCAGCGCCTTTAACTTCTAATGTTAAAGGCGCTGAATCGGTCAGCGCCTTTAACATATAAGTTAAAGGCGCTGAATGGTTCAGCGCCTTTAACATTATAAGTTAAAGGCGCTGAACCAATCAGCGCCTTTAACATTATAAGTTAAAGGCGCTGAACTACTCAGCGCCTTTAACATTAGAAGTTAAAGGCGCTGAATGGTTCAGCGCCTCTAACATGTATATAGTCCAACGCCTGTATATCTGAGGACTTAGCCAATTTCGCAAAAAAATTGGCCAAGTCCTCAGCTTCAGTGTGTATAGCTGAAGACGCTGATTGAATCAGCGTCTATTGAAGACGCTGACTCATTCAGCGTCTCCGCAGGGTTTTCATGGAGGCGCTGATTGATTCAGCGTCTTCAGTGAGCTATACTGAAGACGCTGAACCATTCAGCGTCTTCACGTTGTCAGTCCGGCGTGGCGCCCACCTGGCAAAAGTAAGGTTAGTTTTGCAAAAAAAAATTTTGCAGGGTTAGTTTGCAAAAATGTAAAAGTAATAGGGTCAGTTTTAAAAAAATCCCTCTATTATTTTACTCCCACGCGCAAACGAAAATCTGCGTCTTGCTTCTAGAGGAAGCGCCGACGTCATCAAATTCTTTACCGTTGGCCCCCCCCTGTGGCTCTCCAATTGGTTACCCGAAATTTACATTTCGAACGTCCAGTTTGTTTTTGGACGGTTCAGATTATTACTATTTGCAATGAGAAATGCTAAGTTTAACGATCCAAAAGAGATTGGTAAATATGTACCGAGTAAATTGCACTAATGTTTTCACTTGGCCCTCAATTTTTTTTATTGCCGAGTTTGGGGCCTTCTGTTAGTAAAGTTTCAATTTAGTTTTTAAACTTTTAAAAGTATTTTCTTTATAGTTTTTACATTACATTAAAAGTTATTACTTGCACCGACTTTATCTACTTGTGTTACATCATGAATTCATGATTTCTCCATCTATTTCATATTTTTAATGTATAAAATTAATTTTTATATTAAAAAGGTTGTAATTTAATGAGTGATGTGGTTTAAATATGCCATGAAAAATATAGTTACTAAATTTATGGTGTATGGATGTACCAACGGAGTTGGTGTAGATAATAATTTTTTCTGTAATAATAAATGAGCAATGATATTCGTATATTTATTTTTGAATGTATGATATATATTTCATTCATCTCAGAGTGAAGTGTAATTCACTAATTCCTTCGAAATAACTAGTAAAATTTATCTCACTTTAAAATAAATGAAATATACATCGTACACCTATTTAAAATGTACAAAAAGTATTTTTCATAATAAATATATATATATATATAGGGACTAAGTGAAACCCTTTTAAGTGTTTGGGAATTACAAATATTGAAATCCAATGTTTGATAGCCAAAATGAAATAGCTGATAGTTTGGGACCTAGTGGTGCAATTTACCCCAGCCAATGTATCGAGCACCCCCAACTATGGGATGTTGTGAAATAGCCCCCTGAACGTTTGTTTTTTTTTTTTTTTTTTTGGGACCCCACTTAAATGTTTACTTTTTGGAAAATAGGTGATTTTAATAAAAAAAAAGTTAAGAATTTTATTAAATTTTTTTATGGGATTTTTTTTTAAAAAATAACTCTCTGAAATTTTAAAATTTGCCAACTAACCCTCCCCAAAAAAAATTTGCAAAACTAACCCTCCTTTTGTCAGCTGGGCGCCACGGAGGCCAGCTGACCTGAAGGCGCTGAATCGTTCAGCGTCTTCACAAAAAACCTATGAAGACGCTGAATGAATCAGCGCCTTCATGCTATATGTTGAAGGCGCTGAAGCGTTCAGCGTCTTCACAAAAAAACCTATGAAGGCGCTGAATGAATCAGCGCCTTCATGCTATATGTTGAAGGCGCTGTTTCATTCAGCGCCTTCAGCATACACTATTGAGGACAGCCAATTTTCGCAAAAATTGGCTAACTCCTTAGGTATAACTCCTATAGGCTGTTAAAGGCGCTGTTTACTTCAGCGTCTCCAGCAAATATGTTAAAGGCGCTGAACGATTCAGCGCCTTTAACATATTTGTTAGAAACACTGAATTGTTCAGCGCCTTTAACATTTATGTTAAAGGCGCTGAATAGTTCAGCGCCTTTAACATATATGTTAAAGGCGCTGAATGGTTCAGCGCCTTTAACTTATAATGTTAAAGGCGTTGAACGATTCAGCGCCTTCTTCACCACTATACCCACCCGCGCGGGCAGCAGTGCGGCTCATTTCTTCTCTTCTCCGATTTCTCTCTTCTCCCGCACAGTGCTCCGCTCCGCACAGTGCTCCACTCCGCATCTCTCCCTCCGCTCCTGCACAGTGACATGCCGATCTCCGCTCCCACAAAGTGCCGATCTCCTCTCCCGCCCTCTCCCGCACATTGTCGATCTCCTCTCCCGCACAGTGCCGATCTCCTCTCGCCGTCGCCTTCGCCTTCGCCGTCGCCGTCTCTCTCGCGCTCTCTCTCTCACTGTGAGGTCGCTCTCTCTCTCTTCTCTCTCTCTCTCATTCTCTCTCTCACTGTGAGAGATCTCTCTCACAGTGAAGACTTCACTGTGAGAGATCACTCTCTCACAGTGATCTCGCTTCACTGTGAGAGAGTGATCTCTCACAGTTAAGCTCACTGTGAGAGATCACTCTCACAGTGAGAGAGCTTCACTATGAGAGTCTCTCACAGTGAAGCTCTCTCACTGTGAGAGATTGATCTCTCACAGTGAACTCACTGTGAGAGATCACTCTCTCATAGTGAGATCGCTTCACTGTGAGAGATCACACAGTGATCTCTCACAGTGAGATCGCTCACTGTGAGAGATCCCCTCACTGTGAGAGTTATCTCACAGTGAGGGATCCTCTGTTCTCACAGTGAGGGATCCCTTATTGTGAGGGATCCCTCTGTTCTCACAGTGAGGTCTGTTCTCACAGTGAGGTCTGTGTTTAATTTTTTTGTAGTTAAAATGGCTAATCGTCGCATGTAAAGTGAGAGGTTTGACTGTCGGTCTCCGACTGTAAAGTTAAAAGTAGTATTTTGAAGTGGTTAATTTTGTTTTGTAGTTGAAATGGCTAATCGTCGCATGCCCATAAGTGTTCATTGGGATGGACAGTTAGTTATCGATGAGAATGGTCCACGATATATTGGCGGTCAAAAAAAGTTAATCGCGACACGTTCTGATTCTACATATACTAGTTTCGAGACGAGAATGTATCGTTTAGTAAATTGTACGAGAGAATAATTTCGTTTAAAATTTACTATTGGTTGCCCCACGATCGGTAGTGGATATTTAGCTCACGAAGTAGTAGATGATGAATCATTGGAGGGAATGATTGGATTATGTGAACATCATGGTGTTGTGACGGTATACATTGAGAAAGAGCTACATCCGTCGGATAATTTTGAACCACAAGGTTATTACACGAGAATGCTCCACAATTATATTGATTTGGGTCCTTCCGCCAATGTAATGAGTGATCAAAATATTCCACACGAAGGTGGTGTCAGGATAACAAGGTTAGAAAAATAACCTAATAATTTAGTAATTTGGCATCTTCTTTAAATGGGCTTAATCATTGTATATATTGCAGAGAAAGTGAGTATGACCCTATTGAGAGTGTTGTACCTTACTCGGTTAGTAGTGTGCCACTAACGACCACATGTGTGCCATATACGACCACACACACGCAAGCCACGACCTCTCGCGGACACTGCACGACATCACGCGAACAATGCACGACCTCCCGTATAGAACCAAGGATGTCTCATTTACAACTAGAACCTTCTGATTGGGGGTAAGTACAAATCTAATTAAATGTTAAGTTTTAAATTAATGGCAATGTTGGAATTTTAGGTTTACCAAATTTGCAGGTTATCTAATTCCTATGAACATTGGAATCCAACTGCTATTAATGAATTTGATACTAATGTTGAGGAAGGAGGTGATAATATCGACGAAGGAGATTGTAATGTTGACGGGGGTGGTGATAGTGATATTAATCATGAGGATTCACCAATCAATGATGATCAGAATAGTAGTGAGGATGACGAACTGGATGTTTCATTTCCAGATATAGATGATAATCATGATGGAGGGTTAAATAATCTTGCAAATACAATTTACAGTCAAATGGACAACCCACAAATAAGTGATGATTACGTAGACAATCCTGACGAGGAAAATGAATTTATTGCTCATCCGGAACGTTTTCTTTCAGATACTAATTGGATAAATCAGTATGCTGTAGATCATATAGATCTTAATATTCGACAAATCAGTACTGGTCTCCCTAGCATCGACGGGAGTTGGGCTGGACGTGTCTTTCAAGATAAGGCATCTTTATTGGATGCTCTAGACCGGTGGCATATTGAGCATAATGTACAAATGAAAGTATTGAAATCTACAAGAACGACTTACACTGTCAAATGCTTAGTAGAGGGATGTTCTTGGAGATTACATGCTTCAGTACCCAAAGATACGACATATTTTAGGGTAAAAATATATGCTGGTCCACACACATGTGTAATTCCAATACTGAATGCGGCGCACCGTAATTGTAATTCGACCCTTATATGTCAATTGATTCTTCTGACATTAAAGGTTAGACTTAATATGACGCCAAAAGAAATTCGAGATACGGTGCGAGCAAAGTACCATACTGACATAACATATTGGAAGGCTTGTCAATCAAAGAGTAAAGCATTACAAATTATTTACGGGAGCTGGGAGCAATCGTACACAGACTTGCCTCGTTACCTTACTATGGTAAAGAATTCTAATCATGGTACTTTATGGTGTCTGGATCATAGGTGGCCCGCTGTTGGCATTTTTCCCTTTGGTCGTGTTTTTTGGTCATTTGGACCTTCGATCTATGGATTCGCACATTGTCGGCCGGTGGTGAGTATTGATGCCACACATATGTACGGCAAATACGAAGGTCATGCTTTGATAGCGACGGCTCCAGATGCAAATGATGGATTATATCCTTTGGCATTTACAATTTGTGAGGGAGAGAATATCGGGAGTTGGCGATGGTTTTTGCATAACTTGCGTCAGTATGATACCCGTGATAGAGCCATTTGTTTTACATCTGATCGATTTTCTAGATTGAGGAAAATAGTGGCTACTATCTATCCTCCAGCACGGGGTCACTCGCATTGTTGGTGTCTTCGACATATGAAAGCAAACATGAAAAAGCGCTTCAAGAACGACATGTTGTTAGATAAATTCTGGCAGATCGGAATTGCTGCAACACCGACGGCATATAATCAGCCGAAGGAAGAATTAGAGGTGTTGGATCACGATGCTTGGGAGTGGGTCCATAATCTTGACAAATATAAAGGGTACTGGGCAAGAGCATTTGATGGAGGCCGCCGGTTTGGATTGATGACTACGAATCTTTCTGAATCGTTAAATGGGGTTCTTAAGGATACTCGTGGTTTGCCTATCACGACTTTTATTGCGGCTACTTTTTATAAGCTTAATAAGTATTTCTGCGAGCGCCGTGCGGCCGGTGAACATTCAACGGACGCTTTTGTCCCTAAAGTCAAAAATAAGATTACTGAAAATTTAGATACGGCGCGGGGACATCATGTTGAAAGATTTGGACTCACAGAATTTGAAGTTAAAACTGGAGATTTCGACTACAAAGTGATCGTCAAAGGGACAAATATCGAATGTTCATGTTGTGAATTTTATCTAACAGGAATACCTTGCTCGCATGTCTTAGCAGTTTGTAGTAGATCACATATGAGATTAGCCTACCAGAATTTTTGTTCACCCTGGTATAGTACAGACTGCTATCGTGCAGCATACGCACCACAATTTCATCCTGTTCCTGATAGACGGCACTGGCCACGACCCCAAGGTCCCCCGATTGTATCGCCTCCTATACGAAGGAAGAAAGGTCATCCACGATCTACACGTATTCGTAATATAATGGACGAGGGGGGTGGCCGACGAGGAAAATGCTCCATTTGTAAGCAGGCAGGCCATTATAGGAGCACTTGTCCACAAAATACAGAAATAGTGCAACAAGGACGCCGGCGTATGATTTACACAATTATATTTATCTTATCTTAATATTTAATTATTTTTAGCTATCATGTTACTAATATGTAGATTGCTTATTGCAGATGGCAGATCACGAGGACGCGGGGCCAGTTGATGCGTCTGTCTTAGTAGACCAGCATCGCCATAGGTCCGCCTTTATCAGGACTGAGGTAAGAGCTATAAATTTTTATTTTTTGAAATATTATAAATAAGCTGAATTCATGTAAGAGCTAACTATATTTTTTTTGCATCACAGGGTTATCGTCCTGTCTTGTTCGCAGAGCACGGGCGCAAGATGAACCAGTGGGAGCTTGAACATCCAGCGGTAATAGATCTACTTCGCCAGTCAGGATTTTACGGGTTATCATGACTGCGACGATTGGTACTGGATCAGGCTCTACTGGGCGCCCTTGCCGAGAGGTGGAGACCGGAGACCCAGACCTTCCACTTCCGCCACGGTGAGATGACCGTCACACTCCAGGATGTGGCGGTTATTTCGGGTCTCCGTGTGCATGGTGCGCCGGTCTCGGGATCCACGCTTCACGATTGGCCTGCTCTATGTATGGATTTATTGGGGGTGGTACCTACTCACATCAAGGGGTCTACGGTATCTCTAGATTGGTTATATCAGTATTTTCATGATATACCTCTAGATGCCCCTGCCGGAACAGTCGCAGCTACCGCCCGTGCTTACATTCTATATCAGATCGGGGGTAGTTTGTTTCCAAACCCCAGCGGATATAAAGTTCATCTAAAGTGGCTACCACTTTTAGCTGACTTTGATATCTGCGGCGCTTATGCGTGGGGTGCTGCGACTCTGGCCTATCTATATCGAGCGCTAGGAGATGCCGCGCTGAACGGGAAGGCCGAATGTTGCTGTTTTGGGACCCTATTGCAGGTATAAAATCTAATTTTTTGATTTCAGTATTATCTTTATATATTGGTATTGTATATTTTATTTATTATATTAACCCGTTGGCGTGAATTTATAGATCTGGGCTTGGGACCATATTCATATCGGCCGACCTACAGGCGTCCTAGATCTGCCCGATATAGTCGATCGACCTCTGGGTTGCCGGTAAGATATTTATTTGATATAGTAGATTTTTGTATTTCAATTGTAATTGCAACTAATATATGTTTTTTGTAATCTAGATGGGGCAACACTGGAGGGCTACGTTTTGGAACCAATGTCAGGACGTGTGACATTGAGTTTTACAGAGACGAACTAGATCAGCAGCGAGAGGCGCAGGTATGTAAATGTTTTATTGAATACTTTAAGTATATTTTGCTTCAACACTTTTATATTAACTAATCATTTTGTCCATTAACAGGTTATATGGATGCCGTACACAGATCAGATTATAGATACATTACCGGATTTCTGTGTGCATGGCTCAGCGGTCTGGCGTGCAAGGACAGTCCTTATTTGCTTTCATATTGTCGAGATGCACGTGCCGGACCGAGTCCTGCGACAGTTCGGTCTTCTCCAGCATATACCTCTCAATGTGGAGTCCATCCAACGCGTCACATCACGTGGGCATCCGGATGAGGATTGGATCGCATTTCATGCTATCCACATTGAGAGGTGGTCCGGGAGGCTAGATCAGATTTTTGATCAACTCCGGGCTGCTGGTGAGGACCCACTGCAAGCGGTATCCATATATATGCAGTGGTACTGGACGATTACGAGACGATGGATATCTCGTCCAGTACAGCGTCCTCCGCTGACTTTTCATCCTCGTGGGCATGTCGAGAGAAGACTGGTATAATAATTTATATATATAAATTTAACATGTTCAACTTTCCTCATATAAATTTAATTTTAATTTCTAAATTAAAATGCAGGCCAACACACTACGACATGTTCATACTATTGTCGGCTAGTTATTGCAGGACCCACCGCCGACTCATACTATTGTTCATACTTTGAGAGAAATGAACGACAATATTCAGATGGTACTACAGCATGTACCATCTGAACCTACGGTCAGAGTGTCAGGCGGACCTTCATATGAGGGAGCGACCTCGAGTCATCAGGTACCATTTAGCATAGAATTCAAATTAAGTTTTCAAATTCAAATTAACAAACTATTTACGCTCTTTCAGGTGCCACGATCTCCATCTCCTACCATTCAGGCCCCGATGACATTTCCTTCGACGTCAGCGTCGCTCCCGCCACCAGTATCACGGACTTCATTTACTTCTACATATTCACGCCGTCGTCCGTCGTCATCATCGCCACAGGAGGTTCAGACTATTGCTGAGCAGGATGAGGGTGGTATCATCGAGGAGCTCGATCAGTTGGCAGCAGTCGAGCATCTCGATGATATACCTATTATCGACCTTGTTGTTCCCCGTGGGCGAGGGCGAGGGCGAGGGCGTGGACGTGGGCGTGGCCGAGGACGTCGAGGTCGAGGACGTGCTCAAAATTGAGCTTTTGAGTTCGAAGTTGTCGTATACACATTTTTGTAATGTTCATTTTTTTATGTTACTCAACTCTGATTTGTGAATGTAATGATTGTTGGACCCTCATTTGGTGTTTGTGAATGTTGTTTTAGCTTTTTCAATGTTAATTGTCATTGCTTGCAACTTTTTGTACAAATTTGGGATTTTTTTAAAGTGGACTAAAGTAATGTGTGTAGGTCCAGGTAAAGGCACTGAATGGCTCAGCGCCTTTAGTGTTCTGCACTGAAGGCGCTGAGTCGCTCAGTGCCTGTCACGCCCCGAATTTAAAAACCAGCGTCTAAAATTTTTTTTTTTTTTTTTTTTTGAAATCAGAGTGTGAAACCAGCTAGGGCGCAACAGACCGCCACATATATAAAAGAGTCTCAATCCCACTGGGGATTAAGCCTTTTCTATATATGCACGGCTAGCTTGGCAATCAATCAGAGTACTAACTACGTACTATGGATAATACAAAATTAACTTTTACAATAACTTTACAACTTACAACTCTTTTCCCAAATTACATAATCTTTCAACTTTAAACTCTTTAACTAAGAACACGGCTGTTCAGGGTCGAACATCTATCTCGATACCTCGCCAATTCGTCCCGACATCTCAACACCCGCTCGACCTGAAAAACAGTCACCCGAGGGTGTGAGACACACCGGAGTGTATCCCAGTGGGCACGACGAGCCGAGAAATAGCAGATCGTACCTACTGGTATACAATACTAGAGGATAGTAATAGATCATGGGTTAGGGTAAAGCAGATATATAACTGGTGCTGTAAGGAAAACAAAACTCATAATCTGGGTACAAGCATAGGAGATAATTTTAGCAAAATTTAAAAATAGGACAATCATGTATCAGGATAATCAACGCATCAAGGAGTTAGGACAATCAGCAAGATAACAATGAAACTATAATCAAAGGCATCACATAGAATCATATAAAGGTAGATGACTAGAAGCCAGATCAAAGAATCAAAGAAGCATGTTAAAGCAACTTAACAACACATGCATCAAATAGATGAAAACACAAAGACCCAATCACAAGCTACCATATTGGTCCCACAAGACCTCAGGCAAGGCTGCCTACCTGGCACCACCTGGTTGACATTCCCTCCACTGAGGGTCACGGGTTGCAACTGCTAACCACTTTACCGGTAAAGTACACCGCTACGGGTGATCGGCCCGCTAGTGTACGTGAAGAACAACGGTGCGGGCGAATCATATGCAAATGCTCAAACTGGCGGTCCACTGACCGGGTAATCGGCTACAAGCCGGGAAATCCCCACTGGGATGCAAGGGCAAAATCAACTGAATCTCAACTCATATGCAAGACTAAGGCAAATCTCAACTCAGCATAAGCTCAACCGAAAAAACTCAACTCAATCATGCAGACCAACCAAATGATACAAAACTTAAACACATATTTTTAAGAAAACTGTTTTGAAAAGTCCAAACCCCGAAGAGCATTGCCCTCGTCCTATCAAACAAGAACAGATTCAGGCGACACTACGAAGCTTGGGTTTTAGGTCTAAACCTCGCAGAGCAATGCCTTTGTCCTATCAAACAAGAACAGACTCCGGCGACCCTACGAAGCTCGGTAAAACATCAGTTGATTAAATCTATGTGTTCAGCAGTGTATCATTTGATCAGCGGAATAAGCAGGCTCTCAAATCAAACATGGAAATGTTCCAAGATAAGATATGAATACCAGAGGCACTATGAATAATCATGGAAGGCAGAATCGAACTGATAACAGGCATAGCTCAACCAATCAGACAGGCTAACCCCTTATGCAACTAAACACATGTTTTTAAGAAAACCTTTGAAAACAATAGGTTTTTGGGTCCCAAACCTCGTAGAGCGTTGCCCTTGTCCTATCAAACAAGAACAGACTCAGGCCACCCTACAAGGCTTGGTAAAAACATTTATTTCAAAAGATCATGTATTTAGCAACATAACGGGCGAACAACAAGGAAGCAAGTATAAAGCAGGCATAAGGTAGTAAATCACTGAATCAATGGAAAGGCAGGCTCAAGCATTAATAGACTGATATAATAATCAAGCATAGGAGTGCAACTACGAAATGGCCAATCAGTCAGAACAAGTAACAGTAATATATATTGCAACCAAAGGCAGACAGGCTCAAAATAACCTAAGTTACCAAGAACAGGAGTCCAACCAATACCGTACACCGAGGGCCGAACTGATAAAGCCCGGACCGAAGATAACCCACCTGACAACGCGCAGGCGAACACTCGACTCCAACTGGACGCTCGAAAACTGTGCCAACCTAAATCAAAATGATGATTAGGAAACTACTCAACCACACCTATTCCGAACATTATTTTTACACTTTTAATGCCGTTTTGAGCGTTGTTTTCGCTCGTTCTTTCAAACCAGAAGTCCGATGACAGCGCCGTAAGTTTCAGCGTGT
This sequence comes from Tillandsia fasciculata, assembly GCA_029168755.2. Taxonomy (NCBI): domain Eukaryota; kingdom Viridiplantae; phylum Streptophyta; class Magnoliopsida; order Poales; family Bromeliaceae; genus Tillandsia; species Tillandsia fasciculata. Next base: position 18,236,026 of record CM054931.1, on the reverse strand, counting down.
CTGTTATGACATGACGAAGCTCGTGCTCACCATTTGGGAGCAGCACTAGACCCGAGGAAAACTTTGGCCCATAACATTCCTCTCTAACATAGCCAAAAAGAATTTTTGTTTCTCCGGGACTTCAAACACCAAATCTGACGCGAGCACCGCGTCCAGTGACCCCAAATTAGCTAGGAATACACTGTCGCGGCTTTGCTAACAGCCAGGAACATAGTTTTGTTCCAACATTTTAGTTTTGGGTTGATTTCGCTATAACTTTTAATCCGTTCGTCAAACAGACGAACTTTGTATATGAAAGTGACTCTGGGCAGTACCAGGATACCAATGCTCACCTTACTTTCAGTCCAAAAGTGCTGGATCAACCAGATCCATGATCCTTGCTTTCTAACAGTTTGACAAGGTCTCACAACACATCCACTCAGAATCCATTCGATCTGAAGTAAGCGCTGAGCTCAGGGGATGATTTTCAACAACTTTCATATTCATCACAAACCCTAATTCCAATTAAAAACTCTTTGAAGCATATCATCGAACACCTTGTGAGCATAATATATAAACATTAACTAAGTGTTAATTTCTGAGTTTGTTCTCAGCAAGGAAGCAAATTCTGGATTTCTAAGATGGAAGGAAAACTAGTGCATGGGGTTTAAAGACTACCTGGGGATTTGGCCGGCGCTCGAAGGCGGCGGTTGGCCGGAAATGCAAGCTCGGGCAACCCTCTTGGTGCAACAATGGAAAGTTGGAAAAACTTTGCAACTAGACTCATGCAACATGTTGGGAAGCTTCCTACAGTTCCTACAAGCTCACCTGGGTCATCCGCCGACGACGCGTAGCGGCGGCGATCGCCGGCGACGAAGCTCGGCCCAAGCTCATTAATGCAAAATGGTGCAACTCTGGTGCACACAAACCCGACGTTAGGACTGACATGCAAGTGCACGGGGAGCTTCACAAGGACCAAGGGAACTCACCTGAGCCGATATCCCATCTAACGGAGCTCCGGCGATCGCCGGAGATCAAATTCTCCAAGCTCGGTGAAGATGACCACCATTAATGGCGGATTCCGGCCGGCGAGGTCTGTGAAAGATATTAAAGAAGCAGAGTAGTTTGGTGGAAGCAGTCACACACATCTTTGTGTGCTACCTACATGTTAATATAGGGCAACAAAGTGCGCCAAGATTTACATAGAATAACAACCCAGATTTACATAGAATAACAACCGGGTTGTTGTAAATAGATAAGAATAGGGTTTGTTGTAAATAGGTTGTTATGAGATTATAAGTTTGTTACTTTTATTCTATCTATCTAACAGTCTGGGCCGGCGCAAGATGGATCAAAGTGATCCTCTCGGTCCCCCGGTGCTTTCTGGGTAGGTGGCCGGCGGCAGGGGGCTGCGGCGGCGCTGGACGGCGAGAAACGGCCGCGGTTCAAAAACGGCCGGTTCTAGGGCATGCTTGATCTCCCCGGATCTTCAACCGATCCACTCCAAACTTCGGAAGAATCTAGAAGTCACCAAGAAGACCAAGATTAACGGTTTTGATCTTGGTTTTATCGGTTGCAAGATGCCTGGGATCATCCTCGGCCGAAATACGATAATCCGGCAATAAGTCGCTCCCGCCGGCGGCCGGGACGACGGCGGCGGCTCGGGCTTCACAGAGAAACTCCTCTCAACGACAGGAACCACATGCATGTGTCCAAGGCCGCAAAAATTTCAAAAGTTTCCAATCTTTCTCTTCGCCGGAGAAAAGAAGAAGAAGAAAGGTGGTGGCGGCGGCGCACGGCGGCAGCTGGCCTCGGCTTCAACAGGGCTCGGTTGAGGTCACTCAGAGGATCGCTCAGAAGTAGTTTGGACTAACCCTAAAGCCTTGGATGGGTTCTGCTCCAACCTCAAAAGAAGCCATGTACTTATAGCCTCAAACTCTTTCCGGCGACCCGAGCGGGCAACCGAGGGGCCGCGTCAGTTGCGGGCTGGAGAAGATGGTGGAGCCACCGGTTATGAAGAGGAAGAGGCAGGGGACCCAGTTCAATGTATACACACGTATACACTTATACATGTGTTTAAAGCACATTTTGCAAAAAGCCCTTCATTCTTTAGTTATTTAGAGATAGGTCATTTGCAAAACTAACCCCCTTACAGATTAGTCCCTAGTATATAAGCCGCACGCTTTTCGAAGCAGAAAATTGTGGGTTTTTCTGCAAAATATTATATTTTTCGCCGTATTTCACGCTTTTCGAGGCGTTTCGCTTGTCAAAACGAAAAACGGATCTCGCCATTGCGTCCGGCACGTCGAGACCTTCAAAATAGGCTACTCATTTGACTAATTTGGTAATCGCACGAAATCTCGGGTCATCTTATTCGACAGATAACAGTCTGACGCACGCACTTCGATGTACCCGGATCGCCAAACGCGAAATCCGACAGTGCCATTGCGTTCAGAACGTTGAAAATAGTTAGGTTTGATTACTTATACCGCTAAATTAGGGGTCCGGATGGTAAATCGGCCAACATTAGTTCTAGAGACAATTAAAATCCAGGATTACTGTAGATGAACAGTAAGTGACTTAAGTCACTGTGCGCATAGGGCACTGTTCCATTGGTCGCAGCCCTTTGTCTCCTTCTTCTTTGAATTCTGGAAGATTCGACCGTCAGATCGAAAAGTGCTGAATATGAAACTTGCTCAGTTCGACGAGACGATCGCAACGGTCAACTCAAATTTCCAATATCATGTTCGGATTGGAAATTAGCCTTTTTGCCTCGTAAATCGTGCAACTTGCACCCCGGCAATTGATCAAATAGATCAATTTAGATCTTTAGAATCTAACTCCGGCTAAAATTTCACCTTTTATTTTATTTATTTAAAAATAAAATATCCGGATTACTACAGTGCCTTTAGTGTAAATCACTAAAGGCGCTGAGCAACTCAGCGCCTTTAGTGTTTTACATAAAAGACGCTGAGTAGATCAGCGCATTCAGCGTCTATAGAACTACACAGCACTTAGCCAATTTTCGCGAAAAATGTCTAAGTCCTCAACGCCTTATAGTGTATGCTGAAGACGCTGAATGAAACAGCGCCTTCAACATATAGCATGAAGGCGCTGAATGAATCAGCGCCTTCATAGGTTTTTTTGTGAAGACACTGAACGCTTCAGCGCCTTCAACATATAGTATAAAGGCGCTGATTCATTCAGCGTCTTCAAAGGTTTTTTGTGAAGACGCTGAACGCTTCAGCGCCTTCAGCTCACCTGACCTCTGTGGTGCCTAGCTGGCAAAAGGAGGGTTAGTTTTATAAATTTTTTTTTTTTAGAGGGTTATTTGGCAAATTTAGGAATTTCAGAGGGTCATTTAAAAAAAAAAAATCCCTTTTTTGATTCTTTTATTAAATTTAATAGTTTCAGTCACTTTATAGCAAATAAAATCAGACTAATTTTTTGATAATAGTTAAGTGACCAATTAGATTTGATAAAATTTTTAATTTAAATAAGTTCAACTACTCAGAGAAAAAAAAGAACTTAAAGGGTTATAAATAAAAAGCAAAAATTCAAGTTGAGGCTGATTTTGCCCGATTCAGAATGGCCGATAGTGAATTTTTTTAATAAATAATTTTATTTAATTTTATAATTTTTAAAAAATATAAAAAAGAATTATAAAATTAATCATAAATCATAAATAATTCACCATATTTATATATGCGGTGAATCATTCATAAGTTTTAAAAAAAATTCAGGATTTTACAAATTTTTGAAAAAAACATAAAAATAGTATATGATTTACCGTCTTTAGAAGCGATAAATTATTGAGATACATCAAACGTTATCATATAAAATGTAGTTGGGACAAAGGTATATAAGAATATGTTTCTGTGTTTTTCGATGGAACCGCAGAAAATATATGTCTGCGTTTTTTGATGTCGTACTTTTTCACCGCACGTAATGCAATCTCCATGTATATAAATATATAAAGGCGGTGAACCATTCACCACTTTTAAAAAAAGTGGTGAATGGTTCACCGCCTTTATGGTAGTATTAAAATTTATAAAGGCGGTGAATCATTCACCGCTTTCTTAAAAGCGGTGAATGGTTCACCACCTTTAAACCGCCTGTTCACTGCAGATCTATTTTTACAAATAAAATTTTAAGAAGTCTAATTTTAGAATAAAATTTTTCATAAGGATTAGTGTGCTAAAATCTCTTCTATAGTTGAGCCGGTCTATTTGAGAATAAATTAAAACTAGTAAAAGAATCCATGCGTTACAGTGAGTAAATATTATAGAATCAATTAAATCTAATAAAAATGATTAAAATTTGATAAAATAAGAATTCAATCATAGATCAAAACCTTCACAAAGTAATAAATTTCTTCTAAATCACCCAAATACATAATAAAAATCACAACTTCTCCTCAGCAAACACTGCAATCATGTCAAAAATCCTATCGAATGAAAGATCTACACATGAAAACATAGATATTGAAAATATAGGATGAAATCAAGGGGATCGAAAAGGGAATCATCAGGGGGCATAGAACTTGACAACAATGAAAGGGTGTGTTGGTGTAAATACACAAAATAGAGGTTAGACTACAAAAATATATGAAAAGTATCAACGAGTCGATCAAGCCGAGGCACGGATATCTCGCTCTCTTTAAGGAGATTCAAGCCCTCTGCAGTAGGGAAAGCCTTCGAACCGATGCAGCAGAACACTGACTTGTCCCTTCCAGGATACAACGGCTCGACCCTCGTCGTGTGGCTTCACCAACTTTGCACAAGTAGATGAGCCCAAAGCTCCACCAAAAAGAACACCCTTTCTTTGACTTCTTTCCCTCTCAAGTATAATAGTTATTTAAGTCTTTTTGTTGGTTGCTCTCAAGAGAGTAAAAAAGCTTTCTTATATAGGATTGTAAAGCATATAGGTTACAAGTTATATTTATTAACCTTATTAAGTATGAAAGTTATAAGTATAAACTTTTCTTTCAAAGCCACAATAGGTTACATCTTCAACGAGTTCAAAACCATGGTAAATAGTAAGTTCACCATGAATGCAAAAGAAACTCCAAAACTTAAATGTATTAAATATTAAAATGTTACAACATTACTCCACTCATTTTATTATTTAAGAGAGTTCGACGGTCAGAGAGGGATCGTTATACATAAATGAAGGTGTGCTCTACATTGAACCTTCACTTAGTGAAACAATGATCTCTACTCCAGAGCCAGAGTGGTCTCAGACTTGAACTTTGGCTGCTTAAGGGAAATAGAGCGTCACTGCTCACATATAACAATCCAGGAATTGACATGAGCTTTACTAGCTAGCACGTTACGGCCTTGTGCTTATCCTGGTTTTCATGAGCATTTTTTTGAGAAAAAAGCCCGTTCTCATAGGAAGCGGCCCCACTTCCATGCTCACATAGGTGAAATCCGTCAAGGGTGCTCCTATAATTCTGACACCCTGCTCATAAGAGCCACAGACTCCATTAAGAGTGTAATAACTCAACCGTCATTTCATTACAGGATGAATGCACTCACATCATAGGGATAGGTAAATATTAGATCATGTAGATCTATATGTTGTGCATTCTTTACGACCATCATATGATTCGTTTTTCCCATTGAACCCGACTTTCAGGATCTCTGATCATCAGGTTGGGTATCCTCATACGTGGTTCATGATGTTATGGGCTTTAACCCTATCCCCCTCGATGTATTCCAGATCCTTTCTCTTCCCAAGACTTTGGTTAATGGATCTGCTAGATTATCAGTAGATTTTATATAATCTACATTGATAATACCATTGTTCATATATGATCTCACAGTACTGTGTTTTCTTCTCACGGATCTGGATTTACCGTTATAATAACGGTTTCTTACTCTACCAATATCAGCAGTGCTATCACAGTGTATCAACACAGATGGAACTGGTTTCTCCAGAAATGGAATCTCAGACAATAAGTCTCTCAACCAACTAGCTTCCTCGCTAGCTGAAGCTAAAGTAATAAGCTCGGCTTCCATGGTTGAACTAGCAATAATAGTTTGCTTTTTAGATTTCCAACATATAGCACCACCAGCTAAAGTAAAAATATAACCAGTGATAGAGAGAGAATCACCTGGATAAGGTATTCCAATCAGCATCACTATAACCTTCAATCACAGCAGGATACTTCCCATAAAACAAGCCATAAGTTTTGGTACCAATGAGATATCTCATCACACGTTCCATGGCATGCCAATTCTCTGTACCCGGCTTGCTTGTAAATCTACTAAGTATTCCTACTGCATATGCAATATCAGGTCTAGTGCAATCAGTCGCAAACCGCAAGCTTCCAATCATACTAGCATATTCCTTTTGATTTATAATTTCATTTTCACTTTTAACGGAAAATAAGTGAACACTTGAATCAAAAGGTGTAGTCACATACTTGCAATTAAGAAAGTTGTACTTTCTTAAAATTTTCTCAACATAATGCGACTGATCAAAAAAAATACCATCTGGTGTTTTGGTAATTTTCATACCCAAAATAAAGTTAGCCTCACCAAGATCTTTCATTTCAAAATAATGATTTAGCATAATTTTTGTCTCATTAATAACATTAGAGCCAAAAATTAGCAAATCATCCACATAAAGGCTAACAACTACATGCAACTTTTCAAAAGTTTTGTAGTAGATGCACTTATCACACTCGTTTGATTTAAAGTCATTCTCAATCATGCAAGAATCAAAATTTTCATGCCACTGTCTGGGTGCCTGCTTTAAGCCATAAAGGGATTTATTTAGCTTGCACACTTTATTTTCTTGTCCAGGCTCTATGAAACCCTCAGGTTGGTCCATATAAATTTTCTCATCTAGGTCACCATTTAGAAAGGTAGTTTTTACATCCATCTGATGAATATGTAAATCATATATTGCTGCAATAGCAATGAGAACTCCGATGGATGTCACTCTAGTAACCGGAGAAAAGGTATCAAAGAAGTCTAGATCTTCTTTTTGTTTATAACCTTTTGAGACAAGTCTCGCTTTATACTTGTCTACACTCCCATCCGGTTTCAATTTCTTTATAAGGACCCATTTACAACCAATTGTTGTACAGCCTGGAGATAAATCCACTAATTTTCAAGTTTTATTAGAAATTAGAGATTCCATCTCATCAGTTACAGCCTCTTTCCAAAAAATAGCGTCATTTGAAGATAAAACTTCTTGTAAAGAAAATGAGTTTTCTTCAATATTAAGAATAACATAATCAGGGCCAAAATCTTTTTCTATTCTATTTCTTTTACTCTTTCTAGGTTCAAAAACATATTGTTCTTGGTTTTGTGAGAGAGAGTTTGAAGAGTTTGGTTTGTTCGAAACACTTTTAAATTCTTGGCCCTCACTATTTTTCGATTTTAATGGAAACTTATCTTCATGAAAAATAGCATCTTCTGATTCAAAAATTACATTGTTTTCAATGTCTAAAAATCTATAGGCTGAACTGTTAAAGGCATATCCAAGAAATATACAAGTGGCAGCTCTAACACCCAATTTGGGTCTTTTATGGTCTGATAGCCTCACATAAGCTAGACAACCCCACACTTTAAGATATCCCAAATTTGGCTTATACCCTTTCCACAACTCAAAATGTGTCATTTTAGACTTCTTATGTGGCACGCGATTCAAGACATAACTTGCAGTTAAAATAGCTTCACCCTAAAGATTTAAGGGTACACCAGTATCAACTATCATAGCATTTGTTAGCTCAATAAGTGTTCTATTTTTTCTCTCAGCCACTCTATTAGAAGCAGGCGAATATGGAGCTGTAGTTTCATGGATAATTCCTAAAGACTGAACAAAAGAATTGAATCCCGTAGATTCATACTCACGACCTCGATCACTTCTAATTCTTTTAATCTTTTTACCGAATTGATTTTCTACTTCATGGAGGAAATCTTTAAATCTGTCAAAAGCATCACTTTTATTTTTCAGTAAATATACATAAGTATATTTAGAAAAATCATCTATAAATGTAAAAAAAAATCTATTTCCTCCACGAGTTAGAGTACCTTCAAATTCACAAATATCACTGTGAATTAACTCAAGTAATTCGGTACTTCGATCAACACTCTTATGAGATCGTTTAGTGATTTTTGACTTACTACATGTTTCACATTTGTCAAAATCACTACTCAGTCTGGGAATTAATCCTAAACTATTCATCAAGCTAACATATCTGCTATTAATATGACACAAACGAGCATGCCAAAAATTCACAGAAGAAAGCATATAAGCAGAAGTAGATGATGCTTTATTCTCAATGTTTAATTTAAACATTCCATCGCATGCATAACCTTTACCCACAAACTTTCCATTCTTGGAAAGAACATACTGATCATACTCAATGGTCTGTTTAAAGCCAGCTTTATTAAGAAGAAAACTTGACATCAAGTTCTTCCTAATGAAAGGTGTATACAACACATCTTTTAAGATGAGCACCTTTCCAGAAGAAAATTTTAACTCAACCTCACCACTCCCTAAAACTTCAGAAGTATGTGAATCACCAAGCATGATACTTCTTGATTGTTCATAGGGAGTATAAACTTTAAACCAAGTCTTATCATGACAGACATGCCTATTGGCACCAGAGTCTGCCCACCATCCTTCAGCATTTTCAACCAGGCATATGTCTGTATTCATTACCACAAGTGGTTCCTCGGTAACGTTAGCTTGAGGTAAAGCTTTACGTTTTCGAAATTTGTAAATTCGAGCAATATGCCCACTTTTGCCACAGACATAGCAAACTATAGAATTTTTCTCTTGAGAAGGAGGTCCTTGGTTATTTGAAGTTTTTTTAAATTGAGGTCTACCACTATTCTTTCCATTTTTTTCTTAGGCTTCAAATATGTATTTCTAGAATGATTGTTGTTAGGTAAAGAATGAGATTATACTAAGTTTACCTTAGTGTCGCTAGCATCATTTTCTTTTGCTTCAAGTGCATCTTGACCTCTTGCCTCCTCTTCCACGCGAATGCATGCAATTAATGTCTCGAGAGACATCTTCTTTTGTTTATGTCGAAGGGTCTTTTGGAATTCCCTCCATGATGGTGGTAACTTGTCGATGATCCCTAGCACGATCAAGTTGTCTCCGAACTTAACTCCTTCGGATTGAACTTCATGGGCGATCATCTAAAAATCTTGCACTTGTTCCACCACGGATTTTCCTTCGACCATTTGGTAGCGAAAGAAGCGACTAGCGGCGTACTTCTTTGCACCAGCTTCTTCTGTATCATACTTAAGCTGCAATGCCTTCCAAATCTTCTTTGCAGATGAATAAGTATTTTCATAATAATCATAAAACTGCTCTAAAAGGCAGTTAAGAAGATAATACCGACAGTTATACTCATCTTTCTCGTGTTTTTCAGTTTTTTCGTAGTGTTCGTAAAGATCATCCTCCGTCATATTGTCGGTGTTAGTCTTCTTTGGATTTTTCTCCGTAAGGACATATGCCACTTTAAGTAGATTGAGGTAAAATAGCACTTTTCCTTTCCACCTCTTGAAGTGGACTCCTTTGAAGCGGAAGGGCTTGTTAAAATCCCCGGTAGTATCGTTGGACTTTTCATGTGTAGTCTCCATCTTTTGATTCTCCTTAAAATTGTTGGTGTAAATACACAAAATAGAGGTTAGACTACAAAAATATATGAAAAGTATCAACGAGTCGATTAAGCCGAGGCACGGATATCTCGCTCTCTTTAAGGAGATTCAAGCCCTCTGCGGTAGGCAAAGCCTTCGAACCGATGCAGCAGAATACTGACTTGTCCCCTCCAGGATACAACGGCTCGACCCTCGTCGTGTGGCTTCACCAACTCTGCACAAGTATATGAGCCCAAAGCTCCACCAAAAAGAACACCCTTTCTTTGACTTCTTTCCCTCTCAAGTATAATAGTTATTTAAGTCTTTTTGTTGGTTGCTCTCAAGAGAGTAAAAAAGCTTTCTTATATAGGATTGTAAAGCATATAGGTTACAAGTTATATTTATTAACCTTATTAAGTATGAAAGTTATAAGTATAAACTTTTCTTTCAAAACCACAATAGGTTACATCTTCAACGAGTTCAAAACCATGGTAAATAGTAAGTTCACCATGAATGCACAAGAAACTCCAAAACTTAAATGTATTAAATATTAAAATGTTACAACAGGGTGATTGGAGACGGTGTCGGCGAAGTTGGAGGTATTGAGAGTAAGCACCGAAGAAGGCTTTGCCTCCTCCGCCGTCGTTAGAATTAGATTCGGCATTTAATATAATAATAAAGTGATTGAGAGGGGAAAGAAGAAGCAGACAATAGAGGGAGAGAAATATGTGAAGTAAAAAGACACGTTAAATACAAAATAATATTCCCACATCGTTTTGTTTTTCTGAATTCGTAACTTACACATCTTAAATTTTCTAAATCATCGCGTTGATTTTCAATTATAATTAATAAAAGAGAGAGAGTGTCACACTCCAGAACCGTCGATTGATCAGTTCAGGAGCACACATAGACTTTCCGCCGAACGGGTAAGCCATGCTCCACCCAAACAGAATGATCAGTCCCAATTATGCTTGATTAAAAGGAAGCGAAAGATACACAATATTAGAGTACAAGAGATAAAACATCATAATACAATTTATTACATCTATCGGTTTTATTACAAAAAGGAACAGACAACCGAGCCCTCGGCTCAACAAAACAACAACCGAACGACACAGCACAAAGGACGACCAGCTAGACTCCTAGCTCCGCTACTCAACCACGTTCTTGCCGTGATCGCGAGCCTCACCAACCGATCCGACACCTGAAAGGAGTAAACCACAAGAAGTGAGAACTAATTAAAATTTCTAGTGGGTTCAACCACCGAGAAAGAATGTTCTATACTTGGTCTACATGAGGCATCTACAAAAGCCAAACAAGCAAGTAAGGCAAACATATAAGGAAAGCAGTAAACGTTAAAAGAACACCCTATATGCCTCACCAACACCCAACAATGTCAAACCCTCGGGTCAGATTGCCGAGCTCACTCACCTACGCAACAGCTGAAAGAGGTCTCACCTTCCCGATTGGTTTACCTATACGAGCCCGGAGTGGAGGTCGAATTCTCCAACTGCACTCCCATCGGCGACCCGTACATTCATCTGGCAGAGTCGGTTGACTATTCACCACCCAGATTGGTCGGCTCAGATTGCCGAGCTCACTCACCTACGCAACAGCTGAAAGAGGTCTCACCTTCACAATTGGTTTACCTGTACGAGCCCTGAGTGGAGGTCGAATTCTCGAACTGCACTCCCATCGGTGACCCGTACATTCATCTAGCAGAGTCGGTTGACCGTTCACTCCCCAGATTGGTCCTGGGTGCTAAGTGGGGCGCCGAAGAGTTTCGCACTCGTGCCACCTGGTTAAACAAACCTACCACCAGGAGAGCCGGGATCTAGCCCACGTTACCCTCAATGGGTATTCCACCACATACTGCATGGAGTCTATAGAATTGAGACCAAACCCATGTCATCCTCCAATGGATCTTTCACCACAAATAATAGAATGGGAGGCCGGGTTACACCCACGTCACCACGCCCATCGTTAGCTCTGTACACCCTTTTCCCGAGGAGTCGAAAGTATCGACCTTCTCCTCAGTCAAGCGCTCTCACGCCACACAACAGCTAGAAGGCTAGCTACCTAGCTCACAACATACCAGAGTACTTGCCTCTAGTCCTTCTTAGGCTACTTCTAATACAAAGTCTATCAACTCTCATACTCAACCGAACCCCTGGTTCCACAACCCTATGGTTATATCCTGAGGTCTACAAGCAAACCACCTAAACACAGGGTCACTAACCTCCATGGTTCTAAAACCTCACAACTTAGGGAGTTCAACACCACACTTCTTCTGCAACCCACGCTTATAACTAAATGTAAGAAACTAACAGCGAGACAAAGCTCAAGACAGCAAATAAGGTAAGAGATCACCTCTGCTTGATGATATCCCCCACCTCAGGCTGAAGAACTGTTGAAGGTTGTAGTTGGTTGCTTGAATTGTTGAAGAACGCTCCTTCGGGCACGAGCCGATTCTAGGAAGAGGTCCTCGAACTCTGGAGTCTGCTAAAGATTTTTGTTCTTCGGTTCGAGCCAGCCTCTCACAACATTCAACAAAGTTTCTTCCCGGTAGACTTGCTCTCAATACTATTTATAGAAAAGTCCAGGTGAGTACGAAGGAAATAGAAATGAGCATGCGGTGTTGACTGGACGGCGTATGCGGCGTGACCAGGGACGAAGCCAGAATTTTAGCTTTAGGGGGCCAAAAATATATTATACAAAATATATTAATTTTTAAAAATTATTAACAAAAAATTATATATAAGTAATTTTTCTGTTCATTAGCTTTCGAGTTTTAATATATATTTTTTTAGAAAAAAAATAGAGTATAGTTATCTTTACCATTAAAATAATAATATTTTAGATATCTATAATAAAAATTATTTTTAAAAATTAAGTATTAAAATTTAGTATAATTTACAAATCAAGTATTACGATATATCAAAAAATTAAGTATTAAGATTTTTTATAATTTTCAAATCAAGTATATTACGATACGTTTGAGTCAATTAAATTTATATTTCGTGGCCTACAAGATAACATTATTTTTTTAAAAAAAAAATTATTTTGGCCCCTAAAATTTACACTATTTTTATTTTTATAACTTAATAATGGACTGATATGTAATTTTAAAAATATTTTGGAGGGGGGGGGGGGGGGGGGGGGGGGGGGGGGGGGGGGCATGGCCACTGTGGGTCTCCATATAACTTCGTCTTTGGGCGTGACAGAGTTGAGTACACGGCACGTCACCCAAACTATCCTCATAACAACAATTCCCAGCGCAGTTTTTGGCGGTTGTCACATCACCAACATGATTTGTTGACTTATGCATGAGCCGATCGCGCTTGTATGAACCAAAATATTGTCCACACATAGTCTCAAGACATTCGGCTCCTCTCAAGTCTGCTAGACTCACCAAAAATGATTCGGCTCACCACAGAGAGAGGGAGGTAGATGAAGGGATTCAGAGGAGAAGGCTTGAGAAAGAAAGAGAGGGGAATATGAAGGGACGGAATGGGGAGAGATAGAAAATAGACGGACACTTTGTGACTAAGAAGAAAATTTAAAAATTTCAAAAAAATAAGACTTCGTCATGCCAGCTATAGTATAACGAAAATTAATATATAATTTATAGATTTCTTATACAACATTGTCCCTTTTCATAGGACTATACCAATTTTAATTTTTGAACTTTTACATATATTGCATTCTACCTGTTAAAAAAATATCCTTTTTTTTGTGTAATTATCTATCAACCCTTGTTCAAATAAAACTAAAAACAATATTTACTTTTACACATAAAGGGATACGAACGTTCAATTTTACATATAAAGAAATAAAATGGTTATTTTGTGAGTACATCTTGCTACAAACTATTAAAAAAATTTTAATTTTAGTTTTAGATTAACCTTATAAACCAAAAGGAGTGAGCCATTTTTATAGAAGTAATAAAATTATTATTTTGTAAAAAAATTATATTTTCTAGCAATTTATGAAACTTATCTCAACTGCGGACTAATTTGATTATATTATATAATCTTTGAAAGTTTAGTTTTACTGTCTAGTCTTTCATAATCATTTCATTATTTTTATGTGAGAAAATTTAGGAACATTGCTTTAAGCTTTTTAATTTGGATAAAAAGTAAGTTATAATATCCTATTTCTATTTGATGTGATAATATTTCATCATGGCAAGAAGAGAGGAGTGTGGTTAAATGTTTAGTTTGAATAATATTTTTTATCTTCAAATTATTTGTTTAAAAATAAAAAAAAATTATCTAGTAAATAAAATATTCTATTTTATTTCTGCCAAATTATAAATACCAAATAAAAGTCATTCAAAAAATAAAAATCGAATTCTTACTTTTCAATTATACAATTTTTTTTTACCAAATACACTATTATCGAATAACTTATTTAGTTATTTAAACAAGTCCTTTATTGATATATAGTCACAGAAATCCCATAAAATATTTAAATCAAGCCTAATTAACTAAATGATACATGGGATTTCAAAACAACCAGCAAATGACTCAAATATGAACTGACAGGTCAGATAATAAAATCAACGTTTTCAGAGGTTGAAAAGCAGGATCAAAATGGCCTATAGTATCATTTTCCATAGTTTTAAGCTGTATAATTACTGACCGAAAAAGTTTCTAATCAAAATGTGTAGGGACTAACTAGTATTATTGAGATAGTACACGGACTATTTGTATATTTTACCTATTTTAGTACGGAATTGATGGAAAATGGTACTTGTATTTTTTTTTTTTTTTTTTTTTTTTCTTTTAGGGTATACATTTCACATCCTATTCATCTAATAGATAGGATTATGGTGAGAAATCACTTTAAGTGATTCCTAAAAGATACTTAATTTTTAAATAGGTGAGATATAGAATGTACATTTTTTTTTTTTTTTAAGTGTATATATAGTATTGCTTCGGAATTGATTATGAGCCATGCTAGAAAAATATTTTTAATATATCTAAAAATAAGTATATGATATATATTTTATTTATTTTAGAATTGAGATAAATTTTACTAATCATTCTGAAATAATCAGTGAATAAATTTTCATCCTAAAATAAATAAAATCTTACATCTAAAAATAAATGTACCTGTAGCATTGCTCGCAATACTATATGTACACCCCCACTCACTTTAGGGTTTAGGATTTTGGTTCAAGAGTAATTGATATTCTACTTATCACATCAATTTTTTTTTTTTTTTATTAAAATTTATTTAAATTTGGATGAATTTTAGGAGGAGGAATGTATGATCTACGCCTTCTTTAAGATGTACGCGTAGAATTTCTCATTGATGGAAATATTCAGTGGGTTTCTTGCGTTTGGGACAAAATGAAAGGTGCTCTATAATGAAAGAGTGTTATTTAAAGAAGAGAGACTACTGCACGAGCACTGCCTCTCCTCTGTTAATTTCTAGTTCGAAATGTGAGTTCTCCAATACCCATATCTTATCCATTTGCTGTATTACTTTTTTAGTCTCATTTTTGGGCCAAAAATTGGTGTCTTTTCTCACGGTGCGTTTGGAATCGGGTTAAGCTGGAATTGGCTAAACCGGGAATAAGTATAAAGTACGGAACTAGAGCGAAAACGCGTTTGGGATGGTTCCAGGGATAAGAGAATTTGTGTTTGGTTTAATAATGAGGAATAGGAGGGATAAAGAGGATAAGATGGGTAAATTACTTTTTGCCCCAAGAGTTAATATGTGATAAAAGTTGTTAAAAATTAATTAGTTCGTTTTAATTAATGGATTAATAGTTTTAAAAAATAAAAGTAAAATTATAATCGTAATTAAAATGTATTATTTAAAAATAATACATTTAATTTAATATTTAATTTTTCAACTTAAAATTTAAATTTAAAATATAAAATTTCAACATTTTAATTTTAAGATATACAATTTTATAATATTAATTTTAAATAATTAATTTTTAACATAATTTTTTTTTTTAAATTTCACAAAATTTGTATATTTGCTAAATATTTGTAAATTTTTGCCCACGAGCTTTATTATGTCATTAAAATGTTGTAAACTCGTTTTTCTCGTTTAAATTAATGGATTAATGGTTTAAAAAAATAAAAGTAAAATTATAATCATAATTAAAATGTATTATTTAAAAATAATACATTTAATTTAATATTTAATTTTTTCAACTTAAAATTTAAATTTAAAATATAAAATTTCAACATTTTAATTTTAAGATTTACAATTTTATAATATTAATTTTAAATAATTAATTTTTAACATAAATTTTTTTTTAAAATTTGAAAAAATCGTATATTTGCTAAATATTTGTAAATTTTTACCCTCAAGCTTTATTATGTGATTAAAATTTTCTAAAATCGTTTTTCTCGTTTTAATTAATGGATTAATGGTTTAAAAAAATAGAAATAAAATTATAATCATAATTAAATTATATTATTTAAAAATAATATTTAATTTAATATTTTATTTTCTCAAATTAAAATTTAAATTTAAAATATAAAATTTCAACATTTTAATTTTAAGATTTAAAATTTTATAATATTTATTTCAAATAATAAATTTTTAACATAATTTTTTTAAAAAAATTTTAAAAAATCATATATTTGCTAAATATTTGTAAATTTTTGCCCTCAAACTTTATTATGTGATTAAAATTTTGTAAAATTATTTTTCTCATTTTAATTAATGGATTAATGGTTTAAAAAATAAAAATAAAATTATAATCATAATTAAATTATATTATTTAAAAATAATATTTAATTTAATATTTTATTTTTTCAAATTAAATTTAAAATTTCAAACATAAAATTTCAACATTTAAATTTTAAAATTTAAAATTTTATAATATTAATGTGTGATGATGAGAGTGTATTGGGAAGAGAGAAAAGAGGTGGGATGAAGGAAAAGAGAGAGAGGAGAGAGAGTGATTTGTAATGATGAGAGTGTATTGGGAAGAGAGAAAGGAGGGGAGAGGAGAGAGAGAGAGAAGAGAGTTTTTATTAAAATAATATGTTGAGATGAGATAAAGTAGGGGAGAAGGGTAATATGGTAAAAAATTTAATATTAAAATAATAGGATGGAATTTGTTATACCAGCTATTCTCCTTGTTCTGGGTTAAGCAATACCAGATAGTTCCAGGAGCGTTTGGGAGAATAAGGGGGATAAACCCGCTATTTCCGGTTCTGTACCAATACCAAACGGCCCCTCAGAGTATAAATATCTTAAGTATATTGGGTATTTTCGGTGCTTTCACAGTAAAATTGTACTCTATTATCAGTTAATTGTAGGTATGTTTGTTTGCAGAATGGGAAATCTTTCTAAGCCAATTGGAAATATCACAATAGATGATATTAGGAACGAAGAAGTTGGCAAACCAGAAGTACTGCATGACGTACGGGAGGAGACTACGTATGCAGTTAGAAGGAAGCAATCTCTCAAAGCACGATACATATTCGGTTTTATTTTCTTTACAACAAACTTATTAGCTTGGTTTTTCCGAGACTACGGGTACAAGATTCTGCATGGCCTTCGCCGTAAGTGCATTGTAGTTCTATAATGGATATGACCAATATGTTATTGGACTGTTGATTGCCATGTTATATTTCGTGCTATAATACTTTTATTAGTATGCAGCTTCTTTTCGATCACATAGAAATATGTGTATCATTTGCTTAGATTTCAAATTGTCTCATAATCGAAATAAAGAAAAAGTCTTTCTGCTGCAATTTCATTGTCAATCTTCGATAAGTACTAATTTGCTTGTGCTTTTAACCAAAAAGATGCTCACAGGTTCCATTTCAGTTTGTTATATAACATGATAGAAATTTATTCACGAGAGCCTTAAACTAGCTCTGGTCCTGCATACTAACCATTGCCAACGAAGGTTCTAAGAGAATGCTCATAATTAATAAACAGCTACTAATGATGCTGCTAACAAGAAATCATTATACCTAGTCAGTGGCAACTGGCAGAGTGACTGGTGATTTAGTTGATTAGTCATGCTATCGATTCATTGCATTGAAATTATTACTTCTGCTATCTCCAAACTGCAGCCAAATTTAACTGTTTCTTTTGGGCTAACATGCAGATCACCCCCAGGATATATCATGATTTGCACTTTACCCCCTTGATAATCAAAACCCACGGAATACCCTTGATAAATTATGCTAGAAGGGGTAAAATGTTCAGATTTTATTAATCTAGGGATTCAAATATCTACGGGTAGTTTTTTGTAATTTAGCCTTTTTCTTTTCCCTGTATCTCCTGCCGGTAGTATCATCTTCCCTCTTTTAATGGTAAGATAGGATAGGACAACATGGATGCATAATAGTCTCAAAAATTTGTCAAAGAACAACAATATACTTGAAATGTAGGTAATTAAAATAGCTTGTAGACATGTGATCTTTTTATTTACTAATTTTAACCTGAAGACTTAAAAGCCAGAGTTGTTAATGAGATGTTATCTATCTGTTTTCTTTTCCTCATGACTTTGAATGGCATTATAATGTTATGTATATAATTTAGTCTTCGTCAACATATTTGATGTACATCATTCCATTATATACTTGTACTGCAAAAACATTAGCTTTTAGCGGCTTTTAATCAGAATGAAGAAGAAAGTACTAAACTGATAATGCTTCGTGAAGCAAAAACTTTACAACTGTTTGTACTCTAAGGTTGTAAACCATTAAGTTGGCTAGAATTTTCCACTTGATTTCCTCTCTTGATGTGTATTGCACTGCACGTTCATTCTATCATAGTATCTCTTCTTCAGATTTAGCAGTGTGCGGAGAAAAGGGAGATGAATGCTTTCATGCTGGGGGTGTCCTTCGTGTGAGCCTGGGGTGCTTCGTATCCTTTTAAGATGGAGAGATTTCACTTCATTTCAGTTCCTAGTGATTACTTGTGAAATTCTAATTTTGATTGGAAGTGATGTTTTCAATGGTGCCTTTGAACATTCTCCCATGTAAGTAAGAGGTTTTTACATACATATATCCTTGCAAAATCATCTATATATATGTATCTCTGTAAAATATTAATTTTCGTATATACCCCCCGAAAAGTAGAATTTTGAGTGAAAATGCCATCATCTTGATCAAGGGATCATTCCCCATTTCTTGGAAGGAATTTGAAGGAATTTGGTTTTGTATTAAAAAGGTTTTCTGAGGTTCAAGTTTGTAAGAACAAGGATATATCTAATATTCTTTGAGGTGTATATACTCCAAGAGTCTACTTGGTTTTACACTGTTTGAAATACTGGGATTTCTTTGCGATTGCCTCAATAAAAATCTTCAGATTTTTTTCTCTGTTATGTTTGCCACTACATTTGGAGCTCGTAAGCTGCATGAAGTTCGTGATTGTTGGCATTCAAGATGCTGGATTCTAAAATTCCTTTTGTTCCTTGTGTCAATTGCAATCTCATTCATTATACCTAAAACTTTCATCCAACTCTACGGTGCGTTAAATCACCAATGATTTATCATCCCAAATATGATTGTGTGACACCCCAATAGAATAGTCCATTGGATAGGAGAAGAAATATAATTGGAAATATAAGAGACTAGGGACCCTAGTAATAATAACCGGGCTTAAGCATTTTGGCCCAGAGGTTTGGGCGTAACAAGTTATTAGCGCTGGTGGGTTGAGTCGTTACAGTTTGTATCAAAGAGCTGGTTCATTACCGAAAAGTGTGAGGTAAGTATCACATCGCTTTGGGTGATCTTGGACTATGTGGGTGATTGGGCTGATGAAGATGTCAGGGCCTAAAATAGGATTAGTATGTGATACCCAACAGTTCCATATAGGATAATGTGGGAGAGTGTGAGGGGCTCATATGTGACGGATATTTTAGTTATAACAACCAGGCTTTAGCATTTTGGGTCGGTGGTTTAGGCCCAACAAGTTAACTTTCCAATGCATTTAAAATCGTGTAACAACCCAGCTCATTAGCACTAATAACTTGTTGGATCCAAACCACTAGCCCAAAATGCTTAAGCTCAGTTATTTTTGCTAGGGTCCCTTGTCCCTTATATTTTCAATGATATATTTTTTTTCATCTGATGTGGGACTATTTTATTAGGGCCTCTGACTCTCTCTGTTTAGACCCAGACGTTCTCGTCAAGTCCCCTTCTTTAGTCATTTCCTAACCTAAGATCACCAAGTTTTGTGATATCTATCTCGTATTTCAGGCTAGCGAATGATCTTTGATACCAAATATAACAATCCATACTCTTTCTGTTTTAGACCTTGACATCCTCGTCAGGTCTCGTTCCCTAGCCCAGATCACCTGGTAAAGTGAACCTATCCCATCTCACACTTCCGATTGGCCAACCGGCTCTAATACTAAATATAACTACCCATCCCACTAATATTAAAAACTTGTTGGGCCTAAACCACTGGTCCAAAATACTTAATCCCAATTATTATAACTACGACCCCTAGTTCTTATGTTTTCATTCACAATTTGTTGTCCATCCGATGTGGGACTATCTAGGGTGTCACAGAGTCCCCTCATTTAGACGAGACATCTTTGTTAGGTTCTCCAAATCCCTAACACAAGATCACCAGGTGGTGTTGTGACACCCCACTTCCTTGAGTGTCACCCATCCTAGAACTGCTCTAACCCTAGCATGCTTAACCCTCTTAGCCTCCTGGATCTAACCACCGCCCAAAATGCTATAGCTAGGTTAAGAGGTTTAGCCATATTATATCTCATATATAGAACTATTCTAAATCCTATGGTTGTCACAGGTGTAAGATCAATCTCACATTTTCGATTGGCAAAATGACTCTCATACTAAATATAACGACCGAACCTACTAACACTAATACCATGTTAGGCCCAAACCACGTGCCCAAATGCTTAAGCCCAGTTGTTAAAACTAGAGTTTCCTTCACATATAAGCCTCTTAAACTCTCCCACATTATCCGATGCAGAACTATTGGGGTGCCACAGATTTCAAGGTTCATGCAAATATAAGTCGATGATTTTCTCTATGGGAATAGAGTTTTATTTTTTAGTTTATTTTAAGTACCTATATTAACGGTCACATCATTTATTTATTTTTTGAATAAAACAAAACATCAATTTCACCAAAGTTTTATTTCTAATCATTGTAGTTCATGTGGGAATTAAGTAAAACTTGCTTTGTAATTATTATATACTAGTATCATGTCACAAGATGTGAACAGTAGAAAACCTTAGTTGATTGACTTTTTTCCTTTTTTGCAGGTGAAGTTGCTCACATAGGTGCAGGGTAAATTGTAACACTTATATTATAAGTTCTTTATTTACAGAAATACATAGGAACACTATGGTCGAAAGCAAAACTATGGAAGTATTTCAGTATTTTGTTGCTACATGCGCATTTCTTCAATGCATATACATGTATGAAACAACTAGTAAACTATGGGCCTAAAATTTGCTCTCGTTTATGAATTTTTGTAGGATATTTCTGCTACTCCAGCTCATAAGCATGCTTCAATTCCTGGCATGGTGCAATAGCCAATGGATGCCGGATCCACAATCAGGTCGATGGTATGGGCTATGAATAATTATTCCTAGAAAGGTTACATAGAAATTTTGCGCATTGCAATAGGACGTATAAATAACTCCTATCAGGCTGATGGATGACAAGACTATTACTAGATTATCAAAGTCTGATTGGTATACATTCAGAAAATGGAAGTAAGAAGTTTAATATGAAAGTTTGTTATAACATCCCAATAGTCTCATATTGGATGGGAAAGAAGTTCTGATTAGAAATATAAGGCCACACACCCAAATATTAATAAACCGGGCTTAAGCATTTTGGGTCGGTGCTTAAGCTCGATTATTATTATTAGGATCCATAGTCTCTTATATACCAATTTACAATTAGTCCAATCGCATACATAACCCAAGATCACCAGGCGATGTCCTCACACTTCCGGTTGGTGAACCGACTCTGATACTAAATGTAACGACCCCGACTCACTAGCAATAATAACTTATTGGGTCCAAACCACGGGCCCAAAATACTTAAGCCCAGTTATTATTATTAGTGTGCACGATCTCTTATATTCCCAATCAGAACCCATTCAATGCGGGACTATTGGGGCGTTACAGACTCTCCCTGTCACGCCCAAGACCGTCATTTTAGTCGGTTCGGGCACGTGCACAGACCTGCCGAATGGGCAGAACCTCCCCTACCCGAACGAAACGGTGACAACTGTCCAATATGTACAATTTTCCACGAAATGGATATACAAAGGATCAGAGTGAAACTGTAATGTCTAAAACAAACAACTGAACTTTAAACTTAAGTTTGCATTCATTCTCCACAATATTATAATCATTACAAATATTGCAAATTTTTCTTTTCTTTATTTTACAGCTAGGTACTTGCTAGACTTCTCGCTCGGTCTACCTATCTTGTGACACCTTTGCCGCGAACTCGCGCCTCGCCAGCGGTACCTGGATCTGAAAAAGATTAACCACAATGGGAGTGAGAACTATAAATAAGTTTCCAGTGGGTGCAACTACCGAACGTGGCGCTTTGTGTCACATCCCGTGACACCTTTGCCGCGAACTCGCGCCTCGCCAGCGGTACCTGGATCTGAAAAAGAATAACCACAATGGGAGTGAGAACTATAAATAAGTTCCCAGTGGGTGCAACCACCGAACGTGGCGCTTTGTGTCACATCCCGGGTGTAAACCAGAATCCGAGTTCGGCAACAGATCCGCCGTACACGCAGTATTTCCCATATATATGAAGCGATACATAACTCAAGCAACGGGGTGCAGTGTACGAGAGAATGTATAGCCACAAAAAGTGGCTCAGAGCGAGAGTAAACATAGACTACTGTATAAACAAACACCACAAACAGACAAAACTACTAAATAACCCCCACAAAACAAGCCTCCACCACTAAGAATAAACTCCAATCAACACTATCAAATCCAATCCATGATGAAAGATACAACTCAACTGAATAGAACTATAGACATACAACCACAAGGCTTTCCCAACATAAACAACATAACTCCAAACCCAACAACAAAGTACAACTCCACTATACTACAACAATCCCAAACATACTGCTCCTCAAAATAACAACACTACTACAACAAATAACCAGTACACCACTCCAACCAACTCTCCAACAAATATAATAAAAGCAACTCCAAAACATGTCTAACAACAACACCAAATGAATACAACTTTGGGACTGACATAAATACATAAAGCTGGCTCCAGCCAGACAAAATATACAGTAGTCTGAAGAAAGTCTATAAATAAAAACTACAACAAATAAGAAAGCTGGGGGACAGTCTCTATCCAACTGATCGGGCCGGAGCTCTATCAAGTCCACGACTCCCTCGTCGCGCTCTGATCCGAGTCGCTGCTCCTGAAAAGATCACTGGGGAGCAACAACGAGTGTGAGAACTACTAAGAAGCAGTTCTCAGTGGGTAAATCATCGAACCTCCGACTTACCCGCCGAGTCTACCGAAAGGGCAAAGTAGGAGATGTAATAAGAATAACAGCAATAGCAGGAAAGAAAACTACTCTACTATGCCCAATGCCAAAATGAATAATACCAACTGTATGTATGAATGTATCTCTGAAAGAAAACTACTGGCAACAGCGAAAGGTTCGAAAATCTCGAAAGGCTAGGACCTTCACCCTATCAAACAAGAACAGATTCCAGTACCTTCTCCATTTCCGGAGCAGTCTTTCGAGATTGTCGAACTATTCGCGTGACAATAGATCACCACTACCCTCGTGTACCAGTGATGTCCTCAACTGTATAATACATGATACCCTCAACTGTATGATCTCAAATAGATACGTGTATGCATCATGGGAACAACTATCAAGATATATGATATCCTCAAATTTATGATCTCAAATAGATATATGTATGCATCATAAAAGAACAACTGCCGGAATATAACCCAATCAAATGGTCCTGAATAAAACCCGGACCTGTCTGCGCTCGTATCACAATAGTACCCCTCACCGACGATGGCGGTCTATATATAAATATCTTAGACAGACTTTAACTATCTATATTTCTCTGACAGACTATAACTGTCAATATATCTCAGTATCTTTGACAGACTATAACTGTCACGCCTACTCCGGAGTGGCACTCGAGGGGAGCGACCCGCTCGAGTCAATAAGTAAACCATATCAAGTATCTCTGTAAAGTATCTCTGTCAAGTATCTCAGTCAAGCAGGCAAAAGTCGACACTATGCTCAAAGTGGAGACTCACTCTATCCACAATGCAATACCCGGCCCAACTGATGCATAAAACTGATCGGCTCAACCGCCCACAATCCGCGGTTGCCGAAACAAATCCCGAGTCGATAATCTGGTGCTATCCCACCCGACTCAATAACATAGCTATACTATCCCCATCCCTGCTATCTAATCCGAGCAATAAATAGCATAAGAGAAAAGAAAAGGTTTTCTCCTAAGTTTGATTCCAACATGAATAGTATAGCATGAATAAAAGAGATATGGCCTATCTATATGTCCAGATGTCAAGGAATAGTTCTCACATATGATCAATATAGTTCTCAACAAGAAACTTAGATATAAGTATGATTAAACCCATATAGATAGTAAGCATCACACAAGGTTGCACTTTCAGTTGAGTCGACTTGTAGGCCGCAATTTCTATGTGCTCAACAACCCACCTGCTAGCTCAGTAAACTGGAATTTAGTTGCAAAGACTTTCAGTGACCAAGGTATGTTGTTCGATACTTCTCCAACAACTCGCAATATGCCTTGAGCTTCCTGTTGGAAAGAATTACTATAAAGACATTACAACTTGCCCCGGGTTCCATAGACTTGCATCATTAGAGAAAACTCATGATCTGATATATATCTAGTAACTCTATTACCTTAGCCCCACATTTGTTTCCTTAGGTTTCCAATTAATATCAAATTACCAAAGAGTTTACAACAACTAAACTCACTCTTTTCATAAGTCCAAGAAAAGAAAACACCTTACTACCCCAATTTCCGATGTGGAAATATAAGCTGAGGTTCAACTTGCTATAACTTCCAATTGAAACACCTTACATGTTGAACCCAAAAGTAAAATTGTTCATCTTGCATCTAAGATTATACTCATCCCTTAAAATTAACCACCTCAAGTACACTTAACCAAGAAATCATATAAAACCCTCAATTTACCCTATATGCCATTCAAACATACATGCAGATTTTCAGCAGCAAGGGGACTGAAAGGAACTTAGATATGGTGTATCAATTCTTATCCAAATTTCATGATTAAGGTATCAATTTGTTCCTCTTGAAGTCTAGAAGAAAACCCAACTTAAATTTCAATATTTCACCAAGGGAGCAAGGAGAAAACCTACAATTACCACATGCTGTCCAAAACTGCAATCTGAACATAGGGCTTCAAAGATGATGAAATTTACCAGTTTGTAGCAAGATTTAGCCCTCCTCTTCAACACAAAAAATGTAGGTATTTGAGTCCTGATGAATTCCCCACAAAAATGGGCCCAAAACTCCACTTCTTCGGTCCTAGGGAGCAAAAACACTATGCATGACTCAAAACTAGGTCCAAAATCTCAGTAGTACACAAGAGTCCCAGAAATGGTTTAATTTACCTATTTTCGAGTCCAATATTGCAGTTCCAGCAAATACAAAAATTGGAGCTCTTTAAGTCCTGGAAATTTTCCAGCAAAAATCAACTTAAAATTCCATTTGTACATCCCAGGGGAGTAAAAACACTAACCACTGCTCAGAATTTACAACTGAAAATAAATGCTTCAAAGATCACTATATTTACCTGGTTTAGAGCTCCAATTAGGTCCCCTCTTCAATATGAAAGTTGAAGATCTTGAAGTTGTGAAGAGAACCCCACAAGAATCATCACGAAACAACACTTCTAGTGCTCTGTAGACTCTTTGCAAGAAAGGGTGACGAAATGGCCAAACCAAGTAGCAAACTTCACTCTTCTCCCAAGGTGTTCTTAGATGGATGTAACCCTCAAAATCTCTCTCTCTTCAGCTGAAAATGGTGAAGAATAGCTAAAGGGATTTTTCCAAGTCTTAGGGGTCACTTATATAGCCCTAACATGCTCTAACAATGCTCATAAGGTGCAAAACACCCTCACAATCCATCTCCAACAACCCCCCTTTGCACCGGTTCCGATCCACGGAGGGTCGGACCCGATCTGTTCGACTGGACGCATGGCGCGAGGGCGCAGCGCCAGTGCGGCCCGGCCCACTCGCGGGTGCGCGCCACGCGCGCGCGCGCATGCGCGGTGCGTGCGTGCCCGGTGCACCGGCCCCGTGGCCGCCCGCCTGGACCCGGTGCAGCTCCTCCCCATGCACTGCACTGCACCCGCCAGTGCATTGCTCGTGAGCCGGCCGCCGTGAGCCCGGTTCACAGCCACATCAACACCCAAAACTCTACAATTATCTCCAAAATACCCAAAAATAGTGTATTTCGCACAGTTTTTCGCACTGAGTCCATTTTTCTCGTCCATTTGGCGAACCGAAGATCCCGACACACCGAAAAAGTATAATCAAAGCTCTCAAAACCATAAATATAACAACCACCGCACTTTCGTACATCTCATTTATGCGGTTTTTCGCACTGGATCTGATTTTCGCGTCCTCTTCGCGCGCCGATAACTCTAACACACCCAAAATATGCCAACAAGCTATCAATCCACTAGTAACTCAACTCACAAAGATTTCGGTCTTCACACTTTGCACTCACTCAGTTCAAAGGAGGCAACTGTAAATAATTTGTTAAACAAATATTTCTATTGGAGCGTTACAAACTCCCCCGGTCATGCCCCAAGACTGTCATTTAGTCGGTTCGAGCACACGCATAGACCCGCCGAACGGACAGAACCTTTCCTACCCGAACGAAGCGGTGACAACTGTCCAATATGTACAATTTTGCACGAAATGGATATACAAAGCATTAGAGTGAAACTGTAATGTCTAAAACAAACAACTGAACTTTAAACTTAAAGTTTGCATTCATTCTCCACAATATTACAATCATTACAAATATTACAAATTTTACTTTTCTTTATTTTACAACTGGGTACTTGCTAGACTTCTCACTCGGTCTATCTATCCTGTGACACCTTTGCCGTGAACTCGCGTCTCCCCAGCGGTACCTGGATCTGAAAAAGAATAACCATAATGGGAGTGAGAACTATAGATAAGTTTCCAGTAGGTGCAACCACCGAACGTGGCGCTCTGCACTCACTCGGTTCAAAGAAAACAACTGTAAATAATTTGTTAAACAAATATTTCTATTGGGGCGTTACAGACTCCCCTTGTCACGCCCCAAGACCGTCATTTTAGTCGGTTCGAGCACGCGCATATACCCACCGAACGGGCAGAACCTCTCCTACCCGAACGAAGCGGTGACAACTGTCGAGTATGTACAATTTTGCACGAAATGGATATACAAAGTATCAAGTGAAACTGCAATGTCTAAAACATATAATTGAATTTTAAACTTATAGTTACATTCATTCTCCACAATATTACATTCATTACAAATATTACAAATATTTCTTTTTTTTATTTACAACTGGATACTTGCAAGACTTCTCGCTCGGTCTACCTATCCTGTGACACCTTTACCGCGAACTCGTGTCTCACTAGCGGTACCTATATCTGAAAAAAGATAACCACAATGGGGGTGAGAACTACAGATAAATTTCCAGTGGGTGCAACCATCGAACGTGACGCTCTACACTCACTCGGTTCAAAGGAGGCAACTGTAAATAATTTGTTAAACAGAAATTTCTACTATAGAAATGCATAAAATAAAAGTACAATTACATTGCCTCAACTTAAACAATATGTTTAGATTAATGTCTATTTATTACCTTCTTGCCACTATGCTATGTGTCATAATTTTACCACTAAGTTTATCGTAACCTTTACTTAGCCACTTACTACTATGCTATGTGTCATAGTTTTCACTTTTCTATTTAAAATGACCCCTACTTACGCCACTAGCTTGTTAGGTTCCATTTACTCACATACCACTCATGCGCATACTCTCTATGCCACATGTTTTGAACCGTTCATTGACCGGTTCCATATCTCACTACCTCATGGAGAGCCTGGATAGTCAAGCTACTCTCCAGTCGGTGGGCCCACGGCGTCGAGGGTTATCGGCATCGTCACGCCCGCTAATCACTTAGAGTCGAGGGAGATCGATATCTTCAAGTACTGCACAATCACTTGGTGTCGAGGGGGATTGGCATTACCAAGCACTATATAGGGAGTCGAGGGTGATCGACGTCTCCCGCCACTGTGTGAGTCGAGGGTGATTGACATCTCCCACTAGACCATCTCGGAATGTCTCGACCTTGGTCACTATCTCACCCTAAGTTCCATGACTCTAGGGTTTCATGCTCAACACTATCACATTACCCTCTAGCTTAAGTTTAGACTAGAGTTACATGCCACTAGGTTTCAGCTTAGGTTCCAACCTAGATAAATGTCACACTTTGCTTGACACCTCCTTAAGGTCCACTTGTTCACACGCCTACATGTGCAACTTCACTTGTTTTCTAGTTTATATTAAACCTAGAGTTTTCATGCCACTATCTTTTTTAGGTTTTGACCTAAGTTTCAATGCCACTCGATTAACCTATCTTCTAGGTTATCATTTAGACTTACCGTCTTGCACGCTTTCTCCTTAGGTTTTGACCTAAGTTTAGATGCCACTCGATTGATCTATACTTTAGGCCCACAATAGATTCATAGTCTGGCATGTTTTCTCCTTAGGTTTGGACCTAAGTTTAGATGCCACTCTTTTACTTAACCTTTGTAAGGTTCACAGGGTCGCACGCCCACACGTGCACCTTCACTTCCTTTCTAGTTCATAATAATCCTAAAATTCTCATATGCCACTAACTTTTCACTTTACTTGTAAGGGCTATACCCTATATTCACTTAGGACCAATGCTCATGAACCATTTCAATTTACTTGATCTCCTAACATATAACTAAATCCTCTTTAGTTTACATCTTGTTCTTATATACATATATATATATGCATAAATCAAAGAGACTTTAGACAAAGGGGAGATCAAACCATTTCGGTGGTATTCCCCACCTCGATTTACTCCTTGATTGTTTGTAGTCACTTGCAATTAGGTTCCTGACACCGTTTCGTCACACCTTGGTACTAACGAATGAGGTTCTTCTATTTCGGCTCGATTTTTTCAATTGACCACCGAGACCTCGTCGTTTCTGCAATCAAAGTTGTTTGGCGCACTTCCCTAACCTTCAATTAGAGAATTATACCATCCATTAGGTTTTAAAACCTAGAAATTCAAAAACCCCCTTTTTAAACCTAAATTTCAATTTCTATAAGAACACCTCAAAATCGTCGGTGTTTCTTTGATTAATTTATGTTAGAAGTGTCTAGGGATCGCTAAAATCTCAATTTCAAAGGATTTAATAAAATCCGAACTTGAAAATCCGAAATCCTTACCTTGAGTCGCGAGTTTCTTGAGCTCTCACGCACCCAAGAGGTCTCCCCTTCGCTCCCCGAGCCTTTGCGAGCTCGATCTCCACCTTCGGAACACAATCGAAGAGAAAGATGATGGAAGCGGAGCTGAGGGAGAGAGAGTGGACTTCTCACTCTCTCTCTCTCTCTCTCTCAATGTGTGTCGTGTGTGTGTGTGTGTGTGTTTTACAGGGCAAAGGGGGCAAATCCCTTTATATAAGGGCCCCTACCACGTATTTACAAGAATGCCACTCTCTCTGGGCATTTCTATCACCGACGGTCCAGACCTTGCCATCAAGGTCCGGACCCCGAACCTTTCCTGCGCAGTTACCCGCTGAAGGTCTGAACCCTCCTGCAAGGTCCAGACCCCCAACAGGAATTTTTCAAGGATTCACGGCCATGGTCCGAACCTTGATCACACTGTCCGAACCCTGGTACAGTAAATAGTGTTTCCTGCACTCTTTATTTTCTTATTATTTTCGCTCCGGAACTTCGATTTTCGTTCCGTTTTCTCTCCAAATCAAATCTAACACAACCGGAACTCCTCCTACACATATTGTTAGATGTGACTCAAAATCAGAATCGGTTCGATATTATGATTCAGGTTCGCCGACGGCTTCGCGGTGCGACTTCAAAAATTTTGTGGATGTCTGTGGTGGAAGCGAAGGGCTCGGGCCGGACGGGGGGTGCGGGGGGCGGAGCCCCCCGCGGTACGGATCCGATCTGCTAAGGAAAAACCCTAATTTTTCCCTTTTGTTTGCCCTAGAGAGATCGAGCGATTGTACAGAACAGAACTCTTGTATTCCCTCTTTTCTACATAGTGAAATCTCTCCTCTTTCGCCCGTGGTTTTTTTCCCTGCAAAGGGTTTTCCACGTAAATCTGTGTGTTAATTCTCTGTCGTGCAATTTTGGTTTTACTTCTCTGTCGTGATCGCCAATTGATTTTGTTTAGTTTGTGCGCTCGTTGCTAACAAGCTGGTATCAGAGCCCTGTTCATCGATTAGGGTTTCTTCTCATCAATGGCGTCCATGAAGTATGATCTCCCATTGCTCGATCATAGCACAAGGTTTACGTTATGGCAAGTGAAGATGCGCGCAGTTCTGGCTCAGATGGATCTAGAGGATGCGCTGCTCGGGATGGAAAAGATGTCTGCATCCCTCAGTATGGCGAAAAAGGAGAAGATGAATCGGAAGGCTCTTACGCAGATCCAACTGCATCTTTCGAACGAGATCTTACAGCATGTCATTAAGGAGAAATCTGCTGCGAACTTGTGGCTGAAATTGGAGTCATTGTGTATGACGAAAAGTCTTACCAACAAACTCCATCTGAAGCAGAAGTTATACTCTCATCGTCTGATTCAAGGTAAGAGTATAAAATCTCATCTCGATGACTTTAAAGAAATCGTTACGGATCTGGAAATGCTGGAAGTAAAATATGATGATGAAGATCTAGCATTATTACTGTTATGTTCTCTACCATCTTCCTATACAAATTTTAGAGATACTATGCTTTATGGACGTGATACCATATCTTTGGAAGACGTCTCAACTGCCCTACTCTCGAAAGAGAGGATCGATAAGGAGATGAGTGGTAGTACTGAAAGTCAGGCAGAAGGTCTGTACACAAGAGGAAGATCCAAGAAGAGAAGTTTCGAAGACAGTAAAGGGAAGGCTAGGTCGAAATCCAGGCACAGAAATTTGATGTGCAATTACTGTAAGAAGAAGGGCCACATTAAAGCGGGCTGTTTCAAGTTGAAAAGAAAGGAACAGACCGAAGGAAGAGGTGATCAAAGGGGAAGAGAAGGTTCAAAATCTGCTGAAGCCAGTGTAGCAGAAGACTATAGCAGCGAGGGGAATGTGCTGCTGGTCTGCGATGATCAATCCAGAGCCAGCACAGAGTGGATTCTTGATTCAGCATGCTCGTTCCATATGTGTCCCAACAGGGACTGGTTCTCCACTTTTGAAGCTGTGAATGGTGGGGTTGTTTTGATGGGCAACGATGCATCCTGCAAAGTTGTCGGACGAGGAACGGTAAATATCAAGATGTTTGATGGCATTGTGAGAACGCTTACTGATGTCAGGTACGTTCCACAATTGAAGAGAAATTTAATTTCTTTGAGTACCCTCGACTCTAAAGGATATAAATACAATGGTGGAGATGGAGTTCTAAAGGTTTCGAAAGGAGCCATTGTTGTGATGAAAGGACGAAGGCAGGAAGGAAAACTTTATGTGTTGCAAGGTTCAACTGTGACAGGTGGAGCTGCAGTATCCTCTTCATCTATGTCAGATTCAGATGTCACAATGTCACGCCCCGGGGTCGGAACTGTACCCCGGGCTCGCCAACAGATCCGCCGCCCCTACAGGAAGCCCCGTAGAGACGTAGCGTCTAACCTGCAAGTAAGTATCTAAATTAACAGATATCAGAGCTGTAAGAGTAAAACTAACAGTAACAAGAGTAAAACTGTCCCACAATAATATACATAAAGTCCTCTCACAAATACAGGAGTCTTTCAAAAGAAAACAGAAGAGTACAACTCGATACCTCACTACAAAGACTCTCACACTAAAAGAACACAACCAAAAGTGCATCGGGTACCTCTACCTCTCGCTGCTGCTGGAAGGAAAAGATCTACCTCGCGATTCCCTTACCTCGGTCTGTAGGGGCTGGATCAGCAACGGGCACCGCAGGAACTGAAGCGGGAGTCCCTGGGGAAAAGACACCACGACGGGTGTGAGAACTACCTCCCACAGTAGTTCTCAGTGGGTGCCGCCAACAAGCCCGACGGCCTGCCCACTAAGTCTACAAGGGGCATAAAGTAACAAAAGAAAATGCAGTATAGAAAGCAGGAAAGTAAATCATCTACTGCTACTATGCCCCTAACTATATGCTCAAGGAAAAAGGATCGAAGACCAATATGTCCCTACTGATACTCGACTCAAATCACCCAATCCAAACTGACTGCCAAAACGGTCCAGTCAAACCTGCGCCTACCTACTGCTGTAGGTATGTCCATAGCTGCCAAAACTGGCTCAGCCAGAGGGACGATGTCCATGACTGCCAAAACTGGCTCAGCCAGAGGGACACCAACATCGACAAGCCGCGAAAAGTAGCAAGCCCAACTCCGGAGTGGCACTCGTGGGTAGCGACCCCACCGAGCAAAGTATCTGCGCATCTCTGTCGATCTCAAATATGGCTCCTGCAGGCTATGATCTAATCACTGTCACACTCGCTAGCTAAAAAAATCCACACTGTCCCAATGATCATCTCCCAAAGATCCCAATCCCACATGTCACTATCTCAAATGATGAACACTATAGACTGCTGCCAACTCTACTCGGTCCCCAGACACGAGTACAATGCATCCAAAGCAACTAAACCTCCCAACCAATAACTCAGGGGAAAACCACTATGTCCAAGATGACAAAAGTAACAATTGACATGGGAGAACTACAGCAAAGGCATAAATCCAATAGTGGCCGTCTGGGAATGACATACAATGCATAATAGATGTGCTAAGTCAAGTATTTCTCCAATTTGTGGTTCATATGATGCAAGAGTTCCAAAAAGATCATCAATTATAGCAATTATTAACTGTGGTTACCAACATATAACTTGCACAGATTATTAGCTCACATTATAATTTGCACAGATTATTAGCTCACATACTAACATGCATACATTTATAGTTGCAGAATTAGAGTGCAGTCCACAAAGATTGAAAGCAGAATCACCCACCTGAACACGCTAACTGTCCGAGCCGGTACAGATAAACAGTCCAGGAATCGACAATTTCCCAGATCCACAGAGCCAGGAGCACAGAAAAAGTGCTCTTACTGTCCTGGGTACAACAACAACTCACAATTACAACCAAATAACACATAATAATCACATTCAAAAAAAATCTGCATACATAGTTACTGTTCACACGCGATTTTCACCTGAAAATAAATTTTCTAAAATTCCAACAAAAATATCACGACGATCCTCGCGAAGAGTAGATGTCGATAGGCTCTTGAATCGTCGAAATCCGATATCCAGAAGTGAAGATAAAATTCCGCGAAGCCGCTGCTGTCAGGATTCCAAACTGTAGCAAAGGGGCGTAAAAATGTACCCCAAACCCTCAAAAAAACTCATTTCTGGGAAGAATGATCAACACGGAAAACGTAGATATACCTCTCGTGCAACCGCTGGCGAAGAAATCGTCCAAAAATGTGGTCGGGGTAGCTCTACAGGTCTCCCAGAAGAAAATGCGACGGTAGTGGGCCTCAAACTGTAAACGTCGCTCCGCACTACGAGGTAGGAAACACAGTCGTCACGGCTTCCCGATTTTCTGAAACTTTGTCGGAAGATAGGTAAGAGGGAGAGGAAGATTTTTTGTTAAGGGATCAAGTGCTGGTTCTCACGGGAAAAGGGTGAAAAAAACAGCCCAAAGTGACCTATATATAGGCCTCCAAGAAAAAGCCCCCAAAAACACAAGTTATGGGCTCGGGCCCAAACTTTCGGGCGCCCGAAAGATTTCGGGCGCACACAGTGCGGCCCGGCCCAAATCTTTCGGGCGCGCACAGTGCGGCCCGGCCCGATACACGCCGTCGGACGGGATCCAAGATCCGTCCGACCCGCCTCGGAAGCCGCCACGTGTCGCCCGAACAGCGAACACCGAAGCGGGCCACTCACCGCCCGCCACGTGTCCGCTCCCCGGGCACAGTAAGGCGGTGGCGCCCGCCAATGAGCGGGCGCCACGTGTCCACCCCGTTGACCCCGACCGCGCGACGTGCGCGCCTGCCGCGCGACGTGGGTCGCACGTGCGCACGCATCCCGAGGCACCAGCCCCGCGCTCCGTGCACCCCGCGCGCTGCACCCGCCAACGAGGGAGTGACACGTGTCCCCTGCACCCGGTCCACGCCTTCGACAGGAATTCCGTGGACCGCGCCGCGTGCACCGACCAACCGGTGACTGCCACGTGTCCCCCGCCTGGTCCATGCACCGCCGCGTTCCACCCGGTAGACCGCGCGCCCTGGGCCCGCCAATCAGGCGGTGCCACGTGTCCATGCGCCGGGTCCGTGCACCCCGCCGCGCTGCTCTGTGGACCGCGCATCGCAGACCGGCCAATCAGAGCCTGCCACGTGGCATCCCGGCGGTCTACGGCCCTTCCCATGCACCATTTTCCACTAAAAACTTCCGGGTGTCCGTTTTTGGGCATCCGGACTCCAAATTAAGCAAATAAATAGTCGTTTTCAAGCGTTTTTCCGCGCTGAATCCATCTACGACCTCTGTTTGGCCTAAAACCTTCCAGAAATTTCGGCAAACCCAGCCGAAGGCCAATACAGTAAATAAAAGCACACAGGTCCATCAATAGCACCCAATTGGTGCACTATGGGCCAGGTACACCAATACTAGGTGTTCTAACTGTGGATCCATCGGAAAAACACTGCATGGGAACCAGGGCCACTACATCCTCCCCCACTAAAAGAAAGTTTCGTCCTCGAAACGAAACAGAGAAAAGGAAAAAAAAACAAACGTACCTCAGTCAGAAGTCTCGAACAGAAAAGGGTAGGCATCTCGCATCGCCGTCTCAAGCTCCCAGGTAGCCTCTCGCTCCTCATGGTTGCTCCAAAGGATCTTCACATAAGGTATTGCCCGGTTGCGCAATTCCCTCACCTCACGAGCCAGAATCCGCAATGGGCGCTCCTCGTAAACCAAGTCCTCGCCGATATCCAAGGATGCGAAGTCGATGACATGAGACGGATCGAATACATATCTCCTCAAGGCCGAAACATGGAAGACATCATGAACACCAGCCAAGCGGGGAGGTAGGGCAACTCTATAAGCCACAGGGCCTACCCTCTCAAGCACCTCAAAGGGTCCAATGAAGCGGGGACTAAGCTTCCCACGCACTCCAAACCTCCGGACCCCCTTCGAAGGCGAGACCTTTAAGAAGACGTGATCACCAACCTGGAACTCAAGGTCTCGCCGCCGAACATCTGCATAACTCTTCTGGCGACTCTGGGCCGTCTCCAAGTGCCGACGTATAACCCGGACCTTCTCTTCCGCCTCCAGCAGTAAATCTGGCCCCAGCGTCCTCCTCTCACCCACATCACTCCAGTATAGGGGCGATCGACACTTGCGTCCGTACAACGCCTCAAACGGAGCCATCTGAATGCTTGCTTGAAAGCTGTTGTTGTACGCGAACTCAACCAGGGGTAAGTGTCGGTGCCAACCTCCTCCAAAATCCATGACGCACGCACGCAACATATCCTCAAGCGTCTGAATGGTGCGCTCTGACTGGCCGTCTGTCTGTGGGTGGAATGCCGTGCTGAAACTAAGCTGAGTACCCATGGCTGACTGTAAGCTCCCCCAAAACCGTGACACGAATCTCGGGTCTCGATCTGAAACAATGGACGCTGGTACTCCGTGCAGCCTCACAATCTCAGCCAAATAAAGCTGTGCCAAGCGCTCCAAGGACCAAGTCATCTGCACAGGCAGGAAATGAGCTGACTTGGTAAGTCTATCAACAACCACCCAGACTGCGTCGGCTCCACTCTGTGATCTCGGTAGCCCAGTCACAAAATCCATGGTAATGCGGTCCCACTTCCATTCGGGAATTGGAAGGCTCTGCAACTTGCCAGCAGGAACACGATGCTCTGCCTTCACTTGCTGGCAAGTCAAGCACTGAGCAACGAACCTTCCAATATCCCGCTTCATCCCCGACCACCAAAAGTGTGCCTTAAGGTCCTTATACATCTTAGTACCTCCAGGGTGGATGGTATAAGGTGTATAATGGGCCTCTCTCAAAATCTGATCTCTAATCTCCAAGTCTGATGGCACACAAACTCGGTCCCTGTACCGTAGTACTCCCGAGCTGTCCACTGAAAAATCCCCTTTCTGATCTATCTGAATCTGTGCCCTGAACCTCTCCAAGTGGGGGTCCTCACTCTGCGTCTCCCTGATCCTGTCCAGCAGAGTGGGCTGCAAAACCATAGTCATAAGCCTCGCAGAGACCCCAGGGGATACTACCTCAATCTGAAGTCGCCTCATCTGCTCTATCAGCTGCGCCTGCTGGGTAATCATCAGACTCAAGCTATGCACTGTCCTCCTGCTCAAAGCATCTGCCACCACATTGGCCTTGCCGGGGTGGTAAAGGATACTCAGATCGTAATCCTTTAACAGCTCCAACCACCGGCGTTGCCTAAGGTTCAGCTCCTTTTGGGTGAACAGATACTTTAAGCTCTTATGATCTGTATAAATCTCACAATGCTCACCATAGAGGTAATGCCGCCACAGCTTCAGTGCAAAAACAACAGCTGCAAGCTCTAAGTCATGTGTAGGGTAATTCTTCTCATAATCCTTTAATTGCCGTGAAGCATAGGCAATCACCCTACCACGCTGCATAAGAACACAACCCAGTCCACTGTGTGAGGCGTCACTGTAGATCACGAAACCCTCTCCCATAACCGGCAGTGCAAGAACTGGTGCGGAGATCAATCTTCTCTTCAGTTCCTCGAAACTCTGCTGACATCGCTCGGTCCAAATGAACTTCGTCCCCTTCCTTGTCAGGCTAGTCAGGGGAGTAGAGAGCTTCGCAAAGCCTTCCACGAACCGACGATAATAACCGGCTAGGCCCAAGAAACTCCGTACCTCAGAAACCGTCGTCGGCCTCGGCCAATCCCGAACTGTGTCAATCTTCGTCGGGTCGACCGCTACTCCAGCAGCTGAAACAATGTGGCCCAAGAAAGCAACCTCCCGAAGCCAAAACTCGCACTTCTTTAACTTGGCATACAGCTTCTTATCACGTAGAAGCTGCAGCACTATCCTCAAGTGACCCTCGTGCTCCTCATCGCTCCGGGAGTAAATCAGGATGTCATCAATAAATACAACCACAAATCGATCCAAGTACGGCTGAAAAACCCGGTTCATCAGATCCATGAAGGCAGCTGGGGCGTTGGTCAAGCCGAACGGCATAACCGTAAACTCGTAATGTCCATACCGGGATCTGAACGCCGTTTTGGGAATGTCCTCGGCCCTCACCCTCAGCTGGTGGTAACCGGACTGGAGATCAATCTTCGAAAACACGGAGGCTCCCTGTAGCTGATCAAACAAGTCATCAATCCGTGGTAGAGGATACTTATTCCGGATGGTCACTTTGTTCAGTTCCCGGTAGTCCACACATAAGCGAAGTGTCCCATCCTTCTTTTTCACGAACAAAACAGGCGCTCCCCACGGCGAAACACTGGGCCGAATGAAGCCTCTGTC
The DNA here is from genome assembly GCA_029168755.2 of Tillandsia fasciculata. Classification (NCBI taxonomy): domain Eukaryota; kingdom Viridiplantae; phylum Streptophyta; class Magnoliopsida; order Poales; family Bromeliaceae; genus Tillandsia; species Tillandsia fasciculata. The sequence goes on along the minus strand of CM054931.1, from coordinate 18,198,658 downwards.
CAAAAGATCCTGTAACTGGGCCTTCAACTCTCTCAGCTCGGCAGGCGCCATCCTGTACGGTGCCTTCGAGATTGGTGCGGTTCCGGGTACCACATCAATCACAAACTCAATCTCCCTCTCTGGCGGCATGGTCGTCAGCTCTGGGGGAAACACATCGGGAAACTCGCGGACCACTGGAATATCCTCGAGTCCCCGTGCCGCCGAAGGCGCCTCAACAATCGTCGCCAGAAATGCGGTGCATCCCCTACTCATCAACCGCCTGGCCCTCGCTGAAGAAATAGTCAAGGCGAACAAGGAGCTCTGACAGCCCTGGAAGACGAACACCTCCTGCCCCGGCTCACGAAGAGTAACAGTCCTATCGCGGCAATCAATAGTGACATAATATCTCGACAACCAATCCATACCCAGAACAACATCGAAATCCTGGAGCTGTCGTAAGACAAGCAAGTCGGCCGGCAGAATCCAGGATCCCAACTGAATGGGGCAATCTCTACAGCACTCCTCAACATGAAGAACATGACCCGGTATCTCAACCTCTAATGCAGATGATAAAGAAGCTACCGCTATACCATGCAAGGATGCGAAAGATCTACTAATGAATGAATGAGAAGCACCGGTATCGAAAAGGGCCCGAGCACGGACTGATGAGATCAGAATAATACCTGCGACGACCTGCTCTGCTGCGAAGGCATCCTCAATCTGAGCGGCATATACACGACCGCTCGGTGCCGGGGGACGTCGCTCAGGCTGTCGAGAAGAAGAGGAGGCAAAATCTGGCCTGCTGTAAGCTGCAGAAGGTCCGGCTGGCTGGTAAGGAACGGTCGGTGCTGATGCAGAAGAAGGAGCTGGATGGCCGGCCCTGGGACAAGCACTCGCAATATGGCCGGCCTCCCCGCATCGAAAACACCGGCCCTGCCTCTGCGGGCACTGAGTCGGCGGATGAGGGCCCCGGCAGATAACACACCGATCTGAGCGCTGCTGCCGAGAAGGCTGCTGTGGGGGCTGCTGCTGTCGCGGGGGTCGACGCTGCTGCTGCTGCTGCTGCTGCTGTGACTGTCGAGACGCCCCCGATCTCTGGCGTCCCTGGTGCCCCCGGCCCTGAGGGTGGAAACGCGGAGGTCTCGGGGGTCCCTGCCGGCTAGACTGCCCCTCCTCCACAGAAGCCGGGCGCTTCGCCCCAGAAGTCGCTACAGGGGCCGGAGATACCTCATCCATCACGGCCTCACCACACTCCACATACAAGGCCTGCTCCATCGAGGCCTCCACCGTCTGCAGTCTGCGGGAACGGACGAACTGGTAGATGTCTCGACGAAGCCCTCTCTCGAACATATAGACCCGATGGCTCTCGTCTCTGGCCACATGAGGCACACATGCCAACAACTGGTTGAACTCTGCTATGTACATGTGCACCGGCCTATCTCCCTGGCGGAGATTCTTCAACCGCTCCTCCAGCCGCTGTCGGACACTCTCCGGAAAGAAGGCTCCCAGCAACATGCTTCGGAACTCGGCCCAGGAAAGAAGCTGCGTCCCCGGTGGACCAGCGGGTCGCACACGCCGCCACCACGCCTCGGCGTTGCTCTCCAGAAAATGGGTAGCCAGAATGACCCGATACCTATCATCCACAAATAAGCTCTCAAAGTGGCGCTCCATGGTGGTAATCCAAGTCTCGGCTGCCCAAGGCTCAGCATCCATGCCCGAAAAGCGGGGCGGATCGAACCGCCGAAGTCTCATCAGCAAATCAACAACCTCCCGCTGCTCTGTCTCAGTCAACGCTCCCGTCGCCCCGGCCGGTGGCCTACTCGAAACCGGCTCGGCAGGAATCGCTGGCGCCGGCTGCACTACAGGGGGTGCCTCAGCAGGGGAAGAAGGCACCGGCGAAACCTCAGGGGGTGCCACTGCCGGCTGTGCTCTCTGCTCCAATAAGAGCGTCAGCCGCGCCACTGCCTCCTCCTGGCGTCTAGCCGCCTCAGCCATCTGTGCCATCTGGGCACGGAGCTCCTGAATCTCAGCCTGAGGTCCTCGCCCCGAGTCCTCCTGCTCGGGCTCTGAGGACGAAGGCTGCGAACGCGTCACCATCGAACGTCGAGGAGGCATCCCCACCTGAGGGACAAAACAAACAATCAGGACCAGAAGCAACACTCGACCCAATCTAGCGAAAGTCAAAAGGCATGTCCCCTTTTCAAAGCACTATGTTGTCTGCAGCCAACATAGTCGCTACAAAAGGAAAACATGTCTATCACTCGTCCCTATCCTCTCGGGAGAGTTAAATACCCAATCAAGACTTTCGCCAAAAGTCTCGGCTCTCACGTGGGTCATCCTAGGGTTAAACCATAAGCCTAGGGTTCCTAAGTCCTCAAGACCTACATCCTAGGCTCTGATACCACTTTAATCTGTCACGCCCCGGGGTCGGAACTGTACCCCGGGCTCGCCAACAGATCCGCCGCCCCTACAGGAAGCCCCGTAGAGACGTAGCGTCTAACCTGCAAGTAAGTATCTAAACTAACAGATATCAGAGCTGTAAGAGTAAAACTAACAGTAACAAGAGTAAAACTGTCCCACAATAATATACATAAAGTCCTCACACAAATACAGGAGTCTCTCAAAAGAAAACAGAAGAGTACAACTCGATACCTCACTACAAAGACTCTCACACTAAAAGACACAACCAAAAGTGCATCGGGTACCTCTACCTCTCGCTGCTGCTGGAAGGGAAAAGATCTACCTCGCGATTCCCTTACCTCGGTCTGTAGGAGCTGGATCAGCAACGGGCACCGCAGGAACTGGAGCTGGAGTCCCTGGGGAAAAGACACCACGACGGGTGTGAGAACTACCTCCCACAGTAGTTCTCAGTGGGTGCCGCCAACAAGCCCGACGGCCTGCCCACTAAGTCTACAAGGGGCATAAAGTAACAAAAGAAAATGCAGTATAGAAAGCAGGAAAGTAAATCATCTACTGCTACTATGCCCCTAACTATATGCTCAAGGAAAAAGGATCGAAGACCAATATGTCCCTACTGATACTCGACTCAAATCACCCAATCCAAACTGACTGCCAAAACGGTCCAGTCAAACCTGCGCCTACCTACTGCTGTAGGTATGTCCATAGCTGCCAAAACTGGCTCAGCCAGAGGGACGATGTCCATGACTGCCAAAACTGGCTCAGCCAGAGGGACACCAACATCGACAAGCCGCGAAAAGTAGCAAGCCCAACTCCGGAGTGGCACTCGTGGGTAGCGACCCCACCGAGCAAAGTATCTGCGCATCTCTGTCGATCTCAAATATGGCTCCTGCAGGCTATGATCTAATCACTGTCACACTCGCTAGCTAAAAAAATCCACACTGTCCCAATGATCATCTCCCAAAGATCCCAATCCCACATGTCACTATCTCAAATGATGAACACTATAGACTGCTGCCAACTCTACTCGGTCCCCAGACACGAGTACAATGCATCCAAAGCAACTAAACCTCCCAACCAATAACTCAGGGGAAACCACTATGTCCAAGATGACAAAAGTAACAATTGACATGGGAGAACTACAGCAAAGGCATAAATCCAATAGTGGCCGTCTGGAATGACATACAATGCATAATAGATGTGCTAAGTCAAGTATTTCTCCAATTTGTGGTTCATATGATGCAAGAGTTCCAAAAAGATCATCAATTATAGCAATTATTAACTGTGGTTACCAACATATAACTTGCACAGATTATTAGCTCACATTATAATTTGCACAGATTATTAGCTCACATACTAACATGCATACATTTATAGTTGCAGAATTAGAGTGCAGTCCACAAAGATTGAAAGCAGAATCACCCACCTGAACACGCTAACTGTCCGAGCCGGTACAGATAAACAGTCCAGGAATCGACAATTTCCCAGATCCACAGAGCCAGGAGCACAGAAAAAGTGCTCTTACAGTCCTGGGTACAACAACAACTCACAATTACAACCAAATAACACATAATAATCACATTCAAAAAATCTGCATACATAGTTACTGTTCACACGCGATTTTCACCTGAAAATAAATTTCTAAAATTCCAACAAAAATATCACGACGATCCTCGCGAAGAGTAGATGTCGATAGGCTCTTGAATCGTCGAAATCCGATATCCAGAAGTGAAGATAAAATTCCGCGAAGCCGCTGCTGTCAGGATTCCAAACTGTAGCAAAGGGGCGTAAAAATGTACCCCAAACCCTCAAAAAAACTCATTTCTGGGAAGAATGATCAACACGGAAAACGTAGATATACCTCTCGTGCAACCGCTGGCGAAGAAATCGTCCAAAAATGTGGTCGGGGTAGCTCTACAGGTCTCCCAGAAGAAAATGCGACGGTAGTGGGCCTCAAACTGTAAACGTCGCTCCGCACTACGAGGTAGGAAACACAGTCGTCACGGCTTCCAGATTTTCTGAAACTTTGTCGGAAGATAGGTAAGAGGGAGAGGAAGATTTTTTGTTAAGGGATCAAGTGCTGGTTCTCACGGGAAAAGGGTGAAAAAACAGCCCAAAGTGACCTATATATAGGCCTCCAAGAAAAAGCCCCCAAAAACACAAGTTATTGGGCTCGGGCCCAAACTTTCGGGCGCCCGAAAGATTTCGGGCGCACACAGTGCGGCCCGGCCCAAATCTTTCGGGCGCGCACAGTGCGGCCCGGCCCGATACACGCCGTCGGACGGGATCCAAGATCCGTCCGACCCGCCTCGGAAGCCGCCACGTGTCGCCCGAACAGCGAACACCGAAGCGGGCCACTCACCGCCCGCCACGTGTCCGCTCCCCGGGCACAGTAAGGCGGTGGCGCCCGCCAATGAGCGGGCGCCACGTGTCCACCCCGTTGACCCCGACCGCGCGACGTGCGCGCCTGCCGCGCGACGTGGGTCGCACGTGCGCACGCATCCCGAGGCACCAGCCCCGCGCTCCGTGCACCCCGCGCGCTGCACCCGCCAACGAGGGAGTGACACGTGTCCCCTGCACCCGGTCCACGCCTTCGACAGGAATTCCGTGGACCGCGCCGCGTGCACCGACCAACCGGTGACTGCCACGTGTCCCCCGCCTGGTCCATGCACCGCCGCGCTCCACCCGGTAGACCGCGCGCCCTGGGCCCGCCAATCAGGCGGTGCCACGTGTCCATGCGCCGGGTCTGTGCACCCCGCCGCGCTGCTCTGTGGACCGCGCATCGCAGACCGGCCAATCAGAGCCTGCCACGTGGCATCCCGGCGGTCTACGGCCCCTCCCATGCACCATTTTCCACTAAAAACTTCCGGGTGTCCGTTTTTGGGCATCCGGACTCCAAATTAAGCAAATAAATAGTCGTTTTCAAGCGTTTTTCCGCGCTGAATCCATCTACGACCTCTGTTTGGCCTAAAACCTTCCAGAAATTTCGGCAAACCCAGCCGAAGGCCAATACAGTAAATAAAAGCACACAGGGTCCATCAATAGCACCCAATTGATGCACTGTGGGCCAGGTACACCAATACTAGGTGTTCTAACAGTGGATCCATCGGAAAAACACTGCATGGGAACTAGGGCCACTACATCCTCCCCCACTAAAAGAAAGTTTCGTCCTCGAAACGAAACAGAGAAAAAACAAACGTACCTCAGCCAGAAGTCTCGAACAGAAAAGGGTAGGCATCTCGCATCGCCGTCTCAAGCTCCCAGGTAGCCTCTCGCTCCTCATGGTTGCTCCAAAGGATCTTCACATAAGGTATTGCCCGGTTGCGCAATTCCCTCACCTCACGAGCCAGAATCCGCAATGGGCGCTCCTCGTAAACCAAGTCCTCGCCGATATCCAAGGATGCGAAGTCGATGACATGAGACGGATCGAACACATATCTCCTCAAGGCCGAAACATGGAAGACATCATGAACACCAGCCAAGCGGGGAGGTAGAGCAACTCTATAAGCCACAGGGCCTACCCTCTCAAGCACCTCAAAGGGTCCAATGAAGCGGGGACTAAGCTTCCCACGCACTCCAAACCTCCGGACCCCCTTCGAGGGCGAGACCTTTAAGAAGACGTGATCACCAACCTGGAACTCAAGGTCTCGCCGCCGAACATCTGCATAACTCTTCTGGCGACTCTGGGCCGTCTCCAAGTGCCGACGTATAACCCGGACCTTCTCTTCCGCCTCCAGCAGTAAATCTGGCCCCAGCGTCCTCCTCTCACCCACATCACTCCAGTATAGGGGCGACCGACACTTGCGTCCGTACAACGCCTCAAACGGAGCCATCTGAATGCTCGCTTGAAAGCTGTTGTTGTACGCGAACTCAACCAGGGGTAAGTGTCGGTGCCAACCTCCTCCAAAATCCATGACGCACGCACGCAACATATCCTCAAGCGTCTGAATGGTGCGCTCTGACTGACCGTCTGTCTGTGGGTGGAATGCCGTGCTGAAACTAAGCTGAGTACCCATGGCTGACTGTAAGCTCCCCCAAAACCGTGACACGAATCTCGGGTCTCGATCTGAAACAATGGACGCTGGTACTCCGTGCAGCCTCACGATCTCATCCAAATAAAGCTGTGCCAAGCGCTCCAAGGACCAAGTCATCTGCACAGGCAGGAAATGAGCTGACTTGGTAAGTCTATCAACAATCACCCAGACTGCGTCGGCTCCACTCTGTGATCTCGGTAGCCCAGTCACAAAATCCATGGTGATGTGGTCCCACTTCCATTCGGGAATTGGAAGGCTCTGCAACTTGCCAGCAGGAACACGATGCTCTGCCTTCACTTGCTGGCAAGTTAAGCACTGAGCAACAAACCTTCCAATATCCCGCTTCATCCCCGACCACCAAAAGTGTGCCTTAAGGTCCTTATACATCTTAGTACCTCCAGGATGGATGGTATAAGGTGTATAATGGGCCTCTCTCAAAATCTGATCTCTAATCTCCAAATCTGATGGCACACAAACTCGGTCCCTGTACCGTAGTACTCCCGAGCTGTCCACTGAAAAATCCCCTCTCTGATCTATCTGAATCTGTGCCCTGATCCTCTCCAAGTGGGGGTCCTCACTCTGCGTCTCCCTGATCCTGTCCAGCAGAGTGGGCTGCAAGACCATAGTCATAAGCCTCGCAGAGACCCCAGGGGATACTACCTCAATCTGAAGTCGCCTCATCTGCTCTATCAGCTGTGCCTGCTGGGTAATCATCAAACTCAAGCTATGCACTGACCTCCTGCTCAAAGCATCTGCCACCACATTGGCCTTGCCGGGGTGGTAAAGGATACTCAGATCGTAATCCTTTAACAGCTCCAACCACCGGCGTTGCCTAAGGTTCAGCTCCTTTTGGGTGAACAGATACTTTAAGCTCTTATGATCTGTATAAATCTCACAATGCTCACCATAGAGGTAATGCCGCCACAGCTTCAGTGCAAAAACAACAGCTGCAAGCTCTAAGTCATGTGTAGGGTAATTCTTCTCATAATCCTTTAATTGCCGTGAAGCATAGGCAATTACCCTACCACGCTGCATAAGAACACAACCCAGTCCACTGTGTGAGGCGTCACTGTAGATCACGAAACCCTCTCCCATAACCGGCAGTGCAAGAACTGGTGCGGAGATCAATCTTCTCTTCAGTTCCTCGAAACTCTGCTGACATCGCTCGGTCCAAATGAACTTCGTCCCCTTCCTTGTCAAGCTGGTCAGGGGAGTAGAGAGCTTCGCAAAGCCCTCCACGAACCGACGATAATAACCGGCTAGGCCCAAGAAACTCCGTACCTCAGAAACCGTCGTCGGCCTCGGCCAATCCCGAACTGTGTCAATCTTCGTCGGGTCGACCGCTACTCCAGCAGCTGAAACAATGTGGCCCAAGAAAGCAACCTCCCGAAGCCAAAACTCGCACTTCTTTAGCTTGGCATACAGCTTCTTATCACGTAGAAGCTGCAGCACTATCCTCAAGTGCCCTCGTGCTCCTCATCGCTCCGGGAGTAAATCAGGATGTCATCAATAAACACAACCACAAATCGATCCAAGTACGGCTGAAAAACCCGGTTCATCAGATCCATGAATGCAGCTGGGGCATTGGTCAAGCCGAACGGCATAACCGTAAACTCGTAATGTCCATACCGGGATCTGAACGCCGTCTTGGGAATGTCCTCGGCCCTCACCCTCAGCTGGTGGTAACCGGACTGGAGATCAATCTTCGAAAACACGGAGGCTCCCTGTAGCTGATCAAACAAGTCATCAATCCGTGGCAGAGGATACTTATTCCGGATGGTCACTTTGTTCAATTCCCGGTAGTCCACACATAAGCGAAGTGTCCCATCCTTCTTCTTCACGAACAAAACAGGCGCTCCCCACGGCGAAACACTGGGCCGAATGAAGCCTCTGTCCAAAAGATCCTGTAACTGGGCCTTCAACTCTCTCAGCTCGGCAGGCGCCATCCTGTAAGGTGCCTTCGAGATTGGTGCGGTTCCGGGTACCACATCAATCACGAACTCAATCTCCCTCTCTGGCGGCATGGTCGTCAGCTCTGGGGGAAACACATCGGGAAACTCGCGGACCACTGGAATATCCTCGAGTCCCCGTGCCGCCGAAGGCGCCTCAACAATCGTCGCCAGAAATGCGGTGCATCCCTACTCATCAACCGCCTGGCCCTCGCTGAAGAAATAGTCAAGGCGAACAAGGAGCTCTGACAGCCCTGGAAGACGAACACCTCCTGCCCCGGCTCACGAAGAGTAACAGTCCTATCGCGGCAATCAATGGTGACATAATATCTCGACAACCAATCCATACCCAGAACAACATCGAAATCCTGGAGCTGTCGTAAGACAAGCAAGTCGGCCGGCAGAATCCAGGATCCCAACTGAATGGGGCAATCTCTACAGCACTCCTCAACATGAAGAACATGACCCGGTATCTCAACCTCTAATGCAGATGATAAAGAAGCTACCGCTATACCATGCAAGGATGCGAATGATCTACTAATGAATGAATGAGAAGCACCGGTATCGAAAAGAGCCCGAGCACGGACTGACGAGATCAGAATAATACCTGCGACGACCTGCTCTGCTGCGAAAGCATCCTCAATCTGAGCGGCATATACACGACCGCTCGGTGCCGGGGGACGTCGCTCTGGCTGTCGAGAAGAAGAAGAGGCAAAATCTGGCCTGCTGTAAGCTGCAGAAGGTCCGGCTGGCTGGTAAGGAACGGTCGGTGCTGATGCAGAAGAAGGAGCTGGATGGCCGGCCCTGGGACAAGCACTCGCAATATGGCCGGCCTCCCCGCATCGAAAACACCGGCCCTGCCTCTGCGGGCACTGAGTCGGCGGATGAGGGCCCCGACAGATAACACACCGATCTGAGCGCTGCTGCCGAGAAGACTGCTGTGGGGGCTGCTGCTGTCGCGGGGGTCGAGCTGCTGCTGCTGCTGCTGCTGCTGTGACTGTCGAGACGCCCCCGATCTCTGGCGTCCCTGGTGCCCCCGGCCCTGAGGGTGGAAACGCGGAGGTCTCGGGGGTCCCTGCCTGCTAGACTGCCCCTCCTCCGCAGAAGCCGGGCGCTTCGCCCCAGAAGTCGCTACAGGGGCCGGAGATACCTCATCCATCACGGCCTCTCCACACTCCACATACAAGGCCTGCTCCATCGAGGCCTCCACGGTCTGCAGTCTGCGGGAGCGGACGAACTGGTAGATGTCTCGACGAAGTCCTCTCTCGAACATATAGACACGATGGCTCTCGTCTCTGGCCACATGAGGCACACATGCCAACAACTGGTTGAACTCCGCTATGTACATGTGCACCGGTCTATCTCCCTGGCGGAGATTCTTCAACTGCTCCTCCAGCCGCTGTCGGACACTCTCCGGAAAGAAGGCTCCCAGCAACATGCTCCGGAACTCGGCCCAGGAAAGAAGCTGCGTCCCAGGTGGACCAGCTGGTCGCACACGCCGCCACCACGCCTCGGCGTTGCTCTCCAGAAAATGGGTAGCCAGAATGACCCGATACCTCTCATCCACAAATAAGCTCTCAAAGTGGCGCTCCATGGTGGTAATCCAAGTCTCGGCTGCCCAAGGCTCAGCACCCATGCCCGAAAAGCGGGGCGGATCGAACCGCCGAATCTCATCAGCAAATCTACAACCTCCCGCTGCTCTGTCTCAGTCAACGCTCCCGTCGCCCCGGCCGGTGGCCTACTCGAAACCGGCTCAGCAGGAACCGCTGGTGCAGGCTGCACCACAGGGGGTGCCTCAACAGGGGAAGAAGGCACCGGCGAAACCTCAGGGGGTGCCACTGCCGGCTGTGCTCTCTGCTCCAATAAGAGCGTCAGCCGCGCCACTGCCTCCTCCTGGCGTCTAGCCGCCTCAGCCATCTGTGCCATCTGGGCACGGAGCTCCTGAATCTCAGCCTGAGGTCCTCGCCCCGAGTCCTCCTGCTCGGGCTCTGAGGACGAAGGCTGCGAACGCGTCACCATCGAACGTCGAGGAGGCATCCCCACCTGAGGGACAAAACAAACAATCAGAACCAGAAGCAACACTCGACCCAATCTAGCGAAAGTCAAAAGGCATGTCCCCCTTTTCGAAGCACTATGTTGTCTGCAGCCAACATAGTCGCTACAAAAGGAAAACATGTCTATCACTCGTCCCTATCCTCTCGGGAGAGTTAAATACCCAATCAAGACTTTCGCTAAAAGTCTCGGCTCTCACGTGGGTCATCCTAGGGTTTAACCATAAGCCTAGGGTTCCTAAGTCCTCAAGACCTACATCCTAGGCTCTGATACCACTCTAATCTGTCACGCCCCGGGGTCAGAACTGTACCCCGGGCTCGCCAACAGATCCGCCGCCCCTACAGGAAGCCCCGTAGAGACGTAGCGTCTAACCTGCAAGTAAGTATCTAAACTAACAGATATCAGAGCTGTAAGAGTAAAACTAACAGTAACAAGAAGTAAAACTGTCCCACAATAATATACATAAAGTCCTCACACAAATACAGGAGTCTCTCAAAAGAAAACAGAAGAGTACAACTCGATACCTCACTACAAAACTCTCACACTAAAAGAACACAACCAAAAGTACATCGGGTACCTCTACCTCTCGCTGCTGCTGGAAGGAAAAGATCTACCTCGCGATTCCCTTACCTCGGTCTGTAGGAGCTGGATCAGCAACGGGCACCGCAGGAACTGGAGCTGGAGTCCCTGGGGAAAAGACACCACGACGGGTGTGAGAACTACCTCCCACAGTAGTTCTCAGTGGGTGCCGCCAACAAGCCCGACGGCCTGCCCACTAAGTCTACAAGGGGCATAAAGTAACAAAAGAAAATGCAGTATAGAAAGCAGGAAAGTAAAACATCTACTGCTACTATGCCCCTAACTATATGCTCAAGGAAAAAGGATCGAAGACCAATATGTCTCTACTGATACTCGACTCAAGTCACCCAATCCAAACTGACTGCCAAAACGGTCCAGTCAAACCTGCGCCTACCTACTGCTGTAGGTATGTCCGTAGCTGCCAAAACTGGCTCAGCCAGAGGGACGATGTCCATGACTGCCAAAACTGGCTCAGTCAGGGGGACACCAACATCGACAAGCCGCGAAGAAGTAGCAAGCCCAACTCCGGAGTGGCACTCGTGGGTAGCGACCCCACCGAGCAAAGTATCTGCGCATCTCTGTCGATCTCAAATATGGCTCCTGCAGGCTATGATCCAATCACTGTCACACTCGCTAGCTAAAAAAATCCACACTGTCCCAATGATCATCTCCCAAAGATCCCAATCCCACATGTCACTATCTCAAATGATGAACACTATAGACTGCTGCCAACTCTACTCGGTCCCCAGACACGAGTACAATGCATCCAAAGCTACTAAACCTCCCAACCCACAACTCAGGGGAAGACCACTATGTCCAAGATGACAAAAGTAACAATGACATGGGAGAACTACAGCAAAGGCATAAATCCAATAGTGGTCTGGGAATGACATACAATGCATAATAGATGTGCTAAGTCAAGTTTTCTCCAATTTGTGGTTCATATGATGCAAGAGTTCCAAAAAGATCATCAATTTTAGCAATTATTAACTGTGGTTACCAACATATAATACAGATTTGCACAATTTAGATTATTAGCTCACATACTAACATGCATGCATTTATAGTTGCAGAATTAGAGTGCAGTCCATAAAGATTGAAAGCAGAATCACCCACCTGAACACGCTAACTGTCCGAGCCGGTACAGATAAACAGTCCAGGAATCGACAATTTCCCAGATCCACAGAGCCAGGAGCACAGAAAAAGTGCTCTTACAGTCCTGGGTACAACAACAACTCACAATTACAACAAATAACACATAACAATCACATTCCAAAAATCTGCATACACAGTTACTGTTCACACGCGATTTTCACCTGAAAATAAATTTTCTAAAATTCCAATAAAAATATCACGACGATCCTCGCGAAGAGTAGATGTCGATAGGCTCTTGAATCGTCGAAATCCGATATCCAGAAGTGAAGATAAAATTCCGCGAAGCCGCTGCTGTCAAGATTCCAAACTGTAGCAAAGGGGCGTAAAAATGTACCCCAAACCCTCAAAAAAACTCATTTCTGGGAAGAATGATCAACACGGAAAACGTAGATATACCTCTTGTGCAACCGCTGGCGAAGAAATCGTCCAAAAATGTGGTCGGGGTAGCTCTACAGGTCTCCCAGAAGAAAATGCGACGGTAGTGGGCCTCAAACTGTAAACGTCGCTCCGCACTACGAGGTAGGAAACACAGTCGTCACGGCTTCCAGATTTTCTGAAACTTTGTCGGAAGATAGGTAAGAGGGAGAGGAAGATTTTTCATTAAGGGATCAAGAGCTGGTTCTCACGGAAAAGGGTGAAAAAAACAGCCCAAAGTGACCTATATATAGGCCTCCAAGAAAAAGCCCCAAAAACACAAGTTATGGGCTCGGGCCCAAACTTTCGGGCGCCCGAAAGATTTCGGGCGCGCACAGTGCGGCCCGGCCCAAATCTTTCGGGCGCGCACAGTGCGGCCCGGCCCGATACACGCCGTCGGACGGGATCCAAGATCCGTCCGACCCGCCTCGGAGCCGCCACGTGTCGCCCGAACAGCGAACACCGAAGCGGGCCACTCACCGCCCGCCACGTGTCCGCCCCCGGGCACAGTAAGGCGGTGGCGCCCGCCAATGAGCGGGCGCCACGTGTCCCCCCGTTGACCCCGACCGCGCGACGTGCGCGCCTGCCGCGCGACGTGGGTCGCACGTGCGCACGCATCCCGAGGCACCAGCCCCCGCTCCGTGCACCCCGCGCGCTGCACCCGCCAACGAGGAAGTGACACGTGTCCCCTGCACCCGGTCCACGCCTTCGACAGGAATTCCGTGGACCGCGCCGCGTGCACCGACCAACCGGTGACTGCCACGTGTCCCCCGCCTGGTCCATGCACCGCCGCGCTCCACCCGGTAGACCGCGCGCCCTGGGCCCGCCAATCAGGCGGTGCCACGTGTCCATGCGCCGGGTCTGTGCACCCCACCGCGCTGCTCTGTGGACCGCGCATCGCAGACCGGCCAATCAGAGCCTGCCACGTGGCATCCCGGCGGTCTACGGCCCCTCCCATGCACCATTTTCCACTAAAAACTTCCGGGTGTCCGTTTTTGGGCATCCGGACTCCAAATTAAGCAAATAAATAGTCGTTTTCAAGCGTTTTTTCCGCGCTGAATCCATCTACGACCTCTGTTTGGCCTAAAACCTTCCAGAAATTTCGGCAAACCCAGCCGAAGGCCAATACAGTAAATAAAAGCACACAGGGTCCATCAATAGCACCCAATTGGTGCACTATGGGCCAGGTACACCAATACTAGGTGTTCTAACTGTGGATCCATCGGAAAAACACTGCATGGGAACCAGGGCCACTACACAAAGTGTCAATATGAGGCTGGGACATAGAGTGAAAAAGGATTGACATTGGAGTACAGAGAGGACTTATTTGCGGCCAAAGTACAGGAAGTCTGGACCTTCTGCAAACACTGCGTATTTGGGAAGGTGAAAATGGGTTAGCTTCAGCAAAGCAGTCCACAGACCAAAAGGAACACTTGACTAACATCCATTCAGATCTTTGGGGGCCAGCACCGGGTCCCTCTAAAGGTGGTGCAAAGTACATGCTGACCTTCAGCGATGATTATTCAAGGAAGGTTTTGCGGCATCTTTCTGTTGCACGGAATGATGTATTCAAGACCTTCAAGCAGTGGAAGACCTTGATTGAGAAGCAGACAGGAAAGCAAATTCAGCGCAGTCGCACAGACAACGACTCGAATTTCTGTTCAGGAGAGTTTAATGAGTTCTGCTAAAATGAAGGAATGAGAGACCATCGTACAGTCCCTACACGCCGCAGCAAAACGGCGTAGCAGAACGTATGAACAGAACACTCATCGAGAAGACAAGATGTTTGTTTCGAATGCAGAATGTGGTCAGGAGGATTTGGGCAGATGGCATGCTTTACGGCTTGCTACTTGGTGAACTAGGTCTCTCGTTCGACCATTCCATGATCTTCAAAGAACTCCAGAAGAGATGGTCTGGGATCACCCTCACAAATGATTCTGATTGAGAGCTTCGGTTGTCCAGTTTATGACATGGAGTCAAGAAAGCTAATAACCTAGGTCGAAAAGAATGCAATATTCTTGGCTATTGCTTCGGTACAAAGCGGTTTAGGGTGTGTGTCTTGAGGATAAGAAAAGTATATCAGTAGAGATGTTAAGTTAACGAGGGAATGATATGCTTCGCCGAAAGGCGGCGAGGGAGTTAGCCTGTTCCTGTTGATACAGGTACAGATACAGGTGGCATGATGCAACAAAGAAATTTGTCGA
>CM054931.1:18130413-18183774 GCA_029168755.2 Tillandsia fasciculata | reverse complement strand
AAGTCGCCTCATCTGCTCTATCAACGCTTCGCCTGCTGGGTAATCATCAGACTCAAGCTATGCACTGTCCTCCTGCTCAAAGCATCTGCCACCACATTGGCCTTGCCGGGGTGATAAAGGATACTCAGATCGTAATCCTTTAACAGCTCCAACCACCGGCGTTGCCTAGGTTCAGCTCCTTTTGGGTGAACAGATACTTTAAGCTCTTATGATCTGTATAAATCTCACAATGCTCACCATAGAGGTAATGCCGCCACAGCTTCAGTGCAAACACAACAGCTGCAGCTCTAAGTCATGAGTAGGGTAATTTTTCTCATAATCCTTTAATTGCCGTGAAGCATAGGCAATTACCCTACCACGCTGCATAAGAACACAACCCAGACCACTGTGTGAGGCGTCACTGTAGATCACGAAACCCTCTCCCATAACCGGCAGTGCAAGAACTGGTGCGGAGATCAATCTTCTCTTCAGTTCCTCGAAACTCTGCTGACACGCTCGGTCCAAATGAACTTCGTCCCCTTCCTTGTCAGACTGGTCAGGGGAGTAGAGAGCTTCGCAAAGCCTTCCACGAACCGACGATAATAACCGGCTAGGCCCAAGAAACTCCGTACCTCAGAAACCGTCGTCGGCCTCGGCCAATCCCGAACTGTGTCAATCTTCGTCGGTCGACCGCTACTCCAGCAGCTGAAACAATGTGGCCCAAGAAAGCAACCTCCCGAAGCCAAAACTCGCACTTCTTTAACTTGGCATACAGCTTCTTATCACGTAGAAGCTGCAGCACTATCCTCAAGTGCTCCTCGTGCTCCTCATCGCTCCGGGAGTAAATCAGGATGTCATCAATAAATACAACCACAAATCGATCCAAGTACGGCTGAAAAACCCGGTTCATCAGATCCATGAATGCAGCAGGGGCATTGTCAACGAAAGGCATAACCGTAAACTCATAATGTCCATACCGGGATCTGAACGCCGTCTTGGGAATGTCCTCGGCCCTCACCCTCAGCTGGTGGTAACCGGACTGGAGATCAATCTTCGAAAACGGAGGCTCCCTGTAGCTGATCAAACAAGTCATCAATCCGTGGTAGAGGATACTTATTCCGGATGGTCACTTTGTTCAGTTCCCGGTAGTCCACACATAAGCGAAGTGTCCCATCCTTCTTTTTCACGAACAAAACAGGCGCTCCCCACGGCGAAACACTGGGCCGAATGAAGCCTCTGTCCAAAAGATCCTGTAACTGGGCCTTCAACTCTCTCAGCTCGGCAGGCGCCATCCTGTACGGTGCCTTCGAGATTGGTGCGGTTCCGGGTACCACATCAATCACAAACTCAATCTCCCTCTCTGGCGGCATGGTCGTCAGCTCTGGGGGAAACACATCGGGAAACTCGCGGACGACTGGAATATCCTCGAGTCCCCGTGCCGCCGAAGGCGCCTCAACAATCGTCGCCAGAAATGCGGTGCATCCCCTACTCATCAACCGCCTGGCCCTCGCTGAAGAAATAGTCAAGGCGAACAAGGAGCTCTGACAGCCCTGGAAGACGAACACCTCCTGCCCTGGCTCACGAAGAGTAACAGTCCTATCGCGGCAATCAATAGTGACATAATATCTCGACAACCAATCCATACCCAGAACAACATCGAAATCCTGGAGCTGTCGTAAGACAAGCAAGTCGGCCGGCAGAATCCAGGATCCCAACTGAATGGGGCAATCTCTACAGCACTCCTCAACATGAAGAACATGACCCGGTATCTCAACCTCTAATGCAGATGATAAAGAAGCTACCGCTATACCATGCAAGGATGCGAAAGATCTACTAATGAATGAATGAGAAGCACCGGTATCGAAAAGGGCCCGAGCACGGACTAATGAGATCAGAATAATACCTGCGACGACCTGCTCTGCTGCGAAGGCATCCTCAATCTGAGCGGCATATACACGACCGCTCGGTGCCGGGGGACGTCGCTCAGGCTGTCGAGAAGAAAAGGAGGCAAAATCTGGCCTGCTGTAAGCTGCAGAAGGTCCGGCTGGCTGGTAGGGAACGGTCGGTGCTGATGCAGAAGAAGGAGCTGGATGGCCGGCCCTGGGACAAGCACTCGCAATATGGCCGGCCTCCCCGCATCGAAAACACCGGCCCTGCCTCTGCGGGCACTGAGTCGGCGGATGAGGGCCCCGGCAGATAACACACCGATCTGAGCGCTGCTGCCGAGAAGGCTGCTGTGGGGGCTGCTGCTGTCGCGGGGGTCGACGCTGCTGCTGCTGCTGCTGCTGCTGCTGCTGCTGTGACTGTCGAGACGCCCCCGATCTCTGGCGTCCCTGGTGCCCCCGGCCCTGAGGGTGGAAACGCGGAGGTCTCGGGGGTCCCTGCCGGCTAGACTGCCCCTCCTCCACAGAAGCCGGGCGCTTCGCCCCAGAAGTCGCTACAGGGGCCGGAGATACCTCATCCATCACGGCCTCACCACACTCCACATACAAGGCCTGCTCCATCGAGGCCTCCACCGTCTGCAGTCTGCGGGAACGGACGAACTGGTAGATGTCTCGACGAAGCCCTCTCTCGAACATATAGACCCGATGGCTCTCGTCTCTGGCCACATGAGGCACACATGCCAACAACTGGTTGAACTCTGCTATGTACATGTGCACTGGCCTATCTCCCTGGCGGAGATTCTTCAACCGCTCCTCCAGCTGCTGTCGGACACTCTCCGGAAAGAAGGCTCCCAGCAACATGCTTCGGAACTCGGCCCAGGAAAGAAGCTGCGTCCCCGGTGGACCAGCGGGTCGCACACGCCGCCACCACGCCTCGGCGTTGCTCTCCAGAAAATGGGTAGCCAGAATGACCCGATACCTATCATCCACAAATAGGCTCTCAAAGTGGCGCTCCAAGGTGGCAATCCAAGTCTCGGCTGCCCAAGGCTCAGCATCCATGCCCGAAAAGCGGGGCGGATCGAACCGCCGAAGTCTCATCAGCAAATCAACAACCTCCCGCTGCTCTGTCTCAGTCAACGCTCCCGTCGCCCCGGCCGGTGGCCTACTCGAAACCGGCTCGGCAGGAATCGCTGGCGCCGGCTGCACTACAGGGGGTGCCTCAGCAGGGGAAGAAGGCACCGGCGAAACCTCAGGGGGTGCCACTGCCGGCTGTGCTCTCTGCTCCAATAAGAGCGTCAGCCGCGCCACTGCCTCCTCCTGGCGTCTAGCCGCCTCAGCCATCTGTGCCATCTGGGCACGGAGCTCCTGAATCTCAGCCTGAGGTCCTCGCCCCGAGTCCTCCTGCTCGGGCTCTGAGGACGAAGGCTGCGAACGCGTCACCATCGAACGTCGAGGAGGCATCCCCACCTGAGGGACAAAACAAACAATCAGGACCAGAAGCAACACTCGACCCAATCTAGCGAAAGTTAAAAGGCATGTCCCCCCTTTCAAAGCACTATGTTGTCTGCAGCCAACATAGTCGCTACAAAAGGAAAACATGTCTATCACTCGTCCCTATCCTCTCGGGAGAGTTAAATACCCAATCAAGACTTTCGCCAAAAGTCTCGGCTCTCACGTGGTCATCCTAGGGTTAAACCATAAGCCTAGGGTTCCTAAGTCCTCAAGACCTACATCCTAGGCTCTGATACCACTTTAATCTGTCACGCCCCGGGGTCGGAACTGTACCCCGGGCTCGCCAACAGATCCGCCGCCCCTACAGGAAGCCCCGTAGAGACGTAGCGTCTAACCTGCAAGTAAGTATCTAAATTAACAGATATCAGAGCTGTAAGAGTAAAACTAACAGTAACAAGAGTAAAACTGTCCCACAATAACATACATAAAGTCCTCTCACAAATACAGGAGTCTTTCAAAAGAAAACAGAAGAGTACAACTCGATACCTCACTACAAAGACTCTCACACTAAAAGAACACAACCAAAAGTGCATCGGGTACCTCTACCTCTCGCTGCTGCTGGAAGGAAAAGATCTACCTCGCGATTCCCTTACCTCGGTCTGTAGGGGCTGGATCAGCAACGGGCACCGCAGGAACTGAGCGGGAGTCCCTGGGGAAAAGACACCACGACGGGTGTGAGAACTACCTCCCACAGTAGTTCTCAGTGGGTGCCGCCAACAAGCCCGACGGCCTGCCCACTAAGTCTACAAGGGGCATAAAGTAACAAAAGAAAATGCAGTATAGAAAGCAGGAAAGTAAATCATCTACTGCTACTATGCCCCTAACTATATGCTCAAGGAAAAAGGATCGAAGACCAATATGTCCCTACTGATACTCGACTCAAATCACCCAATCCAAACTGACTGCCAAAACGGTCCAGTCAAACCTGCGCCTACCTACTGCTGTAGGTATGTCCATAGCTGCCAAAACTGGCTCAGCCAGAGGGACGATGTCCATGACTGCCAAAACTGGCTCAGCCAGAGGGACACCAACATCGACAAGCCGCGAAAAGTAGCAAGCCCAACTCCGGAGTGGCACTCGTGGGTAGCGACCCCACCGAGCAAAGTATCTGCGCATCTCTGTCGATCTCAATATGGCTCCTGCAGGCTATGATCTAATCACTGTCACACTCGCTAGCTAAAAAATCCACACTGTCCCAATGATCATCTCCCAAAGATCCCAATCCCACATGTCACTATCTCAATGATGAACACTATAGACTGCTGCCAACTCTACTCGGTCCCCAGACACGAGTACAATGCATCCAAAGCAACTAAACCTCCCAACCAATAACTCAGGGGAAAACCACTATGTCCAAGATGACAAAAGTAACAATTGACATGGGAGAACTACAGCAAAGGCATAAATCCAATAGTGGCCGTCTGGGAATGACATACAATGCATAATAGATGTGCTAAGTCAAGTATTTCTCCAATTTGTGGTTCATATGATGCAAGAGTTCCAAAAAGATCATCAATTATAGCAATTATTAACTGTGGTTACCAACATATAACTTGCACAGATTATTAGCTCACATTATAATTTGCACAGATTATTAGCTCACATACTAACATGCATACATTTATAGTTGCAGAATTAGAGTGCAGTCCACAAAGATTGAAAGCAGAATCACCCACCTGAACACGCTAACTGTCCGAGCCGGTACAGATAAACAGTCCAGGAATCGACAATTTCCCAGATCCACAGAGCCAGGAGCACAGAAAAAGTGCTCTTACTGTCCTGGGTACAACAACAACTCACAATTACAACCAAATAACACATAATAATCACATTCAAAAAAATCTGCATACATAGTTACTGTTCACACGCGATTTTCACCTGAAAATAAATTTTCTAAAATTCCAACAAAAATATCACGACGATCCCCGCGAAGAGTAGATGTCGATAGGCTCTTGAATCGTCGAAATCCGATATCCAGAAGTGAAGATAAAATTCCGCGAAGCCGCTGCTGTCAGGATTCCAAACTGTAGCAAAGGGGCGTAAAAATGTACCCCAAACCCTCAAAAAAACTCATTTCTGGGAAGAATGATCAACACGGAAAACGTAGATATACCTCTCGTGCAACCGCTGGCGAAGAAATCGTCCAAAAATGTGGTCGGGGTAGCTCTACAGGTCTCCCAGAAGAAAATGCGACGGTAGTGGGCCTCAAACTGTAAACGTCGCTCCGCACTACGAGGTAGGAAACACAGTCGTCACGGCTTCCCGATTTTCTGAAACTTTGTCGGAAGATAGGTAAGAGGGAGAGGAAGATTTTTTGTTAAGGGATCAAGTGCTGGTTCTCACGGGAAAAGGGTGAAAAAAACAGCCCAAAGTGACCTATATATAGGCCTCCAAGAAAAAGCCCCCAAAAACACAAGTTATGGGGCTCGGGCCCAAACTTTCGGGCGCCCGAAAGATTTCGGGCGCACACAGTGCGGCCCGGCCCAAATCTTTCGGGCGCGCACAGTGCGGCCCGGCCCGATACACGCCGTCGGACGGGATCCAAGATCCGTCCGACCCGCCTCGGAAGCCGCCACGTGTCGCCCGAACAGCGAACACCGAAGCGGGCCACTCACCGCCCGCCACGTGTCCGCTCCCCGGGCACAGTAAGGCGGTGGCGCCCGCCAATGAGCGGGCGCCACGTGTCCACCCCGTTGACCCCGACCGCGCGCGACGTGCGCGCCTGCCGCGCGACGTGGGTCGCACGTGCGCACGCATCCCGAGGCACCAGCCCCGCGCTCCGTGCACCCCGCGCGCTGCACCCGCCAACGAGGAGTGACACGTGTCCCCTGCACCCGGTCCACGCCTTCGACAGGAATTCCGTGGACCGCGCCGCGTGCACCGACCAACCGGTGACTGCCACGTGTCCCCCGCCTGGTCCATGCACCGCCGCGTTCCACCCGGTAGACCGCGCGCCCAGGGCCCGCCAATCAGGCGGTGCCACGTGTCCATGCGCCGGGTCCGTGCACCCCGCCGCGCTGCTCTGTGGACCGCGCATCGCAGACCGGCCAATCAGAGCCTGCCACGTGGCATCCCGGCGGTCTACGGCCCTTCCCATGCACCATTTTCCACTAAAAACTTCCGGGTGTCCGTTTTTGGGCATCCGGACTCCAAATTAAGCAAATAAATAGTCGTTTTCAAGCGTTTTTCCGCGCTGAATCCATCTACGACCTCTGTTTGGCCTAAAACCTTCCAGAAATTTCGGCAAACCCAGCCGAAGGCCAATACAGTAAATAAAAGCACACAGGTCCATCAATAGCACCCAATTGGTGCACTATGGGCCAGGTACACCAATACTAGGTGTTCTAACTGTGGATCCATCGGAAAAACACTGCATGGGAACCAGGGCCACTACACACAAAGTTGTGGCATATGAGGCTGGGACATATGAGTGAAAAAGGATTGACATTGCTGAGTAAGAGAGGACTTCTTTGCGGCCAAAGTACAGGAAGTCTGGACTTCTGCAAACACTGCGTATTTGGGAAGCAGAAAAGGGTTAGCTTCAGCAAAGCAGTCCACAGAACAAAAGGAACACTTGACTACATCCATTCAGATCTTTGGGGGCCAGCACCGGTTCCCTCTAAAGGTGGTGCAAAGTACATGCTGACCTTCATCGATGATTATTCAAGGAAGGTTTGGGCATTCTTTCTGTTGCACAAGAATGATGTATTCAAGACCTTCAAGCAGTGGAAGACCTTGATTGAGAAGCAGACAGGAAAGCAAATTAAGCGCCTTCGCACAGACAACGGACTCGAATTCTGTTCAGGAGAGTTTAATGAGTTCTGCAAAAATGAAGGAATCGAGAGACATCGTACAGTTCCCTACACGCCGCAGCAAAACGGCGTAGCAGAACGTATGAACAGAACACTCATCGAGAAGACAAGATGTTTGCTTTCGAATGCAGAATTTGGTCAGGAATTTTGGGCAGAGGCAGCTTCTACGGCTTGCTACTTGGTGAATAGGTCTCCGTCGACTTCCATTGATCTCAAAACTCCAGAAGAGGTATGGTCTGGTCACCCTCCAAATTATTCTGATTTGAGAATATTCGGTTGTCCAGTTTATGCACATGTGAGTCAAGGAAAGCTAAAACCTAGGTCGAAAGAATGCAAATTCTTGGGCTATGCTTCTGGTACAAAGGGTTTTAGGTTGTGGTGTCTTGAGGATAAGAAAATTATTATCAGTAGAGATGTTAAGTTTAACGAGAATGATATGCTTCGCCGAAAGGAGGAGTCGCATGTTCCTTGTGATACAGGTACAGATACAGGTGCAGATGCAACAAAGAAATTTGTCGAGTTGGAGTATCAAACAAACTCTAAAGCTCAGATCACTCCGGCATCAGGTATCACTTCAGGCGATTCTGTTCCTGCGGAGCCTTAGGCACCACCACAGACAGACACATACTCTATAGCTAGAGATCGACCGAGGAGGCAGATCAGACCACCGCAGAGATATGAAGACACGGATCTGGTGGCCTATGCTTTTGTGACTGCACAAGAAACAGATGCACTTGAGGAGCCATCTACTTACACAGAGGCAGTCTCATGTACTGATTCCGCTAAGTGGATGCTCGCTATGGAGGAAGAGATGGAATCTCTTCATAAGAATCAGACTTGGGATTTAGTGAAGCTTCCTAAAGGAAAGAAAGCTGTTCGATGTAAATGGGTGTTCAAGAAGAAAGAAGGCACACAGGGAACTGAGAGTATCAGATACAAGGCTCGATTGGTGGCAAAAGGATACAGTCAAATTCCAGGTGTCGACTTCAATGATGTCTTCTCACCAGTGGTGAAGCATACATCCATTAGAGTTTTGCTCGGTTTGGTCGCCATGGATGATCTAGAACTTGAGCAACTAGATGTGAAGACAGCTTTTCTACATGGCGAATTAGAGGAAGAGATCTATATGCAGCAGCCCGAGGGATTCACAGTTGAGGGAAAAGAAAATCAGGTGTGCAGATTGAAGAAATCGCTTTATGGATTAAAGCAATCTCCAAGGCAATGGTATAAGAGGTTTGATTCTTTTATGATTAGCCATGATTTTCATAGAAGCAATTTTGATAGTTGTGTCTATATAAAGAAACAAGTTGATGGTTCTTTCATCTATCTTCTACTCTACGTGGACGATATGTTAATTGCTGCTAAGAACATGGCTAACATTGATGAGCTTAAAAATCAGTTGAAATCTGAATTTGATGTTAAGGATTTAGGTGCAGCGAAGAAGATACTTGGTATGGAGATAAAACGGAACAGAAGTGCAAAGAAATTACAGTTGTCTCAGAAGGCATACATCCAGCGTGTTTTGGAACGGTTCTGCTTAAAGGATGCCAAGCCAGTAAGTACCCCCTTTGCTACACATTTTAAACTTTCAACTGATTTAGCACCAAGAACAGATGAGGATAAAGAATACATGGAACGAGTTCCTTATGCCAGTGCAGTCGGAAGCATTATGTATGCTATGGTTTGTACGAGACCAGACCTTGCGCATGCTGTTAGTGTGGTAAGCAGATACATGGCAAATCCAGGAAAACAACATTGGCAAGCTGTGAAATGGATTTTGAGGTATTTGCGAGGTACTACAGATGCATGTTTGGAATTTGGGAAGTCTGAAGCAAGCCTAACCGGTTTTGTAGATTCTGATTATGAAGGAGATCTTGATAAGAGAAGATCACTTACCGGTTACGTTTTCTCACTTGGTGGATGTGCAGTTAGTTGGCGAGCTTGCTTACAACCCACGGTTGCATTATCCACGACAGAGGCTGAATACATGGCAATTACAGAGGCTGTGAAGGAAGGCATATGGTTGAGAGGCTTATTCAATGAATTAAGCATAAGCATTGAAAAGGTTACAGTATTTTGTGACAGTCAGAGTGCTATTTATCTGACAAAAGACCAAATGTTCCATGAGAGAACAAAGCATATTGACATCAAGTATCACTTTGTTCGCGAAGTTTTTGCTCAAGGTAACTTTGCGGTGAAGAAGATTAGCACATTGGAGAATCCAGCCGATATATTGACAAAGCCTCTTCCGTATGTCAAGTTCAAGCACTGCTTGGACTTGATTAGCATTGCTTGCTGATTGGAGTGCCCTTAGGGGCTTGTGGAGAAAGTGGAGAGTTATCACTGATGTTTTTTTTTTGGGAATTTCGAGTCAAGGTGGAGATTTGTTAGATGTGACTCAAAATCAGAATTGGTTCGATATTATGATTCAGGTTCGCCGACGGCTTCGCGGTGCGACTTCGAAAATTTTGTGGATGTCTGTGGTGGAAGCGAAGTGCTCGGGCCGGACGGGGGTGCGGGGGGCGGAGCCCCCCGCGGTACGGATCCGATCCGCTAAGGAAAAACCCTAATTTTTCCCTTTTGTTTGCCCTAGAGAGATCGAGCGATTGTACAGAACAGAACTCTTGTATTCCCTCTTTTCTACATAGTGAAATCTCTCCTCTTTCGCCCGTGGTTTTTTTTCCCTGCAAAGGGTTTTCCACGTAAATCTGTGTGTTAATTTTCTGTCGTGCAATTTTGGTTTTACTTCTCTGTCGTGATCGCCAATTGATTTTGTTTAGTTTGTGCGCTCGTTGCTAACACATATCAAACACTTTCTAAAACCTTTTCATATTAAAAATTTATGATTCTTATTATCAAAATAACCAGATCTCGAAATACAACCATTCCTCCAAAATTTTCGTTTTCGCTCCACGGAGCTCCAATCCTATTTTAATCATTCCCGAATCTTCAGAACTCATTTTAGACATGACCATAGTCATCTCTTGACTATTTCGGGTCTCTTTTGAGCCAAAGTCCAGTATTTTCTTCAAAACTCATTTTTGCGCCGAAAACTATCGAATGAGCTTGAAACTTCGCCCAAATCATAGAGGTGATTCCTCCAACTCACTTTCTACCAGTACTCCGCTATTTCACACGAGTCCGGTTCATTACACCCCCCGTTTAAACCCTAACGTTCTTGTTAGTTCAAACTCAATCACAGATCACAGACATAGACCAAAATTATCAGGCGATGTGAGATTCTAGAGGAGGCTCCTACGGGTTCAAGAGGTGGCTCCTACCAACCCCGTGGTGTAGCACTTTTCCCCGCATAACATTTAGCTCTCACATTTTCGCTAGTATTCGGCTTTTATACCAAATATAATGACCCAATCTGCTAGCAATAATAACTCGTCAGACCTAAACCACTTGCCCAAAATGCTTACGCGCAGTTAATATTAATAGCGTGCCTGGTCTCTTATATTCTTAATTAGAATCTCTTTTCTATCTGATGTGGGACTATTAGGCTGTTACAGACTCCCCTCATTTAGACCTTGACATTCTCGTCAGGTCCAAACTCAATCACAAATCATAGGCATAGATCAGAATTACTAGATGATATGAGATTCTAGAGGTGACTCCCACCGAATCTGAGGTGTAGCACTTTGCTCTACATAGCTCTAAGCCCGATTATTATTATTAGGGTCCATGTCTTTTATATACCAATTCATAATTAGTCTAATCACACACATAGCCCAAAATCACCAGGTAATGTGAGGCTTGCCTCACACTTCTAGGTGGTGAACTGGCTCTGATACTAACTGTAACGACCTGACCCACCAGTAATAATAACTCGTTGGGTCCAAACGACCGGCCCCAAATATTTAAATCCCGTTATTCTTAATAGTGTGCGTGGCCTCTTATATTCCCAATTAGAACACATACGATGTGGGACTATTGGGGCGTTACATTTGTAGCGACAAGCGAGAGATAATTTTACAAGGTTCTACAATCCAATTGAATGCAAAAGGACCCTATGACATGCAACACGTCGATGATTAACTTACTGTTTTGTCAGAACTCAGAAGACCATGAAATTAAGAATAGAACAGTACAAAACAATGTCAACCCTGAAATATTCTTATATCAAAGATGTGTCCCAATTATGAGTCCTTGAGTAACTATCATACAACATTTCACTTGATACAGATATTTTGCTAACGAAAGCCTACATTATTTTTTTCTTTCCTTGATGATTCCTGTGTCTGCAGCTCCTAGAATAACTAAAAGTACTTTAAGTAGTCCTAGATTTTTTTCTATCGAAGTAGAAAAGAAGAATTTCAACTTTTCTTGAGTTTTTAGACAGAATAATTCTGCTGGACTGTTGAAACATAGCCTGTTTTTCTCAAAGAATACTTTAAAACCTAATTCTCAGATTCCTAGGATATTTCTTTTTTTAAAAAAAATTCTTCCTGTTGAATCTACATACGACAAATTTCACCTGTTAGACCTAATATATGTCCTTATTTGATGAATATATGTACAAGGTATTGTTTATTGACTTGCTTCTTTGAAATTTGAGATTAGACAAAATTTCTTACTTACGGTTTGAAAGTTTGATATAGCATTGACATTCTCATTCTTCAGTGGCTTCTTTGGGCTATTCTTGTCAACTGTTTCCTACATCGCTTCCTTCGGTGGGATTGTCCTCATGTATATTATGTATACTCCACATTTGTCCTGCATAATCAACATTTTCTCCATTACATGGACGGCAATTTTGGTGTCAATCATGATGATTGTGTCACTTCACTCGAAGGTATATTCCCATGGGCAACTTACATTTCTCTCTATTTCATTTTCTTCTCTATTTTAAGAGTTTATTTGGAAAAGTTGATGAAAGAATAATTGGTATTCCTATTTTTAATTCTTTTTGTTAAATTTGTAAAACAACTTACTAGGATAACAGCTAAACATCAAGATAGTCAGCTTGTGTGGCCCACATGCTTGCAAGAAAATTGCACTTTTAAGTTTTTATTTTCTATCACTTGTGGAGAATATGGTTCTTTACTTATTATATCCAAATCTTCTCTTTTGATGAACTGTAACATATTTAGTTACTTGAATCTGATTGAAGGCTTATGGTTATTTTGGTTTTCTCTCTTTATTTACCTGTTGCAATGTGAATATAGGTTCCTTGATAGGAAAGCATATATTTGGCATTTCGTAGTTTTCTTCGACTTGAGGGTTCACTTAATAAGATGTTATATTTGTTGTGATTTAAGGATCGTCCTGCATGTGCTATCAACAAAAATACACAAACAAAAAAATAGCGAAAAATAATAAAAAGGAAATATGCAAAAAGGAGACAACGATTTACGTGGTTCGGCAAGTTGCCTACGTCCACGGGGAGAGCGAGAGAGATATATCCTTTATATGAAGAAACCAGAATACAAGCCCGCACATATATGTTTCCCTCAACCTAAATACAAGAGCCTTATGGTTATTGCCACCCTTCCCTTGTTACAAGAAAAAATCCCTCATCTAATCTCAAAATGGATTTTTCTAAGCAAAAGAGAGAAACTCATCAAGCTACTAATTAAGTTTTCACCTCACACTTAATTAGTGTCCTTTTACGCTTGCTTGCTTACTTACTTCCTACCTTGCAATCTGTAGAATGAATTAGCAACCTATTTATAGGCATACATGTATATGCTGGCAACTTCATTGTCAAACCTCATTAATTAGCCTATGTATATAGGCATTGACAATTGGAACATGTATGTGTTTCATGCATATGCATGAAACACATTTGTATGCATGCACCAAGCCAACATTAACCCATTTCATTCACACCTAATGATTTCGGTAGACCAAGTGCACTGTGAACCAAGTTTCATCTTCTTGTCCTTTTTACCTATAGAAAATTTATAGGCCAAATAAAAGTATAAAAGAAGACATATAACCAACATTCTCCACCTTGGCTTCTTTTGTTCTTCATTCAATCTCTCTTATCTTAATGCCCCCTCTCCCTAGAGTTTCCAATTATCAGCAATCCTGCAAACTTGCTAAGTTTAGGCAATGCCTAAACTTTTCAGCTGTTACCGGCTTAGTCATGATGTCAGCTATGTTGTCCTTTGTAGACACCTTTACAAGCTGAATTTCTCCATTGTCTTCATTTGTGAACTCTCTTAATTTGTGATACCTTATATCTATATGCTTAGTCCTTGCGTGGTACACCTGATTTTTAGCAAGACAAATAGCACTTTGACTATCACAAAATATTTTTACCTTGTTTGATTTCGAGTTCTCCTACCAAGCCTTTAAGCCAGATTGCTTCCTTAGCTGCTTCAATTGCTGCCATATATTCGGCCTCTGTAGTTGACAAGGCTACAGTGCGCTGCAATGTGGACTTCCAACTAACAGGTACGCCACCCAGCAGAAAAGTGTAACCTGTAGTGGATCTTCTCATATCTAAATCTCCAGCATAGTTGGAATCCACATACCTTCTTACTTCAGTACTTCCAGATTCTCTAGTGTAGAGAATTCCTACATCGGCTGTGCCTTTCAAATATCACAATATCCATTTCACTGCCTCCCAGTGCTGCTTCCCTGGATTCGACATATATCGACTAACAACACTAACCGCATGTGAAATGTCAAGTCTAGTGCAAATCATAGCATACATTAAACAACCAACTGCACTAGCATATGGTACCTTTGCCATATAGTTTACCTCTTGCTCAGTTTTTGGTCACATCTCCTTTGAAAGCTTGAAGTGTTGGGCTAACGGAGTCTTGACCGCCTTTGCATCTGACATATTGAATTGTTTTACAATTTTCTTTATATATGTCTTTTGGGATAGCCAGAGCATTCCCTGTTCACGGTCTCTTCTGATCTCCATACCTAGGATTTTCTTGGCTCTTCCTAGGTCCTTCATGTCAAATTCTTGGCTCAACAGATCCTTCAACTGTTGCACTTATGTTGAATCTTTTGCTGCAATCAACATGTCATCTACATAAAGCATTAGCAGAATAAAAGAACCACTTTCAAGTTTATGATGATACACACAACTATCATACAAACTCCTACTATATCCATTTTTTATCATAAACCTATCAAATCTTTTATACCACTGTCTTGGTGCTTGTTTCAGTCCATACAGAGATCTTTTTAGCTTGCACACGAGCTTCTCTTTTCCGGACTGAATGAAGCCCTCCGGTTGTTCTATATATATTTCTTCTTCAAGATCCCCATGAAGAAATGCAGTTCTTACGTCGAGCTGCTGTAGCTCCAAGTCAAACATGGCAATCATAGCTAGAAATATCTTGATAGACACGTGTTTCACCACAGGTGAGAAGATTTCATTGAAATCAACTCTTTGTTTCTGCGCATAGCCCTTGGCCACCAAACGCGCCTTAAAGTTAACTGGTTCACCATCTGCACCTTGCTTCCTTTTGTAGACCCACTTACATCCGATGGCTCTCTTTTCCTTAGGCAATGGAATCAAATCCCATGTTTGATTCTTGCGTAGAGACTCCATCTCTGCAATCATAGCAGCCATCCAACTGCTACTCTCTTTATCCTGCATCGCCTCCTCAAAGGAAGAAGGATCATCTGAAGTAATTAATAAAGCATAAGTTGCAATATCATCCAGATTGTACCTTAATGGTGGACGTATTTGCCTCCTTTCCCTTCCTTTGGCGATAGAGTAGGGTTCATTTGAAGTGCTCTCACTTGGATCAATTGGTGTCTCATGATCTTCTTCATGGTGTGGCTGCTCCACCTGATCATGTACACTTTCCTGCCGCTCCACCTGAATATCTGTAGTCTTCGCATGCTCTAATTTATGTTGAGCTTGCTACTGAAACTTTTGCAGCATTAATTTTTCATCAAAGACTACATCCCTGCTAACCACTTTTTTCTTGGCAACGGGGTCCCACAGCTTGTACCCTTTCACCCCCTTCTCAAATCCAAGAAATATGCAGGGCTTCAACTTTGAATCTAATTTCGTGCGCTGATTTTCCTGAACATGAACATAAGCAGGACATCCAAAGACACGTAATGAGGAATAATCTGCAAGTTTACCTGACCATAATTCCTCTGGTGTTTTGAGTTCGATTGCTGTGGAAGGAGACCTATTAATAATGTAGCACGCCATATCTACTGCTTTAGCCCAGAACACTTTCGGCAAATCTGCACATATCCGCATGGATCGGGCTTTTTCTAATAGTGTCCTGTTCATCCTTTCTGCAGCTCCATTCTGCTGTGCAGTTCCAAGAACTGTTAGATGGCGTGTAATGCCTTTCTCCTTGCAGAAAATAATAAACTCCTTAGAAGTGAACTCTCCACCATTGTCTGTTCTTAGATACTTGATCTGCTTTTCTGTCTGTTTCTCTACCTCTTTCTTCCAATATCCGAACTTTATGAAGGCTTCAGACTTTTCCTTCATAAAGAAAATCCAAACTTTATGAGAGAAATCATCAATAAATGTAACAAAATACCGCGCACCTCCTTTCGAAGTCGCTGGAGCGGGTCCCCACACACGTCCGAATGGATGTATTCAAGTATGTCTTTACTTCTGTGATCGGAGGATCTGAAAATCACCCTTTTCTGTTTTCGAAATACATAGTATTTATAGAAATTGAGTTTACAGGATTTCATACCTTTGAATACTCCCTTTTTATGCAACTCTAACATCCCTTTCTCACTTATGTGGGCTAGTCTCATGTGCCAAAGATTCGCATCATTGGCATCATGATCATTCGACGATGTTACTGCAACACCTCCAATCACTGACTCGCCGATCAACCTGTATAGGTTTCCTTTTTTCTCTCCTTTTATGATAGTCATGGCGCCACTTTTTATCTTGATGACTCCATCTGCAATAGTAATACTGCAACCAATAGAGTCAAGAGCTCCAAGTGATATTAGATTCATCCTGAGACCTGGAACATGTCTCACATCCGTTAAAGTTCTTACCATGTTATCATGCATCTTTATTTTTACCGTTCCTATACCAATAGTTTTGCAGGTAGTGTGATTACTCATCATAACACTTCCAATTTCACAAGATTTATAAGAATCAAATAAAGATTTATTTGGTGTCATATGATAAGAACAACCTGAATCTAATATCCAATCAGCGAGAGATTCAGTACAAGTAGAAACTGTTAAAACCTCATGATTTTGATCGGGATCATTGGCTACGCTTACAATACCTGTAGAGGTATTTTTCTTTTGCAGCCATACTTTTCTCCTCTCACAGTCTTGTTTCATGTGACCATCTTTTTTGCAAAAATAACACTTTACCTTTTTTGACTTTGACTTGGAACGAAATCTTCCTTTATCGAAATCACGCTCCTTATGACGTCCCCTTCTTGCATCCTTAACAACTGTTACGGCATATTGGCGTTGGCATATTTCGTGAGTCAAGTCAGTGAGTTGAGTCGGAGTCTTGAAGTGATCAAATTGTCAAATCAGCAATCGAAGACTTAGAGAAGATTCAACAAGAGCTCAAGTTGACACTTAGTGTTTTGAGTCTTAAAGATTGAAGGTGAAGAATTGTGGATCAATTGCATCAATCTTAAGGAAAATGGATTCGGAATGATCAGGTACGTTTAACTAAATAATTTTGGTGATCCGAATACTTTCTTATAGTGTAGAAACACTTGGTTGAATTTTTAATTGCATAAAAATCAAAAACTGGACATGGGACATGTTCAGGATCCGGATCAGACAATCCAATCCGGATCCCGAAGGGTGTTAGTTCATTGGCAAATCCGATCCGGATCAAAGGCCAATTCCGATCCGGATCCTGAACATGGGATTTTGCTGGAATATATGAACGATCCGGATCGGGCATTTCAATCCGGATCCCGAACCTCTGTTTTTCTGGAATTGCCTGACTCGCTACGATGATCCGGATCGCAGAAAATCCGATCCGGATCGCCGTCCTGAAAAATTCCAGATAAGGTAAGTTTTTGATTCTTATCTCTTTCCAAAGGTTTCTAACCTATAAATAGACACTTAGGGTTTCTCAAGAACGTGGGAAAAATACCGAAAACACTTAAGAGCAACCCTAGAGGCTAGGTTTTTACCGTTCTTCTTTATAGCCTCTTTTAGGTCAATTCGATGGTTCTTTTAAGAACATATCTTTTGTCGAATTGATCTAATCTTTGCTTAGAGATTTCATCCATGGTTCTTCATTGATAATCTAAGCAAAGGATCACCATCGAAGCCAATATTCTTACCGGCTGAGTTTGCGTCGTGGATTCGACGTGGCATCGTGGATCCGGTGTTTTGAAGGCGTTTCGTGGATTCGAAACGTGTGCTCGTGGATTCGAGTGGCGTTCGTGGATTCGAACGTGTGCAGTGGACGTGCAATCGGTGGAGCGCAAGGTCCGAAGAAGTTGAAGGAGGGGTTGAGTCCGTGGAGTCGGTAATCACCTTGTTATTCTTCTTTTCTTAGTGGATTGTTATTGCGTGTTGGTCCCGTGGTTTTTCTCCTGGATTGGAGTTTCCACGTAAATCTCGGTGTGCTATTTTTTATTTCCGCATTGGTTTTTATTTTGCACTGAGATTGGTTTTATAAGTATTACACCTATTCACCCCCCTCTAGGTGTTTGATAGTACCTATTTAGATCCTTGTGGATCCTTATATATTAAAACCAACAATTGGTATCAGAGCGGGTTTTAGGTTTATCTATCATGTCGGGTGAAAGTGGTAATATTTTTAGACCTCCTCTTTTTGATGGGACCAATTATGCATATTGGAAAGTGCGGATGAGAGCTTTTCTCATCTCAATTGATGAGCGGGTATGGCAAACCGTTGAATACGGTTGGGTGCATCCTGTTGAGGAAGTAGGAAATTCTACTACCCCAAAACCTCGCTCTAGATGGTCCAAAGAGGAAATCGAAAGATCTTCTTACAATGGGAAAGGTATGAACGCTTTATATAATTCTCTTTCCTCGACTGAGTTTACACGAATTTCTGCGTGTGAAACCGCGAAGGAAATTTGGGATATTCTCAAAATTACACATGAGGGTACTAATCTTGTAAAAATTCAAAAGCTCCAGATGCTTACAAGTCAATTTGACTCTATTCATATGGAAGAGCATGAATTGTTTACAGATTATTACACTAGACTTCAAGATGTAATTAATACATGTGCTAATTTAGGAGAAAAGATCCCGGAGTCGAAAATTGTAAGAAAGATACTTCGGACTCTTCCGGAACGGTTTAGGGCAAAGGTTACCGCTATTGAAACCGTTAGTCATCCGGATGAGATGAGTGTAGAGGAATTAGTAGGTGCTTTACAAACTTATGAGATGACTTTTCCTACTAATCAAATTTCTTCCAAGTCTTCTTCTAAGCTTACAGGTATTGCGTTCAAATCAACAAAGGAAGAAGATGACGAATCAAGTTCCGACGATGAAATCTCTTTAGCCGATTTTGAAGAACAATTGGCGCGGATCACAAAGAAATTTCGTCGGAAATTTTGGAAGAATCGAACCGATGGATCTTCATCCACGAAACCATCTAAAGGATCATCGGGTTCTAAATCCTCTAAACTCAAAGGCGTTGCAAAACCTTCTAAAGAAAAAGAAAAAGATGATTTCGAAGGGGAAATCCGATGCTATCGATGCAAAGGCTACGGCCATATTTCAACGGATTGTCCTTCTAAGAAATCATACAAAAAGAAGGCTTTGCAAGCAAAAACTTGGGACGATTCTAGTTACGATGAATCGACCTCAAGTGAAGAGGAAAAAGAAAAAATTGTTGCTTTTCATGCCTCTCAAATTCCCTCTTCTAATTTGTGTTTATCATCTTTAGTCACTGACTCTATTCCTTTGATTTTGCATGAAACATCAACATCCGGAGGAGAGTCATCAATTGAGGGGGAGTCGGACGAAGAAGAACTCGTTGAGGCATACCAACAACTTCTTGCGGAATCGAAGAAGATGGCCAAGCATATCAAGAAGTTGAGGAAGCAACGACTTGAAGATCAAGACGAGAATCAAGCGTTAAAGATCAAACTTCATGATCTCGAGGAGGAACGAGAGCTTTTATTGGATAATAATAAAATCCTCCAAGAAAAGCTAAACCAATCGGAGACGAACGCAAAATTATATATAGACAAGATTGTTTTTCTTGAAAAGCAGTTTGAAGAGATTCATGTCACCAACCAAGCTTTGACCAAGCAAGTTCATCAACTCAAATCCGACATACAAAGGCTTTCAACCGGTTCCAAGAAACTAGAAAGTATGTCCGGATTAGGTCAAACAAGCAAGGTTGGTTTGGGATTTAAAAAGAACCAAACTGTGCATGCTTCAAGTTCCACAATGAAATTGAAAGGAAAAACTTGTCACTTATGTGGACTTGAAGGACAATTGGTGAAGAATTGCCCGAAAAAGAGAAAGAAAAATCCTTCGGCAACTTCATCTACGGAGCGGACTCAACGGAATCAAAAGACACATCAAGTCAAAGGAGTTCACTCAACCCACCAAAGGTCCGAGCCACAACATCAATCATTCAAGTGGATCATTGCAAGGCAAAGACCTAAGGTGGACCAACAGTCAAAGCTACCAACCCCCGGGCACAATGAATCAAGACAACCCAAGATCCGACGATTTTGGATTCGGAAAGGTGATATCTTTCCTTGTCTTAAGTTCTAAATAGCTTATGACTGTATGTAATGCTTTGATTGGTTTTCCTTTCATATTTTTCTTAATCTCTGCATTACATGTTTTTCAATGCTCTTCGTTTTTATACTTTGTTTTTGAACAAAAGGGTTTTTATTGAACAAGTGCATTGAATAAAAAGGGTTTCACGTTCATTCACTCCAAATTAATTTTATATGGATTATCAACTTTACTCCATAATCATAATCATGAAGATACTTCATTATAGGAGTTTTTGATAGTTATAAGCATCAAATTTTAGAAATCATGTGTGATCTTTAGATGCTTAATCTATCTCGGTTGTGTGAATTCTTTGTGACAACATAAGTGCTATAAACATTTCTAAAAATCCTGTGTTGCACTCAAGAACAAAACACATTGATCTTAGATATCATTTTCTTAGAGAGCTAGTTGAATCAAATATTCTTCAACTTTCATATATTTCAACTGAAGATCAATTGGCTGACATTTTAACAAAACCTTTGGATCCTTAATATTAAAAACCAACAAAGGTTTTGTTGTGTGTTTTTGTTCATTATCTATGTTTGTACATAGGACATTAATTGAGCATTGATCATAATTGACTTTAATTGCATCTTTTCACGCATTTAGAAATTTATTATGCTTTTGACATCATAATATTTCAATGTTGCAATGATCATTTATGTTAATTAAGTCATCTTTTAAGTGATCAAAGTCAATTTCTCTCTCAATGATCTCTTGGTATAGTCATTATCTTATTTGACTATTTAGTCGAGTATGAATGCGAGATCAATTTTTGGTTGAATACCTTATATATTAAATAATTGATAGCCAATTGAGGGGGAGTCAAAGAAAAGTAATATGCTCAAAAGATGTGGAAAGAGTTACATCCCAATGAGGAGTGTGAAAACTACCACCACATGGAGGAAAGAGCTACCACCTCGGTCGTCCGAGTACTGTGTGCAGCTACCACATGTATACCAAGCAAGGTTTTTCAATTTTTGAATTAAATAAAATGCATACGGAAATACTTGACTCTGTCAAATTTCCAGGTTGGTATAAGGTGGAATTTTAATGAAAGATGCTCAAAGAGCCACTCTCTTCAACAGATTGTCTAGATATATTATCTAACTTATCTGGGATTTCAAACATCTATTGATCTTGGTATTTCATTTTCTTTACCAAATTGATGATTTGATAAAGGCATTACGCATAAGATCATGTTAGATGTGATTGAAGTTGTTCAACTTTAAGGGTTTTAATTTTCATAAATTTTCGTTTCATTTTTGAGTATTTTTGATAGATTTGGTATAATCTATTTCTTGTTGCATGAAACGATGACTTTTGTTTAAAGTTGATGAGCTAAAGTGCTTACATACTCTTTCTGATTTTTATGGAATTTTTCTAAATTATTCTGATGAAAGAAATTTGGATCATACACCTCAATCTCAAGAAAGGGTAGAATTCAAGATTGATGTCATTTGGAAATCTCCGTAAGTCATCTTTGTAAATCCGTTACATCTTGATAGAGTTTGGATCTCAAGATTATTTTTGATAACTTGTGTTTGATGAATATAACATGAAAAACTATTTATAATGTTTTATCTTTGGAGTAAATCTTTTTTATTCTGTGAAATTAATTGGATTGAATAACATCTGTGTGAATTCATTGGTTAAAGCACTTAAATTGATCTCTTGATGGAATACAAATCCGTGTTTGAAAAGATTCTAAAATCTGGATTTGTTTCAAGAAATTTTTTGATTTTTGCTTTCTGGTACCGGTACGCAATCTGCATTGTTGTTATATACCGAAAATGAGCTTTTATCTCTCTTTCTCTATGAACTAATGTTGTTAGATTTCCTTTTGTCTTGTATGTTCACTGTTTGACAATTTGTGACAAAAAGGGGGAGAAGAGAAATGACGGAGATGAGATCATCGAGATAGGACAAACAAAAAAAAAAAGAGGGAGAACAGAATATAATGATCGTATCACAAAGGGGGAGAACATAGATGCTCAAGATAGGGGGAGATAAAGAAAAGATTGAAAGAGCCGAAAAACAAAAGAACCAAAAGGACGAATCAAATGTAGGATTTTAAAATGTAGGATTTTAATTTCTAACGACTAACGTTTGATTTTGTTTGGAGTTTTGTTTTGCAGGAATTACATCACTTTAAGACTCCAAGTCCTAAGTCATAGAGTATGTTCTAGGACTGTTTGGTTCAAATGTAATTTTGTATTTATTGGATCTTTCACGCAAAGAAAATCAATGTTTTGGTGATAACATTGAATTTCGATTTTTTGGTTTAAGATGAGTGACTTGAGCGTTTTTATGTATTTTTGGGTTTTGTCACGAAATTGCCAAAGGGGGAGATTGTTACGGCATTTTGGTGTTGGCATATTTCGTGAGTCAAGTCAGTGAGTTGAGTCGGAGTCTTGAAGTGATCAAATTGTCAATCAGCAATCGAAGACTTAGAGAAGATTCAACAAGAGCTCAAGTTGACACTTAGTGTTTTGAGTCTTAAAGATTGAAGGTGAAGAATTGTGGATCAATTGCATCAATCTTAAGGAAAATGGATTCGGAATGATCAGGTACGTTTAACTAAATAATTTTGGTGATCCGAATACTTTCTTATAGTGTAGAAACACTTGGTTGAATTTTTAATTGCATAAAAATCAAAAACTGGACATGGGACATGTTCAGGATCCGGATCAGACAATCCAATCCGGATCCCGAAGGGTGTTAGTTCATTGGCAAATCCCATCCGGATCAAAGGCCAATTCCGATCCGGATCCCGAACATGGGATGTTGCTAGAATATATGAACGATCCGGATCGGGCATTTCAATCCGGATCCCGAACCCCTGTTTTTCTGGAATTGCCTGACTCGCTACGATGATCCGGATCGCAGAAAATCCGATCCGGATCGCTGTCCTGAAAAATTCCAGATAAGGTAAGTTTTTGATTCTTATCTCTTTCCAAAGGTTTCTAACCTATAAATAGACACTTAGGGTTTCTCAAGAACGTGAAAAAAATACCGAAAACACTTGAGAGCAACCCTAGAGGCTAGGTTTTTACCGTTCTTCTTTATAGCCTCTTTTAGGTCAATTCGATGGTTCTTTCAAGAACATATCTTTTGTCGAATTGATCTAATCTTTGCTTAGAGATTCCATCCATGGTTCTTCATTGATAATCTAAGCAAAGGATCACCATCGAAGCCAATATTCTTACCGGCTGAGTTTGCGTCGTGGATTCGACGTGGCATCGTGGATTCGGTGTTTTGAAGGCGTTTCGTGGATTTGAAACGTGTGCTCGTGGATTCGAGTGGCGTTCGTGGATTCGAACGTGTGCAGTGGACGTGCAATCGGTGGAGCGCAAGGTCCGAAGAAGTTGAAGGAGGGGTTGAGTCCGTGGAGTCGGTAATCACCTTGTTATTCTTCTTTTCTTAGTGGATTGTTATTGCGTGTTGGTCCCGTGGTTTTTCTCCTGGATTGGAGTTTCCACGTAAATCTCGGTGTGCTGTTTTTTATTTCCGCATTGGTTTTTATTTTGCACTGAGATTGGTTTTATAAGTATTACACCTATTCACCCCCCTCTAGGTGTTTGATAGTACCTATTTAGATCCTTGTGGATCCTTATATATTAAAACCAACAACAACTAAACCTTCACTCGGCTCGTCCGAAATGGATTGCTTCCTGATCTCTTCTGATAGAAGAGCTGAAGCAACGTCTTCCATTGAAAGAGTTTGCTTTCCATAAAGTATAGTTGTAACTAAGTAAATATAGGAAGGAGGAAGCGATGTGAGGAAGATCAATGCCTTATCGTCCTCGTCAAGCTTCACATCTACACTAAGTAGATCACTAATAATTTTATAAAAATATTTGAGTGTTCAGCAACTGCTATACCTTCCCTCATGCGTAGCCCATATAATTTTTGCTTTAGGTATAGCACATTGGAGAGACTCTTTGTCATATATCGCTTCTCCAATTTGGTCCACATGCCAACTGTTGTTTCTTCATCCATGACATTATACATCACCTCATCTGCCAGGCACAATATGATGGTATTAAGTGCCTTCAGATCAAGCTCTTCCCAATCTTCATCACTTGTTGTTGCTAATTTTTGAGACTTTCCCAGCAACGCCTTATGAAGACCTTGTTGTACTAAGATGGCCTTCACTCTTCTTTGCCAAAGACCAAAATTTCCTTTTCCATCAAATTTCTCTACCTCGAACTTAGTGTCACGCCCCGAGTTTTAAAAATCAGGTCTGAATTTTTTTTTTTTTTTTTTTTTTTATAAATCAGAGTTCGCAAACTGGGGGTAACAGACCGCCACACATATGGAAAATCCTCCATCCAAATGGACAGAGTCTTCCCTATACATGCACGGCTAGGCAATAGAATAATCATCCATCAGAGAGTAATAAATATCTCAACTAAACAATAACTAATCAACATGAATAATCCAAGATAAAACATGCTAACATCAATCTGAAATATCCAAATAAAATCTAAGCCGAAATACTAAGAAATGGAAGTCAGCTATAAATCATCGAGAATCTCAATCATCAATATATATCCTCAGGGGGACGGCTCTATCGTGATGGCCTCACTCGATCGTCCCGACATCCCTCCACCCGACGGACCTGGAAAATGGTCACCCAGGGGGTGTGAGATACACTGTACATGTATCCCAGTGGGCACGACGAGCCGAGAAATAGCTAATCGTACCTACTGGGTACTAAAATCTGCGGATAGTAAAGATCGATAGGTACAGCTGAAAAATCCGATAATATCTACTGGAAAGCAACGAATCCACAGATAACCTGAACTAAGCAGATAATCAATCATAAGAAAACTGCATATAAATAATGCTGGGAAATCAGGGTATAACGGTAGTAATCAAGCATAAAAAAACTGCAGATAATAAATGCTGGAATCAGGGTATAACTGTAGTAATCAAGCATAAGGGAACTGTAGATAGATAATGTTAGTAATCATGACATAACTGAAAAATCAATCATAACTGAGCAGCGAAGGTACAAGGTAAATAGCTATAAGTGACAGTGCAAGCTGAGAATGATGCGTCAAAAATAGAAACCCAAGTACCCAATCATGCGCCAATATTGGTCTCACAGAACCTCAGGCAAAAACCACTGATCCGCACCCGATCCGCTGACAATAACCCGGCACTCACAGATGCAATCGGGGCTCACGGGTCCAATCTCAAGACCACTTTACCGGTAAAGAACACAACGACGGTGGCCAAACCGTCAGTGTACGTGAAGTACAGCAGTGCGTGGTAGTCATCATGCTATGATCAAGCTCACGGTCTAGTGACCGGGTAGTCGGCAATGAGCCGGGATCCCAACAGGGAATCATCTGTCTGTATGAAAGATGGGCAAAAGAGCCTATCCTATGGTTTGTATTAACATCAATTATATAGTACATGAGAAGGTATTTCTATGGTAACAATGACAACCATAGTAATAATATAACTAGGATTACATGCTATATAATCCTACGCTATAGATGGTAAGTAATATATAGTATAACAACCATAGTAATAATATAACTAGGATTACATACTATATAATCCTACGCTATAGATGGTAAGTAATATATAGTATAGAAACAATAAAGATAATACTAAATATATCGTAACATCCCCCCGCAAGCTAAGCATCAGGTGGACGGATGCGAAGATTGAGCCGTAATATCGAAAACCGAGAGGGTGGCAAGGGCTTGGTGAAAATATCAGCAAATTGTTTATCAGAAGAGATATGAACCAAATCTAAATCACCAGTCTGAACTTTTTCGCGCAAGAATTGATGATCAAGTTCAATATGCTTTGTGCGAGCATGAAGAACAGGATTTGCCGCTAGATAAGTAGTGCTTAGATTATCACAGTAGATGCTAATAGGTCGCCAGAGGAAAACACGAAGATCACGAAGTAGACGACGAATCCATATCGTCTCCGCAAGCGCGTAGGCGACAGCACGGTATTCTGCTTCAGAACTAGAGCGAGAAATGGTGGGCTGCTTTTTGGCGGACCAGGAGATAAGATTGGGCCCTAAAAATATACAATATCCAGAAGTAGACCGGCATGTATCTGGACAACCGGCCCAATCAGCATCTGCAAATGCGACAAGAGAGGGATTAACACAGCGAGATATAGGCAGTCCATAAGTCAGCGTGCCCCGAATATATCGTAGAATGCGCTTAACCGCTTGCATGTGTGGTTCACGAGGAGCATGTAGATACTGGGCAACAGAGTTGACAGCATATGATATATCCGGTCGGGTGAAAGTAAGATACTGCAGAGCACCAACAAGCTGACGATAGTTATAGGGATCCTCAAGAAGTTGCCCTTCATGAGAAGATAGACGAGAGGTTGAAGAGAGAGGACTAGAGACGGGCTTACTATCAAGAAAACCATAGCGCTGAAGCAGCTGATGCGCATATTTGTGCTGAGTCAGATGAAAACCAGAAGATGACCTATTTACCTCAATACCCAAGAAATAATGTAGCGGCCCAAGATCCTTCATTGCAAATTCCTGCTGTAAGGTGGTAATAAGAGCCCTTAGAAGAGAGGAGGAACTGCCAGTGACAATAATATCTGTGGGATCCCTGAACCCCCATGCAGCTTTTTCCGTGGATCCACTATTTAAACACCTGTTGATGGTGTATCTGGCCCATAGTGCATCAAAGGGATGCCACAGATGGACCCTGCGAGCTTTGGTTAGCTGTTTTGGCCTTCGGCTGCTTTTGCCGAATTTTAGAAAAGGATTTAGGCCAAACGGAGGATGGATTTGGATTCAGCGCGGAAAAATGCTTGAGAATGGCTTTTTGTTTGCCCAATTCTGAGTCCGGATGTCCAAAAGCGGACTCCCGGAAGTTTTGGCAGTTTTTGGCGCTTGCGGGAGCCTCCGGCAAATTTTGGAGGCGGAATTTGGCAAAACGGACCTCGTTTTTGGAATCAGCGCGCGAAAACGGTCAAGATGGGCTATTTGCTTGTTGATTTTGAGCTTGCGGGTACTGTTCACGCCGGAACAGTGTCGCCGGCGATCGCCGGCGGCGGCCGGCGGCGGCGGGCAGCGCCGGCGGGCGGCGGCGCGGCCTCGGGCAGGCGGCAGGCGGCGGCGCGCGGCGCGGGCAGGGCGCGGGCAGGCGCCCGGGCGCGCGGGCAGGCGCGCGGTCCACCGCGGAGGTCGTGCACCAGGGCGGTGCCACGTGGCGCCTTCCGGTTGGTCGGCGCAGCAGACGCGGTCCACGGAGTTTGGGCCGGGTGCACGGTAGACCGGGTGGACACGTGGCGTGAGGTGGTTGGTGCGGTTCTGTGCTCCCGGTCCACGCGACCGGTGGGGCAGTTGACCGGGGCAGGTGGCCGTACGGCGGGGCAGGTGGCCGTACGGCCCGGGTCAGCCGCGACGTGCGCGGTCCACGGCGCGACGTGCGCGGTGCACGGGTTGCCGGGACACGTGTCACGTCGCCATTGGTTGGCGCATGTGCTCCGGGTGCAGCGGGGCTCGGCTGTGTGTTGGGCTGGGCCGTGTGGTGGACCGGGCCGCACTGTGCGCGCCCGGAAATCGTGGGCCGGGCCGCACTGTGTGCGCCCGAAATATTTCGGGCGCCCGGAACTTAGGACATGGAGGGAATTTTTGATTTGTTTTCTCAGCCTATATAAACCACCCAACCCGAGCTCCACTCTTCCCTTCTTTTCTCCCAACCCATTCACCCTCAGCCCGAGCACCCTTAAGCAAAGTTTTTCATCTCTTTGTGCTGGATCTCCCTGCCAAGTTTCAAGAGTTTTGGTGGCACGAATCCCGAGGTTCCCCATTTTACGGTGCGGCGCGACGTTGCTTCCTAGTATTCTTCTTCGGCGCAGCGATAGTATTTTTGCTCCCCTGGGCTACCCCGACATCATTTTCCTGTGATTCTTGCACCAGTAGACTCCTAAGAGGTAGGACTTCATCTTTCGTTTTGGTCGCGCTTTCCCGTTTCGAGGTTTTGGCACGGATCCCGAGGCAAACAGTGACCCCATTTTCTGTGTGGATTTCCTTGACAGCAGCGGAGTATTTCGGCCATATCTTTGCGCACGAGCGTCTGACGGAAACGAGCTTATACAACTTTTTCATCTACGGATCGCAAGGAACGCGCTCGTATTTTTATTGGATTTTCGTGAATTTTATTTCGAGGTGAAAATTACTGTTTTCTCAGTGAACAGTAATCTGTCCTTAATACAGATTTTTGTATGAGTGTGCCCCCTTGCCGAATTTTTATCTTGACGTACAGAACTCGGATTTGGGCGTGCAAGGTACCGTTTCGAAGCTATCGACGCAAGGATCGCCGTGATATTTTTTATTGGAATTTTCTGGGCAATTTCTGCAGGTGATAATTAACAGTTCAGAATTCGAGGTTGTATGTGATTATTAGTGCTATAATTGGGAGCCTAAGTGTAATTAGTGAGCTTTGTACTGTACCAGGAATATTTCGGGTGCGCTGAAATTGTGGGAGCAAGGATTTGGAGTTTTGGTATTTTCTAGCTGTACGGACTTGGACAGTTGCACTTCAGGTGGGTGGTTGTTGTACTCCTCTCTTTGTATGCCCACTAGGAATATCAGAGTACCCTGATTTGACAATGCTAAATGTGTTGATTGGTAGACTTGCATGCTCTAGGAATTAATTATTGGTTATTGGATCCCTGATAAATTATTGTTAGAATATCACTTGATTTAATCGCTTACTGATTCTGGACTGTATGCTTGGAGACAAATAGAAATAGAGGACTGCAAAACTGATGTTTGTTCATGTGAGACGGTCACCCTAGCTTATGTCACTCTAAACTGTTTATACTTGGAAATTGG
This sequence comes from Tillandsia fasciculata, assembly GCA_029168755.2. Lineage (NCBI taxonomy): Eukaryota > Viridiplantae > Streptophyta > Magnoliopsida > Poales > Bromeliaceae > Tillandsia > Tillandsia fasciculata. Next base: position 18,155,077 of record CM054931.1, on the reverse strand, counting down.
ACAAAATATTGGAACAATGCATGATTAAATTGGTCACATAATTATGTCATCTTCTACTGCTACACTATTTTGGGACTTGACTTAGGAGAAACCATGCTTTTGCTCTTTTCTTCTTCCATTGTTGGCACTTGCGGCTTAGTCGCTCAGGTTCGAGCGTCTGTTAGACAGTGTAGTCAGGTATTGGGGATTGGGACAGGTTAGGGGTATGGCAGGGTGTTGCGGCGACCACGGATCTTGGGTGGTTGACCGATTTGTACTATTGCATCAGATTGGGTGTTTTGGGGATCGAGCTTTCTTTAGTGGAGGGTTGTTCCCACTTCTTTGAGTCTCGATCCAGTCCTGCTATTATGAGACAGTGGTTACAGAGATGCTTGATACAGTGATATTTTACTCGTGTGGGTCGCTCCCCTCGAGTGCCACTCCGGAGTAGGCTTTCCACGGTGCAGAGCGCCGGGCACCAGGCTGGGTTTTTGAGTTCATGGCAGAGCAGGCAGTGCCAGTGTTCACTGGCGGTCAGATTGGGTCCTTTGGACAGGCTTCTTGTTACTGATGCATTCCTTTCTCCATCCAGTGTTGAGTTATCATATAGAGGCATATTAGGGATAGCACTTTATCAGTTGCTTTATTTATCTGCATCCCCTTTCTTCTCCTTTCCCTTTTCGCCTCTGATCACCTGGTGGGCATATCTGAGCTGAGGCTTTACCCACTAGGGGAGGCTACTGTTTATAGTAGTACTTACCCCCATTGTTTTTCTTGTTTCTTTCTTTTCCCTTGTTTTGCAGAGTCCTCAGTGGGAGTTGCTGGGCCGTCAGCAACTGATCGAGGTAAGCGAATTGCGGACTAGATAGAGAGCCACCGAGGGTCGTAGCTGGAGATTTTTGGGTACCAGGACTTCTCAGACAGTGTTCTTGTATTTCTTTTTGGGGACTGGCTTCTGCCAGCTGTTTGTATTATAGTTGTGAGCTGGGAGAGACATCTGTATTTTATTTTACTGTTGTACCTTTTACTTCCAGCACCTGTCTGAGATACAGTAGTTTTAGTTTAGCTCTGATTATTATGCTCTTTTATTATTATTTCTTATCTGAGCAGGTTACCGACGCTTCGTGTATGTGGGAAATACCGCATGCACGGCGGATCTGTGGACGGGCCCGGGTTCTGGTTTACACCCGGGGCGTGACAGATTAAGTTGGTATCAGAGCTTAGGGATAGGTCAGTTGGGACTTAGGAAACCCTAGGCTTTTGGACAGACCCTAGGATTATAGGGCGTGAGTGGCGTGACTTGTTGCGAAAGTCGGTGATTTTATAGTTAACTCTTCCTGTGAGTGAAGAGGGATCGACATAGTCTATTTCTGTTGAACCATTATGTTGGCTGCAGACAACATAAGGTTACAGAAATAGGGGGATGTCTTTTGACTTTCGCCAGATTGGGTCGTGTGGGGTTTTGTTGCTGATGTTTGGTTTCTTGTGGCAGGATGCCTCCACGACGTCGGATTCCCACCCGGGGTGTCCCTTCGCCCCCTGTTGAGCCAGAGCAGCCTACACCCCCCGAGCTTACTGAGTTGAGGGCCTTGGTGGCCCAGTTGGCGGAGGGTCAGCGCCGCCAGGAGCAGAGGATTGAGCAGCTGCTTGCTCAGAGGGAGGCACCACCCCCAGCTGTTCCGGAGGTCCCTGTGCCTCTTGTTGCACCTTTTGTGCCGTCAGCGCCATCTTCGAGTAGCGGGGCTCCTGCGGCATTTCAGCCTTTGACTGCGGAGGAGGAGCGGGATTTTGCTGACAAACTCGCTGCGTTTGTTAAGCGGGGACCACCTAGATTCTCGGGGCGGGATGCTCAGCCCCGGGCTGTTGGGATTTGGCTTTCTGCGATGGAGAAGCTTTTTCGGGACTTCTTCATCGACCCGAAGTATCGAGTGCACATGGCGGTGCACTGTTTGGACGGAGATGCTGATTTTTGGTGGCAGCGAGTTGAGCCACTGGAGTTCCGGATCACCCGGCAGTTACCTTGGGAGGAGTTCAGACGGATGGTGTTGGACACCTATTTTTCTACCAGTGTGAAGAAGAAGTTGGAGGACGATTTGAAGAATCTGCAGCAGGGCGATCGACCGGCCCAGGCCTATTTTCAGGAGTTCAGGGAGTTGCTGAACTGTGTGCCCTACGTCGCTCGTGACGGTCCGCACCAGGTTGAGTTGTTCGAGGGAGGCCTTCGTCCAGAGATTTACACACTTGTGCATGCTCAGAGATTTCAGACCCTGGAGGCAGCCGCAGAGCATGCACAATGGGTGGAGAGAGGCGATCAGGAGGTGGCCAGACGGAGGGCCGCGGTCGCGCAGAGTTCCGACAGGAAGCGACCAGCCCCAGAGGACGGGGGACAGGCCAGCTCTTGGAGACCGCCACGGCCGCCGCAGCCCCAGTCTTATGGTCGTGGCCGATCTGATAGGAGAGGGCCTGGGGGACCCCAGAGACCGCAGCAGCAGCAGCAGCAGCACCAGCAGCAGAGATCACAGCAGAGGCAGCAGAGATCTCAGCAGCAGTCCTCGAGAGCAGCAGCAGCAGCAGCAGCCGAGACAGCCCCGATCTTCTGACCGATGTATTTTCTGTGGAGGTCAGCATGCCGCCATTACTTGTGACCAGAGATGGGGTCGATGCTTCCGTTGTGGACAGCCAGGGCATGTGCGAGCTACTTGCCCCCTTTCTACTTCCTCGGCACCTTCTTCGGCATCGGTTCCATATCCCCCTCAGCAGCAGCGGCCACCAGCTCAGCGGCCTTATGCTCCAGCGAGCAGGCCGTCCACTTCTTATCCTGTAGATTCTCGACCTCCAGCACCGAGCGGGCGGGTGTATGCCGCCCAGTTGGCGGATTCTTCAGCGGCGGACCAGGTGGTGGCAGGTATTATTCTACTCTTTGGTATTCGGGCTCGTACTTTATTCGACACTGGAGCATCTCATTCTTTCATTAGTCGAGCATTTGCATCCCTGCATGGTCTAGAGGTAGAGTCCTTGTCACATGCATTAGAGGTGCGGATTCCTGATCATATTTTGCATGTCGAGGAGCGTTGTGTGGCTTGCCCAGTGCAGTTGGGGCCTTGGATTTTGCCTGCAGACTTGCTTGTTTTGCAGCAGCTCCAGGATTTTGATTTGGTGCTAGGGATGGATTGGCTGTCGCGGTATTCCGCCACTATCGACTGCAGAGAGAGGACGGTGACTCTTCGCGAGCCAGGACAGGAGGAGTTCATCTTCAGAGGCTGCCAGAGCACGCTGTTCGCAGCGACCATTTCCTCGGCCAGAGCTAGGAGGATGATGAGTAGGGGTTGCACTGCCTTTTTGGCCACTGTGGTGGAGGTGCCTACGGCGGCACTGGGACTCGAGGATATCCCTATTGTCCGCGAGTTCCCAGATGTATTTCCCCCTGAGTTGACGACGATGCCGCCGGAGAGGGAGATTGAGTTCGTGATTGATGTAGTTCCTGGAACTGCACCAATCTCAAAGGCACCCTATAGGATGGCGCCAGCTGAGTTGAGGGAGTTGAAGGCCCAGCTTCAGGATCTTTTGGACAGGGGCTTCATCCGACCCAGTGTTTCTCCGTGGGGAGCGCCTGTGTTGTTTGTGAAGAAGAAGGATGGGTCACTGCGGTTGTGTGTGGATTATAGGGAATTGAACAAAGTGACCATCCGGAACAAGTATCCCCTCCCCCGGATTGATGATTTGTTTGATCAGTTACAGGGAGCATCGGTGTTCTCGAAGATTGATCTGCAGTCCGGTTACCACCAGCTGAGGGTGAGGGCCGAGGACATCTCCAAGACGGCTTTCAGATCGCGGTACGGGCATTATGAGTTCACTGTGATGCCTTTGGGTTGACAAATGCCCCTGCCGCATTCATGGACTTGATGAACAGGATTTTTCAGCCGTTTTTGGACCGGTTTGTGGTGGTGTTTATAGATGATATTTTGATCTACTCCCGGAGTGATTTGGAGCACGAGGAGCACTTGAGGACCGTGCTACAGCTTCTGCGAGAGAAGAAGCTGTATGCTAAGTTCAAAAAGTGTGAGTTTTGGCTCCGGGAGGTTGCTTTTCTGGGTCATGTGGTTTCAGCTGCTGGAGTGGCGGTGGATCCGGCCAAGGTGGATGCTATTCGAGATTGGCCGAGGCCGACGACTATCACCGAGGTGCGGAGCTTTCTTGGTTTGGCGGGCTACTATCGGCGTTTTGTGGAAGGCTTTGCGAAGCTTTCTCTCCCCTCACTCGTCTGACCAGGAAAGGAGTTAAGTTTGTTTGGAGCGAGACTTGCCAGAGCTGTTTTGAGGAGCTGAAGCAGAGATTGATGACCGCTCCAATCCTTGCCCTCCCTGTTATGGGGGAAGGATTTGTGATTTACAGTGATGCCTCACATAGTGGTCTGGGGTGTGTGTTGATGCAGCAGGGTAGGGTGATTGCCTATGCTTCGCGGCAATTGAAGGACTATGAGAAAAATTACCCTACTCATGATCTGGAGTTGGCAGCGGTGGTGTTTGCTCTGAAGCTGTGGCGGCATTACTTGTATGGTGAGCATTGCGAGATATATACTGATCACAAGAGCTTGAAGTATCTGTTCACCCAAAAGGAGCTGAATTTGAGGCAACGCCGGTGGTTGGAGCTGCTAAAGGATTATGATCTGAGTATCCTTTATCACCCCGGCAAGGCCAATGTTGTGGCGGATGCTTTGAGCAGGAGGACGAGTCTGAGCTTATTGATCTCGCAGCAGGCGCCGTTGGTCGAGCAGATGAGGCGATTACAGCTGGAGGTAGTATCCCCTGGGGTCTCTGCTAGACTCATGTCTATGGTCTTGCAGCCCACTCTGTTGGAGAGGATCAGGGACACTCAGAGTGAGGACCCCCACTTGACGAGGATCAGGACGCAGCTTCAGGCGGATCAGACAGGGGATTTTTCTGTGGATAGCTCGGGAGTACTGCGGTACAGGGACCGAGTGTGTGTGCCTATGGATCAGGAGATTAGAGATCAGATTTTGAGGGAGGCCCACCATACACCTTATACCGTCCACCCTGGAGGTACTAAGATGTATAAGGACCTCAAGGCACAGTTTTGGTGGCCCGGAATGAAGCGGGACATTGGGAGATTCGTAGCTCACTGTTTAACTTGTCAGCAAGTGAAAGCAGAGCATCGCGTCCCTGCTGGCAAGTTGCAGAGTCTTCCAATTCCCGAGTGGAAATGGGACCACGTCACTATGGATTTCGTCACTGGATTGCCGAGGGCGCAGAGCGGGGCAGATGCGATCTGGGTTATTGTTGACAGACTCACCAAGTCGGCGCACTTCTTACCGGTTCAGATGACTTGGTCATTGGAGCATTTGGCACAGTTATATATGGATGAGATAGTGAGGCTTCACGGCATACCTGCTTCGATTGTGTCAGATCGAGACCCGAGATTCGTGTCACGCTTTTGGGGGAGTTTGCATTCTGCATTGGGGACTCAGCTCAGGTTTAGCACCGCTTTCCACCCACAGACCGATGGGCAGTCAGAGCGCACCATACAGACCCTCGAGGATATGCTGAGAGCGTGCGTTATGGATTTTGGAGGAGGGTGGTACCGGCACTTATCTTTGGTTGAGTTCGCGTACAACAACAGCTATCAGGCGAGCATCCAGATGGCTCCGTTTGAAGCGTTGTATGGACGCAAGTGTCGGTCTCCCTTATATTGGAGTGACGTGGGTGAGAGGAGGACTTTGGGACCGGAGTTACTTTTGGAGGCAGAGGAAAAAGTCAGGATTATTCGCCGGCATCTTGAGACAGCCCAGAGTCGTCAGAAGAGCTACGCAGATACTCGACGGCGAGACCTGGAGTTTCAGGTTGGTGATCATGTCTTCTTGAAGGTCTCGCCCTCGAAAGGGGTCCGGAGATTTGGAGTGCGGGGAAAGCTCAGTCCCCGCTTTATTGGACCCTTTGAGGTACTTGACAGAGTTGGTCCTGTGGCATACAGAGTTGCCTTACCCCCGCGCCTGGCCGGAGTTCATGATGTCTTCCACGTCTCAGCTCTGAGGAGATATGTTTTTGACCCGTCGCACGTGATTGACTTCACTTCGTTGGAGATCGGCGAGGACTTGGTCTACGAGGAGCGCCCGTTGCGGATTCTGGCTCGTGAGGTGAGGGAATTGCGCAATCGGGCCATTCCATATGTGAAGATCCTGTGGAGCAATCATGAGGAGCGAGAGGCTACATGGGAGCTGGAGACAGAGATGAGAGATGCCTACCCCTTCTTGTTCGAGCCTGCAGTTTGAGGTACGTCTGCTTTGTTTATCCTTGTTTCGGGGACGAAACTTTTTTTAGTGGGGGAGGATGTGGGATCCCTGAACCCCCATGCAGCTTTTTCCGTGAATCCACTATTTAAACACCTGTTGATGGTGTATCTGGCCCATAGTGCATCAAAGGGATGCCACAGATGGACCCTGCGAGCTTTGGTTAGCTGTTTTGGCCTTCGGCTGCTTTTGCCGAATTTTAGAAAAGGATTTAGGCCAAACGGAGGATGGATTTGGATTCAGCGCGGAAAAATGCTTGAGAATGGCTTTTTGTTTGCCCAATTCTGAGTCCGGATGTCCAAAAGCGGACTCCCGGAAGTTTTGGCAGTTTTTGGCGCTTGCGGGAGCCTCCGGCAAATTTTGGAGGCGGAATTTGGCAAAACGGACCTCGTTTTTGGAATCAGCGCGCGAAAACGGTCAAGATGGGCTATTTGCTTGTTGATTTTGAGCTTGCGGGTACTGTTCACGCCGGAACAGTGTCGCCGGCGATCGCCGGCGGCGGCGGCGGCGGCGGGCAGCGCGGCGGGCGGCGGCGCGGCCTCGGGCAGGCGGCAGGCGGCGGCGCGCGGCGCGGGCAGGGCGCGGGCAGGCGCCGGGCGCGCGGGCAGGCGCGCGGTCCACCGCGGAGGTCGTGCACCAGGGCGGGCCACGTGGCGCCTTCCGGTTGGTCGGCGCAGCAGACGCGGTCCACGGAGTTTGGGCCCGGGTGCACGGTAGACGGGTGGACACGTGGCGTGAGGTGGTTGGTGCGGTTCTGTGCTCCCGGTCCACGCGACCGGTGGGGCAGTTGACCGGGGCAGGTGGCCGTACGGCCCGGGTCAGCCACGACGTGCGCGGTCCACGGCGCGACGTGCGCGGTGCACGGGTTGCCGGGACACGTGTCACGTCGCCATTGGTTGGCGCATGTGCTCCGGGTGCAGCGGGGCTCGGCTGTGTGTGGGCTGGGCCGTGTGGTGGACCGGGCCGCACTGTGCGCGCCCGGAAATCGTGGGCCGGGCCGCACTGTGTGCGCCCGAAATATTTCGGGCGCCCGGAACTTAGGACATGGAGGGAATTTTTTTATTTGTTTTCTCAGCCTATATAAACCACCCAACCCGAGCTCCACTCTTCCCTTCTTTTCTCCCAACCCATTCACCCTCAGCCAGAGCACCCTTAAGCAAAGTTTTTCATCTCTTTGTGCTGGATCTCCCTGCCAAGTTTCAAGAGTTTTGGTGGCACGAATCCCGAGGTTCCCCATTTTACGGTGCGGCGCGACGTTGCTTCCTAGTATTCTTCTTCGGCGCAGCGATAGTATTTTTGCTCCCCTGGGCTACCCCGACATCATTTTCCTGTGATTCTTGCACCAGTAGACTCCTATGAGGTAGGACTTCATCTTTCGTTTTGGTCGCGCTTTCCCGTTTCGAGGTTTTGGCACGGATCCCGAGGCAAACAGTGACCCCATTTTCTGTGTGGATTTCCTTGACAGCAGCGGAGTATTTCGGCCATATCTTTGCGCACGAGCGTCTGACGGAAACGAGCTTATACAACTTTTTCATCTACGGATCGCAAGGAACGCGCTCGTATTTTTATTGGATTTTCGTGAATTTTATTTCGAGGTGAAAATTACTGTTTTCTCAGTGAACAGTAATCTGTCCTTAATACAGATTTTTGTATGAGTGTGCCCCCTTGCCGAATTTTTATCTTGACGTACAGAACTCGGATTTGGGCGTGCAAGGTACCGTTTCGAAGCTATCGACGCAAGGATCGCCGTGATATTTTTTATTGGAATTTTCTGGGCAATTTCTACAGGTGATAATTAAGCAGTTCAGAATTCGAGGTTGTATGTGATTATTAGTGCTATAATTGGGAGCCTAAGTGTAATTAGTGAGCTTTGTACTGTACCAGGAATATTTCGGGTGCGCTGAAATTGTGGGAGCAAGGATTTGGAGTTTTGGTATTTTCTAGCTGTACGGACTTGGACAGTTGCACTTCAGGTGGGTGGTTGTTGTACTCCTCTCCTTTGTTATGCCCACTAGGAATATCAGAGTACCCTTGATTTGACAATGCTAAATGTGTTGATTGGTAGACTTGCATGCTCTAGGAATTAATTATTGGTTATTGGATCCCTGATAAATTATTGTTAGAATACTCACTTGATTTAATCGCTTACTGATTCTGGACTGTATGTTTGGAGACAAATAGAAATAGAGGACTGCAAAACTGATGTTTGTTCATGTGAGACGGTCACCCTAGCTTATGTCACTCTAAACTGTTTATACTTGGAAATTGGACAAAATATTGGAACAATGCATGATTAAATTGGTCACATAATTATGTCATCTTCTACTGCTACACTATTTTGGGACTTGACTTAGGAGAAACCATGCTTTTGCTCTTTTCTTCTTCCATTGTTGGCACTTGCGGCTTAGTCGCTCAGGTTCGAGCGTCTGTTAGACAGTGTAGTCAGGTATTGGGGATTGGGACAGGTTAGGGGTATGGCAGGGTGTTGCGGCGACCACGGATCTTGGGTGGTTGACCGATTTGTACTATTGCATCAGATTGGGTGTTTTGGGGATCGAGCTTTCTTTAGTGGAGGGTTGTTCCCACTTCTTTGAGTCTCGATCCAGTCCTGCTATTATGAGACAGTGGTTACAGAGATGCTTGATACAGTGATATTTTACTCGTGTGGGTCGCTCCCCTCGAGTGCCACTCCGGAGTAGGCTTTCCACGGTGCAGAGCGCCGGGCACCAGGCTGGGTTTTTGAGTTCATGGCAGAGCAGGCAGTGCCAGTGTTCACTGGCGGTCAGATTGGGTCCTTTGGACAGGCTTCTTGTTACTGATGCATTCACTTTCTTCCACCAGTGTTGAGTTATCATATAGAGGCATATTAGGGATAGCACTTTATCAGTTGCTTTATTTATCTGCATCCCCTTTCTTCTCCTTTCCCTTTTCGCCTCTGATCACCTGGTGGGCATATCTGAGCTGAGGCTTTACCCACTAGGGGAGGCTACTGTTTATAGTAGTACTTACCCCCATTGTTTTTCTTGTTTCTTTCTTTTCCCTTGTTTTGCAGAGTCCTCAGTGGGAGTTGCTGGGCCGTCAGCAACTGATCGAGGTAAGCGAATTGCGGACTAGATAGAGAGCCACCGAGGGTCGTAGCTGGAGATTTTTGGGTACCAGGACTTCTCAGACAGTGTTCTTGTATTTCTTTTTGGGGACTGGCTTCTGCCAGCTGTTTGTATTATAGTTGTGAGCTGGGAGAGACATCTGTATTTTATTTTACTGTTGTACCTTTTACTTCCAGCACCTGTCTGAGATACAGTAGTTTTAGTTTAGCTCTGATTATTATGCTCTTTTATTATTATTTCTTATCTGAGCAGGTTACCGACGCTTCGTGTTTGTGGGAAATACCGCATGCACGGCGGATCTGTGGACGGGCCCGGGTTCTGGTTTACACCCGGGGCATGACAATATCATCAACATATAATAGAAGAATAAGAGTGCCAGAAGAGGAGTGACAGATGAACATTGAAGGATCAGCAGTGCTCCCAACAAAACCAATTTCAGATAGAAAGGACGTAAACCGTTGAAACCAAGCCCGAGGTGCTTGCTTAAGACCATAGATGGCTTTGCGTAGACGACAAATATGATGCGGAAAAGAGGGATGCACAAAACCAGGCGGTTGTCTCATATAAACTTCTTCAGAGAGTGTGCCATGAAGAAAAGCATTCTTCACATCAAGTTGTCGAAGAGACCACCCTGAGGAGAGGGCCACCGAAAGAACAGTGCGAATAGTGGTCGACTTGACAACGGGAGAAAATGTCTCATCAAAATCAATGCCTTGTTGCTGTTTATAACCTTGAGCCACAAGCCGAGCTTTGAGACGCTCAAGAGACCCATCCGCCTTCTACTTTACTTTGTATACCCATTTACAACCAATAAGATTAACAGGCGAAGGAGGTACAAGATCCCAAGTAGCATTTGTCAGGAGGGCATCAAACTCCTCAGCCATGGCAGCGCGCCAACCTGCATCCTGAAAGGCCTCATGAAATGAGTTAGGCTCAGTAGGTAGAGCAGAATCCGTAGAGGCCAGTAAGGAGGTAGACTCGGTTAAACCCTTAGTCATAGATCGAGTGCGCATAGGATGTATGCGGGGAGGTGAAGAAGGCTCAGACGGCACTATAGTAGGCTGAGGGGAGGGCGGACGATCAGAGGTGGGCGGTGGTGGTTCAACAATGGTAGGTGTAGTAGCAGCAGATCGTGTAATGTGTCGTCTGGTATAGACACGGAGTTCTGATGGACCAACGGCAGTGGCATCGTTCCCATTCCTAACCTGTGAGTCATCAGAATTCAAGGTAGAAGGAAACGTTGATAAATTCTTAGACGGTGAAACAGGTGGACGTGTACCGGAACCACTCTCAGCAGAGGGGTGTGTGAAGGAGAAGCCAGAGATTGCATCAATGGTAGAAGGATTCTCACCCAGCAAAGGAGGATTTGAAATAAAATTTTGAAACATATCAAGGTTGGAAAAAGTAGAGGAAGGAGAAGAAGAGAATTTAGAAAGACAAGAAAACGGAAAAACAGTTTCCACAAAGGTAACATGTCGAGAAATAAAAACCTTGCCAGTGCTGGGATAGAGACATCGAAAACCTTTATGTTTATCAGAGAGTCCTAAGAAGACGCAAGGAAGTGACCGAGGAGAGAGCTTGTGAGCTGCAATATCCTGCACATCAGGGTAACACAAACATCCAAAAACTTTGACAAGTTGCAAGTCAAAGGAAGAGCAACCATGCAGAATTTCATATGGCGATTGTCCTTTTAAAACAGTAAGAGAGGGAATTCGATTCACAAGAAATACAGCAGTTTGAATGGCATCAGCCCAAAAACGAGGAGGCATACAAGCTTGAAATAGTAAACTTCTAACAACGTTAGTTAAAAGTCTATGCTTCCTTTCGGCAAGGCCGTTTTGTTGAGGAGTATAAGGACAAGAAAAACGGTGAAAAATTCTATTTTGTGAACAAAGGTTGGAAAACTTATCATTTACAAACTCCGTACCATTATCAGATTGGAAAATCTTGATTGAGCTATGAAATCTGTTTTCCACTATTGCTTTAAATTCGAGAAATTTATCAAAAACTTCGTGTTTAAATTTCAAAAGGTAAAGCCAAGAAAATCGAGAATAATCATCAATAAATATAACATAATATTTATAACCAGAAACAGATGGAACAGGTGATTGCCACACATCAGAATGCACAATATGAAAAGGAAAAGCAGATTTAGATTCCGAATCAGAAAATGAGAGTTTAACATGTTTTCCCATATTACAAGCATTGCAAACCGATAATGTCAAATCAGAATTACCATCAGAAACAATGTTATTATTTTTAATAAATGCCGAAAGAACAGGAAGGCTGGGATGACCTAATCGTCTATGCTAAACATCGCTACTAAATCTTGATGCAACAAGACCAATTTGTTGCTTATTCCCTACACTTGCAACTTTAGAAGGAATTGGATAGAGTGATGTTCCTGAGCTAGGGCAGTGCAGAAGCTCCATCCTTGTTACCTTGTCCTTCACAGAAAAACCAGAAGAGTCAAATTCAAGAACGGAATTATTGTCACGACAGAATTGACGCACCGAAAGTAAATTTCTTTTGATAGAAGGAACAACAAGAACATTTTTAAGAGCAAAGGATTTAGAAGATGTATTCAATTGAGTTTCACCTGTCTGAGTAATATCAAGTAAATTTCCATTACCAACTAGAATTTTCTCATGCCCAGTATAAGGTTTGGAAGAGGAAAGAATACCAGAATTCGCGGTCATGTGATTGGAAGCTCCAGTGTCTGGATACCATACTTCCTTAGCAGGTTCATAGAGATTCATAGCAGCAAAAGTTTGAGGGACATCATCGGCCACGAATGAGTGATTGAAGCGTTGTCTGCATTGAAGAGCAGAATGGTTGTACTTTCCACAGATCTGACACTGTGTGTCAGACTTCGAAAAATAAGATTGTTGATTTGGAGTATAAGGTTGAGGAAGATTATTGGGTGAAGAATGTGGATAGATTCCAGGAGATCCACGACCATGATATGAGTTGTGTCTACCGCGATGTCCTCGACCACCGCGATATCTGCCTCCACGACCTCCACGATTTCCGCGTCCACGATTTGCATAGAGAGCTTCGCTGTCGATAGTGGGAATGGCAGGTGATGTTGTTGAACTAGTACGACGTTGTACTTCTGTTTCTTCTTGCATCAGAAGTGGACGAAGTTGATCAAAAGTAGGCTTGTTTCGGTGTGTATTAAGGGCACTGACGAAACCTCTATATTCTTCTGGTAACCCGAGAAGAACAGTCATGACCAAGTTATGGTCTGACTCAGTTTCACCAATCGCTTGCAGGGCATCGCCAATAGATTTAATCTTTTGCATATAATCGGTCATATTCATTGAACCTTTCTTGATGCTTCGTAATTCAGACTTTAGAAAGAAAGCGGTGGAAGCAGTTTTATCAAGAAAATATGTTTCGATAATTTTTTAAGCATCATACGCAGTTTTAGGAGAGCTAGAAACAACCATCTGTAATATGCTAAGCGAAAGGGTGGCATTAATCCACGAGAGTATAGTGGTGTCTTCTTTTTTCCAATTTAGATATTCCGGGTTCATAATTGTTTTCTTTTCAGAAGTGTCAATAGTCTGAGGCGGTATAATACCAGTTCAGTCCACATGTGGAGTAACACCAAAACTCTCCAAAACATTAAGAAATATTTGTTTCCACACAAGATATGTGGAATCTGTTAGTTCAAGTGGTATGAGAGTTTTGATATTAACCACTGATAAATTTGAGAAAGAAGACATGTTACCACAAAAAGAAAATATCACCACGAGAGAGTAACCGAGGCAAATCCGACGAGTAGAAAATAATACCTAGCAGTCACAAACCAGAATAAAAATAAGTAAGTCAGATTAAAACCCGATGGAAAAAGCTGAATGAATCAAAGTGGACCTTGATTGCACCAGAGAAGAACCAAACTACACCAGGGAGCAAGTACGCATCTGAACGACACCAGAATAATGAAGAAAGGCCGAAATTACTGTAGCGCCGGTACTGTAGCAGCGGCACTGTAGCAGCAGTTGTGACGGAGAGAGTAATCCAAAGAAAAAAAAAAAAAATGGAAGAAGGTGAGACTCGTGGTAGATTGTGGCTAAGGATCGATATTCCCAATATTAGGGTTCCCGCTCTGATACCATGAAAGATGGGCAAAAGAGCCTATCCTATGGTTTGTATTAACATCAATTATATAGTACATGAGAAGGTATTTCTATGGTAACAATGACAACCATAGTAATAATATAACTAGGATTACATGCTATATAATCCTACGCTATAGATGGTAAGTAATATATAGTATAACAACCATAGTAATAATATAACTAGGATTACATACTATATAATCCTACGCTATAGATGGTAAGTAATATATAGTATAGAAACAATAAAGATAATACTAAATATATCGTAACACTGTATCTATCAATCAGGATCAATCATGCATAGCTGAATAAAGCAGTATATCAAGCGACAGGAATCAGCAAGTATAATCAGATCATGCACATCTATGTACTAAGAGACATAAAAGCTGATAAATAAATACGCATGATATGTCTAAAGAGATCTATGTCTGTCAGGATAGTCATATGGCATACCGGTAGCATCAGTAGGCTAATCAAGAACAGGTATATATGACAGGTCTATAGAAGTCAGTGTCTATCAGAAAATCATGTGGTATATAGATGCAATCATCATAGGTCATATAGATAAAATCAGCAGGCTAATCCAAAAACAGGTGTCCGACTGGACTAAAGCAACCAGAGGGCCAAAAAGCTAAAGCCCGGATCGAAGATAACCCACCTCAATGTAGGCCGATCCCGAACTCCCGCTAGACTACTGGGAGGCTGGTGCTGAACTGCTGGGCCCTGCACAGAAACTGGAATCAGTAATAGACTCGCACAAACCCATCCCGACGACACAACAGTAACGGAAAGCTAATACGGGACAACATCGCCGATTTATTGAATAATATAGCTGGTTTGCGGGATAAATCCGATTCCCGATCAACGAGAGCCCACGGGGCTCTAACAAACTGCCCAGTGGGTGTAAAAACACTATCTAAAGGTAATCCTTGTATCCAATATTCATTTTGATCCATTATGTTCTTGAATTTGCATAATAACATTTAGTTTAGCTTGTTTCGACTCGTTCTTGAAATCCGGGGATCCAAAAACGGCGCCGTAAGTTTCAGCGCGTTCGTTACGACGAGACGGAGCCCGTGCTCACAAGATTGGGCTGGCACGGGGCCCGAGGGCAAAGTTGGCCCATAAACACTTAGGGTTCAATTTACAATTATGCTACAACCTAGCTTACACTTGACCAAAATGTGATCTAATTGGAGCATGGTATTCAGTAAGGACTAGGGACAGTGGGGCTCACCTGAGGCGCGCCGGAGGTCGGCCGGAGCAGTTGGCCAGAGCAGTCCAAAATCCGGCTAGAGCTCGGATGGGTAAACTTCAATGCAGCTCGGTCCTTCCTGCAACCAGGGTGAGCACAGGTCAGAGGTGTGCCCCAGAAACGAGGTGATCCATGCTTGGTCGAGACCCGGTGGCCGGAGGCGGCGGCGACCGGAGGCAAGCCCGCATTGCATAGCTCGGGTGCAACTGCAGAGGTCACCATCCCCACGTCACAAATCCCATGCAACACCACGAGGTGTCTCAAAAAGGATAATGGAGCTTACCTGCACCGTTTCCCGGCGTCCGGAGGCGACGGCAAGGCGCGGCGGCCGAGCTCGGTGAAGCTTCGTTGGTCGTTAATGGCGGATTCCGGCCGGGTGGCTCCGGGCCGGTGCGACCTGGACCTGGGGCTTCATCTCCACGCCACGAAGCTCGGTGCAGTGGTGGCCGGCGTCGGAAGGCCGCGGCGGCGCCGGACGGCGGCGATCGGCCAAAGTGCCAACAAGACGGTTTCTAGGGCAACTCCGTTTGGCCCCGATCCTCAACCGATGGTGATCGGACTTCGTGGAGATGTAGCAGTCGTCGAGAGGGGATGATTCAACGGTGCTGATCTCGATCTTGACGGCCGGATGATGGCGGCGCTCCCGGTCGGCTAGAAAGATAATCCCGGCGGTCTGGAGCCCCCGCCGGCGATCGGGACGGCGGTAGCGGCTCGGCCTGCACCAGAATGATCCTCTCGGTGTCAGTAGCACCCTGGACATGCCCAAATGCCAACCATAGGAAAAGTTCTAAGAACTTACCTCGCCGGAAAATCGAGGATGAAGGGTGTCTCCCCGCGGCGGCGCACGGCGGCGGCTGGCACCGGGGTCACCTCTGCCTGGTTGCGGCTCCACAGGGGAGTCCACAGGTGCAGTTTGAGGTCGCTTAGATCCCTGGGTAGGCTCCTCAAGCCTTGCACCCGAGATGAAGGAAAACTTGCTTCACCTCACCTTCCGGCGACGGGGAAGCGGCGGCCGGTGCGGGCTCCCGGGGAGTGCGGCAGAGAAGAGGAGGTCGTTGGAGGTGCGGCTGGGGCTGAGCTCAGGGTCTAGGGTTTGTGGAACCCTAGCCGAGTATGCATGTATATATATATATGCATGTGCAACTTTGCATTTTGACCCTCCATCTTATTGTATTCAGAACCCAAACCCTCTCAGCAGCTCACAATCACTATTAGGTCCCTCACAGAGCAGTGGCACGCAATTCGAGGCATGACTATAGGGTTTATTGTGCAAAATACTGAGATTTTCACTATTTTCACGCTTTTCGAGGCTTTTTAATCGTCAATTCGAAAAACGGACTTTACCACGACGTCCGGCTCGACGAAACCTATCAGGTAGCGATTTTTGTTTTTCCAGAAAACGCCCGGATAAAATCTCTGTCCATAAAATACTGCTCCAAATACAGTTATCGCGCTTTTCGAGACTTTAGGGTCGTCAAACGGAAATTCCGTCTGCGCCATTGCGTCCAGAACGACGAAACCGTTCAATTCGACTACTTGAAGCGCTATGATCGGTTTCGGATGGCGAATTGGCCCAACATTGGCACTTAGGGGATTCGAATTTAGGGTTTACTGTTCATTGTACTTACCACTTAAGTCGCGGGTCCCGCCCGCTTCTTCGCTGATTTCTGGAAGATCCGACCGTTGGATCTGAACGTGCTTAATATGATTTTCGATCAGTTCGTCGAGACGGTCACACTGGTGGTCTTGGATTTTCGAGATCAGGCTCGGATTGAAAGGCGATATTTCTGACCTATTAACTGTGCAATTTATACTGCAGAAAAGGGGCACTTAGACTATCGGTGCCATTTATGATCCAAAAGTTCAATTGACCTTTATTCATCTTCTTTTTATTTATTTACAAAAATTCAAATTCTTACACTTAGACATCGAGACATTCGGCATTTTTGTTGTAGCACCGACCCGTCTCTCTGATACCAATTGTTGTGATTTAAGGATCGTCCTGCATGTGCTATCAACAAAAATACACGAACAAAGAAATAGCAAAAATAATAGAAAGAAAATATACAAAAAGGAGAACGATTTACGTGGTTCGGCAAGTTGCCTACGTCCACGGGGAGAGCGAGAGAGATATATCCTTTATATGAAGAAATCAGAATACAAGCCCGCACATATATGTTTCCCTCAACCTAAATACAAGAGCCTTATGATTATTGCCACCCTTCCCTTGTTACAAAAAAAAAAATTCCTCATCTAATCTCAAAATGGATTTTTCTAAGCAAAAGAGAGAAACTCATCAAGCTACTAATTAAGTTTTCACCTCATACTTAATTAGTTTCCTTTTACGCTTGCTTGCTTGCTTCCTACCTTGCAATCTGTAGAATGAATTAGCAATCTATTTATAGGCATACATGTATATGCTGGCAATTTCATTGTCAAACCTCATTAATTAGCCTATGTATCAAGGAATCAAGTGCCGGCCGTGCCGCTCGGCATGGCCCAGCACGTACCGTGCCCCTCAAATAGGGGCACGGTACGGGGGGGTATCGCCCCTCCCCGCGTCTCGAGCGATACCAAGACATGGCGATACCCATCGAGTATCGCTGTGCCGTGCCGAGCGGCACGACAGTTTTTCCCTTTTTTTTTTTTTTTTTTTTTTTTTTTTTTTTTTTTTTTTTTAATCACATGCGTAGAGTATATTTTTTTGTTATTTTTTAAAAAAATCACATATTGTACGGTACATATTTTTTATTTTTTGTTTTAATCTTTAAGAGATTTAGGTTATTTTGTTTACTAACTAATTTAGGTTGTTAGTAAATGTGAGTATCTTTAAGAGATTTAGATTATTATTATTTACTAACTAATATAAAAAGTAAAGAGATATGATAAAATGAGAATGTGGTTATAAATCAGATTTTTAAAAGATTTAAGTTGTTATTATTTACTAACTAATAGCAATCTAAATCTTTTAAAGATTTAGGTTTTATGATTAAAAATATTTTTTATCTCTTTTCCTTCTTATATTAGTTAATGAATAATAATAATCTAAATATTTTAAAAATCTAATCGGTACCTACATTCTCATTTTATCTTATCTTTCTACAATAACAACCTAAATTTCTTAAAAATCTGACTCATACCCACATTCCAATTTTATTTACGTATTTCTCTGTAATTTTGTTTGAAATTAACTTAATCATGAAAATTATAGCTAAAGGCGGTCCACCATCTTTGGAAGGCGGTGAGCCTTCTGTATGTGGCGCTGATATGGCAAGCTGATATGGCAAAAATAGGGTTAGTTTTACAGGTAAAATTTTGATAAGATTATTTCGCAAATTATAAAATTTTAGAGGGTTATTTTGAAAAAGAACTCCATTGTACTTTATATATAAAAAAAAAATCAATATGTTAATTGATGAGTATAGTAAGCTATATATAGCCAATATTCATAATTTTTTGACTAAACATTTCAAAATAATATTATAAGAGCTTATTGGGAACAAAAAAAACAAAAAAAAAAAATGTGCCAGAGCGTGCCACTGGGAGGTCATGCGTATCCATCGGCACGCAAGCGTGCCACGTGTCGGCACGCAAGCGTGCCGGTATCGTACCGTGCCAGGCGGCGAACGGCACGCCCTCATGCCACGGCACTTCGAACCTTGCTATGTATATAGGCATTGACAATTGGAACATGCATGTGTTTCATGCATATGCATGAAAGACATTTGTATGCATGCACCAGCCAACAGTAACCCATTTCATTCACACTAATGATTTCGGTAGACCAAGTGCACCGTGAACCAAGTTTCATCTTCTTGTCCTTTTTACCTATAGAAAATTTATAGGCCAAATAAAAGTATAAAAGAAGACATATAACCAACAATATCAAATAACTATAGTTTGACCTGCAATACAAAATTTCTAAATGATGTGCATTATATATTACATATAACATGTTTGACTTCCTTTTGTTGTCTAAACAGGTTAATAATGGCCTCCTATCTTCTGGGATTATGGGTTTATACATTGTTTTCCTCTGTTGGTCTGCAATTGAAAGGTATTGTTTCCATATTGTAAAGATGATTTTTTTGATTTTTAGAAACTAAACCAATAATAAATTCTTTACTTGTCAAAGTTATTGAATTTGTTAGCATCTTGTAATTAATTTGTAAATTTTAGATATGGGGACGTATTACGAGAAAAAAAGAACTTGAGTTCTTAGTAATACTTTAGAGGAGAACACAAATAAGAAGATAACAATAGGGGCAAAAATATTTTTATATCACAAAACTTTGAATTAAGAGTTGTGCAACTTTATTGGATGATGCAAGCAACTGTAAAACTGTCTCTTACATGTCCATTGTTGTCCTTGTTAATTTGTATTAAACTTATGTTCACCACTTGCAGCGAACCACAGAATGGAAAATGCAATACACCAAAGAAAATTGCCAAGAATGGTGATTGGACAACTATAGTTGTAAGATATACAAGCTCTGAAATTCCTTCTCATTTTTTGATTGCTGGATGAAATTGTGATTCATAGAGCTAATATGTAACTTTATGCTACAAAATATTGAGGACTAAATAACTTTTACGAAGAGCTAGGAAGTAAGCCAAATGTTTGTGATTTTGTATAACAAAACTTCCCTTCGATGCCCAAAACTCCTTATTTTAAACATTAGTAAATCATGTTTTTCCAATTTATGCATTGCACATTTGCACTTATAGGTCGCATTTTTATATCGATCTAAGTTTTTCTATGTAGTTGGTACACTACTTCATTCGTCCTTTTATTTTTCCACCACAAGACAACATATTGGAGGGGTAAGCTTAAAATTGAGTTAAACAATAGCTATTGCTGAGGATATCACAGGAGTGATTTTATTTTTTGTCCCTTTGCCAACTTTCCTCTTACCTTTTCCCTTCTATTTTTCCTATTATTTCTTTCCTTCTATTTGTTTCTCTATCTATATAAAGAGAAACTCCTCTTCTCCTCTTTACTTTCTTTGTTGGGACACAAACTGTTTGATGGCTTAATACATAGGCAATGCGAACATGTGTTCATGTTGTTTAGCATGAAAGACTTGTTTTAGCCCAACAATTGTCATACACATCCTTTCTCACTTTAGTAAAACTAGTTCCTAATGGACTGTACATGCAAAAAGAACTTACGTACTTAACATCCCCATTTTGATTCTTTTATACCCTAAACTGTCTTTCATCATGAAAGCTCTACCTTGAGCTTGTCTCTTTCGCTCCATGATGTCACGCCCCGGGTGCAAATCAGGACCCGGGCCCGTCTACAGATCCGCCGTGCACATGGGATTTCCCGCGTACACGAAGCGCTGGTCACCTGCTCTGGTATAAAATGTACAACAAGAGCATAATACAGAGCTGAAATAGAAGAACCACATAGTATCTCAGACTGGAAATAAGGTACAAGCTGTAATACATACAATAATCTCCCAGCTCACTAAAATAGAACAACCAGCTGGCGGAAGCCAGACCCAAAATAAAAGGAGAATATCACAGTCTGAGTGGAGGATACAATATCTGTCTAATAGCTCTCAGCCTCACAGGAGATCTATCTATTCAGCGATCCCCTTACCTCGATCAGCTGCCGATGGCCTAGCAGCTCCTGCAGACGACTCTGCAAAATAAAGGAGAAGAAAGGAACAGAAAATAACAATGGGGGTGAGATCTATCAGATAAACCAGTAGCCTCCCCTAGTGGGTAAAACCTCAACTCTGACGCACCCACTAGGACTACTAGAGGCAAAAGGGAAAAGGGGAAGTGGTAGATACAAAAGATGCTGAAAACAGAAAAACTACCACAACTATGCTGTCAAAACTGTATGCATGCATCAGAAATAGTATCTGTCCAAATAAACCCAATCTAGTCACCAGTAACAACTGGTACTGCCTGCTCAGCGGAATCTGCACACACGGCTCGAAACCGCGGGATCGGCTCACACAGCTCGCATCCCAACATAAGTATCAGACCGGCACACACGGCTGGGTCCGAGAAAGCACACCTCCGGAGTGGCACTCGAGGGGAGCGACCCACACGAGTAAAATATCTCTGTCATCAGTATCACAAGTATCTCTGTAGCACATGTCTCAATATAGCAGGACTGGATCATAACCATGATCAAAGTGGGAAACTCCATCCACTATAGAAACCCAATCCCCAACTGATGCAATAAATAAACCAAACTCAACCCCAATCTGATGCAAGGATAAACATCTGGTCAACCGCCTACTGTCCGCGGTCACCGCAATACCCCACAAGTCCACAATCTAGCACAACCTTGGCTACACTATCCCAAACCCCTGCTCACACTTGAGCAACAACATATGAATGCAAAGGACAACAATGAAACATGTTCAAATCCCAATATGATAGTGTAGCAATGAATAGTGGCCTTACCTGATGTCCGGGCATGCATGCAACTGTCTTATTTTTAAAAGTTGTAAAATAGTGTCAAAGGTTTAAAACAATTGATTTACTGAATAAAAGTCATTTGCATGCGAGATCATAGCCTTTGTCTCAATCACAGTGTCCCAATATAAGTCATCATATCTTTTGTGGGGTTATATTAAGTTTAGGGGAGTTTGTCCCAGCGGTCCTTGTCATTTGTCATATTAATTTGTCCCAATGGTTCTCATTAATTGTCCTGTTAGTTGTCCTGTTAGTAGTCCTGTTAGTAGTCCTGTTAGTTGTCCCAATGGTTCTCATTAATTGTCATATTTTAGGGGATTTCTAGTAATCCCAGTGAGCTTGTCAGAAATGAGGTAAGCAACAACCGCCCACCTCGAACAGCTCAAACAACACCCCAGGTAGTCTCCTGGCTGTCCGCAGTCCTCAATTCCTGCAAATCAACGCTCCCGGTATAAATATAAATCCCGAAAAGTACAGTATTTGCTGTTTTTCAGACAGCACGAGAAAAGAGGAATTTTTCACCTCTAAAATGAGCTCCTAAAATCCCAGAAAAATCACGGTTGCGTTCCTCGCGAAGAGTAGATCAAAATCGACTCTTTGCGCCTCGATCTGATGCTCCTACGTCAAGATAAAAATCGGAGAAGTCGGTGCTGTCCAAAAATTACCACAGTAAAAAGGGGGGTCAAAGAGGACTCGGGAATCGTGCCAAAAGTACGAAACGGAGCAAAATGATCAACACGGAAATCGAAGCCCTACCTCTTACGGTCGTGCTGCCGCGAAAATCGTCCAAAAATTCCACCTGGTTAGACCGCAGGGAATTTTCGAGAATGCGACGGGAAATGGGCCTCAAAAGAAAATCGTCGCAGTGCGCCGCGTCGCAGATAACTCTCTATCTGTAACTCCAGAAATTCTGAGATTTGGAGGAGAGAGAGAAGAGAGAGAGAGGAAGAAATTTTGTAGAGGGAACCTTCTTTGTTTCTCTCTCTAAGGCACGCAAAACGAGGTAGGAATGAGAGGGGGGGTGAGGACTCTTATATAGTGGGCCAAAGGGAATATTCCCACACGGGATCCGGATCCGAACAGGAAACACCGAAATGGGCCAACCAGAAAGCGCCACGTGTCCACAAAACAGCAAACAGCCGTGCAAGGACCAATGAAAAATCGCCACGTGGCCACGTGGTCCACGTGCTCGGTCCGCGCTCCGGGTCTTCCGGAAGATGTCGGCCAATCCGGGTGCGCCACGTGTCAGCTGCCCACATGCTTCTAGAAGCCGGCCCACCAAGGGAAGCTGCCACGTGGCAGACCAAGGAATTCCGTACACCCGGTGCACGCCCAACCCATGGACCGCGCACGCGACCTGCCCGCGCCTGCCCGGCTCGAGCCGCCTGGCGCCTGCCGCTGCGCCGCGCTGCGCCGCTGCCCGCTGCCGTGCGCCGCCGCCCATGCCGCCGCTCGGGCGGCCGCCGGCGCCGGAACAGTAATTCCGGCCGGCGGTTACTGTTCCGAAGTGAACAGTACCAAGTGCCGAAAAAATAAAGCGAATATACCATTTCGATCGTTTTCGCGCGCTGAGTCCAATTCCGGCGTCCGTTTTGCCAAATTCTCGTCCGAAATTTTGCCGAAAGCTCCCGGAAATTCCCGTTTGCCCCGATTTTCGCGCCAAGAGTCTATTTTTAAATATCCAATTTCAATTCTACAAGTTTTGTTTCACCAAATAAGCCTCCCACAGTCACTGTTTAATTTTGCACAGTTCCTGCGGGAGTCGGATCATCACATCCTCCCCCACTAAAAAGAGTTTCGTCCTCGAAACGAGACTCAAAACAACAATCCTCAGTCCGATTGTCTCGAATAAGTAGGGGTGAGCATCCTTCATCTCGACTCAAGCTCCATGTAGCCTCGCGCTCGTCATGATTACTCCATTGGATCTTCACATAGGGAATGGCCCGACGGCGCAATTCTCTCACCTCTCGATCCAGAATTTGCAGTGGGCGCTCCTCATACCTCAAATCTCGCTGATCTCAAGCGGTGTGAAGTCGATGACGTGCGATGGGTCGACGGGACATACTTCCTCAAGGTAGAGACATGAAATACATTATGGACACTAGCAAGCCTCGGAGGAAGTGCAATTCGGTAGGCAACTGGCCCGATACGCTCCAATACCTCAAAGGGTCCAATGTATCGGGGGCTAAGTTTCCCACGAATGCCGAATCTCCTGATTCCTTTGGACGGCGAGACTTTCAGGAATACATGATCTCCAACCTGAAACTCTAAGTCTCGTCGCCGAACATCGGCATAACTCCTATGTCGGCTCAGTGGGCGGTCTGAAGGTGTTTGGAGGATCACTCGGACCTTCTCCTCTGCCTCTATCAAGACATCTGGTCCCAAAGTCCGCCTTTCGCCCACATCGCTCCAATAAAGCGGTGATCGACACTTGCGTCCATACAATGCTTCAAACGGAGCCATCTGAATGCTCGCTTGAAAGCTATTGTTTGTACGCGAACTCAGCCAAGATAAGTGTCGAATCCATCCTCCGCCGAAATCCAGGACGCAAGCTCTCAACATGTCCTGTAAACATTTGTATCGTCCGCTCTGACTGCCCATCAGTCTGCGGATGAAAAGCCGTGTGAATCGTGAGCTGAGTTCACCAAGGCTGTCTGCAAACTCCCCCAGAAACGCGAAGCAAACCTTGGGTCTCTATCTGAAATAATGGAGGCGGGTACTCCATGCAATCTCACTATCTCATCCAGATATAACTGGGCTAGTCGCTCAAGTGGCCACGTAGTCTGCATGGGCAGAAAGTGCGCCGACTTGGTAAGTCGATCCACGACTACCCAGATAGCGTCCGCTCCTCCTGCGCCCTCGGAAGTCCGACCACGAAATCCATCGTAATGTGGTCCCATTTCCACTGGGGAATTGGGAGACTCTGTAACTTGCCAGCTGGCACTCGATGCTCAGCTTTCACCTACTGACAAGTTAAACACTGAGCCACAAATCTCCCGACAATATCCCTTTTTATGCCTTTCCACCAGAAATGTGCCTTGAGGTCCTTATATATCTTAGTCCCCCCAGGATGTAGGGTATAAGGTGTATAATGGGCCTCTCGCAAATCTGCTCTCGGATCTCCGCATCCGATGGCAACATGCTCGGTTCCTGTACCTTAGTACTCCCGAGGCATCTACCGTAAAGTCCCGACCTGATCACTCGGCATCTGGGTCTTAAGCCTGGCAAGTGTGGGTCCTCACTCGTTTCTCCTTGATGCTGTGCTCAGCAGGTGGGCTGCAACGAATAAGAGTAGCTCTAGCAGAGTCCCAGGGGACACCACCTCTATCTCGGAGCCGTTCATAGTCGTCTAAAGCTGGTGCCTGGTCTGTGATCACAACCCCCCCATCGACAAAAACTTTTCACCGCTCTCCTTACCAAGGCCGTCAGCGACCACCTTAGCTTTTCCTGG
>CM054931.1:18121478-18130313 GCA_029168755.2 Tillandsia fasciculata | reverse complement strand
ATATATATATATAGATATATATATATATATATATATATATATATATATATATTATAGAGAGAGAGAGAGAGAGAGAGAGAGAGAGAGAGAGAGAAGGTAGGCTTGTGTGTTTTAGAAGTACGGAGGCCCCCGTGCTCCTAGTTGTTTTCGATGTTGGGACTTCCAAATGGACGATCAGCTCCGTTAAACTTGATCTAGAGTATTTAAAAGCCCCAGAAATTAAATTTCACGAATTTTCGATATCATTTGCCTAGTGATCAAAGTTGGCTCAAAATCAACAATTTTAATGGTCGTGGTGAGCCGTTTGTAAGTTTAACGGTGTAGAAATATCCAAATCACGTAAAATTTTGATAGAAAATTTTTTATACTATATAGAATAAGATCAATATCTTTGATCTAAAATTTTAGTATCATATCATCACATTTTGTGAGATTTTATTTTCAGCCGTTGATTTTGAGCCCTTTCGATCACTAGGAAAATGATATCGAAAAATCGCAAAATTTATTTTCTAGATACTTTAAATATTGTAGATCAAGTCTAACGAAGCCGATCGTTCATTCGGAAGTCCCAACATTAAAAACAACTTGGCAGCACGGAGGGCTTCGTGCTTCTAAAAGCACACAAGTCATACTATATATATATATATATATATATATATATATATATATATATATATAAAATTGAGCTCATGTGCTTTTAAAAGCACCAAGTCATTGGTACTTGTGGGTTTTTGGTCTTTGGATGAAGATTTGTAGGGTTAGGATAATAGTAGTCCCCTAGGCCATGTTTGGTTGGAGGATAAAGGAGGTATAACTCCTTTATCCCCCCTTTATCCTCCAAGCACAAAAGAAAAAATGGAGGGATTTGTTATCCCCCCTTAACGGGCTATTAAATAGCCCGTTAAGGAGGGGGATAACAATTCCCCTCATTGGTGGGAACAACCTTGTTTCCAGCTTTTTTTTTTTTTTTTTTTAAGTTACAATTTATAAAATTTTAAATTTAAATTTTTTTATTTTATAAATTTTAAAATTTTTAACTTTAATTTTTTATAAATCTAAAAATTTTAAAAATTTAAAAATTTAAAATTTATACAAATTTTGTATATATAAATTTTTAAATTTTTTATAGAAATTTTTAAATTTATACAAATTTAAAAATTAAAATTTTTGCATCATCTTTTACACATTTTTCGAGATAATTAAAATTTAAAATTTAAAATTTAGAGAAATTTTAAATTTTATAACTTTTTAAATTTGTAACTTTAATTTTTAATAAATTTAAAAATTTATACAAATTTTAAAATTTTTAACTTTAATTTTTAAAAAATTAAACGGTATTATTTACTAAAATATAAACTTTAACTTATACAAATATTAATTATTATTTAATTAATATTTTATATTAATTAATTAGATAAAATATTATTATTTTAAAATTATATTTACTCTTATTTTTTCACTATTCTCGCTTATTCGAAGAAATAAACCAAACACAATTTCAGCTATTCCTAACAATAACAGCTTTATAAATCAAACACTATTTTTTTTTTATCCCTGACTATCCCGGAATAGCAAGCTATCCCAGGGACAAAAAAATTTATCCCCAAGCTCATAATCCCCGAACCAAACAGTACCCTAGGGTTTAGTGGGTGGTTGGTGGAATAGCATAATCTAAGTGGAATTGGTTAAAAAATAAATCTAATGATGAAAAACTTACAAGCACCGAGTGATTGATGCTTTTAAAAGCACCATAGCCGAACTACATATATATATATATATATATATATATATAGAGAGAGAGAGAGAGAGAGAGAGAGAGAGAGAGAGCTAGGCTTGTGTGCTTTTAGAAGCACGGAGGCCTCCATGTTCCTAAGTTGTTTTCAATGTTGAGACTTTCAAATGGACGATCAGTTCCGTTAAACTTGATCTAGAGTATTTAAAAGGCCTAGAAAATAAATTTTGCGATTTTTTTATATCATTTGCCTAGTGATCAAAGAAGCTCAAAATCAACAATTTTAATGGTTGTGGTGAGCTGTTTGCAAGTTTAACGGTATAGAAATATTCAAATCACGTAAAATTTTGATAGAAAATTCTTTATATTATATAAAACAAGATCAATATCGGATCTAAAATTTTAGTATCATATCATCACATTTTGTGAGATTTTTATTTTCAGCCGTTGATTTTGAGCCCTTTCGATTACTAGGTAAATGATATCGAAAAATCGCAAAATTTATTTTCTAAATACTTCAAATATTTTAGATCAAGTCTAACGGAGCCGATCGTCCATTCAGAAGTCCCAACATCAAAAATAACTTGGGAGCGCAGAGGCCTCAGTGCTTTTAAAAGCACACAAGTTGGACTCTATATATACATATATATATATATATATATATATATATATATATATATATATATAGTATTTATGAGTACACCTTTCCGAATCGACGCTCTATACAGTTAAACATAATTTAGAGCATTTGAAGTATCTAGAAACCAAATTTCATAATTTTTTGATATCATTTACCTTACAATCAAAGGGCCTCAAAATTGACATTTTTAACAGTAAGTATGGGGCATTTCCTAGTTAACGGTGTAAAAGAATCGAAATAGGTTGAATTTTTTATAGAAATTTTATTTACTATATAGATCACGACAATAAGTCCAATCTTAAATTTAAGAACTCTTAACCCTTATTTTTAGGAGATCGTTCAATTTGATCATTCATTTTATACCTACTTGATGGACTTTATTATAAATTCAAAAAATTATGAAATTCGGTCTCTAAATACTTAAAATGCTCGAGATCATATTTAATGTTATGGATCATTGATTTGGAAACTTCATCATCGAAAACAACTTATGAGTACAAAAGCCTCCGTACTGATAAGAGAATGGAAGCCCTATATATATATATATATATATATATATATATATATATATATATATGTGTGTGTGTGTGTGTGTGTGTGTGTGTGTGTGTGTGTGTGCGCGCGCGCGCGCGTGCGCGTGTGCGTGTGCGTGTGCGTGTGCGTGTGCGCGCGCCTAGGAAGTGAAAGGCATTTACCTTCCCGACATAACGCTCGAAGATAAAGAGAGAGTGGATCACCAAAATTTCCTTCATTGTATAGAATTTTTGTCCCCCCGGGGATGTTCTTCAGGGCTCGAAAATGCCGGATTGCTTCCTTAATAACACAATATTTTGTAAAGCATTCCACCAACAACCTAATCAAAAAAAATTAAAAAAAAAAATTAATTCATCTAAACAACATAATCAACACTTGACCAAAAAAAAACATCAATTCAATACCAAAAGACTAAAAAGCTGAATAAGCCAGCTGAAACTGTAAAATGTAACAATAGTTGCCTTAACAGTAGTTGCCTTAAACTAGAAAATCGAATAATAAGGAATTCATATCCAAATATGTTTCAGCAATATGTAGAAGAAGATAAAAATGACGTAATAGTAGCAACTGGATGTTCAAAGATAATAAAGTTTATGTGGTAACTAAAAACAATTATACAATTTATCCTTTAGATTCTATTTTTCCAGCATTATAAATCAAATATAGCAGAAAGAATAGAAAATTTTCTCACGCGTAAGTCTTCACATTGGGTTGCAGATGCTTATGATCTTCAACCATCATTCCCAGTAATTCTGCAACGTCTTGCACCCTATACATGAAGAGGCTAACAAGGTAGATAACAGAGAAAGAAAAGATAACAAAATAACTTGGAAATAACACACGTAAAACAGAGATCAACAGAGTTTAAGAAGCCTTACCAACAGATGCTGAGTATGAGGTAATATCAAAAGATCAGAAACAGTGTATAATCAGTATTGACTGGTAACTAGGGATATCACTAAGCAAACAGTGAAAGGATAAAAGAGGAAAACTACTAAAAAGGGGTTGAATATGACAACAGAGATACAAGAAATGAAAAGAACAGAAAATATTATCAAAATATCCCTGCCAAGGGTGTAGATAGCATGTAGTAGGCACACATCTTTTGCAGGTAATCAAAGCGGATAGCAGAAAGTGGGCGCCGTAGAGGCCAGTATGAGCCCATAGCGGCTACTATGATGTAGAACTCAAGGGTTCTAAATGGAAAATATAAATCTTAGGGGACTTATCTATAATTTTTGCATAATTATTGATAAAATCAAATTTTTATGCAATGGATTCAGGCCGTAAATTGAGGATATCATCATGGATGTAAAACAGGATGATCATAACTTTCTAGTCCCAAACCGGAAGGGTTAGAGTCGAAAACAGAAAGCTGGAATCAAAAATCAAAATATTGCACGACCATTAGTCCGGTCTCAAAAAGGTCGACATTTTATGCATAAAAATTGGCAATCTTACTATCATAATTTCGAGAACTCAAAGCTCTGTGAATGCTCAAAATTTGAGTAAGAAATTTTGAGGTCTCAATGGCGGACCAGTCGCCTAAAGTTTACCATAACGACCGTAAAACGCGTAAACATGCTTTCGAACCCAAAAAAGTGTCAATATTTATGTGCGAAATCGCAATGTTTTTCAATGGCAAGGTTGTGAACGCAGTGATGAAAGTTCACCTAAAATTTGGAAAAAAATGGATGGATTTTGGAGGGGTCATGCGCAAGGGAAAACCAAATGAAAACAACATTATCGTGTTTTGGCCCTCGGTTTTGGGCTGAGGTGATGTTTGTTGATTGTTGAAGGGCTTGGACGAAATCTTCGGCGGAGAGAGAGGTGTGCTCGCAATTTTAGAAATTGGTGGGCCTCGGCGCAAACACGCGCGATGTTTATAGGAAACGAATCATGTGAACCCTAGGTCACCTTCTACCAAACCGTGCCCTAGCCTCCCCTCTCCTCTCCTTCCACCCGAGCACGCATCCCCACCGCCGGCCCACCCGAGCCTCCGATCACCCCAGCCTCGGCCAGTAGAGATTCCAACGCCCTCTCCCTCTCCCGATCTCTCCCAATCTCAGTTGGTGGTAGAGGTCGAAGGCTTACCGTATGGCATTGACCCTCCTCAGTGACTACTCCAGCGAGCCTCACTGTCATAGTATAATCCTCCATCACCTGCGACTTTGGCACCGACAAGACCAGCCTCTCCCGCAACCTCTTTTTTTCCTGCGGCTGCGCTGCTGCACCTTGGCGGCCAACGGCTAGATCTGAGAAGATCCGACCGCCAGTGCCAATTGTGGTCAACAAGGACCACTCCCTGATGACCCGTACACCCCCCGGCCATCTTGCGTGGGGGCAGCTTCCCCTCCCCCAGCCGCAGCTGCGCCAACTCCTTACCGGAGCCGCTACAACCATTATTTCTGTGCGGGTTGGGGCTGAGCCGTGTAGCCCGACCTCGTGTTGCGACGGTAAGCAACCCTAGGCGGAGCACGACATCCCTGGACCCTCCCTTAAGGCCGTGCCCACCTCTGGTTGCCTCAAAAGGCGGCGTTGAGGCTGAACCAGCAAGTCGAGCTCCAACTTGTTGTCGGACAACTGTTTTTGGTCCCGATCATTGTCACCGATCAACGGAGGCACCCGGCATTTATCCAGCGTGAGCCGGGCATCATGGACGTCACCCACGTACCAGCGAATCATTTCCCTAACTTGGGAAATGTCATTAGGGACTAAACTCCATATTTTGGCATTATATTGTAGATCACGCACTAGGTGTTCGGCGAAATGCCGAGGTGACGCTTTTTGCATCGTGGCTATCCCGGACAGCATAGGATCGGGTATAGGATGTTCGAAGCCCGAGAATCCCTTGGTTCGGGGCAACGAGTGATTTATGGTGATGGTTGGGACCCTTCGGGACACTTCGTGGGTTTCAAAAATATTTCGGTGAGTTTCTGAGAATCCCGATGGGTTTCGGGAATTAATAAAAAGAACCGATTGCCCGATCGTATCGACTAGTGGGTAAAATGACTTTGGGTCACTTAAGTGTTGGTGATGTGATTGTGGAGCCATTCTTGGGCTGACCACAGGTTGTGTGCGTATTCCGACACTAAAGTGGTGCTTGGAATACTGTGTTGGGCTCTTTGGCTAAACAGTTGGGTTTCAAAGTGTGCGGCCATGCTTGTTGCTGGCCGAAACCTTATTATAGCCACTTTTCGAGGGGAAATGACACTTTGAGGGTGATCGAGGTCGTGTGTTGTCCCAGTGCCAAAAATAGCAACTTTGGGATCTGTCGGGTTGAGACTCCGCAGTTCCGAGCACTAATTGTGCACTTCAACGCTGAAACTGGCGGGATGAGTTTTAGAGGGTTCTCGCTGGTTGAAATCAGCCAGTGTGGGTGTTTCTACCTGTTGCTGGTTCCTATGCCAAAATCGGCGTACATTGTAACCCATAAAAATCTAGTTTGGGGCTAGGGCCTCTGTTGGTCTGCACCTCGTGTGCGGCTGTCCCAACACCTAAATTGTTGTGTTTTGGACAGCAGGTAGTCTAAAGGGACTTACAATATGCCTCAAGACACTCCAAGGAGTTAGTTAGAGGTCTTGGTGGGTTAGGTGATGGTTTTGACAAGATTCGAAAGTCGGTTAAAGAAACCGATGTTCCGATTACATTGACTCATGTTAATTGTTGAGCTTTTGTACACCACTTGACTTCATAGCTAGTTGCTCTATACTTGCTTTCGTCTCATACCTATCATGATTTAGCTGTAAAGCGGTTGATGCAAGACAAACTAGAAAAATCCTAATCTATCTTGCTAGTGATGAGCCCAAAATATGTTTAAAATCAAATTTAGAATTTTCTAGAAATTGTAGATTAATTTTCAATTTTTTAAAATTTTAAAAAAAAGTTAATGAATTTTAAATCAATTTTGAAATTAAAGAAAAATATTTAAAAGAAGAATTAGAAGGAAAATTGAGAGGAAAGGAGAAAAAATAAGAAAGGAAAGAGAAAATAGAACCTTAAAGAAAGATAGATATCCACCGGCGCACACGGCAAAAGAAATAAGAAGATAACCATGATTACAGTCAAAACACAAAATCCAAATTTTATTCCATCATAACTCTTCTCTCAAATTACAAGGCATTGACTATACTTATAGCCGTCAATCTATAATCCTAATCTAAAACAAATCCCACAATTTTAGAAATCTTTTTTAATCCGAATATATCTAAAAAAAACTAAACCATATTCCTAATTTATTAGGGATTTATTCCAAATGATAAATCCTAAAAATTTAAAAAAAAAAACAACCAAAATAAATTAACAAACCAAATAATTCCGAAAATTAGAAAAAAAAAATTAAAACCTAAACAAATCAATCCTATCCACATCTGATTCTGCATCATTCGCTTTCGCTGCGTAGGATCCCGTCCTCAAGATCATGATGATCAACAATAGAATGCTAATACATCAGATAATCGAAAAGATGAAGTAGTGCAATCCAATGCCTGCATCTCAAACAACCTTCATTAGTAGCATCTTAACTGCAGCATTATAGGAAGAAATATTAGTGTCCAAAAGTTTCACATAATATGATTTATGTAGAAGTAAAGAAGCTGATGTACACTGCAACTGTATCCGTGTTTGCAAACTCTTCTCCGATGGTAAAAGTGGAGACTTCTCAATTGTTGGTGGCGGTTGGATACAACGCCCTTACAAACTTTTGAGATGGCTTCGAAATTGGTAGAGACAATGAAGATGGTGAAGGATTAGATACGATTGGAGTTGGCGGTATGACAGGAGGTGAAACCCGGGTAGAAGACATGATTGTTGGACAAGAATTTGAAGGTGGTAGAGGTTTATGAAAGCTTAAGTTTAGGACAAGTTGTTTTATTTCAGCTAAATGTTGATTGTTTTGAACCAAGTTCAAAATTTATTTGGTTATGTGCAGCTTGAGAAATTGCAAATCAGTTTCTAACTTTTCAAAACGAGTGTTGGTAGAAAGCTTAAAATTTTCAAACATTGAACTAAGTTATGCGTTTGTCGGCATTTCGAAAATTAATTTATGTATCAATTTTTGTCTCTGATACCAAAACTGATGCAGAACAAACTAGAAAAACCCTAATCTATCTTGCTAGCGATGAGCCCAAAATATGTTTAAAACAAATTTAGAATTTTTTAGAAATTGTAGATTAATTTTCATTTTTTAAAAAATTTTACAAAAAGTTAATGAATTTTAAATCAATTTTGAAATTTAAAAAAAAAAAATTAAAAGAAGAATCGGAAGGAAAGTTGAGAGGAAAGCTCACTTCCCAGCCGTCAATCTTGAAGAAAGATAGATATCCGTCAGCGCACACAGCAAAAGAAAGAAAAAGATAACCATGACCGTAGTCAAAACACAAAACCCAAATTTTAATTCCATCATAACTCTTCTCTCAAATTACAAGGCATTGACTATACTAATAGCCATCAATCTATAACCCTAATCTAAAACAAATCCCACAATTTTAGGAATTTTTTTTAATCTGAATATATCTAAAAAAATCTAAACTATATTCCTAATTTTTAGGGATTTATTCCATATGATATATCCTAAAAATCTTTAAAAAAAAAACAACCAAAACAAATCAACAAACTGAATAATTCTGAAAATTAGAAAAAAAAAAAATAAAATCTAAATAAATCAATCCTATCCACATCCAATTCTGCATCAACGGTGTTCCATATTGTTGGATTCTATTGCAAGACTTCGCATTAGTTGACCTTACAGTCGATGACACTCTAAGTTAACTATTGCATGACTTGACATTAGTTGACCTTGTAGTCAGTGACATTTGATTATACATTGGATTATCTCATTGGTTGGTGACATGTGACATATTGTTGATCTCTCTCTCTGTATCCTGTCATGATTGGACTATATTGCATGAGTACGTGACATTAGTTGACC
>CM054931.1:18071478-18116478 GCA_029168755.2 Tillandsia fasciculata | reverse complement strand
CATCCGATGTGGGACTATTGGGGTGTCACAGACTCCCCCCGTTTAGGCCTGACGTCCTCGTCAGCCCAAACACACACACAGCCCAAGATCACTAGGCGATGTGAGACTTATCTCGCTAGCCCTGTCATCTAGACCTAAGCTCAGCTAAGACTCGTCACACACTTCCGGCTGGTGATTGGCTTTGATACCAAATGTAACGACCCGGCCCACTAGCAAAAATAACTCGTTTGGCCCAAACCACAACCCAAAATGCTTAAGTCCAGTTATTATTACTAGTGTCCATTGTCTCTTATATACCCATTCACAATCCCATTCCCATCCGATGTGGGACTATTGGGGTGTCACAGTAAGGCAACATTTCACAAAAAAAAAAAAAAAAAAAAAAAAAAAAAAGGCATTTCTCCACAACTCTAATTTTTCAAGTTGTACCTTGTTCTAAAAGGCTTTACAAAAAGGCCCCAAGGCATGACATATGAGCCCATAGCGAGATTCACTATAAAGTATTTAATATCTTCCTAATTGTATTTAAATTGAACATGGTAGAAATAATGTACCAGCGCCAAATATAAAGTATTGCATTTCAAGTTTCACCATATTTATATTGCAATTCTACTTATTTAAATATCTATTCATATCTATATTCCTAATTGCATTTACATTGAAAATGGTAGAAAAAATATACCAATTCCAAATATAGAAGCATTGCATTTCGAGTTTCGCCATATTTATAATTGCAATTCTACTTAATATGGTGACCTTTCATAATCTTTGGTGGCCACGAAAAAACCCTCATGGTCACCATGTTGCTTTTTTACGCACATTAATTAAACCCTAATTTTCTAATTTGGCCCTTAAGATAACACAATTGAATAGTTTCCCGAGAACCTGCTAAGTACTTTATTTCTTACAATCAAACAATTCTCAAGTTTTCTTTGATTTTATGCCAAAACTTGCCTACTCGAGTCTTCAAAAAATTGGGGCTTAAAATAGGCCTTCTTTTTTTCCTTGCCATAGCAGTTGCTACAGGCGCTATAGTGGCTGTTACGACCACTAATGCAGCCGATATGATCCCAACCCGTTAGGTTTTGATTTTTATAGAATAGCGCCACATATGCCCTTTAGTACGACCATAGCAGCCACTATAGCAGCTATTATTTAGAACACCGATCCCGACAAAGTTATGCAATTACAATTTTATCCGTCAAAAGTTTTAATTAGCCAACATGACCCTCTAAATTCTTAACATTTTGAAATATATCCCTCTATCAGTTGAGCGATCAAATTCACCAATCCCAGTGAAAATGAATTGCTATGATTTGGTTAGATTTGTAGTTGAATCCTAGTTAAATTAGGATAAATATTTAAATCTGTTGGAGTAAATTGATTTGGATTTAAATATTAATTAGAGAACAAATCTAATTAGACTAGAATTGGGGTAGCTTTCGATGTAAGCTATAAATATAGCTCCTAGGTGGCTTAATTAGAGTTGAAGCCTCATGTGGGTACGACCAAGTGGTTGAGTGCTCTCGTGTGTGAAGCTCCAAGGTGGTATATGGCCATGCCTAGGTGATCATACCAAGTGGAGAGTGAAATTCTTTGTCATGTTTGGATGCACCTAGTGCATGAGTGCATGTAAGGAGACGCCATCTTCGAGTTTATAGAAAATGAGAAAGGGCGAGAGATTCAAAAAGAGGGTCGGATTGAAGCTACTCTGTATAGGATATGAGTCAAGTGTAATTCTTCTCTTGGCCAGTGAATCTTATTTTATCTATAATTTTGTTTAGTTTTTATATCACTTTTGTGTTTGTGATAACAATAGCTTTTTGCTGAAGAAATGGGTTACGGTAAAAACCTGATTTGACGCTTCCGGTGCAGAATCCCAATAATCGATATCGAGCATGTACTGAGTTAACGGCATTCGGTATCAGAACGAGCTGCAGATTCTCAAAATATGGTATCAAAGCGAGTACCAGATTCCCAACAATTTGTATTAGAGGGAGTACAAGGTTCCCAACAATTAGTATCGAAGCTTAAGGTTATCGATCCAAGGAAGAGATCAACGGAGATGGCCACGAAGTTCAAAATCGAGAAGTTTAATGTGAAGAACAATTTCCTGTGGCATATTAAAGTTCGAGCAGTTATGGTACAACAAGATTTGGATCATATGTTAAACGGGAAAGAGGCGAACCCGGCAGAGGTCAAGGTTACAACATGGAAAAGAATGGAGTGGAAGGCGTTGAGTACGCTTCATCAATTGTTAGCAAATTAGATTCTTTACAACGTAGCCAACGAGTTGACGCCGACGAAGTTGTTAAAGATATTATAACATTTGTATATGACCAAGTTCCTGACAAACAGATTATATCCGAAGCAGCAACTGTTCACGGTACGGTACGGATGCAAGAAGTGGCAAGTCTACATAAGCATCTAAACGAGTTGAACAAAGTGGTGGCTCAGTTGACCAGCATCGGAGTAAATCTGGATAACGAGGACAAGGCGCTGATTTTACTATATTCGCTACTGGCGGCATATGAGCATCTGATAACCATGTTACTTTATGGCAAGGAGAACAAAAGCATAGAGGCGATCACGGTTGCGCTTCTCTCGAATGAGATGCGGAAAAAGACTCAAGAGTCCAACATGCAGATTCGAGATACAACTTTGGTGGTAAAAGCAAAGAAGGATGATGTATCGGCGAACGCAAATAGACAAAAAAAGCTACTATTCGAGGTGGAGTGCTTCTACTGTCACAGGAAAGGACATATAAAGCCCAACTGTCGAAAACTTCCGAATGATTTGAAGGATATGAAACGGCAAAAGGAAAAAGTTGTCGTGAACCAAGATGAGGAGACATCTGCTGTAGAATACCGGGATTTTGAATTTGCGCACCGACCTCGCAAGATGGCGTGGTGTGGAGAAATCGCCTCGAGCGTGTTCCATATTGGATTACAGATGAGTTTGGGTCGACTCGGATCAACGCGGGAGCCCCAGGTCAATTCGGGGTTTTTCGGGCATTTTCCGCCGTTAGAGGACTGGTTTCGGGGAAGCCTCGACTTCACAGCGGAGTGCAAAAAATTGGGGAACACTGGGAACAGGTGTATTTTATGATTACAGCGGAGTTCGGGAGGTTCCGGACTGACACGGAGTACCCGAAGGCAAAAAGTGAGTTGGAACTGGCAGTTTTGGAGCCGGTTTTTGGATTGAGCACACCGACTCCACCGTTGAGTTTTTTGAGGAGAAAAAGCTGTGAACATGTGTATTTTCATATTTCAGCGGAGTTCGGGAGGTTCCGGGCGGAGGCGGAGGCCCCGAAGGCAAAAAGTGAGTTGTTAGGGGCTTTATGGATTATTTAATTAATATTTGTTAATTAATTAGTGGCATTTTGGGGTTTGGTCTGGGAGGTTTAATTGAAAGAAAAGAATTAGTGATGTGTTTTGGATAAGGGAGTAGATTAGTGTGAATTGGAGTTAAGTGTGAGTTGGATATTTTTTTTGGTGCATTTAATGCTCCCAACCACCCCTCCCTCTCCCTTTAATTAGCCTGTAGCTAATTAGCATCGCCACCTCACCACCTCCTTCATCTCCTTCAAGCAGAGGAAGCAAAAGAAATTAGAGGAAAAGAAAGAGAGTGGAGGAAGTGAGAGTGGGAGGGTGGAAGTCCTATTTAATTAAAGTTGCTACAGCTGCCTTCAACCACCTTAATTAATTAAGCCACCTTAATTGAAGCCTCCACGTCATCATCTCTTTCCCCTGCAAGGAAGCAGAGGAAAAAGAGCTAAACAGAGGAGATAAAGAAAGAAGAGAAATAAGAAGATGGATGATGTGAGAGAGGGAGAAATAAAGGAAATGAGAGGTGATTCAAAGGGGACATGCTGCTAGGAGCCTTGTGGGACCGAGCGGAGAGCGCAACGCGCGCGTTGGATTTATTTTAGGTATGTGCAGTTTTTTTTGAAGCTCAATCTTTGTTGTTGGTGGTTTTTGGGTTTTTCTTGCTGTCCACTGTTGGCCGGGGCAAGCAAAAGGGGGGCTCGCGCTGTGGTGCACAGCGCGCACAGTGCGCGCGTGGCGGGCGCGCAGCCGCGCAACCGCGTGGTGCGCGTGCGCGGCGCGCGCGGCGGCGGCGGCAGCGACTGGGCCTGTTTTTCTTTTGTTCGCTGGCGATTGTGCTCGACGGCCGTGACTGACGGAATTTTGTGGTTTTTCCTCTCCCTTTCTCTCAGGTTGGCATTTTCGACGGCGTTTTTCCTTGCTAGGGTGTTGCGCGGAGCCGAGTCGAGTGCGCGTACCGTGGATTTCACCTTGAGCAGTGATGGCCGTGTGAAGTGTGTATGAGCATTGGATCTTGTAGTGGATGTATGAGCTGATATTGAGTGTTGTATGTGTGTACAATTGGAGCAAGTTGTGTATAACTTGGATTTATGTAGTGTGTTTTGTTGAAGCTTGTATTGAGAGTGTAAACCATTGAAGTCGGGGTGGATTTGGCGTGGGCAGATGTTCGATGCTGGAGTTTGTGTGTTGAGTTTTTTTTTAAAAATTGTGGAAGTGAGCATTTATTTCTCTAAGTGTGCAGAAGTTATGTTGGTTTTGTGGTATGTTATTGTTGGTGGCATGTAAAGTTGGATTTAAGGGATTGTGTATATGGGATTTTAATTAGTATATTTTGGAGCTTGTAAAGGGGGGATTGTAGAGCTTTTGTGTAATGGTGTGTATGTGAGCATGCTGTTGATACTGTGAGAAGTATGGTTGTTGTGCATTGGAGTTTGTTTTAGTGTTATGTGAGTGACTCCTTGGAAGCAGTTTGTGCTGAAGCTTAGAGTTGTATGTGTTGTGGAGAATGCTGTAGAGGGCGTGTGTGTGTGTTGTGACTTAAGTGAATTGTGTAAGTGGATTATTAGAGTGTATTAGAGGATATTTTGTGAAGAGTGTTTTGTGCTGTGGTTTTGGAATGTATAGGAGCTTGTTATGTGAGAAGAGTGGTTGTGCTGCTTGTTGATTGTGTATGTGAGCAATTGGTTGGGAGCCATTACAGTGCTGTGAGTGTGGGAGGTGAGTGTGAATAGGTGAGCACTTATTATTGATGTGCAGTTTTCTTTTAATGGTTTAGATTTATGAAGTTGACTTATATGAGCTTGATTTTTTGTGTAAGCTGCTAGTGTTGTTGGCGGAGCTTCTTGACAGCCCTTTTTCTCTACTACTTTAAGCAGTTTGTACTGGAGGTGAGTCGGAGTTATTTTGGTGTACTTGGGCCCTTGTTAGCTTTGTGATTTTGGCCATGGAGTGACCGGTTGTGCGCAGGTCTATGTGAGGACTCGAGGGATTATTTGAGCTTCCGGGGGATTTTTCGTGGCCCGCGGCAACGCGCGCGCGGCGCGGCTTTCAGAATTTTCGTCAGTTGAGGATCCGGCGCTTCACCGACTTCAGCGTTGCCTGCGGAATGCGTTCCAGGTGGGTTGGAATTTCTCCGAGATTTATGGAATGCCCTCTAATTCTTCTGTAAGCATATTGATCATGTTTAGCTTATTTATCATATATTGATCATGTTTAGCTTATTTATTATATATTGATAAATCTGATAGTTGCCTAGAAAATTGTAGAATGACATTCTTGAGCCCCAGACATTTTTAGTATGATCTAGAGGTTATTTGACACTAGACTGCATGTTCATTTGAGATTCAAGCTGCATCTGGACCTTCATATATTTTTAGTACCCCGTTTTAAGTAAAACTCCATTTTTTTTAAAAAAGGGTTTTTAATTATTTAGAACATTATGAATGGTCCAGATTGTTCGAATTGATTGTGTACTCGTGCCAGAGGGCCGAGGGTATTTTTAGAGCATCGTCTGTCGAGTTCTAGTGTCATGAGAGTTCTTCTTCCTTGTTGGGATCATGGGTTGTGTTTATGATTTAGTGGCGGAGGTAGTTCTCCCACTTAGCTTTGAGGATATTTGGGGTTCTGGCAGATCGAGTCGTGGAGGTTTTCCGACTCAGCCATGGTCATGCATTATCAGATTGAGTCGTTGAGGGTTCTCCGACATAGCTGTGAGAGTGTTTGGGCTATTCCTGATTTAGTCGAGGTTCTTTTCCGACTGAGTTGTGCTTTGAGCTTGAGGTACGATCTGTTTGATCGTGGACTATAGCCTGCATGTGCCGCTTATTGAGACAGTGAGACAGATGTGATACTTGAGTTCGGTGGGGTCGCTCCCCTCGAGCTACGCCCCGGGTGCGATGATGTTACCGAGCCTGACGAGGCTGCGATGATGCGACTAGTTGATACACTAGAGTTCGCTTGAGATAGTCCGTGTGGGACGCCCTACGTAAGTCCCGTCCCAGTGTGGATGAGGTGGCAGTAGGTTTGGCGCAGGCTTGACTGGACCCTATGAGGCAGTCATTGAGATTGGGTGACATTGAGAGAGTGATGGCATAGCATGTTCATTGATGAGTTTCCCTTGAGCATAGTACTTGAGGCATATTATTAGCAGTGTTAGTGTATGCATAGCAGGGTCAGAGTAGAGTTCCTTCAGCATGATGTTGTTACTTATTAGCTGTAGTTCATTTCCTGCTTTCCTTTTATCTATCTATCTGCATACCTATCTGTTTTGCCTCCAGTAGACTTAGTGGGCATACCGTGGATATTGGGACGGTACCCACTGAGATCTGCCTTCTGCAGTAGATCTCACACCCGCTGCGGTGACAGGTTTGAGGCAGCTGTTCCGGCTTG
This sequence comes from Tillandsia fasciculata, assembly GCA_029168755.2. Classification (NCBI taxonomy): domain Eukaryota; kingdom Viridiplantae; phylum Streptophyta; class Magnoliopsida; order Poales; family Bromeliaceae; genus Tillandsia; species Tillandsia fasciculata. Next base: position 18,109,762 of record CM054931.1, on the reverse strand, counting down.
GATCGCACGGAGACAGCAGATCGACGTGAGGACGCGGCCGATTAGTTCCTTACCAGCATTCAGAGTCTAAGGTAGATGTACCCGGGGTATTTTATGATTCCACTTTTGTACTGGACATTCTGAGAGGCTTGTGAGGATTGTTGCTATTTCTTATAGCTAGACAGACTTGTTTTGAGGACTTTTATTTTATCCAGATGTTCAGTTGATATATGTAGCTTCTAGTTTCATTTCAGCTCTGATACATGTTTTTTAGCTCTAGATCTGACTTGCAGGATAGACGCTTCGTCTGTGCGGCAGTTTCCGTACAGATGGCGGATCTGTTGGCGAGCCCGGGTCGCAGTTTCGACCCCGGGGCGTGACTGCGACGGCGCAGGTGACAAAATCGGAGGTGATCGATTCTGATGTGCTATATGCAGCGACTGGCAGTGGTAACATTTTGGTCATGGGTGCTCGATTCGGCATGTTCCTTTCACATCTGCCCGAAAAAAGTCCTTTGTTATCGATAAGTCAATCAATGGTGGAAAGACTCTTATAGGGAACGAGACGGCGTGCAAAGTATTCGGAGTCGGCACGATGAAGATCCAGATGCACGATGGGGTTGTGAGGACGCTAACAGGTGTGTGTCACGTTCCTGGTTTGAGGTAAAATTTGATCTCATTAGGCGCATTGGACTCGGAGGGTTGCGATTTTTCAACTTCAGGTGGATCTATGAGGGTTCGAAAGAGAGATCGGGTCATGTGCAAAGCAAACAAGCGCGGAAACGTGTACGTTATGATCGGGAGCACAATCAGAGCGGGCGCGAAAACAATTTGGGTTCCAAAAGTTCGAAGAGGTGCAGTCGCTCAAGGTGGAGTGGAGGATGCGACGACATCGAGCGGAGGAGACAAGCTCAATGTGGAGCTTGCACGGTGAGCTTGACGTAGAAGTTGAAGACTACAAATCAAACTAAAGTGCAGATTGTTAGAACTTGGTTAGATTTGTAGTTGAATCCAAGTTAAATTAGGATAAATATTTAAATCTGTTAAAGTAAACTTATTTGGATTTAGATATTAATTAGAGTATGATTCCTAATTGTACTAGGATTTGGGTACATTATATTATATGCATTATATAATGCATGGATGATAGATTAATTAGAATAGTGTACGGCCAAGTGTTGAAGCTCTTTGGTGGTGTTCGTACCAAGGAGAGAGATTAGGCCTAGTTTGGTGCACCTAGTGCACGGGTGCACGAAAAGAGAAGTCTTCTTTTAGGTTTATAAAGGCGAGAGAAGGGTAAGAGATTCAGAATGAGGGCTCGAGCTGAACCTACTCTGTTTAGAAGAGAAGTCGAGTGTAATTCTTCTCTTGATAATGAATCTTATTCACCTGTATTTTATATTTGTTTTTCTCTTTTGTGGTTGCCAGCAATAGATTTTTGGTGAGGAGACGGGTTTACGATAAAAACCCAATTTGACACTTATGTTGCAAAATCCCAACAACCGGTATCGGAGCGAGTTGCAGATTCTCAAAACCAAATCGATAGCAGCCGGTATCAGAGCAAGTTGCAGATTCTCAAAACCTAGTATCAAGGCGAGTACCAGATTCCCAACAAAATAACTGAGAAAACATTTTGATCATCATTTTTCATCTTTAATGACTATGTTCAATGTCTCATACTCTAATGTCATTGTACATGAGTCCTAAATCCCAAAACCTTAAAATTCACATATATTTTCAACAGCATAACAATCCTAATAGTCGAAAAAAACTATTTGATGGATGTCAACCAGCAGGGACAAATATGCAACATTTAGAAAATTCAAAGGGATTATTTAAACTTTAAAATTTTGAAAGGACAAATCCGTATCTTCCAAACTTGCAATAAAATTTTGAAGGACAAATTCGTAATTTTCAAATTTGCAAGGACATATGCCTTGACCTAAGAAAAACTAACATGGAGATTCTAGGAGAATATCTGTCATCCAAAGAAAAACTAATACGGAGAATCTGGGAGAATATCGGCGACATGACCTAGCCGCACCACTCTTTTAGGCGAAAAGTTTGAATACCCACATAAATTACCATTCGCCCGGATCCCAACATATTATTATATTAACAAGCTTTAAATGTGCCAAATAATATTCAAAGGAACTCTAATCCAAAAGGTAGAATAGAGTTGTAGCAGATTTTGAACATAATGTCAAAGCAATGATTTCAAGTACAGCATAGTCCTACCGTAATAAGTCTGCAAAGCAAAAGATGAATATAAAATAGAGAAAAATACAACACTAAGATAAGTCACTTATTTAAATTGGTAGTTTTACCTGTCATAGGACTCCGCTCTAGTGTATGCTTGTATAATCCAATTATATGTTTCAGTGTTAGGTTTCATGAAATCTGCAAAATAAGTACCAAGTATTTATGCAAATATACAAGCATGGAGTTTAAGCACCTAGATATGACTTCAAATATTCAACCATAGATGTATAATTTCTATACCTTCACCACCATATTCCATATTCTCAAATGTTGCAAATGCTATTTCCGGTATTCCACAAGTTGCCTACATAAGTCATTCAAAGTATGAAGTGACCAGCAGGATACATACATAATATGTGGCAATCGTAAGCTAAAAAAAAGCAATGAACAACAAACTTTTTATACTATGTAATATTAAAAAGATGAACTAAATATCCTTACCTGTACGCAAGGATTTAAGTGCTGTGGCATGAGATCGTGCCAAAAACTTGCCGGCACGGTACAGCACGGTGTGTGCCGAGTAGTGCCGGTGAGTGCCGGTCTCAAAAAATACATGTGTGCCAACACATAATGGCATGAAATATTTATTTTCTTTAACAACAAAATTTTTTTATTATTTATTATGTATCTTAATCACATCTTTTGAACTTTATTGAGAAAATTACTTAGAAATTAAATAAAAGAGGGTTTTGAGCTGTGCCATCGGCACGGATGCTGTATCATGCCGGTATCTTGTTGGCACGATACGATACGGTGGATATGGACCGTGCCGATGGATACTTAAATCCTTGCCTGTACGCTAAGAAGACAATTAAAGTGGAATGTGGTGGCCATTCTTCCTGCAGCCTCCATCTCATATGCGACGGTCAGAGCATTAGAGTGGTCTCCAGCTTTACAGTCTTCTTCAATTAGGAGATCGTAAAGTTCATCTGTCCCTCTTAGTCCACCTTCAGATCCTTTAAGAAAAACAGTATTGGCATGATCCAAATAACAGTTCCTGACCAGCTCCTCTGTGATTGGAGAGACAAAATTCTTGGTCAAGTTTGACAAAGATGAATTGATCAAAATGCATCGATGTATATAACTTAAGTACCAATAAGAACAAGCCAAGCTTTGCGGATATCAAATTTTAACTTTTCCATGGCTGCGAGAATTTCCATGCCCCTAGTTGCATGGCCTCTGGAACCAAACAAGCGAATCAAAGCAACAAATGTTTCATGTAGAGGAAGTAGGCCGGCACTCAATTCCCTTCTCAGAGTTTGCATCTGCATTAAACATATTAGTTGGTCAGCATGAATACAATCTATATTTTTGAGGTAATATCAGATTGCGAATTGGAAAAGTAACTAAAGCAGCCAATAACGTAGGGGACTTACCCCAGTCACATGCAGAATTTACAAGATGGAAAATAGTAATCTATGGATGTAACTAGCTGTCTCCCTTTATTATTCCAGCTTTGCAAAAGGATAAGTATAAAAAGTCTGATATTAAAAGAATAATAGTTTGTCTGATATTAAAAGAATAATACTGCCACCAAAGTTATGCATAAAAAAAGGGGCAAAAATATCAACAAATACCTGTTCTCCTTTCCATCCTTTGAAGATATGTTCAAATCTTCCATTTCTACTATTTTTAGATCAGGTGCGTGTTCTGATTTGATGTTAGAACAGAATGCTTCTTTAAAATGCTTCACTGATCTAGCACTATAACAAACAGCTACTAGCGAAAAGAAAGGGTTGTGAGTTCAGAATTTTCGGACGGAAGAGAGGGGCTTACCGCGCCATCCTCATCGCCGGAGAGGGTTTGCGAGACGATGAGGCCGTGGAAGGAGCGAGGGCCGGGGCTGAGGCCGGCGGCGACCATGTCGTAGATGACGTAGGCAACGCCGGCGGAGTCGTGCTTACGGGCGCGCTCCATGAGCTCCTCCATGAAAGTGAACCTCAGCCCCTTCTCCGCCATCGACGCCGAGGCGCTCGATGATGAAAAAGAGGAGGAAGAAGAAGAGGATTCGTCGTCCTTGGAGGATTGCTTCTTCCTCCGGCCCTTCCTCTCCGTCGTGGAGATTGCAAAGAGGACGGGGGATGCTCGGGGATTCGAAGTGGATGGAGGAGAAGCGTGAGGGAAATTTTGGCTCAAGGATAGGGGAAACGCCATGGATTTGTAAACCTTCGAAGGGAAGGGATGGCCGGGAGGAAGAGAAATGGATAAGGAGATGAAAGAAGCGGGGTTTTGGATTTTTTTTTTTTTTTTTTTTTTCTTTTTTGAAATAATCCTCCAAACTTTTAAAATTTGCAAAACGGTCATGTGAAAAAAAAAATTTGTAAAATTAACTCTGCTTTTGCCACGCGGACGTCAGGTAGGGATGTCAATGGGTATGGATATCCGAAATTTTATCTGAACCCGAATCCGAACGGGATGGATTTATCCGATGTTAAACGGATATGGATTCGGAATCCGACGGATTTGGATTTGGATATGAATTTTGATTGTACCCGACCCGAACCCGAATCCGACCTGAACCCGAATTGAATTTACGTTATATAATATATGTGTATACAAATATTTGATATTATATTTAAATTTATATTTTAAAATTTTAAATTTAATATAATATATTTTGAAATATTGTAAAAAAAATAAAAAAAAATATTTCGGGTTTGGATTTTCGGGTTCGGGTTCGGGTTCAGATTTTGGATTTTTGGTCGGGCTCGAATTTGGATATGGATTTTTAAAATCCGTCGGATTCGGGTTCGGGTTCGGGTTTGGTAGTCGTGTTCGGGTTTTTGAAAATCCACCCCAAATCCGATCCGTTGACATCCGCGGTGCATTTATGCTGAAGACGGTGAACCATTCACCGCCTTCACAAAAACGCTGTGAAGGCGGTGAATCAGTGTTTTTGTGAAGGCGGTGAATCATTCACCGCCTCTGTATATGCGCTGAAGGCGGTGAAACAGTGTACACTACCAACTTAGATATTTCACGAAAATCGGCTAAGTCTTCAGGGGGCTGGTGTAAATACTAAAGGCGCTGAACCATTTGGCGACTTTAACATAAATACTAAAAACGTTAAACCGTTCAGCATCTTTAGTATTACACTAAGGGCGCTGAACGATTCAGCGCCTTTAACATTACACTAAAGGTACTGATGATTCAGTACCTTTAGTGTAATGTTAAAGGCACTGAATAGCTCAGCGCCTTTAGCCACATTAGCAAACAATATTTTATTTCAACTCACAAAAATTAAATTTTGTACAACAAATTTCATAACAGGATGAAAATTTCAGCTAAAAGTACAACACGTTTCACAACATCCAGATATTGAGCTAAAACATTCAGAAATGATGTAGAACAATTTCATAACATTCAGAAATAACAGTTGAGTAACAACTAAAAAATATAATCACAAAAAAGTCAATAATACATCCTCAAACTCAAAATTGAGCTAAAACTCAATTTTGAGCTCGTCCTCTCCCTCGACGTCCTCGGCCATACCTGCGTCCACGCCCTCGCCCACGCCCACGCCCACGAGGAATAGCAAGCTCGATAATCAGTATATCATCAAGTTACTCGACGGCTGCCAACTGATCGAGCTCCTCGATAATACCACCATCATCATGCTCAGCAATATGCTGGATCTCCTGTGGCGATGATGACGATGGACGACGACGTGAATATGTCGAAACAAAAGATGTCCTTGATACAAGTGGCGGGAGCGACTCTGAAATCGAAGAAAATGTCGTAGGGGCCTGAATAGAAGGAGATGGAGATCGTGGCACCTGAAGGGACGTAAATAATTAATTAATTTGAATTTGAAGACTTAATTTGAATTTTCTAGTGATATGAAGGTACCTGATGACTCGAGAACGATGCGTGAGTACAATCTCCTCGTCCCTTTGAAACTCTGACAGTAGGTAATAGTGGTACATTTTGCAGTACCATTTGAATATTGCCGCGCATATTTGCCAGAATTTCGAATGTGATCGCACGCAACGGTTGATCATGCAATAACTGGCCTATAGTATCATCCATCTGTCGTAGTGTGTCGGCCTGCATTTTAATTTACAAATTAAATTTATATTAAATATACAAAATATGTTAAATTTAGATATATAAATTATTATACCAGTGCCCTCTCTATATGCCCACGAGGATGAAAAGTCGTCGGAGGACGCTGTACTGAACGAGATATCCATCTCCTCGTAATCGTCCAGCACCATTGCATGTATATGGATGCCGCATGCAGTAAGTGGAACGTCGACACGGAAACCTGAAATAACCGCCACATCCTGGAGTGTGACGGTCATCTCACCATGGCGAAAGTGGAACGTCTGGGTCTCCGGTCTCCACCTCTCGGCAAGGACGGCTAGTAAAGCCTGATCCAGCTCCACGCGTCTCAGGCGTGCTACCCCGTAGAATCCAGACTATCGGAGTAGATCTAGTACTGCTGGATGGTCAAGCTCCCACTGGTTGAGCTAACGCCCATGCTCTGAGAACTGCACACCACGATACCCCTGTAATGCAAAAAAATATAGTTAGCTCTTACATCAATTCAGCTTATTTGTATTATGATAAATATCAAATGAAATTTTATAGCTCTTATCGTAGTCCTGATAAATGCTGACCTATGGAGATGCTGCTGTGATAGGACCAACGGATCAACTGGTTCTGCGTCCTCGTGATCTGCCATCTGCAATATGTAATCTATATATCAATAACATAATAGCTAAACAAAACAAAATATTAAGACAAGATAAATAAAATTGTGGAAAGTCATATGCCGACGTCCTTGTTGCACTCTTTCTGTATTTTGTGGACAAGTGCTCCTATAATGGCCTGCTTGTTTACAAATGGAGCATGTTCCTCGTCGGCCACCCCCCTCGTCCATTTATTAGGAATACGTGTAGATCGTGGACGACCTTTCTTCCTTTGTATAAGAGGCGGTACAATCGGGGGGCCTTGGGGTCGTGGCTAGTGCCGTCTATCAGGAACATGATGAAAATGTGGTGCGTACGTTGCACGATAGCAGTCCGTACTATACCAAGCTAAACAAAAAATATGATAGTCTAATCATATTTGTGATGTACTACAAACTGCTAAGATATGCGAGCAAGGTATTCCCGTTATATGAAATTCACCACTTGAACATTCTGCATTTGTTCCATTCACGATCACTTTGAAGGCGAAATCTTCAGTATTGACTTCAAATTCCGTTAGTCCAAATCGTTCGACAAAATGTCCCCGCGTCGTATCCATACTTTCGTTAATTATTCTTTTTATTTTAGGGGTTAGCGCGCCCGTCATACTTTCACCGTCATCACGGCGCTTTAAAAAATATATATTAAGCTTATAAAAAGTAGCCACAACAAAAGTCGTGATAGGCAAACCACGACTGCCCTTAAGTACCCCATTTAACGATTCAGAAAGATTCGTAGTCATCAATCCATACCGGCGGCCTCCATCAAATGCCCTTGCCCAGTACTCTTTATATCTCTTAAGATCATGAACCCACTGCCAAGCATCGTGATCCAACACATCTAATTCTCCTCTCAGCTGATAATATTCCGTCGGTGTTGAAGCACTTCCAATCTTCCAGAATTTATCTAACAAAGTATCGTTTTTGAAGCGCTTATTCATATTTGCTTTTATGTGTCGAAGACACCAACGATGCGAGTAACCCTATCCTGGAGGATAGATAGTAGCCACTATTTCCCTCAATCCAGGAAATCGATCAGATATAAAACAAATGGCTCTATCGCGGATAACATAATGACGCATGTTTTGCATAAACCATCGCCAACTCCCAGCATTCTCTCCCTCACAAATTGCAAATGCCAAAGGATATAGTCCATTAGTTGCATTTGCAGCCGTCGCTATCAAAGCATGACCTTCGTATTTGCCGTATATATGTGTGGCATCAATACTCACTATCGGCCGAAAATGTGCGAATCCACGAATCGAATGTCCAAATGACCAAAAAACACGACCAAAGCGACAAATCCCATCAACGGACCACCTATGATCCAGACGCCATAGAATACCAGGATTAGATACCTTCAGCATAGTAAGATAACGAGGCAAGTCTGTGTATGACTGCTCCCAGCTCTTGTAAATAAGCTGTAACGCTTTACTCCTTGATTGCCAAGCCAAGCCTTCCAATATGTTATGTCAACATGGTAAGTCTCTCGCACCGTTTCTTGAATTTCTTTTGGCGTCATATTAAGTCTAGCCTTTAATGTCGGGAGAATCAATCGAGATATAAGGTTCGAATTACAATTACGGTGTGCCGTGTTCAGCATTGGAATTACACATGTGTGTGGACCAGCATATGTTTTTACCCTAAAGTACGTCGTATCTTTAGGTACCGAAGCATGTAATCTCCATGCATATCCCTCTATGAAGCATTTGACAGTGTAAGTCGTTCTAGTAGATTTCAATACTTTCATTTGTACATTATGATCAATATGCCACTGATCTAGAGCATTCAATAAAAATGCCTTATCACGAAAGATGCGCCCAACCCAAGTCCTGTCAATGCTAGGGAGACCAATATTGATTTGTCGAATATCACCCTCTGTAGGATCTACAACATACTAATTTATCTAATTATTATCTGTAGAAAAACGTTCTGGATGATCAACAAATTCAATTTTCTCGTCAGGATTGTCTACATATTCGTTGCTTATTTGTGGGTTGTCCATTTCATGGAAAACTGCATTTCCAAGATAATTTAACCCTCCATCATGATCATCATCTATATCAAATGATGGATCATTCAAATCGTCATCCTTACTACTATTCTGATCATCATTGATTGGTGAATCCTCATGATTAATATCGCTATCACCACCCCCGTCAACATTAGCATCTCCTTCGTCAATATTATCACCTCCTTCGTCAACATTAGTACCAAAATCATTAATAACAGGATTATTCCAATGTTCATAGGAAGTAGATAACCTGCAAATTTGGTAAAAATAAAATTCCAACATTACTAACTCCGCATCCCATTAATTTAAAATTAAATTTGATTTGTATTTACCCCCAATCATAAGGTTCTAGTTGTAAATGAGACATACTTGGTTCTAGACGGGAGGTCGTGCATTGTTCGCGTGAGGTCGTGCATTGTCCACGTGAGGTCGTGGCTTGCGTGTGAGTGGTCGTAGGTGGCACACATGTGGTCGTTGGTGGCACACTACTAGCCGAGTAAGGTACAACACTCTCAATAGGCGAATACTCACTTTCTCTGCAGTATATATAATGATTAAGTTCATTTAAATAATATTACAAATTACAGATTTATTATGTTATTTTACTAACCTTGTCATTCTTACACCACCTTCGCTTGGAATATTTTGATCACCCATTACATTGGCGGAAGGACCCACATAAATATAATTGTGGAGCATTCTCGTGTAATAACCTTGCAGTTCAAAATTCTCCGACGGATGTAGCTCTTTCTCAATGTATACCGACCCCGCCACACAACCAAAATTTTCAAATAATCCAATCATTCCCTCCAATAATTCATCATCTACTAGTTCGTGAGCTAAATATTCATTACCGACAGTGGGAATGAATAGTAAATTTTAAACGAAATTCTTCTTTTGTACAATTTGTTAAACGATACATTCTCATCTTGAAACTAGTATATGTAGAATCGGAACGTATCGCAATTAATTTTTTTCAACCGCCGACGTATTTTGGACCATTCTCATCGATAACTAACTGTCCATCTCAATGAATACTTAGTGACATACGACGATTAGCCATTTTAACTACAATATTAATACTACAATTGTGAGAGGGACAGTGAGAGCTTGAAGTGCTGATGAATTCAGCACTTCAAAATACTAATTTGAACTTCATAGTGAGAGAGAGCGACGGTGAGACCTCTCACTGTGAGATCTCATACTATAAAAGAGAGACATGGACAGTGAGAGATCCGTCTCTCTTGTTAAGGAATTTGTGTTGGCGTATTTCGTGAAAATGGTTAAGTCTTGAAGATTGAAGATGAAGAAGTTTGGATCATGTACCTCAATGTCAAGAAAGAAGAATTCAAAAGGATCAGGTACGTTTAACTAAATATTTTTGGTGATCCGAATACTTCTTATAGTGTAGAAACACTTGGAAGAATTTTTAATTGCATAAAAATCAAAAACTGGACATGGGACATGTTCAGGATCCGGATCAGGCATTACAATCCGGATCCCGAACATAGGATAGTTCATGCGCAATTCCAGTCCGGACCATGGTTACTTCAGTCCGGATCCCGAACGTGGAATTTGCAGGAATTGTATGAACGATCCGGATCGTGGAATTTCATCCGGATCCCGAAGGTATGTTTTTCTGGAAATCGTCTGTTTCGCTACGACATCCGGATCGCCATAATTCCAGTCCGGATCGCCGTCCTGAAAAATTTCCAGAAAAGGTTAGTTTTTGATCCTTATCTTCTTCCAATGGTTTCTAACCTATAAATAGACCCTATGATTCATTTTCTAGGGTAACGGCGAATAATAAAAAGACGGCCGAAATAGAAAAATCCACATATAGAGAAGAAAGGAAATCAATAGATTTAATTCTATGTTTCTTCATCTATATTGATTAATTTGATTCTAGGTTTTCAAACTCAGATTTTGAGTAGAATCAAATTAATGAATACTTAGATGGTATTTCCGATCTATTTCTAATCTAAGTATTCGGCGGATCATCACCACCCAAAAACAACGATTTACCCAAAATCGGCGCGTGGACTCGCGTGGCCTTGTGGATTCAAGGTGCAACCGCTCTCGTGGATTCGGAGCGAGGTACGTTCGTGGATTCGAAGCGTGCTACTGGGTGAAGACCGTGGATTCGGTCGGACGTCGTGGACTCGACGTTGGACGCTGTGGATTCAGCGTTGGGCGCAGATCGTGGATTCGAGAAGCGTTGTGGAGCGAGCGGAGAAGATCTACTAGGAGCGTATGGTAAAAGGTTGAGTCGTCTGTGAGTACGTTATATCACCTTGTACGTGTTTAATTCTAGTGGATTTCGCCGTGTTATCGGTCCCGTGGTTTTTTACTCCGGTTTGGAGTTTTTCCACGTAAAAATCTTGCGTGTTATTTTTATTTCCGCATTGGGTTTTATTGCGCAATGATTTTTTGAGTGTTTATTGTTTACACCTATTCACCCCCCTCTAGGTGTTTTTTCCCCTATTTAGATCCAATTAATATAACCCAACAAGTGGTATCAGAGCGGGAATAGGGTTGTAAACAATGGTTGAAGGTGGAAACATCAATCGACCCCCTTTCTTTGATGGAACAAATTATGCGTACTGGAAAGTACGGATGAAAGCCTTTTTAATTTCCATCGACGAAAGGGTGTGGCAATCAATTGAATTAGGATGGTCTAATCCAACTGAAATTATTGCTGATGTTCGCACCTTAAAACCTAGGTCGAAATGGACCAAGGAAGAGATTGATTCATCTTCTTACAATGGCAAAGGAATTAATGCTCTATTTAATGCTTTGTCACAAACTGAGTTCTCTCGCGTCTCGGCATGTGAGACTGCGAAAGAAATCTGGGATGTTCTTCAAGTTACGCATGAGGGAACTAACCTTGTGAAGATTCAGAAACTGCAAATGCTTACGAGCAAGTTTGACTCTATTTCTATGGCAGAAAATGAATCTTTCACAGACTATTACACACGATTGCAAGACATCGTGAACTCATGTGCTAACTTGGGAGAGAAGATTCCAGAATTTAAAGTTGTAAGAAAGATTTTAAGAACTCTTCCTGAACGATTTCGCCCGAAGGTCGCAGCCATTGAAACAATTAAACACCCGGACGAAATGCGTGTAGAAGAATTAGTTGGTGCACTTACAAACTTATGAAATGACATTTCCTACTAACTATTCTTCTGGAAAAGCATCCTCTTCTAAGTCTTCAGGTTACGCATTGAAATCAACTAAAGAAGAAGACGCGGATTCATCCTCCTCAGACGATGACGAGAACCTATCTATGGAGGACTTTGAGAAGCAGCTCGCTCTCTTGACAAGGAAGTTTCGCCGCAACTTTCGAAGGGGTAATTCAAGCAAAACTCCATCCTTCGAAAAGTCGAAGAAAGGCAAGGGTTCTTCAAGCTACAAGTCAAGAAAGCAAGAGAACTTCTCAAAGGATAAGAAAAGTTCAGAGGGACAAGTACAGTGCTTCAAATGTCGAGGCTACGGCCACATTGCAACGGAGTGTCCCAACAAGAATCCGGCAAAGAAGAAGGCGATGCAAGTCATCACCTGGGATGACAACTCAACGTCAAATGAGTCATCCTCAAGTGATGAAGAAGACAACGCAACGGCATTCCACGCGTCCACATCTTCACCCTTCATGTGCTTAATGGCAAGTACATCCGATTCATTGTCCAACTCCTCCCATGTTGAAAAGAATGCAACGGACGACGAATCGAGTAATTCTGAAGGTGAAGATTTTGCTCTTGCCTACCATAAACTTTTGAGGGATTCAAAGAAACTGGCAAAGCAAAACAAGGAGTTTGAGAGGGAGATTGCAGGATCTCGAAGAAGAAGTAAAAAGGGCAACTTCTCTCTCAAACGCTCTTGAAGTGGAAAGGGATAATCTGATTAAAGCAAATGTTTCCCTTCAAGAGTCCAATGAGCATTTCGAGAAGGAACATGTAAAATGGTGGATAAAGCGAATTACTTCTTGAAGCTCTACGGCGAGGCTCGACAGGAAAAAATGGAAATGACAAAGACCATTTTCCAACTCAAGGATGACTTAAAGCGATTTTCTTCTGGAAGGAGTAAGTTGGATAAGCTTCTTGGTCTTGGTCAAACAAATAAGTTCGGCCTCGGATACACTCAAACTGGAGACAGTCCAAGTTCGAGTGGGACAGTTTTTGTGCCTCAGTCGGTATCTCCTCCTCCGACACCGGAATTCACGACAAGCAACGACAACAAGCCTACTTCATCCTCTTCGGGATCGTCAAGCACTAAGGTATGTTTTCGTTGTGGCATTTCAGGGCACATAAGGAGAAATTGCAAGATCGGAGCCAAACGCACAACTCAAGCACCTCTTGCAACGACTACCAAAAAGGTGATTCCTCGGAAATCAAATGCAAATTTTTCGAAGGAAAAGAGCCTTGGTAGTTCACCGCTCAAGACGACATCATCAAGGAGCAGCAATCTTCAAACAAGACGCTTTCACCTAGGAAATAACTTCACGATCATTACCGACGCATTCCAAAAAGGTTTGGGTGCGCAAAGGTGAAATCTTCCCTTGTCTTGTTACTAATATTTCCTTGCATGCATATGATAGTTCGTCTTGGTATCTGGATAGCGGGTGTTCCCGTCACATGACCGGTGACAAAAACTGTTTTCAAACTTTTGAGAAAATCTCCGGAGGACTTGTTGTTTTCGGAGACGGTCGGTCTTCCAAAATTGTTGGAAAAGGAACGGTAGCTATTCCAGATGGCCCGGTTCTGAATAATGTGTTATTTGTTGAAGGCCTTAAGACTAACCTCATAAGCATAAGTCAACTTTGTGATAATGGTTATTCAGTTAATTTTTCATCTGATGAATGTACTGTAACTGATAAGGACCATGTTTTCTTTTTAAAAGGGGTTAGATCAGAAAACAATTGTTATGTAGTTCCTAATAAAATTTCTGAAAAATGTAACCTAGCTTCTTTGAAAAATGAAACACTTTGGCATGAAAGGCTAGGTCACATAAACTTTAAGGAACTTGCTAGAATTTCAAACAAAGATGTGGTCAAGGGGGTTCCTAAACTTTCTTTTGAACAAAACATTGTGTGTGGCGGTTGCCAAAAGGGAAAACAGTCTAGGACTGCACACAAGAACTTGAACCACATTGGTACAAAACGGCCTTTGGAACTTTTGCACATGGATTTAATGGGGCCAACTCGTCAACCATCTTTGGGAGGTAAATGGTATATTTTTTATTGGTTGATGATTTCTCTAGATATCTTGGGTAGCATTTTTAAAAGAGAAAGCTGATACTTTTGATTCTTTTCACGAGATTTGCCATCGTATTATGATTGAAAAGAATGAAAAGATTACTCGTGTTAGAAGTGATAGAGGTGGAGAATTCATAAATTCTAAATTCATTGATTTTTGCACTTCCAACGGCATTAAACATGAATTCTCAGCACCCTATACACCTCAACAGAATGGTGTAGTCGAGCGCAAAAACAGGGTCGTACAGGAGATGGCACGTGTTATGCTTCATAGCCGGAATTTACCGTTATATTTTTGGGCTGAAGCGGTGAACACTGCTGTCTATGTAATTAATCGAGTGTATTTGCGCCCAGGAACTTTAAATACACCATATGAACTATGGTTTTGTAGAAAACCTAATATCAAATATTTTCGTATCTTTGGGAGTCGGTGTTTTATTTTACGTGACCGCGAAAATCTTGGAAAATTTGACTCTCGAAGTGACGAAGGGATTTTCTTGGGTTATTCTACAAACAGTAGAGCATATCGAGTTTTTAACTTAGAATCTAAGACGATCGTAGAATCGATAAATGTTAAAGTAGATGAAGCTTTTCACTTTGCATCTGAAAAATCTACCCTCGATATCTCTCTTGATGATGATACACCTGCTAATGCATCTTCTCTAACAATTCTTTCGATAATAATGATGCATCTAACGGTTCTTCAAGTTTATCTGATGTGCAGGAATCATCTCATGTACCTCCGAGTACTCCGTTACCTCAAACGTTACGCATCTCCAAGGATCATCCTGAATCGAACATCATTGGAGACCCACAAGAAGGAGTTAGAACTCGGAGACAATTGGTTTGCGGATTCGCATGCTACGTATCCTCAATCGAACCAAAGAATGTCGATGAAGCTCTTCAGGATGACTACTGGATTGAAGCAATGCAGGAAGAGCTCCATCAATTCGAGCGAAACAAAGTCTGGGAATTAACGAAGCCTCCGAAGCAACACAATGTGATAGGTACCAAATGGATTTTCAAGAACAAGAAAAATGAAGATGGTACTATCATCAGGAACAAAGCAGGTTAGTTGCTCAAGGCTACTCTCAAGTAGAAGGTATAGACTTTGATGAAACTTTCGCCCCTGTAGCTAGACTCGAGTCCATTCGTATCTTATTTGCGATTGCTTGTCATTTTAAAATCAAATTATTTCAAATGGACGTTAAGAGCGCCTTTTTAAATGGGTTTTTAAATGAGGAAGTTTATGTGGCTCAACCGAAAGGTTTTGTGGACCATAAACTACCTAACCATGTTTTTCGTTTGAAAAAGGCTCTTTACGGTCTGAAACAAGCACCGCGAGCATGGTACGAAAGGTTGACAAAGCACCTTTTGGAAAAGGGCTATACTCGAGGGGGAGCTGACAGGACTCTCTTTGTGAAGCATTATCAAAATAATTTCATTGTAGCACAAATCTATGTCGATGACATTGTTTTTGCAACAAGAGATAATGATGCTTCTAAATTCGCGGAGACCATGGAAAGCGAATTTGAGATGTCCATGATGGGCGAATTGACATATTTTCTTGGATTACAAGTTAAACAAAGTGATGAAGGAATTCATTGTGTCAATCCAAGTATGCAATGGAGTTGGTCAAAAAGTTTGATTTAGAAAATTCTAAAGATTTTCCGACTCCAATGGGAACTAGCCATAAGGGACTTAGGAAGTAAATGTGAGAATGTAGACGAGAATTTTCGGCAGTATGATTAAGTCTAATAACGGCTGGTATGAAATACTATTGTTATGAAAGTTAGGAGAGTAAAGAATATTTGGAAGCGAGTTGGGGCCAAATCGGGATTAAAATGAGAATTCTGGAATTTTATTCGAGAAAGGGGGCCCAGATTTTTAGTGGAAAATTCACAGTGTCGGAAAATTCCGAGAAAATTACGGGAGCCCCGTAAATATGTTTTAAGATCATAGAAAAAGTTTCGCGTTGATCGGAGGCCGGATAGTGAGAACGGGCTCCGCCAACAGTGTCAGAAAATTCTGAGAAAATTTGGGGAGCTTCGTTATTATGTTTTAAGGTTACAGTAAAAATTTCGAGTTGATCGGATACCCGGATTGCGAGAACGGGATCCGCCAATGAATCTAGATACAGGGAGGTTTTGGGCTGGTGCGGAGACCCCGAAGGCAAAAAGTGACTTGTAGTTGTCTCAAATTGAATTAATTGGATTAATAGAGTGGGTATTAGAATGCATTTAATTAGTGGAATCAGATTTTTTTATTTCTTGTGCATTTACTGCTTGCCAACTACCCCTCACCCACCTCCCTTAATTAAGAAGCCCTCCACGTCATCGTCTTCTTCTCAATTTGAAAACAGGGGAAATGGGGGTGAAGCAGAGGATGGAAAGAATGAGAGAAAAGAAGGAAGATGGAGAAGATGGAGTAGTGAAATGGCTTGGTAATTGAAGATTTGGATAATGGAGTTGGTCTGGACCTACTACTGGAGGCCGTGTGGAACTGGGCGGCGCATGCGCGCGTCGAGCTCAACCTAGGTATGTTGCAGTTTTACCTTGTAGAGCTTGGGTGTTGCTCTCTTTTTAGTTTGGGTTTTATTTTTTTGGTGTGGACTAGTTGTCCACAACCCTGCAGGCGCCTGCGGGGGGGCTCGCCGCGCGGGCGCGCAAGGGCGCGCGCGCGGCTGGCCCTGTCGCTGCGCAGGCACACAGAGGTGCCGCGCGCGCGCGCGTGCTGCGCGGGCGCACCCAGGCGCCGCGCGCAGCAGCGCCAGGGCGCTGCGCGGGCGCCAGGGGCGCCGCGCGCAGCGGCTCCTGGGCGCTGCGCGGGCGCCCGGGGCGCCACGCGCAGCGGCGCCAGGGCTGCGGCTGCCTGCGCTGCGCGGGCGCCAGGAGGCGCCGCGCGCAGCAGGCCGCAGGCACTGCGCGGGCGCCATGGGCGCCGCGCGCAGTTCCTGCGGCCACCCTGCAGCGAGGCAAGTGCCGCGCGGCAGGTCTGGGTGCCGCGCTGCTGGCTGCGAGCGCGCTGGTGCCGCGCGGGCAGCGGCAGCGGCGGCGCGCATCGACGAGTTCGCCGGATGCCTTTCGCGCTGCCTTTTTGATGGCCGGAGCTAGTTTTGTTGGCGATCGCGCGGGTGGGCAAAGTTCTCACTGTTTTGGTTGTTCTTCTTCTTGCTTGTTGTGGTGCAGATTTTTCTTTTGATGGGGCTTGGCCGGATTGGAGTGTTTCCGCCACGCGGAGCCCGGGGAGCAAGATGGCTCGGAGGTGTGCTGCTTGTTGGCTGTTTTGAACAAGCTCATGTTGTGGATTTCTTTTATGAGTGTTTTAAGGATTGTGGAATTTTTGGAATGTGAGGCTGTGAGTGTGTGCCGTGGTTTTTGGGAGTTCTTATCAGACGAAAATGTGTGGGAAATGTGTGTGAGCTATGCTTATAGGCAGATGTTTGTTGGTTATGTTTGAAGGTGCTAGACTTAATTAATCTGATGTTTATGTGGGCAAGTATTTTAGAGATGCTGTGGGTATGTAGTGTGTATTGTGGGTGCTTGTGGGGGTAAGTGGATTTATGTGAATGTGTGGTGTGGGTTGTGGTAGCCTGTATGGTGTAGGTGGAAGTTTGGGATTTATGAGTGTGATACTAGTGTTGAGGGTGCTGGACTTGGGTTTAAAGTAATTTGTGTTAAGTGTGCATTCATTTATTAGTGTGCTGATATTATGGTGAACTTGATGATATGTGCAATTGGAATCTTTAAGTGTGTTGTTGGATTGAGGTGGTTTTTGTAAGTGAATTAGAGGATGATTTAATTGTGTGCTGCTTGTGAGCAGGGTGTGTATTTTTGGGAGATTGGGTGTGTTGTGGGCTTAAAAATTTGTGTATGCTATGTTTTCTTTGGTAATGAAAGGGAGGAAGTGATTTTGTGCTTTGAAGTGGGCTGTGAGCCTATGTGCATGTGAGCATAATGTTGGAGATGTATTTGAGGACTTTTGTATATTTGTGAGTGTGCTTTGGATTATTAGTGTTATAGGTGATATTGTGATCAGTGTGAACTTGTATGTAGCAGGTGGATTTATGGGATTTGGTGGTTATGTGAGCTTTAATTTATTTTGTGCTAAAGGGAGCAGCTTGTGTGTGTGTGGGGGTTGACTTAAGAAAATAATGTTTGGGTGAGCATGTAATTTTAATTAAGTTGTTAATAGGAGCTTGAAGAGTTTATGTGTTTTGAGTGAGCATTTGGAGCTGCTTGTGTGTTGAGGGAGTTTTGTAGGGTGTAAGTGGTTTGTGCAAATTGGATAAATGAGCATTTATTTTATGAGCGTGCAGATAATTTTGTCGCGCACCGTTTTGCGCGCCATCGCTAATATTATGCATTGTTTTGCATGCAGGGTTGGAAAAACGTGCACCGTTTTGCGTGCAGGTTTGGTGGCCGTGCACCGTTTCGCGTGCGGACCCGAGGGAAGTGCACCGTTTTGCGTGCAAGCTCGAGGAAACAAGAAGAATCGCACAGAGACCAATTGCAAGTGTCTACAAGCAATTGGGTACACTACAAGGTGGGGAATTCTGCCGAAATTGGGTGACCTCTCCCCTTGCTCCTTTGCTTTTCGATTCGAAGCATGATAGTAGCCTGTTAGAGGCGTTAGGTTGATCATGATTATGATTGCTTGTGTAGATGGATTCAGATGGAATAAGGGCAACTATTGGTTGCCAGAGATAGAGGAATAGATGTGTGTGTGCAAATTGACACAGAGATAAAGTGCAACTGTTGGTTGCCAAAGATACTTGATGAATATGCATGCGTAGAAGTAATTACTATTTGATGAATGAAATGAAATAATTGCATGTATGAGAAAGATTTGTTGATTATGAGCGTGATCATGTTAGGGTATAACCCTAGGAATCATGTGGCATTAAGGAAAAGGACATGTTGGTAGTAAGACTAGGAGAAAACCTAGATTCAGGGTTTAACGAGTGACATCAAACTTAGGAGTTATCCTAGGGAGGACGAGTGGCATGGTCTTAGGTGATAACCTAAGGACACTGGATAGAGTGATCAACATAGAGTCAGAGAACTCTAGGGTGTATATGGCATGGAACTTAGGTAAAGAGAACCTAAGGAGAATTAGTGTTCAACATAGAGTCAAGGAACTCTAAGATGAGTATGACATGGATCTTAGGTAAAGGAAACCTAAGGTGAATTAGAGATCAGCATAGAGTCAAGTTGACTCTGGGATTCAGTACGGAATCAAGAGAATAGAACAAGGGATCAAATGTGGAGATATGAAAGGGAAAACAAGAAAGTAGAGTCGTGTAACTCTAAGTTAATAGTGGAACAGGAAAATAGAGTTAAGTTAACTCTAGGATTCAATGAGAAATCAGGAAAATGGGATAAGATCCTAGGGTTAAAGAGTTTAACAGATATAACCCTAGAAAGTTATAGGGTGTATGGGCAAATGGACAATAACTTTAACTTCAATTTGAGTTAAAGAGATAAAAGAGAAATGTTTAAGAGTCCATGTGACTCTCTAGTTACCCGTGTGGCAAGACCCTGGGTAAGAGATGAAAAAGTGATTAATAAGCAAGACAATCAAATTGCTCAAGATAGAGCTAAAATTGGTTAATAAGCAAGACAAGCAAATTGCTTAAGATAAAGAGAATAAAAGAGGATATTAATGACGCCTTCGAATTTGAGACTCGTCAAGTGGAGCAGGACTCCATGGGCAGTGACCCGTCGGACGAGGTACTTTCGAAGGCTAAAAGTGAAAGCAAGGAGCTAAATGCTCAAAGAAAAGAGAAAGTGATTTGCCAGTGGCAAAAAGGGAGCTATAAGCTCGAATAAGAAAGGAAAGCAAGTGTTCAAAGGCAAAGAGGCTAAGAACTAATTAAAATGAAAAGAAAGAAAATATAAAGATAAAACGGGCGGACCTACGGTGAAACCAGCCCATGTTGGAGGTACGGGCAGTATCCCTCTCCCGGGTAGAGACCCGTTCGGGACGTTTCTTCCGTAGGACGGGGTAACACTTGCGGGTGTTATCGGCAACCTTAGAAATCTTATCTTATGGTAGCAGGACTACCGGGCTCGGGCCCGTTGGATAAGAATTTCTGAGGGTTAACTTGAACTAAAGCACCAGAATCTAAAGAATAAAGAAAAATAGAGTGGCCAAGGTGGCCGGGTTAGTTGGACCCAGTATACAGCGGCATAGTGGCCGAGTTGGTGCTTAGCAGCCTAGTGTGGCTAGACAGAGTAGTGCTGGGTAGATGGTTATACACAGATAGTGTAGTGATATGTTATATTGCATAGCTGCATATTGATGTTGAGGATTTTAGTTTCCTAGCACACTATTATTATTGCTTCCATTGGACCAAGTGGTGTAGGACACTCTCTCTCGGTGGTTGAACCCACTGGGAACTCGCTCGTAAGTTCTCACACCCCTTGGGTGACCCCCCACAGGTTCGGGAATGGATGCAGCGGTCGAGACAGATCAGATGCAGACGACAGCGAGGCATACGACAGGGGCAAGGGCCCAGCAGCATAGTGACCTAGAGGGTCTAGCAGAGGTATCCCTTTCTATGTATTTCTTGAGTGAACCTTGTATGGTGAGGAATTATGTAAAGGAAATGTAATAATTTTATTTGCAAGTTCAGAATTGTAAAGTGTAATAAGTTTAATTTATGGTTCACTCTTGTATGCTTTCATTTCCGCATTAACTGTTCGTTTATTAAATGAAAGTTTTAATTTATAGTGATTTTTAGTACTCTGATATTGAGCTTCCGCATACACTTGTTGTGTTATTATGGATGTTACCGTTCCTTTCGGGTAGAAAAAGGTTTTACCCGATTGGCGGGTCTGTTGGCGTGCCCGAACCGTACAAATTGGCGGACTCGGGGCGTGACAGATTAGAGTGGTATCAGAGCCTAGGAATAGTCCTAGGTGGTTAGCAACCTTAGGGAGACCTTAGGGATTAGCACGAGAGAGTGCGTGGGTAGTGGCGAAAGTACTTGATTGGGTTTTGTTGTTCCCAAAAAGGATGTTGGGACTGATTGAGGGCAACGAGCTTTCATTCTTCAAATATTACGTTGGGCGGCCGACGACGTAATGTTGGAAATGAAAAGGAGTACCCTCTTATACTTTCGCATTATTGGGTCGACGAGCCATTTTGACGGTATATAGACCGCGCGTTGCTCAAACGGCTAAGTTTGGGCTGGTTGTTTTGTTGTGGTGTGCATAGTAGCGATGACACCACATAGTGAAACGCACCTGATTTGACTCGAGTCACGTGAGGGCTCGGGGTCAAACGACGTATACGAGCTGCGATAGCAGGTGACCGCACTTGTTGGAGTGGTCCAACAGTAGGTCAGATTTCTTGCCGTCGGCGGGGATTTTCCGCCGACAGGAAGACAGATTCCGACGCCTAAGAGTGGCGTCAGCATGACAGTTGGAGCAGATAGATAGGCTCCAGGGGCTGATAGCGCAGCTGGCTGAGGCTTGTATAAATAACGCATGAGTGTACAGCGTCGCCGCATGTTGGGGCGACAGTATAGAGGGTGGCAGTGGCCACCGAGCTTTTGTCAGTGCACCCCGCACCTTCAGCAGGGGGTGTTATAAGCTTGTGTCAGCTAGTTGCGGGCAAAGTGTGGTCAGCGAGGTCCAGTGAGAGACCGACTCATGAAGAGAATGGTGATCGCTATATTGCGAGAACCAAGTAAATATGTCCTAAGGGTTAGGGCAAGAAAGATTTACGGGCCTGGCGGCGTGAGTTCGCCCTGATAACGGTAGTGACAGTGTGGCCTATATTTGTGGCTAAATTGCCGCATTGTGGGGTTGGTAAGCCCCGGGACAGGTTTCGAGATTCGAAAACCTCGCAAGTGAGCGGGAGTTTTGTGGCGCCGATTTGATGGATCGGTGTAACGGCAAGGATTGCCACCGTAGGATTCGCGTGTTAATCACCAGAGTTGGTGGACAGTTGTCGTGGTGCCTCAACCCAGTTGGGAGAGATGTACAGGAGTCATGCGCGTGTTTAAGCAAGTTGCTTAACATTCTGGATTTTACGATTTAGCGTGGGGGCAAAGGACGCCCAACTGTTTGGGTGCTCATGGAGCACAAGTATCGTTTAGCCAGAGAGAGCTGATTAGGTGGCGTATTAGCCTTTGCCCAGTGTGGCCAGAGTTGATATAGAGAGTTTGGGTCGTGGATTGACGACTTGTTAGTTGATTTTGCTCAGTGGAGCGTAGTGGTCGCGTGGCGACGATTAGCGGGTTCGCTTGTGGACGATCCGTGCCTGGACCATGTTTGTGGACTGTGGGCCTGTAGCCCAGTGGGCAGGCGCAGTCAGCTGTGAGAGACAGCGGCCCGAGACATGATGGCGGGGCATGATAGAGATTTGGTCGGGACGGTAGTCCGAGCGATGACCCGGGAACGTGGAATGCCACGTGTGAGCATTGAGGCTAGTAGTACACTGAGGTTAGTACACTGAGAGTGAGATATGACTAGGCTATAGAGCTAGTGGTGGTTGAGGTTTTGTAGCTCCTAGTGGGAGTGTTGGTGTAGAAATCCTAAGTGAGGATCTACCTGTATGGCGATTGGGTCTGTGTGCTAGTGAGAGCCATTATACAGAGTTGGACTAGTTGGGCTATAGGCCCCTATTGGACTGTGGTCTGTGGACCTATTAGTAGTCTGAGATATCGGGTTAGCTGATAACCCGTGGACTTAGAGCGCTAGCAGCGTGTGAGATAGTTGAGGACTTGTGGATTGGCCTTTTGCCCTCCACATTAGGCAGCGGAGTGATCGGAAAATGCGGTAAATGTAATTAGTTGCAGATGCAACCTCCTTGTGAAAGATAAAATGATCGCGGAATTAAAGTGAAGATTTCGCGAGAAGAGACTTCGCCATTTGTGGCAATTGAGAGAGAGCAAGTGCTCAACTGTGTCTTTCACCTATTTGGTGAAAGTGGCCAGACGCCAGGTCTGTGTTTGTCCCTAGATTGAGATAGGGATCCGAGAATGAGTTGCTCGTGTAGTCTCGGCGAGCGGGCAATTTGATGCCGGTCACGATGTACAGTGAGCCCAGTAGTGAGGGCAAGATTTCCTCCCTCTCGATCAAGTAGGAGTCGAGATGTGATTCAAGTTTCGAGGACGAAACTTATTTTAAGGGGGGTAGAATGTAATGTACCGAATTTTCGGCACATAAATAAATGTAAATAAAGGTGGTATGAAATACTATTGTTATGAAAGTTAGGAGAGTAAAGAATATTTGGAAGCGAGTTGGGGCCAAATCGGGATTAAAATGAGAATTCTGGAATTTTATTCGAGAAAGGGGGCCCAGATTTTTAGTGGAAAATTCACAGTGTCGGAAAATTCCGAGAAAATTACGGGAGCCCCGTAAATATGTTTTAAGATCATAGAAAAAGTTTCGCGTTGATCGGAGGCCGGATAGTGAGAACGGGCTCCGCCAACAGTGTCAGAAAATTCTGAGAAAATTTGGGGAGCTTCGTTATTATGTTTTAAGGTTACAGTAAAAATTTCGAGTTGATCGGATACCCGGATTGCGAGAACGGGATCCGCCAATGAATCTAGATACAGGGAGGTTTTGGGCTGGTGCGGAGACCCCGAAGGCAAAAAGTGACTTGTAGTTGTCTCAAATTGAATTAATTGGATTAATAGAGTGGGTATTAGAATGCATTTAATTAGTGGAATCAGATTTTTTTATTTCTTGTGCATTTACTGCTTGCCAACTACCCCTCACCCACCTCCCTTAATTAAGAAGCCCTCCACGTCATCGTCTTCTTCTCAATTTGAAAACAGGGGAAATGGGGGTGAAGCAGAGGATGGAAAGAATGAGAGAAAAGAAGGAAGATGGAGAAGATGGAGTAGTGAAATGGCTTGGTAATTGAAGATTTGGATAATGGAGTTGGTCTGGACCTACTACTGGAGGCCGTGTGGAACTGGGCGGCGCATGCGCGCGTCGAGCTCAACCTAGGTATGTTGCAGTTTTACCTTGTAGAGCTTGGGTGTTGCTCTCTTTTTAGTTTGGGTTTTATTTTTTTGGTGTGGACTAGTTGTCCACAACCCTGCAGGCGCCTGCGGGGGGGCTCGCCGCGCGGGCGCGCAAGGGCGCGCGCGCGGCTGGCCCTGTCGCTGCGCAGGCACACAGAGGTGCCGCGCGCGCGCGTGCTGCGCGGGCGCACCCAGGCGCCGCGCGCAGCAGCGCCAGGGCGCTGCGCGGTCGCCAGGGCGCCGCGCGCAGCGGCTCCTGGGCGCTGCGCGGGCGCCCGGGGCGCCACGCGCAGCGGCGCCAGGGCTGCGGCTGCCTGCGCTGCGCGGGCGCCAGGAGGCGCCGCGCGCAGCAGGCCGCAGGCACTGCGCGGGCGCCATGGGCGCCGCGCGCAGTTCCTGCGGCCACCCTGCAGCGAGGCAAGTGCCGCGCGGCAGGTCTGGGTGCCGCGCTGCTGGCTGCGAGCGCGCTGGTGCCGCGCGGGCAGCGGCAGCGGCGGCGCGCATCGACGAGTTCGCCGGATGCCTTTCGCGCTGCCTTTTTGATGGCCGGAGCTAGTTTTGTTGGCGATCGCGCGGGTGGGCAAAGTTCTCACTGTTTTGGTTGTTCTTCTTCTTGCTTGTTGTGGTGCAGATTTTTCTTTTGATGGGGCTTGGCCGGATTGGAGTGTTTCCGCCACGCGGAGCCCGGGGAGCAAGATGGCTCGGAGGTGTGCTGCTTGTTGGCTGTTTTGAACAAGCTCATGTTGTGGATTTCTTTTATGAGTGTTTTAAGGATTGTGGAATTTTTGGAATGTGAGGCTGTGAGTGTGTGCCGTGGTTTTTGGGAGTTCTTATCAGACGAAAATGTGTGGGAAATGTGTGTGAGCTATGCTTATAGGCAGATGTTTGTTGGTTATGTTTGAAGGTGCTAGACTTAATTAATCTGATGTTTATGTGGGCAAGTATTTTAGAGATGCTGTGGGTATGTAGTGTGTATTGTGGGTGCTTGTGGGGGTAAGTGGATTTATGTGAATGTGTGGTGTGGGTTGTGGTAGCCTGTATGGTGTAGGTGGAAGTTTGGGATTTATGAGTGTGATACTAATGTTGAGGGTGCTGGACTTGGGTTTAAAGTAATTTGTGTTAAGTGTGCATTCATTTATTAGTGTGCTGATATTATGGTGAACTTGATGATATGTGCAATTGGAATCTTTAAGTGTTGTTGGATTGAGGTGGTTTTTGTAAGTGAATTAGAGGATGATTTAATTGTGTGCTGCTTGTGAGCAGGGTGTGTATTTTTGGGAGATTGGTGTGTTGTGGGCTTAAAAATTGTGTATGCTATGTTTTCTTTGGTAATGAAAGGGAGGAAGTGATTTTGTGCTTTGAAGTGGGCTGTGAGCCTATGTGCATGTGAGCATAATGTTGGAGATGTATTTGAGGACTTTTGTATATTTGTGAGTGTGCTTTGGATTATTAGAGTGTTATAGGTGATATTGTGATCAGTGTGAACTTGTATGTAGCAGGTGGATTTATGGGATTTGGTGGTTATGTGAGCTTTAATTTATTTTGTGCTAAAGGGAGCAGCTTGTGTGTGTGTGGGGGTTGACTTAAGAAAATAATGTTTGGGTGAGCATGTAATTTTAATTAAGTTGTTAATAGGAGCTTGAAGAGTTTATGTGTTTTGAGTGAGCATTTGGAGCTGCTTGTGTGTTGAGGGAGTTTTGTAGGGTGTAAGTGGTTTGTGCAAATTGGATAAATGAGCATTTATTTTATGAGCGTGCAGATAATTTTGTCGCGCACCGTTTTGCGCGCCATCGCTAATATTATGCATTGTTTTGCATGCAGGGTTGGAAAAACGTGCACCGTTTTGCGTGCAGGTTTGGTGGCCGTGCACCGTTTCGCGTGCGGACCCGAGGGAAGTGCACCGTTTTGCGTGCAAGCTCGAGGAAACAAGAAGAATCGCACAGAGACCAATTGCAAGTGTCTACAAGCAATTGGGTACACTACAAGGTGGGGAATTCTGCCGAAATTGGGTGACCTCTCCCCTTGCTCCTTTGCTTTTCGATTCGAAGCATGATAGTAGCCTGTTAGAGGCGTTAGGTTGATCATGATTATGATTGCTTGTGTAGATGGATTCAGATGGAATAAGGGCAACTGTTGGTTGCCAGAGATAGAGGAATAGATGTGTGTGTGCAAATTGACACAGAGATAAAGTGCAACTGTTGGTTGCCAAAGATACTTGATGAATATGCATGCGTAGAAGTAATTACTATTTGATGAATGAAATGAAATAATTGCATGTATGAGAAAGATTTGTTGATTATGAGCGTGATCATGTTAGGGTATAACCCTAGGAATCATGTGCATTAAGGAAAAGGACATGTTGGTAGTAAGACTAGGAGAAAACCTAGATTCAGGGTTTAACGAGTGACATCAAACTTAGGAGTTATCCTAGGGAGGACGAGTGGCATGGTCTTATGTGATAACCTAAGGACACTGGATAGAGTGATCAACATAGAGTCAGAGAACTCTAGGGTGTATATGGCATGGAACTTAGGTAAAGAGAACCTAAGGAGAATTAGTGTTCAACATAGAGTCAAGGAACTCTAAGATGAGTATGACATGGATCTTAGGTAAAGGAAACCTAAGGTGAATTAGAGATCAGCATAGAGTCAAGTTGACTCTGGGATTCAGTAAGGAATCAAGAGAATAGAACAAGGGATCAAATGTGGAGATATGAAAGGGAAAACAAGAAAGTAGAGTCGTGTAACTCTAAGTTAATAGTGGAACAGGAAAATAGAGTTAAGTTAACTCTAGGATTCAATGAGAAATCAGGAAAAATGGGATAAGATCCTAGGGTTAAAGAGTTTAACAGATATAACCCTAGAAAGTTATAGGGTGTATGGGCAAATGGACAATAACTTTAACTTCAATTTGAGTTAAAGAGATAAAAGAGAAATGTTTAAGAGTCCATGTGACTCTCTAGTTACCCGTGTGGCAAGACCCTGGGTAAGAGATGAAAAAGTGATTAATAAGCAAGACAATCAAATTGCTCAAGATAGAGCTAAAATTGGTTAATAAGCAAGACAAGCAAATTGCTTAAGATAAAGAGAATAAAAGAGGATATTAATGACGCCTTCGAATTTGAGACTCGTCAAGTGGAGCAGGACTCCATGGGCAGTGACCCGTCGGACGAGGTACTTTCGAAGGGCTAAAAGTGAAAGCAAGGAGCTAAATGCTCAAAGAAAAGAGAAAGTGATTTGCCAGTGGCAAAAAGGGAGCTATAAGCTCGAATAAGAAAGGAAAGCAAGTGTTCAAAGGCAAAGAGGCTAAGAACTAATTAAAATGAAAAGAAAGAAAATATAAAGATAAAACGGGCGGACCTACGGTGAAACCAGCCCATGTTGGAGGTACGGGCAGTATCCCTCTCCCGGGTAGAGACCCGTTCGGGACGTTTCTTCCGTAGGACGGGGTAACACTTGCGGGTGTTATCGGCAACCTTAGAAATCTTATCTTATGGTAGCAGGACTACCGGGCTCGGGCCCGTTGGATAAGAATTTCTGAGGGTTAACTTGAACTAAAGCACCAGAATCTAAAGAATAAGAAAAATAGAGTGGCCAAGGTGGCCGGGTTAGTTGGACTCAGTATTCAGCGGCATAGTGGCCGAGTTGGTGCTTAGCAGCCTAGTGTGGCTAGACAGAGTAGTGCTGAGTAGATGGTTATACACAGATAGTGTAGAGATATGTTATATTGCATAGCTGCATATTGATGTTGAGGATTTTAGTTTCCTAGCACACTATTATTATTGCTTCCATTGGACCAAGTGGTGTAGGACACTCTCTCTCGGTGGTTGAACCCACTGGGAACTCGCTCGTAAGTTCTCACACCCCTTGGGTGACCCCCCACAGGTTCGGGAATGGATGCAGCGGTCGAGACAGATCAGATGCAGTCGACAGCGAGGCATACGACAGGGGCAAGGGCCCAGCAGCATAGTGACCTAGAGGGTCTAGCAGAGGTATCCCTTTCTATGTATTTCTTGAGTGAACCTTGTATGGTGAGGAATTATGTAAAGGAAATGTAATAATTTTATTTGCAAGTTCAGAATTGTAAAGTGTAATAAGTTTAATTTATGGTTCACTCTTGTATGCTTTCATTTCCGCATTAACTGTTCGTTTATTAAATGAAAGTTTTAATTTATAGTGATTTTTAGTACTCTGATATTGAGCTTCCGCATACACTTGTTGTGTTATTATGGATGTTACCGTTCCTTTCGGGTAGAAAAAGGTTTTACCCGATTGGCGGGTCTGTTGGCGTGCCCGAACCGTACAAATTGGCGGACTCGGGGCGTGACAGTAAATCTCTTAGTGAAAATGTAGACGAGAAGCTTTATCGCAGCTTGATTGGAAGTCTACTTTACCTCACGGCTAGTCGCCCGGAAATATCCTTTAGTGTTGGGATCTGCGCGAGATATCAGTCAGCACCAAAGGAGGCTCACCTGAAAGCGGTGAAACGGATCATCCGGTACGTCAAAGGAACCATACATTTCAGAATTTGGTATCCTATGGGAACAAGTCTTGACATTGTAGGATATTCAGATGCCGATTGGGCAGGATCTGTGGATGATCGGAAAAGTACGAGTGGTGCATATTTTTATCTTGGCCATTGCCTTGTTGCATGGCATAGTAAAAAGCAAAACTGCATTGCACTCTCGACTGCCGAAGCGGAATATATTTCAGCGTGTAGTTGTTCAACCCAACTCATTTGGATGAAAAGTGTGTTGAGCGACTTCCGAATTTCAGCAACTTCGGTAACAATTCTCTGTGACAACACCAGTGTTATAAATATTTCCAAAAACCCTGTGTACGTTGCACTCAAGAACAAAGCACATTGAACTTAGATATCATTTTCTAAGAGAGCTAGTTGAATCAAATATACTTCAACTTTCCTACATTTCAACTGAGGATCAATTAGCTGACATTTTAACAAAACCTCTGGATCAAAAATGATTTATTCATTTGCGTAAGGCAATTGGAATGCTTTCCTTGAAATAATCTCCTTTTGAAACCATTGCTTAGGTTAGGTTTTGTTTTGTGTTTTTGTTCATTATTTATGTTTGTACATAGTGTAAGGAAAGCAGATGCGCGTGCATGCGCATTTAATGCAGCGGAAATAAATTTTATGATCATAAATATGATCATATCATATATACCTTAACATCATAACATTTATGATATTACTGTATATATATAAATGTGTTACAAGATCATCTCGTGAGACACAAAAATTATTATTCTAATCTAATTAGAAGAAGGGTTAGAATTTCAACCTTTGTTGATTACCGAAATTGTCTGTCGGTTGATATTGGATCTGAACTTCCGGTCCTTTGAGCCGCACAACTGTCCGACCTCTATGTGTATCCACACAAGGCTTGTCACGCCCCGGGTGTAAACCAGAACCCGGGCTCGACCACAGATCCGCCGTGCACACGGTATTTCCCGTGTACACGAAGCGCTGGTAACCTGCTCAGATATAAGAAATAAGATAATGGAGCATAAAACAGAGCCAAACTAAAACTAATACATCTCAGACGAAAGCTGGAAAATAAATGTACAATAAAACTCTCAAATAAGTACATGTGTCTCTCCCAGCTCACGAAATAAATACAACCAGCTGGCCGGAGCCAGACCCAAAAATAAAGGAAAATACAACTGTCTGAGTGTACGGGGGATACATCAAAACTACAAAACTCGATACCGGGAAGCAGCTAGCTAATCAGCGATCCTCTTACCTCGATCCTGGGAAGAGGGTCCCGCAACTCCAGCAGATGACTCTGCAAAACAAAGGGGACAAAAGAAAGGAAAACAGTGGGGGTCAGAACTACTATAAAAACAGTAGCCTCCCCTAGTGGGTAGACCTCTAACTCGGACATGCCCACTAGGACTACTAGAGGCGGAGAAATAGAACAAGGGTGGTAAGCAATAAGTATAACTACTGATAAGGAAAGCTACCACTAATATGCCTCTAGATAATAAGCCAAAGAAGAGCTAAATGCATGCACCAGGGTGTAACTACCTACCTGGGTAACCCAATCTAGACACCGGTGAACACCGGTACTGCCTGCTATGCCTCCTATCACACACAACTCAGCGGCGGGATGCAGACCGGTTCCTGACCGACACGGTCCCATCCCAAAGGCAACAGACCGGCTCCTGACCGGCTCGATCTCAAGTACACACACTCCGGAGTGGCACTCGTGGGGAGCGACCCTCACGAGTGAAAATAAGTCGCCATAAGTAACCTGATAAGGTAGGACTGGACCAAGACTCTAATCAAGTGGGAAAAACGCATCCACTAAAGAAGTCCCGATCCCCTATCCCCAAATCTGATGCACTAATAACAGTCCGGTCAACCGCCCGAAATCCGCGGTTGCCGGAAGTACCCTGTCCTCAAACCTGCCTGTCCCCAAATCCCCAGAGTTGACTACACTATCCCAGTTTCCGCTCTAACCTGAGCATACTATCCCCTATGTCTAAGTGACTGGAGAAAAAATAAAACATGGTTTCTCCTAAGTCAGTTCCAGCATGATAGTGTAGCAGAAAAAGGTGGCATAACTAGGTGACCATACAAGCATGCCAAGTCCTTTATTTGATAAAACGATCTCAGTGTTCTAATTCTTGAATGAATCATATATAGTATGCCTTGTTTTAATAATTCAAGCACTAACATGCCCTTAGTTAATTCATACACATGCATAAGTCCCTCAAGGATACATAAAGCATAATATGGTTTAGCAGATTATTTCCAACAAATTAGACGATTAAACCTTTTTCAAGAAATACTAATTCACTGATAACTTGTCCTCTAAAGATGCAAGTGCTAACAACCAACCCGTACTTTCATACAAGCATGCTAGATTCGTTCCATTGATACAGTTTTCAACAGGATATAGGAAACACTCTTAGTATGCCTAGTGGGTGATCGAAAGTGAGAGGTAATAACGGTACCCACCTCGAGCGCTAAATCCTGATCCCCAAATCTGATGTCCTCACCTGGCCCAAACAACTCTATCGCACTGCACCACAATCCCCAAAGAGAGAATACACAAATTAATATAATAATCCATCCAAAACTGTCCAATTTTACAACAGTCCACTTTCTGCCTATTTTCACCTGCGAAAAATGCCCAGAAAAATCCAAGAAAAATACTGTCGCGATCCTCGCGACGAACCCGTCGAAACGAGTACCTGCACGCCCAAAACCGAGTTTTCTACGCTGAGATAAAAATCCGGCAAGAGAAACACCCCGAAACAAACTGTACAAAATTTCTGCATTACAGAATTACAGAGAAGGGAGATTTTCACCTTCGTGAAAAATCCAGGAAAATCTGAGAAAAATCCAGGAGATTCCTTGCGAAAAGTAGATGAAAATTGTCTTTTGAATCGCCTTGATCCGTTGCTTGTGCGCAAAGATACAGCTAGAACACTGCGGTGCTGTCCAAAAATCCGCGAAGAAAAATGGGTCAAATGGAAGCTCGGAAAACTCTAAGATCAGCACGGAAATCGAGGAAGCTCAAAACACAGAAGTTGAAGTCCTACCTGTCGAGAGTCCGATGGCGCAAGAATAGTCGAAAAAGGAGGTCGGGGTGAGTCGGGGGAGCCCAAACACTGAGAAGGGACGAAGCGGGTCGCCGGAGAACAAGCGTCGCGCCGCGCCGTAAAAACGTAAAACTCGGGATGCGTGCCTCCAAAAATCCTAGGACTCCACCAGAGAATAGAGATCAGAGAGAGGGAGAATTCTTCTGAGGAGCCCACAACGAAATGGAGTCCAAAAAGCCCAGAAAGAAAGCCTTGAAGCCTATTTATAGGCTCAGCCCAGCATGCTATTGAGCCGGATTCGGGCGCAAGAATTCGGGCGCCCGAATCCGCCCAATAGGTCGGACAGCCCCCCGTCCGACGCGCCTGGATGTTCCTGCGCATGCCACGTACCCCACAAACAGCGGACAGCGAAAAGGGCGGCAGGGAACGCGCCGCGTGGCCACCACTTGGTCAAAGCGATAGGTACGGTCCGCCAATCGCGGGCCGACGCGTGGCGGTACTCGAGCGCGGCCGACAGCGCGCCTGGCGCCTCTGCGCGCACGCGCCCCGAGGCGCCGCCTGCGCACACCGTGGACCGTGCCGCCGTGAGCTAGCCAGTCGCATGCCTTCACGTGGCATACACCCGGTCCACCGAAGCCGCGGAAAATTTCCCTGGACCGCGTCACTTGCGCCCGCCATTCCGGACGCACCATGTGTCCCGCCAATGGTCCATACACCCGCCGCGCAACCCCGTGGACCGAGCTGCGTGGGCCGGCCAATAACAGGCCGCCACGTGGCTCCAGGTCAGTCCCATCATATGTAATTTCAATTAATATGTTAATATAACCTTAATATGTTAATTGATTAAGTTAAATGCAATTAAAACCTTTCTATTAATTACATATTAACTTAATTAATTAACCATCATAAAACTAAATAACAATAATAATAACAGTATATCAATTATATACATGTGTGGTCCCAATTATTATCATCACAAATTATTTTCATACATCATATGTATGAAATATAAATTTTCAAAAAACTTGCATAGGCATTCGCATTAGGGTTAACTCATGTAACCCTAAATCTAAATCAACAATAGGAATAATTTTTGTGGCTGCACGAGGGTGTCTCTGATACCACTGTAAGGAAAGCAGATGCGCGTGCATGCGCATTTAATGCAGCGGAAATAAATTTTATGATCATAAATATGATCATATCATATATACCTTAACATCATAACATTTATGATATTACTGTATATATATAAATGTGTTACAAGATCATCTCGTGAGACACACAAAAATTATTATTCTAATCTAATTAGAAGAAGGGTTAGAATTTCAACCTTTGTTGATTACCGAAATTGTCTGTCGGTTGATATTGGATCTGAACTTCCGGTCCTTTGAGCCGCACAACTGTCCGACCTCTATGTGTATCCACACAAGGCTGCTACGGGATTTGTGCTTCACACAATATAATCTCGAAACTCCTTTCGTGATTTCTTGTATCAATGTGGAGAATAATTAATCCTCAAATTGTGCTAGCAATTTTAAGAGGATTAACTATAATATAGAGACCAATTATTATAGGGAAAACTTTCTCTTATAATTACAAGAGGGCTTTATATGATTGGATCAATGACTATTTTTTCTTTTCTCTCGATCTTCACTTTTTCGCATGATTGAGGGAGATTACTTTCTCCTCTTTTATAGGCTTAAGAGCCATAAATAGGAGAAAAGCAAACTCCACTCATAGTTGGCAAAATGGAAGAAAAAAAAACTAAAGAAACCATCACCATAAATGAGAGGAAGTAAACTCCTCTCATTTAATAGATGGAAATGAGAGAAGCTAAGGAAAGAAGAGAAAGAAGTTTTCTTTTCCTTTCAATTAATTGTGCCGTTAATAGAGTAGTGAACGCATGAGTTCACTTTTCTTTCTCTTTAATTAATCAAACAATGATTAATTATATTAAGAGAGAGAGAAATAGTTTGTAAGTTTTTTTTTTTTTGTTTCCCGTATACATTTACATATATATATATATATATTATATATATATATATATATATATATATATATATATATATATATATATATATATATATATATATATTGCTAACTAGCTTAGCAAATAACAAATACTTCGTTATTTAAGCAAAATGGTCTCTATAAATTCTCCAAGCACAAATCACACGCAACCTTTATTGTGTGTGACCACATAGGTTCAATTCTACCTGGTTGTGAGATGTGACGCTAAACTCTTTTAGTGTCACCATCGAAACTCTTTTCGATGGACCAAAATATTTTTGACTCTCCCAATTGATTGTGATTAATTATCTTTAATCACTCATGTGGGTCCCACAATCTACGAGTGACACCTAGCAGTATGTCGCGGCAATCCAAGTAGAATGAATAATAGACTAAACCTCTAGGTGTAGTTACCGTGTGATTAAATCCTTCTATCACTTGTCCTACTTGAGCCGAGGTTATGGATAACTCGTCAAACCCCATTACTCAATTATATATCTTATCTGATCATTACCCGATATATGAAAACTCCTTTTCATAAAATCACACAGCCTTAGCCAAGGGCTTTTATATCTTAAAGAATAGATAGTATAGGATAGTTACCTCTCTACCGAGGGTGATAGATTCCATCTTGACACACACCTATCTTTACGCATGACCCACTGTAGCCAACATGTGTTGACTTTAACTCATAATTAGGGTATAAAGTATTTACACAGTCAAACTACTGTAACCTATACGTAAGATAACCGTGGTGCCTCAGGTCAAAGGATCACTCACACCACTACAGTATGGAACAATTTACTGACGAGTAAGTAGACATCCATGTGATTGTTCATAATTGGTCACGCTCAGTGAAAATGTTCTCCAACATTCACCTGTATACTTGCTCTAGTGTCACCACACTAATGACTTAAGACTCGTCATCCCATAAGGAAAGCACAATATACACTGATCTAACCGGATTTATCACCGCCCTCGTGATAATCCTATGATCAGGAGCATTTAATAATTAATTACAAAAGAATACATGTCTTAAATTCCAAACATCTTAGGAATATGATTCTTTTACCATTAATTCTAAGGACGATTCATATATATATATATATATATATATATATATATATATATATATATAATATATATATATACTTGACAATAATATGAATGAATAAATGCCAATTTATTAATTTAATGAAAGATATAAAGATACAAACCCTATAGTTGTATCACCGATTGGCTTATAGGGCATATAACTAACAATCTCCCACTTGCATTAAAGCCAATCACCCATATAACGTAGACCCATTTTCTCAAGATGGCCTTCCAGCTTTTGTTGAGTGAGTGCTTTGGTTAGTGGGTCTGCTACATTGTCAGCAGAAGCAACCTTTTGTATGAGTATTTTATTCCTTTCAATATAATCTCTGATTATATGATATCGCCGTTCAATATGCTTGGATTTCTGATGAGATCTTGGCTCCTTAGCTAATGCTATGGCGCTATTATTGTCACAGAAAAGCGGCGTTGGTTCCTTAATAGTTGGAATCACACCGAGTTCTGCAACGAACTTTCTGATCCAAACACATTCCTTTGAGGCTTCTGATGCAGCAATATATTCTGCCTCCATGGTGGAATCGGCAGTCGTTGCTTGTTTGGAACTTTTCCAAATAATGGATTCTCCATTACATATGAATAAATACCCTGATGTAGATTTCTATCATCAACATCTGACATAAAATCAGAATCTGTGAAGCCTTCTAGCTTCAACTCACCACCTCCAAAGACTAGGCACATATCCTTGGTTCTTCTTAAATACTTAAGGATATTTTTAACTGCAACCCAGTTTCCATACCCGGGTTAGATTGATATCTACTTGTGACACTCACAGCTTGTGCGATATCAGGTCTTGTACATAGCATTGCATACATTAGACTCCCAACAGCTGAAGCATATGGAATTCTATTCATACATTCTCTTTCCTCAGGTGTTTTAGGACACATCTTCTTGGAAAGATAGATTCCATGTCTGAGAGGTAATAGACCTCTTTTGGAATTTTCCATACCGAATCTCTTCAGTACTTCCTCTATGTACATTCTTTGAGATAGGCCAAGCAACCGTCTAGACCTGTCTCTATAGACCTTTATACCTAAAATATAGGATGCATCGCCTAAGTCTTTCATGGAGAAATTCTGAGATAGCCACAATTTGACCGATGACATCATCCCAATGTCATTCCCAATTAAAAGTATATCATCCACATACAATATGAGAAATGTGACAGCACTCCCACTAGTCTTTTTGTACACACATGGTTCTTCCTCGTTTCTAGTGAAATCAAACGATTTGATTGCATCATTAAAACGAGTGTTCCAACTCCGAGATGCTTGCTTTAATCCATATATGGATCTCTGAAGCTTGCACACTTTGTGATTATCATTGCTAGAGATGAAACCTTGAGGCTGTTCCATATATATGTCTTCCTCAAGATATCCATTAAGGAAAGCAGTTTTCACATCCATCTGCCATATTTCATAATCATAATGTGCAGCTATAGCTAGTAAGGTTCGAATGGATTTTAACATGGCCACTGGCGAGAAGGTCTCCTGATAATCAATACCTTCTCGTTGACTATAACCTTTCGCCACAAGCCTTGCTTTATAGGTCTCAACCTTTCCATTTGAACCAATTTTTCTCTTGAAGATCCATTTACATCCAATGGGTACTATACCCACTGGTAAATCTTCTAGAGTCCAAACCTTATTGGAATACATGAAGTCCATTTCAGACTTCATAGCTTCCTTCCATCTCTCAGAGTCGATGTCTAACATCGCCTCTTTATAGCTAGTAGGATCATGTCTATGATCTTTATCTCCCATTAAGAACATTTCTTTTACCTTCTCAACGACAAATCCTAAATATCTGTCTGGAGGTTGGGAAACTCTACTAGATCTTCGAAGTGGTTGTATGTACAATGGTTCTGATTGAGTAGAGATTTTTGGTCGATTATTATAGATTTGTTGCTCATCAGAGACATTCTCATTGAGCTCTATTTTTCTCCCACTACCTCCTTCTTGAATGAATAGTTTCTCAAGAAAAGAGGCATGCCGACTCACAATAATATTCGGGAAAATAGAAATAGTATCCCAATGATTCTTTAGGATAACCAATGAATCTACCTTTATCCGACCTTGCTTCCAATTTGTCTGTCTTCAGCTTCTTATTTGACTATTTAGTCGAGTATGAAATCGAGATCAATCTTTGGTTGAGTTCTTTATATTTTAAATAATTGATAGCCAATTGAGGGGGAGTCAAAGAAAAGTGTTATGCTCAAAAAATATGGAAAGAGTTATATCCCAATGAGGAGTGTAAAAACTACCACCACATAGAGGAAAGAGCTACCACCTCGGTCGTCCGAGTACTGTGTGCAGCCACCACATGTTTACCGAGCATGGTTTTTCAAGTTGATTAAATAAAATGCATTATGAAATACTTGACTCTGTCAGATTTCAAGGTTGGTATAAGGTGGGAATTTTAATGAAAGATGCTCAAAGAGCCACTCTCTTCAACAAATTAACTAGATACATTATCAAACATATTTGGGATTTCAAACATCTATTGATCTTGGTATTTCATTTTCTTTACCAAATTGATGATTTGATAAATGCATTACTCATAAGATCATATTAGATGTGGTTGAACTTGTTCAACTTTAAGGGATTTAATTTTTATAAATTTTCGTTTCATTATTTAGATATTTTTGATAGATCTTGCATAATCTATTTCTTGTTATATGAAACGATAATTTTCATTTAAAGTTGATACACAAAAGTGCTTACAATCTTTTTCTGAATTTTCTAAAATTTTTTTGAATTTTTCTGAAGAAAAAGGTTGAAGCCGGTCCGGACTGGACAATCCGATCCGGACCCCGAACGCAGGTATTCCTGCGGGTAGCCGATCCGGACTAGATTCTTGAGGCAGTCCGGACCGCGGCTAGGGTTTTATATAGAATAAAAGGGTTTTGATTTCTTTTTACTTCAATCTTTTGTTCCTAAGTCTCCAGACCTTCTCTCTCTAGAAAGCAACGATTTTGGAGCCTTCCCAACCCAACTTCTTCGATTCAAAGTGAGTTCTTATGATCAAAAACTCGTTTTTTCACAGTTTTTTCTCATTTTGCTCAAAACGTGATTGAAAAATTTGTATCTTTTTTCGTTGAGATTGGTTTTTGATCAAATTTCTTTTGAAATAAGAACTCTGAGTAGATTAGTTTTGATTATGTGCTAGGTTTTCTCTAATAAACGAATTTTTTAGACTTTTCGATTTCAAAAATTTCGGTGTTTTAGGGCATATATGAGAAGTTTTAAAAATCATGGCATTGATCTCTTTTAAATCTCTTTTTGCAAAACTAATTTGATTCCTAGTCTCTCTCACGATAATGATTTGTTGGGTACAAATTTTTCAATTATTAAAAATTAACCATTTTTTCGTGTTCTTGAGTTGTTGCTCACAGGATTCTCTTC
>CM054931.1:18004389-18071378 GCA_029168755.2 Tillandsia fasciculata | reverse complement strand
GCTTTTGATCATGAAAACTTACTTGAATCCGAAGAACTTTGAGTTTTGAAGCACCAGGAAGCAAGAATCTAGAGAGAGAAACTCTAGAGCTTGAAAACCAGAAATTAGGGTAAAAGAAATCGATCTGAAAGTTTCTATATAAAACCCTAGCCGTGATCCGGATCGGCCGAGAATGTGATCCGGATCGGCCACCGCAGGAAAATCCTGCGTTCGGGATCCGGATCACTTGCCCCGATCCGGATCGGCTCAACCTTTCTTCAGAAAAATTAAGAAAAATACATAAAATCCAGAAAAAGTATGTAAGCACATTACCATGTCAACTTTAAACAAATGACATCGTTTCATACAACAAGAAATAGATTATGAAAATCTATCAAAAATATCCAAAAATGAAACGAAAATTTACGAAAGTTAAAACACTTAAAGTTGAACAACTTCAATTACATCTATCCTGATCCTATGTGTAATGCCTTTATCAAATCATCAATTTTAGCAAAGAAAATGAAGTACCAAGATCAATAGATGTTTGAAATCCCAGATAAGTTAGATAATATATCTAGACAATCTGTTGAAGGAGTGGCTCTTTGAGCATCTTAAATCAAAAATCCCACCTTATACCAACCATGAAATACGACTGAGTCAAGTATTTCAATATGAGTTTCATCAACAATTTTTCAAACAAAAATTTGCTTTTCATTCATGGAGTATCTTTTTTTTCATTTTCTCCATGTGGTGGTAGTTTTCACACTCCTCATGGGATGTAACTCTTTCCACATCTTTTGAGCATTTCACATTTCATTGACTCCCCCTCAATTGGCTATCAATTATATAATATATAAGGTATTCAACCAAACCATTGATCTCGAATTCATACTCGACTAAGCAATCAAATATGATAATGACTATACCAAGAGATCATTGAGAGAGAAATTGACTTTGATCACAGAAAAGATGGTTTAATTAACGTAAATGATCATTGCAACATTGAAATATTATGACATCAAAAGCATAATAATTTTCTAAATGCATAAAAGGATGCAATTAAAGTCAATTATGATTTATGCTCAATTAGTGTGCTATGTACAGAACATAGATAAAGAACAAAACAAAACCAAAAACAAAAACAAAACCTAATCTAAGCAAAGGTTTCAAAAGAGTTTATTTCAAGGAAAGCATGCCAATTGCTTTACGCAAGTGAATAAAACGTTTTTGATCCAAAGGTTTTGTTAAGATGTCGGCTAATTGATCCTCAGTTGAAATGTACGACAGTTGAAGAATGTTTGATTCAACTAGCTCTCTAAGAAAATGATATCTAAGTTCAATATGTTTTGTTCTAGAGTGCAACACAGGGTTTTTAGAAATGTTAATAGCACTAGTGTTGTCACATAAAATGGTTACCGAAGATGTTGAAATCCGGAAATCGCTCAACACGCTCTTCATCCAAATCAATTGGTTGAGCAACTTCCTGCAGAAATGTACTCCGCTTCGGCAGTCGAGAGTGCTATGCAGTTCTGTTTTTACTGTGCCATGCAACAAGGCAGTGGCCAAGATAGAAGCATGCACCACTCGTGCTTTTCCGGTCATCCACCGATCCAGCCCAATCGGCATCTGAGTATCCAACAATATCCAAAGTCGTTCCCATAGGATACCAAATTCCGAAATTGATTGTACCTTTGATATACCGGATGATCCGTTTCACCGCTTTCAGGTGAACCTCCTTC
The DNA here is from genome assembly GCA_029168755.2 of Tillandsia fasciculata. Lineage (NCBI taxonomy): Eukaryota > Viridiplantae > Streptophyta > Magnoliopsida > Poales > Bromeliaceae > Tillandsia > Tillandsia fasciculata. The sequence continues at coordinate 18,069,657 of CM054931.1, read as the reverse complement.
GGTGCTGATTGATATCTCGCACAAATCCCAACACTGAAGGATATATCCGGGCGACTAGCCGTGAGATATAGTAGACTTCCAATCATACTGCGGTACAGTTTCTCGTCTACATTCTCACTTTGTGATTCACTTCCAAGTCCCTTATGGCTAGTTCCCATTGGAGTTGGAAAATCCTTAGAATTTTCAAGATCAAACTTTTTGACCAACTCCAGTGCATACTTGGATTGACACAAGTGAATTCCTTCATCGTTTGCTTAACTTGTAATCCAAGAAAATAATTCAACTCGCCCATCATGGACATCTCAAATTCGCTTTCCATGGTCTCCGCGAATTTAGAAGCATCATTATCTCTGTTGCTCCAAAAACAATGTCATCAACATAGATTTGAGCAACTATGAAATTGTTTTGATAATGCTTCACAAAGAGAGTCCTGTCAGCTCCCCCTCGAGTGTAGCCCTTTTCCAAAAGGTGCTTTGTCAACCTTTCGTACCATGCTCGCGGTGCTTGTTTCAGACCGTAAAGAGCCTTTTTCAGACGAAAAACATGGTTAGGTAGTTTATGATCCACAAAACCTTTCGGTTGAGCTACATAAACTTCCTCATTTAAAAATCCATTTAAAAAGGCGCTCTTAACGTCCATTTGAAATAATCTGATTTTAAAATGACAAGCGATCGCAAACAATATACGAATGGACTCGAGTCTAGCTACAGGGGCGAAGGTTTCATCAAAGTCTATACCTTCTACTTGAGAATAGCCTTGAGCAACTAACCTTGCTTTGTTCCTGATGATAGTACCTTCTTCGTTTTTCTTGTTCTTGAAGATCCATTTGGTACCTATCACATTGTGTTGCTTCGGAGGCTTCGTCAGTTCCCAGACTTTGTTTCGCTCGAATTGATGGAGCTCTTCCTGCATTGCTTTAATCCAGTAATCATCTTGGAGAGCTTCATCAACATTCCTTGGTTCGATTTGAGATACATAGCATGCAAATCCGCAAACCAATTGTCTCCGTGTTCTAACTCCTTCTTGTGGATCTCCAATTATGTTCGATTCAGGGTGATCCTTGGAGATGCGTAACGTTTGAGGTAGAGGAGTAGGCGGAGGTACACGAGATGATTCCTGCACATCAGATAAGCTTGAAGAACCGTTAGATGCATCAACATTATTATCGAAAGAATTGTTAGAAGAAGATGCATTAGCAGGTGTATCATCATCAAGAGAGATATCGAGGGTAGATTTTTCAGATTCAAATGAAAAGCTTCATCTACCTTAACATTTATCGATTCTACGATCGTCTTAGATTCTAAGTTAAAAACTCGATATGCTCTGCTGTTTGTAGAATAACCTAAGAAAATCCCTTCGTCACTTCGAGAGTCAAATTTTCCAAGATTTCACGATCACGTAAAATAAAACACCGACTCCCAAAAATGCGAAAATATTTGATGTTAGGTTTTCTACAAAACCAAAGTTCATATGGTGTATTCAAAGTCCCCGGGCGCAAATACACTCGATTGATAACATAAACAGCAGTGTTCACCGCTTCAGCCCAAAAAATAAAGGTAAGTTCCGGCTGTGAAGCATAACACGTGCCATTTCCTGTACGACCCTGTTTTTGCGCTCGACTACACCATTTTGTTGAGGTGTGTAAGGTGCGGAGAATTCATGTTTAATGCCATTAGAAGTGCAAAAATCAATGAATTTGGAATTTATGAATTCCCCACCTCTATCACTCCTAACTCGAGTAATCCTTTCATTCTTTTCAATCATAATACGATTGCAGATTTCGAGAAAAGAATCAAAGGTATCAGCTTTTTCTTTTAAGAAAGGCTACCCAAGTATATCTAGAAAAATCATCAACCAACAAGAAAATATACCATTTACCTCCCAGAGATGGTTGACGAGTTGGCCCCATTAAGTCCATATGCAAAAGTTCCAATGGCCGTTTTGTACCTATGTGGTTCAAATTCTTGTGTGCAGTCCTAGACTGTTTTCCCTTTTGGCAACCGCCACACACAAGGTTTTGTTCAAAAGAAAGTTTCGGAACCCCCTTGACCACATCTTTATTTGAAATTCTAGCAAGTTCCTTAAAGTTTATGTGACCTAGCCTTTCATGCCAAAGTGTTTCATTTTTCAAAGATGCTAGGTTACATTTTTCAGAAATCTTAGAAGGAACTACATAACAATTGTTTTCTGATCTAACCCCCTTTAAAAAGAAAGCATGGTTCATGTCAGTTACAGTGCATTTATCAGATGAAAAATTAACTGAATAACCACTATCACACAGTTGACTTATGCTTATGAGGTTAGTCTTAAGGCCATGAACAAATAATACATTATCTAGAACCGGGCCATCTGGAATAGCTACCGTTCCCTTTCCAACAATTTTGGAAGACCGACCATCTCCGAAAACAACAAGTCCTCCGGAGTTTTTCTCAAATGTTTGAAAACAGTTTTTATCGCCGGTCATATGACGGGAACACCCGCTATCCAGGTACCAAGACGAACTATCATATGCATGCAAGGAAACATTGGTAGCAAGACAGGGAAAGATTTCACCTTTGCGCACCCAAACCTTTTTGGAGTGCGTCGGTAATGGTCGTGAAGTTGATTTCCTAGGTGAGAGCGTCTTGCTTGAAGAATTGCTGCTCCTTGATGATGTCGTCTTGAGCGGTGTACTACCAAGGCTCTTTTCCGTCAATTGATTGCAGTTGTTTTCCGAGGAATAGCCCTTTTGGTAGTCATTGCAAGATGTTCTTGAGGTGTGCGTTTGGCTCCAGTCTTGCAATTTCTTCTTATGTGCCCTGAAATGCCACAACGAAAACATACCTTGGTTCTTGTCGATTCCGAAGGAAGATGTAGTAGGTTCGTTGTCGTTGCTTGTCGTGAACACCGGTGTCGGAGGAGGAGATACCGACTGAGGCACAAATACTGTACCACTCGAACTTGGAATGTCTCCAGTTTGAGTGTATCCGAGGCCGAACTTGTTTCTTTGACCGAGACCAAGAAGTCTGTCCAACTTACTCCTTCCAGAAGAAAATCTCTGTAAGTCATCCTTTAGTTGGCGTATGGTCTCCGTCATTTCCAATTTTTCCTGTCGAGCCTCGCCGTTGAGCTTCAAGAAGTAATTCGCTTTGTTCACCATATCTATATAATTCTTCTCGAAATGCTCATTGGACTCTTGAAGGGAAACATTTGTCTTAATCAGATTGTCCCTTTCCACTTCAAGATCGGTTGAGATAGAGGTTACTCTTTTTACTTCATCTTCAAGATCCTGTAATCTCTCTTTCAACCCCTTGTTTTGCTTAGCCAGTTTCTTTGAATCCCTCAAAAGCTTATGGTAGGCTAAAACAAAATCTTCACCTTCCGAATCATCTGATTCATCGTCCGTTGCAATCTTTTCAACAGTGGAGTTGGACAGTGAGTCGGATGTACTTGCCATTAAGCACATGAAGGGAGAAGATGTAGTGGACGCGTGGAAAGCTGTCGCGTTGTCTTCTTCATCACTTGACGATGACTCATTTGACGTGGAGTTGTCATCCCAAGTAACGACTTGCATCGCTTTCTTCTTTGCCGGATTCTTGTTGGGACATTCCGTTGCTATGTGGCCGTAGCCTCGACATTTGAAACACTGAACTTGTCCCTCAGAACTTTTCTTATCCTTTGAGAAGTTCTCTTGGCTTCTTGACTTGTAACTTGAGGAACCCTTGCCTTTCTTCGACTTTCCGAAGGATGAGTTTTGCTTGAATTTCCCCTTCGAAAGTTGCGGCGAAACTTCCTTGTCAAGAGAGCGAGCTGCTTCTCAAAGTCCTCCATAGAAATGTTCTCGTCGTCGTCCGAGGAGGATGAATCCGCGTCTTCTTCTTTAGTTGATTTCAATGCGTAACCTGAAGACTTAGAAGAGGATGCCTTTCCAGAAGAATAGTTAGTAGGAAAAGTCATTTCATAAGTTTGTAAAGCACCTACTAATTCTTCTACACGCATTTCGTCCGGGTGTTTAATTGTTTCAATGGCTGCAACCTTCGGGCGAAATCGTTCAGGAAGAGTTCTTAGAATTTTTCTTACAACTTTAAATTCTGGAATCTTCTCTCCCAAGTTAGCACATGAGTTCACGATGTCTTGCAATCGTGTGTAATAGTCAGTGAAGGATTCATTCTCTGCCATAGAGATAGAGTCAAACTTGCTCGTAAGCATTTGCAGTTTCTGAATCTTCACTAAGTTAGTTCCCTCATGCGTAACTTGAAGAACATCCCAGATTTCTTTCGCAGTCTCACATGCCGAGACGCGAGAGAACTCAGTTTGTGACAAAGCATTAAATAGAGCATTAATCCCTTTGCCATTGTAAGAAGATAAGTCTATCTCTTCCTTGGTCCATTTCGACCTAGGTTTTAAGGTGCGAACATCATCTAAAATTTCAGTTGGATTAGACCATCCTAATTCAATTGATTGCCACACCCTTTCGTCGATGGAAATTAAGAAAGCTTTCATCCGTACTTTCCAGTACGCATAATTAGTTCCATCAAAGAAAGGGGGTCGATTGATGTTTCCACCTTCAACCATTGTTTACAACCCTATTCCCGCTCTGATACCACTTGTTGGGTTTAGGTTAATAAGGATCTAATAGGGGAAAAAACACCTAGAGGGGGGTGAATAGGTGTAAACAATAAACACTCAAAAAATCATTGTGCGATAAAACCCAATGCGGAAAAATAAAAGAACACACAAGATTTTTACGTGGAAAAACTCCAAACCGGAGTAAAAAACCACGGGACCGATAACACGGCGAAATCCACTAGAATTAACACACGTACAAGGTGATATAACGTACTCACAGACGACTCAACCTTTTACCATACGCTCCTAGTAGATCTTCCCGCTCGCTCCACGACGCTTCTCGAATCCACGATCCGCGCCCAACGCTGAATCCACAGCGTCCAACGTCGAGTCCACGACGTCCAACCGAATCCACGGTCTTCACCCAATGGTACGCTTCGAATCCACGAACGCACCTCGCTCCGAATCCACGAGAGCGATAACACCTTGAATCCACAAGGCCACGCGAGTCCACGCGCCGATTTTGGGGTAAATCGTTGTTTGTTTGGGTGGTGATGATCCGCCGAATACTTAGATCAAGAGTAGATCGGAAATACCATCTAAGTATTCATTAGTTTGATTCAACTCAAGATGTGAGTATGAAAACCTAGAATCAAACTAATCAATATAGATGAAGAAACATAGAATAGATCTATTGATTTCCTTTCTTCTCTATATGTGGATCTAAGGCCGTATAAAATGATATTGAAAATGACGGCTCTATTTGGATTGCCCTAGAAATGACCATAGGGTCTATTTATAGGTTAGAAACCCTAGGAAGAATATTCGGATCAAAAACAAACTTTTCTGGAAAGTTTTACCGACGGCGATCCGGATTGTATAAGCCACGATCCGGATCGCAGACGCACAGAATGCAGTTTCCAGAAAATCACCTGTTCGGGATCCGGATCATAATCCACGATCCGGATCGTTCATACATTTTCACAAAACATCCCATTCGGGATCCGGATTGTACAAGCTGTGATCCGGATTGTATGAACGAACACCTTTCGGGATCCGGATTGAAAGTCCACGATCCGGATCCTGAACATGTCCCATATCCAGTTTTTGATGAATAAGCAGATAAAACCTCTTCCAGGTGTTTCTACACTATAAGAAGTATTCGGATCATCAAAATTATTTAGTTAAACGTACCTGATCCTTTTGAATTCTTCTTTCTTGAGATTGAGGTATACGATCCGAAGTTTCTTCATCTTCAATCTTCAAGACTTAATACAATCACGAAATACGCCAACTCAAATTCCGTAACAGGGAGTGCTCGGGGTATATCTATTGAAGAACCACTTGCAAGCCAACCTCCTCCACAAGACTTCATAAGCTCTGAGAGGATTAAGGACTTTGAGAAAAGAGAATGTATTGGCGAGCGACATGTAAATGTCAAAGCTTTAAAGGAGCGCTTTGCATTATTTGGAACACTTTTTGATCAAGCGGGACTAGCACCGATTTGCAAATTTCCCGAATCTTCAGGATACTGTCTTCACTCCGTCAGGATGTTCTATCAGAATGGATCAAAGTTGATTGATCAGGATGACGGACAGAGAGAATTTCACACAATGGTCAGAAACATTAATATCAAGGTCACTCCACAATTAATTGGAGAGGTGTTGGGAATGAAGGCACGGGCTGAAGGAACTCACTATCTAAATGGTCATAGCTTCTCCACCAACTCATGGAGAGTGGTCATGGATGGAATTTGTCTTCCAGATACTCAATCGATAGGGAATTCTGTTTTTTCAAGAGAACTTCGACCTGAATACCGATACTTGAATTTTATTGTTTGCTACAACATTCTTCCAAATATGCAAACAAAAGTTCTTCGATGGGATATAATGCTATTTCTTTATCTTCTGGAAAATCCCACAGCAGCTTTGGGATCAAACTTCAACATTCCTTATCTCATCTGGTCGAGGATGGCGCGGTATGTGGACAATGCTCATCCTACAGAGAGACTTCCCTTCCCAATAATAATTATGCGGATTTTGAAAAGATTCAAAGTCGATACTTCTTCATCGACCTATATGCATAGTTTGGAAACAATCAACGACACGACTATTGTCAAGTCTCTCTCCACAAAACAAGATGAGCCTCCCTCGCCTCCTCTCAGACGTAGACAATCAACTTCTGCAGCGACAGCTTCAGTCCCACCAGCATCTGCAACACAACAAGCACCTCCTTCAACTTCCGACGATGATGCTTCGGTGACCTCAATTTATAGAGAACAACAGCGTCTCTCCTCTGAGCAAGAACGCATGTCCAATGAGTTCATCGAAATGAAGGAAGAAATTCGGGAAGTTAAAAAGGAACAAGTGTCAATGAACAGGCGGATAAAGAAAATTTTCCAAAAACGGTGAGACCTCTCACTGTGAGATCTCATACTATAAAAGAGAGACATGGACAGTGAGAGATCCGTCTCTCTTGTTAAGGAATTTGTGTTGGCGTATTTCGTGAAAATGGTTAAGTCTTGAAGATTGAAGATGAAGAAGTTTGGATCATATACCTCAATGTCAAGAAAGAAGAATTCAAAAGGATCAGGTACGTTTAACTAAATATTTTTGGTGATCCGAATACTTCTTATAGTGTAGAAACACTTGGATGAATTTTTAATTGCATAAAAATTAAAAACTGGACATACTACATGTTCAGGATCCAGATCAGGCATTACAGTCCGGACGCCGAACATTGGATAGTTCATGCGCAATTCCAGTCCGGACCATGGTTACTTCAGTCCGAACCCCGAACGTGGAATTTGCAGGAATTGCATGAACAGTCCGGATCGTGGGAATTTCAGTCCGGACCCCGAAGGTATGTTTTTCTGGAAAAAGTCTGTTTCGCCACGACAGTCCGGACCGCCATAATTCCAGTCCGGACCGTCGTCCTGAAAAATTTCAGAAAAGGTTAGTTTTTTATTCTTATCTTCTTCCAATGGTTTCTAACCTATAAATAGACCCTATGATTCATTTTCTAGGGTAACAGCGAATAATAAAAAGACGGCCGAAATAGAAAAATCCACATATAGAGAAGAAAGGAAATCAATAGATTTAATTCTATGTTTCTTCATCTATATTGATTTATTTGATTCTAGGTTTTCAAACTCAGATTTTGAGTAGAATCAAATTAATGAATACTTAGATGGTATTTCCGATCTATTTCTAATCTAAGTATTCGGCGGATCATCACCACCCAAAAACAATGATTTTCCCAAAATCGGCGCGTGGACTCGCGTGGCCTTGTGGATTCAAGGTGCTACCGCTCTCATGGATTCGGAGCCAGGTACGTTCGTGGATTCGAGACGTGCTGTTGGGTGAAGACCGTGGATTCGGTCGGACGTCGTGGATTCGACGTTGGACGCCGTGGATTCGGCGTTGGACGCAAATCGTGGATTCGAGAAGCGTTGCGGAGCGAGCGGAGAAGATCTACTAGGAGCGTATGGAAAAGGTTGAGTCGTAAGTGTGTACGGTATATCACCTTGTACGTGTTTCAATTCTAGTGGATTTCGCCGTGTTATCGGTCCCATGGTTTTTTACTCCGGTTTGGAGTTTTTCCACGTAAAAATCTTGCGTGTTAATTTTTATTTCCGCATTGGGTTTTATTGCGCAATGATTTTTTGAGTGTTTACTGTTTACACCTATTCACCCCCCTCTAGGTGTTTTTTCCCCTATTTAGATCCAATTAATACAACCCAACATCTCTCACTGTGACTGTGAGAGATCTCTCACTGTCTCACTGTGAGAGATCTCTCACTGTCATTCCCAGCCAATAGTATGTCGTCGACGTATAGAGAAAGGAACAAAATTCCTTTCTCTGACTTCTTGACATATACACAATGGTCTTCTTCTATCATGGACATACCGATAGAGATGATGGCTTTATGAAACCTAAAATACCACTATCTCGATGACTGTTTGAGACCATAAATGGACCTTTTAAGACGACATACTTTGTCTTCTTGCCCTCACTAGAAGATGGGATAGCATCGTCATGTAACTCATACAATCCGACATCTTTTCGCATTTTACCAATACTTGAAAATTCCTTCTCTAGAAATTCCACATTATGAGACTCAATGTCAGTCATCCCACCATCTGGGTGTTCACCATACATCACAAGAAAATCTCTTTTTTTTCTTGTTTATCGTATGTTGTATTTCACCGTATAGGGGAAGGGATTCTATTTATAGATTATTAGGACTCCTTATGATATTCTCTTTCTCACGTAGAGATAAGAGAATATCGGTTAGGATATGGGTTAAGATATGTTTCTTAACCAATAAGAAATATATCTTTATCTTTAACCCATAAGTATAAATCCTATCCTTATCCTTAACATATAAGGATAAAATCCGATCTTATCCCTAAAAAAAAAGGATAAATTCTAATCCACATCTCATATGGATTGAGTCAAAATAGAACCGGCCAATGTGGACACACCACATGGCAACACCAAGCAGTAAATCAGAAGGCTCTTTGATCTATACCAAGTTCTTTGCATATATATATTTTTCCTTTTTTTTTTTTTTTTTCCCTTGCACTTAACAAAAAGTATAAATGTAGTGTCCTAACTGACCATCGAAGTTATCCAAGCTGCATAGTTTGCTTGCAACTTAGTAGGTTCCACTACTAAGTTGTAAATTATTGTGGAATATAAAAAAAGATACATAATACAATTATGCCCCAATCGTTTTTGGATATTTGATTTATTCTGAAAAAGGTTTTTTAATTGTGATTCTATCATGATTCTGGCGATGGTACTTTTTACTCTCCTAAAAAAAAGGGAAGGAGAATAGGAACAAGAACTGCTTGATTTGTTCTTTGTGAAATTGGGTGTTTGCTGCGATGAACTCCTATTTGCATGCCAGATTCTTTACCGGATCCGGTTCAAAACTGCGTATTACTTACGTTTGTTATGCGGTGTGCTCTTTGAAAACTCGTCTCCGGTAAGCTCAGTGCTCTAAAGCAACAGACATTTGGGGATCTCCTATTGCCTAATGTTGAGCACACCTTGGATGGCTTGTTTTGCAGGCAACCGGTTGCTCTTATTCATACTATGGTATATATTTTGGACCCCAAATTTTGTTTTTAATCCGGTAAATGTTATTGACAAAAAAAAAGAGGGAAAAAAAACTACGCGGATTTGATGACGTTGATTAATAGGAGAGTCTGAGCAAAATATATATTAAAATTAATCATATGTTTCCCATTCTTTTACTATTTTTATAATATAAGTTTCTCCTTCTGCTCTTTTTTTTTTTTTTTTTTTTTTTTTTTTTTTTTTTTTTTTTTTTTTTTTTTGGGTTCTTTTGTTGTGACTATGATTATTCTGTATGAAAAATTCCCCTCTTAGTTTTCTAATTTAATGTTAGTCTATATTAGCTAAAAAAAAAAAAAGATATGGAGATACTCGATATTGGGTAAAAAAAAAGGTAGGATAAGCGGTCTTATGTAGATACCTGGTTTTGCTCTGACTGTGTATACTACATGATTTATTATTATTTCTGATGTCATTTGCTGAAGAGACCTATATTTATCAAAGGTCGTATACATATAGTTCTTGAACCGTGGAGAATTATATGTATACAACTTTCGGTAACTGTAGCCCTCTTCAACAATAACGAAATTTAGGTCGGCCTTACGTGACTTTCCATTTTAATGGTGCTCTGTGCTAGGTAAAAAAAAAGAACAAATATTGGAAGGCCTCTATGATTAGTTATTCTTGATGTCATTTGCTGAAGAGACCTATATTTATCGATGGTCGTATACATATAGTTCTTGAGGATGTCACGCCCCGGGGTCGAAACTGCGACCCAGGCCCGCCAACAGATCCGCCACCCATACGAGAAGCCCTACATACACGAAGCGTCTAACCTGCAAAAAAAAATACTACAGCTATACAGATATCAGAGCTGGAAAGTAAATTACTGAAATGTAAAATACTACTCTAAAATGGTACAACTCTAATCCTCACAATACAAGTGTCTCTCGAAAATAAAACTCTCAAAAATAAAATATACAATAATCCAGCATACTATATTAAAAAGCTCCAAAAATGGGTACAGCTACACTCTAAGGACGGGTAGGGAACTAGCTCTCTACTCCCTTACCTCGATCAGCAAGTACAACAATTGGAGTTGGAACAGGAGTAGATGCCTTAGAAAAATCTATCACCGACAAAGGGTGTGAGAACTACATCCTACAATAGTTCTCAGTGGATACCGTCCCCAAGACCAACGGTCTGCCCACTAAGTCTACTAGAGACACAAGATAACAAAAATCTCCTCTACTCGCAGGATACAATCAGGAATCTAAGCCACTAATACATGTAGTAATAATCCAATCTCTTATCCATACAAAGATGCAAATGCTCTACTAACATATGCAAGAAATGCGGCGGTACCAAAATGCTTTAGTTCAACCAACTATAAGTAAAATCGTACCTGCGATGACACGATCCACTGCCGGGGTGTCCTCCACCCGGGCTTCGTAAATCCGCCCACTGGGTGCTGGAGGTCGTCGTTCCGTCTGTCTCAACATTGTAGCCCTCTTTGTCTGGCGGTAAGTCGGAGGGGCTTTCGCTCCCTAAACAGGCAAGGGGGGAGCTGTAGCGATAGGTCGTACTGTCAAAATAGCTCGGGGGCATGCTGCTTTGAAATGTGACACCCCCGGAATTTGGATTAGTCCTACATATAAATGATATAATATGACTAAATTTCTTGACCCGGCTATAGCATTTTGGGTGATAGCTAGGCCCAAGAGATTAAGAGGGTTGAGAGTGCTAGAGCTAGAGTAGTTCTAGGATGGGTGACCCTCTGGAAAGTGGGGCGTCACAGTTGGTATTAAAGCCAATCACCAGCCGAAAATATGAGATGAGTCTCAGTTGAGCCAGGGTTATATAGCGGGTAGAGCGCGGCTCCCCGGCTAATGACCTTTGTGGGTAGAGTGCAGCTCCCTACAAGGTCGATTAAGGCTAGCGAGACGAGTCTCACATCGCCTGGTACTTGTGAGTGTGCTTGAGCCTGACGTGGACGTTAGAGCTTAAAAGGGGGTAGAATGTGACACTCCCGGAATTTAGATTAGTCCTATATATAAATGATATAATATGACTAAATTTCTTAACCCGGTTATAGCATTTTGGGTGGTAGCTAGGTCTAAGAGATTAAGAGGATTGAGCGTGCTAGAGCTAGAGTAGTTCTAGGATGGGTGACTTTCTGGAAAGTGGGGCGTCACATGAAATGTCCTAACTCCCTGCGTAGGAATCACCATCCCTGTCTCTAGTCACACTGTGGCGGTAAATGTGGCCCATCACAGATAACACACCGATCCTGTCGCTGATACCGATACTGCTGCTGTCGGGGATACTGCTGCTAAGACTGATGTCGTTGCCGATACTGCAGCTGCTGCTAGGGTCCACCAGATCTCTAGCGCCTCTGCAACCCACGACCCTTAGGGTGAAATCGTGGAGGTCTCAGAGGCTCCTGCCTACTCGTTCGTCCCTCGTCATTAGGCACTTCACGCCCGAACTCCCACCTGGGGTTGTGTTCCTCTCAGTCATAACTACATTTCCTCGCTCCACATAAAGAGCCTGCTCCATCGAGGCGTCCAAGGTCTGTAGTCTGTGTGACCGAACAAACTGGTAGATATCTCGGCGCAATCCCCGCTCGAACATATAAATCCTATGTGCCTTATCCCTAGCCGCATGCGGTACACAGTTCAGTAGCCGATTGAAATCTCGGATATACTCCTGCACAGAGCGGCCTCCCTGCTGAAGGTTCCTTAGATCCTCTTCCAGCTTCTGTCTAACACTCTCGGGAAAGAAAGCTCCAAGAAGAAGACTACAGAACTCCGCCCAAGTAAGTAGCTGGGTCCCTGGTGGACCAACAGGTCGCACTCGACGCCACCAGGTCTTGGCGTCATGTTCCAAAAAGTTCGTCACCAGGTGCACCTTAAACCTCTGATCTATGAAGAGTCTCTCAAATAGTCGCTCCATAGCCGCGATCCAAGACTGCGCCTCCCACGGCTCCAAACTCTGACAAGAAAAACGGGGTGGGTCGAACTGTCTGAACCTCATCAAACGGTCTACAAGCTCCCTCTGCTCCTCAAGCGATAGCGGCCCATCGCGCATGGATATCTGCCCACTGGTAGTCGGTATAGTAGGGGCTGCTGGTGCCACTGGTAAAGCTGGAGGTGCCACTACAGGGGAAGAAGGTGCTGGAGGACGCTCAGGCAGTGCTGCAACTGGGAAAGGAAATCGGGAATGCCTCTGCCGGCCGATCTGTCCTCCATCACCTAGCGCCAAGCGCCTCTATACCGAACTCGCCTCTGGCGGCAGATCCCTATCCAAAGGAACTGCAGCGCCACGCTCCATACTCAACACCTTCTCCATCGAGGCATCCAAAATCGGTAACGGAGGGACCGAATAAGCTGAAAGGTATCCTAGCGCAATCCACTCCCAGACACACATATCCTATGCGCCTCGTCCCTCTAAATATGGAGCGCACAGTTCAGCAACTGCACAAACTCTTTACATAAGGAGGCTCTCAAGTAGTCTCTCCATCACCACCAACCACGATTCTGCCTCCAAAGGCTCCAAACTCAATCCTACGAATCAGGGTGGTTCATCTACCGAAACTGGCTCAACCGATCGACGATGTCCTACAGCTCATCTGCAGTCAACTGTCCATCCTATCTCGGTGCCTCGATACCAACGTCGGCACGGAAGGGGCTACTCAGTGCTCCGATGACTGCATCACCCAAAACCAGCTGCCCACTCCGCCGCTGATATGCCTCAACAATCCTGCCATCTGAGTCCGGAGCTCTCTGACCTCAATCTGGGTATCCGGCCCGAATCTAACAGCTTAGGCTCAACTACTGCGACAGGGTGCACACGGGTCAAAACCAAGCGTCGAGGAGACACCGCTCACCACGACAAAAACTGCAAACATCACACAACAAACACTCGACCCAATCTAGCGAAAGTCTAGAGCATGTCACCCATTCCACAGCATTATATTGTCCGTAGCCAACATAATCACTTAGGAGAATAAACATGCCGATAACTCATCCCATCCCTTGGGAGAGGTATAAAACTCAATCAGGACTCTCGGTAAAAAAAATCACGACTCTCACGAAGTCATCCTAGGGTCCAACCACAAGCCTAGGGTTTCTAAGTCCACAATAACCTACATCCTAGGCTCTGATACCACTATAATCTGTCACACCCTAGGGTCGAAACTGCGACCCGGGCTCGCCAACAGATCCGCCACCTATACGAAAACCCCGCATAGGCGAAGCGTCCAACCTGCAAGGAAAATCTACAGCTAAACAGGTATCAGAGCTATAAAATAAAATGTTGTAAAAACTCAAATCCAACACTGTACAACTGGAAATAATGATACAATATCCATCTCCCAAAAAATGATTATCAAACAATATCCTCTGATACAATAACCCAGAACTCCAACAGGGAGATAAACTAAAATAATAATACATTAGTCTCTCAAAAGTGAAAATAAAATAATCTACTAACTGTACTACAATCCAAAGTGGAGGTACAACTACTCTCCAAGAACAGGTAGGGATCTAGCTCGCGACTCCCTCCCTCGAACAGCAACAGCAGAATCAGCATCTCCCATAGATGACTCTGCAAAACAAATGAGAGGAAAGAAAAATGAGGGGGAGAACTCCCAACGGGTGTGAGAACTATATCAACACGTAGTTCTTAGTGGGTACCGCCACCAAGCCCGACGGTCTGCCCACTAAGTCTACTAGAGGCATAACATAATAATGCAGTAAAAACTGAATAAGAAAAGCTGGAGATACTCTACAACTACCATGCCTCTATCGAAATGCTCAATGGGTGATACAGATTGTAGTGGCCCTGGCTCCCATGCAACGTTCTTCCGATGAATCCACTGTTAGAACACCTAGTATTGGTGTATCTGGCCCATGGTGCATCAATTGGATGCCACAGATGGACCCTGTGTGTTATCACTTGCTGTGTTGGCCTTCGGCTAGGTTTGCCGAAATTTCTGAAAAGAATTAGGCCAAACAGAGGTCGGAAATGAATTCAGCACGGAAAAACGCTTGAAAACGGTAATTTGCTTGTTTGATTCTGAGTCCGGATGCCCAAAAAGGGGCTCCCGGAAGTTTCTCGCCCATTTTGGTGCATGGGGGAGGCCGTGGACCGGCCTGGTGCCACGTGGCAGCACCGGATTGGCCGGCGTACGCGGCGCGGTCCATGGAACTTGGCGCTGGTGCATGGGCCGGCGCTTGGGACACGTGGCAGCTCGCTATTGGCGGGCGTTGTGTGCGCGGTCCACGGGGACTCGCGGCCTGGCGCATGGACCAGGGCGCGCCACGTGGCGGCCTGCGAGTGGCCGGCTCACGCGTGCGCGGTCCACGCGCCATGGGAGCCGTACGGGGCAGGTAGCCTCGACGTGGGGGCGCCACGTGGCGGACCGTGGTTGGCCGAGTGCAGCCGCCCCATGAACCGCGGTCGGGACACACAGCGCTCCAAGATACGCGGGCGCGCGTGCGCCGGGCGCGATGGAGAGCCCGGGGACACGTGGCGGCTCCAGGTGAATCCGGGAGTGCACGGTGTTGGGCCGGGCCGAACACTGTAGTCGCCCGGTTCTTTTCGGGCGCCCGGAAATCGGGCCCGAAAGCCTAATAACCCTCTCTTTGCAGGCTTTTCGTGGGAAGGCCTATAAATAGGCCCTTTCACCTGAGATTTCGGGCTTTTCCCGAATCCTTTTGCCTCTGCACCCTTAAGCAAAGTTCTTTCTTATCTTCTTGTGCATCTGCTGAAGGAGTTTCGGATTTTTTGGAGCGCGCGAACTCGACGACTTCGGCAGCGAAGCACAGTGCGACGATTACTGTTGGAGGCCCATTTTCGTCGCCCTTCAGTCTGGGAGGTCTACAGAGCTACCCTGATAGTATTTTTGGACGATTTTTGCGGCGGCGGTTTCACAAGAGGTAAATCTACGACTTTCATGTTGAACACTTTTTCAGGAACTGAGTTTTTCTTGGGGCTTTGGGTACATTTTTAACCCCCTTAGTGACTGATGGATGATTTGGATAGCACCTACTTGTCGGATTTTTATCTCCTCATACGGACATCGGATTTCGACGTTTCAGGACTCTATCGACATCTACTCTTCGCGTGCGTTGCCTTCATATTTTTATCAGAATTTTTGGAAAATGTTTTTCAGGTGAAATTTTCGTGTTTAAGGGACTATTCACACAGATTTTTGGGGACTTGGAACATTGTATGGATTAAAGTGTAATTTTGGAATATGTTGTACCCAGGACATTGTGAGCACTACTACCGTGTTGCTAGCTTGGTGGATACTGTGATTTGGCTGTTTCTGAACTTTCTTAGCTGTACAATCCCGGACAGTTAGCGCGTTCAGGTGGGTGACCTTGCTCTCAAAATCTATGGACTGCACGCTAATTCTATGAATGTAGGTGCATGCATGCTAGTAAATGAATTAAAAAGCATGTGAAAACTGTATGTTAATACTCTTGTATATTAATTGTCGAATTTTTTGTGATCTCATCATGATTCCTACAACATGTTAATTACTGAAACTTTGGAACTTGACCTAGCACCCATTTCATATGTATCATGTTCAGCCAGACTGTAGAAAATTCAACTTGGGCTAGGTTTCTTTATTGCTTTAGACATTCCCACATCACTTATTATACTTATCATTTCTGGATTTAGTTTTCTCGCCCGGGTTGTGGGCTGGGAGGTCAGGTGGTTGTGGGATGCATTTGCACTCGTGTCTAGGGACTGAGTGGAGTTGATAGCAGTCTATAGATCAGCTTTCTTTGGGAGAGTGATAGTGATGGTAGATCTGGGTTTCTTGGGGGCTGTCTGAGTGACAGTGAGTCTCAGTTGTGTGGATTCTAGCCAGTGAGTGAGACAGTGATTGTTGGTTATAGTCGATCTTGTTGATCGAGGATTTGGATCTTAGCCTGCGTGAGCCACATTTGTGCTCGACAGAGATGCGCGGATACTTTACTCGTGTGGGTCGCGCCCCTCGAGTGCCACTCCGGAGTAGGCGTGTAGTAACCATGATTTTTAAATCCGAATTTTAGGTTAAATAATTTTTTGGATTATTTAAGTGGCAAAAATTAGGCAATTAGTGGTGCAATAGTGGCCCTAAAAATAATGACTTTTGATCAGGGCCTGATCTCGAAAATTCGAGATCACCATTACGACCGTCTCGTCGAAACATGAAAAATTGATATACATATGTCGACGATCTGACGGTCGGATCTTCCAAAAATCAGCGAAGAAAAAGTGGGTCCCACAACTTAAGTTGTGAATAGTAACCCCTATTTTTAATCCCCTCTTGACCACTAACGGCCGTTTCGCCGTCTGGAACCCTGACATAGGGGTATGAGTAGTCAAACCTAACTAATTTGGACGTTCTGAGCGTGATGGCACTAACGGTTTTCGCGTTTGGCGATCCGGGTGCATCGGAGTGCGTGCAATGTACCGCACTTTGTCGAATTAAATGGCCCGAGATTTTTCTAGAGCGCCAAACCAAGTAAACAAATGCGCTACTTGACAAGTCTCGACGAGCCGGACGTCGTGGCGAAGTCCGTTTCGCATTTCGATGAGCGGATTTTCTCAAAATGCGTGAAATATACCGAAAAAGGTGGTATTTTTGCAAAAATGATATTATTTTATGTACCAAAATTTAAGAGGGTTTTAGGTTGAGGTCCTGTCAGCCTAATGAACCTATTGTAGGGACTTAAAGGGTGTTAGTTGGCTCTGGAGGGACCAAATTGCAAAAACTTGCAAAAAAGGGCATTAACTCGAATATGCCTTTTGGTCTACCCAAGGTGGTTCACGAGGGGTCATGCTGGACCCTAAGCATCACAACTTTCCTCTGCATCACCCCAGACCAGCCCGGAGTGCTGGGGCCGAGGGACACCAAAGTCTTGAGAGTGAACCCGAGTGAGAGAGAGAGAAAGAAGAAGATGGAACCAAACTCTTCCAAAGTTTAATCTGGAACTCCTGAGATGTTCTCCTGCTTCCTGGAGAGTGTGCCGAGGGAGCTGGGTGTCTGCGCGTGGCCGTGGAGGGAACCGGCTTCTTCCTCTCTTCCACGACTCCGGCGAGGTGAGTCTGTTGGGTTGTGTATAATTGGATCTAAATAGGGGAAAAAACACCTAGAGGGGGGTGAATAGGTGTAAACAGTAAACACTCAAAAAATCATTGCGCAATAAAACCCAATGCGGAAATAAAAATAAACACGCAAGATTTTTACGTGGAAAAACTCCAAACTGGAGTAAAAAACCACGGGACCGATCACACGGCGAAATCCACTAGAATTAAACACGTACAAGGTGATATACCGTACTCACAGACGACTCAACCTTTTCCATACGCTCCTAGTAGATCTTCTCCGCTCGCTCCGCAACGCTTCTCGAATCCACGATCAGCGCCCAACGCCGAATCCACAGCGTCCAACGTCGAGTCCACGACGTCCGACCGAATCCACGGTCTTCACCCAGTAACACGCTTCGAATCCACGAACGTACCTCGCTCCGAATCCACGAGAGCGGTTGCACCTTGAATCCATAAGGACACGCGAGTCCACGCGCCAATTTTGGGTAAATCGTTATTTTTGGGTAGTGATAATCCGCCGAATACTTAGATTAGAAATAGATCAGAAATACCATCTAAGTATTCATTAATTTGATTCTACTCAAAATCTGAGTTTGGAAAACCTAGAATCAAATTAATAATATAGATGAAGAAATATAGAATTAAATCTAGTATTTCCTTTCTTCTCTATATGTGGATTTTTCTTTTTCGGTCGTATTTTTCGCATTAACCTAAAAGAAGAATCATAGGATCTATTTATAGGTTAGAAACTATTGGAAGAAGATAAGCATCAAAAACTAACCATTTCTGGAATTTTACAGGACGACAGTCCGGACTAGAATTGACGGTCCGGACTGTTTCAGCAAAACAGACTATTTCCAGAAAAGAGGACATTCGGGGTCCGGACTGGATTTGACGGTCCGGACTGTTCATGCAATTCCTTCAAATTACACGTTCGGGGTCCGGACTGAAATTCCACGGTCCGGACTGTTCATGCAATTCCTTCAAATTTCACGTTCGGGGTCCGGACTGAAATTCCAAGGTCCGGACTGGAATTGCTGATGAACCAACCTCTGTTCGGGGTCCGGACTGTAAAGTCCGATCCGGACTCTGAACAAGTAAAGTGTCCAGTTTTTGATTTTTATGCAATTATAAATTCATCCAAGTGTTTCTACACTATGACAAGTATCCGGATCACCAAAAATCTTTAGTTAAACGTACCTGATCGTTTTGAATTCTTCTTTCTTGAGATTGAGGTATATGATCCAAACTTCTTATCTTCAATCTTCAAGACTTAGACAAATTTCACGAAATACGCCAACTCAAATTCCGTAACAGAGTCTACCTAAACCAAAGGTTCTCTGCACCCCGGACCTCTAGCAGTAGTTTAGATAGGTCCCTAGGTTGCTCTCTGCCAAGCCCCAGTGTCCCATGCACGTTGCATGGCCGGCGGGAGCAAGTCTCGCCGGAAACCTAGCATAAGCTTCGCCGCGGTCGTTCTCTTCAACCAATGGATCAAAACGGGTCAAAATTGGTATGCAAGGACTGTAGGACCTATATATTAATTTTGCAAAGTTTGAGCAAATATGGTGGAGTATTCACGAAGAAAATCTAAGCCCTAGTTTTGATGGAAATTGCACCACGGCCGAGCTACTTGCTCCGGCGCCGGCGAGCCTCCCCGCCTCCGGCCAAGTGGTCGGGAAGCTTCCTGGGAGTGAGGGGGTTGCATCCATGCCCTTGCATGGCAACCATGCAGCACGGTTGAAGCGCGGCCAAGATGGGTTTGAGGTAGGTTCGGAATTCGGTTGCCGGCGTTCCGACCATCTCCGGCGACCGGGGAATGGTCGGGAAGCTTCCTGGGATCAAGTTGATCCCAGCCAAGCCCTTGCATGAGGCCCATGCTGCCTCAAGGAAAATCCGCCACTAACGAAGGTGAAGCTCAAAACCGAGCTTCGCTCCGCCGCACCGCCGCCGTGCCCTGTCGCCGGGCACGGGTCCAGGTGAGTTTGTTTTGAGTTTTAGCATCCAACTGGTCAAGTTGTTTGATCCCAGAGCCCCTGGTTGAAAGGTCACAAAATTCGAGGCCTTCACTTCATCTTCTTCCTCAAGCCGCGGCCAACCCATGCAATAATCTTGGCCCAGGCTTGCAGGAGAGGAAGAATAAACTCATAGAAGCATTTCTATCCAAGTTAGAGAGTTTCTGGTGCAATGGTTGCAGAGAACCAACTTGGGATTTTGTTTGTTGTGTGTTGTGTATAAGATGCATATCAGGTGTTTGATGAAATGCCATAGAGAAGGAAAGTTTGGAATTGGACTTTGATCAAAATATGAAAGATGCTTCAAATCATCCCCTGAGCTTGATGCTCACTTCAGATCAAACAAGATCTGTGTGGAATAGTGTTTGGGGCATTGTTTATGTTGTTAGTGAGCTAGGTGTTGGATCTGGTTGATCCAACTGTGCTGGGCTGCAAATAGGGCAAGCCCTGTGATTCTTGAGGTATTTTGAGCATGTGATACCAGCAGTTTTGGTTTTGCCACAGTAGAAGTTAAGTTGCAAGGTTGTCGAGCTCTAGGTTAAAGTTTTGGCCCATAGTCTGTTCTGGGCTGTTTGCGAAGCCGCGACAGTGTGCTCCTGGCTATTTTGGGGTCACTGAACGCGATGCTCGCGTTAAAAATTGGTTTTGATGATCCGGAGAAATAAAATTGCATTAAGGCTAGGTTAGAGAAGAAAATTATGCCCGAAGTTTTCCTTGGGTTTCGTGCTGCCGCAAATTGGTGAGCACGGTGTTCAGCAAGTTAAATGTCACCTACTGTAAGTGACAGTTCGTGAAAATGTTTTTCTAGTTGAAAGAACGAGCGAAAACAGTGCTCAAATGGCACAAAAAGTGCGATTTCTGGAAACCCTAGGGGTCTGAATGCAAAATAGCAATAAGTACTGTTTAGAACAGTGTGTTGGTGATTCCTAAGCTTTTCGTTAGGAATCCAACGGCTCCCGTTGAGCAGAAATCGGATATCGGTCCGAGAATCGGCAAAATCGTCGATTTAACGGCATCCGGGTGGCAATCGCGTAATTTGAGAAATTTCGGCGGTTTCACCGAACCGACTGTTGAGTCCCAGTAGAATCTGGTTGAGCCAGCGGCAAAGATTAAGCCCGAGTCTCCCAGAAATCCAAAAGGGAATTCCCGCCCGAGTCTCCCGGAAATCCAAAAGGGAATTCCCGGGAGGGGCATTTTGGTAATTTACCGATGATCAAACTTAAGATCAAGTTGGACTAGGTGTGTGGTCAAACACTATATGTTTAAATAATTAGAGGTTTTAAGTTGATCTGGAAAAGATCTGGGTATAAGTTAGAGACAGAGTTGATCCCTGATCATTATTTTGATTCAGGTTTACTCGGTGCTTCTGGTTCTGAGCGTACAGTTGATACGGTTTAGTCGCCTGCAAAATATCAGGTGGGTTTATCTTCGGTCCAGGCTTTATCATTTCGGCCCTCTGGGGTATAGTATTGGTTGGACCCCTGTTCTTGTTAGCCTAGATGATATTTGAGCCTGCCCTCCTTTTGATCAGTTTTATTTTGCTATAAACATGTTTTTAGTTAACCAATGTTTTGTCTCCAAGCATCGCAGAGTCGCCGGAGTCTGTTCTTGTTTGATAGGACGAAGGCATAGCTCTTCGAGGTTTGGACATAAAACATGTTTTCAAAATTGTTTTCCTAAAGAGATTTTTAGTTGTGCATGATTGATTCTCAGTTGCTTCCATATATTATGACTCTAATCCTGGACATTTGCCATGCCTGATTGGTCATTAGCTAGCTTGCACATTTATACATAATTATCAGTATATCCTGATCCATGTTCTAGAAGTTGTTGATTATATTCTGCATTGCACCCTTGTTGGGATTTTGGTCATTTCTAATTGCATGCCTGTTTATCAGTACTCCCTGATTATTTCTGATCCAAACTATAGTAGTGGATGATTATTCCTGCATATGAGTTGAGATTCAGTTGATCCTGATATTGCATCCTTGATTGGATTGTTTCGGCTTGTTGTTGACCAAATGTTATGCTACTAAACACATGATTTTATTAAATAAATATTTTTTCCCGAGCTTCGTAGGGTCGCCTGAGTCTGTTCTTGTTTAATAGGACAAAGGCAAAGCTCTTCGAGGTTTGGACCTAAAACTTGTTTTCAAAATGGTTTTCTCAAAAACATGTGTTTAGTTTTGCATAATTGGTTAGCTTGCATGATTGGTCTTTAGTTGCTTCCAAACATTGTGACTTTATTCCTGGATATTTACTATACCTGATTTTCAGCACTTCTGATATATCTGATCCATGATTCATAGTTACTGTTGATTGATCCTGCATTTGAGTTGAGATTTGTTGTTGATTTTGCATTGAGTTGAGATGTTGTTATCATATCACTGTTGCATCCCAGAGGGGATTGATTCTGGCTTGTTGCCGATTACCCGGTCTGTGGACCGTGAGCTTGAGCATTTGCATTGATCGCCCGCACCGCTGTACATCACGAACATATCCGGGGTCGCTCCCCGTGCGCTTTGTTCTTTACCGGTAAAGTGATTTGTTGAAAGACCCGTGACCCCCAAGGGGGGAATGTCAGCCAGGTTGGTGCTAGGTTGGGCAGTTTCCCTGAGGTCTTGTAGACCAATATGGTGGCTTCTGATTGGGTAACTTGTTATTTCAGTTGTTGATGCATATGTTGCCTGTTTATCCTGTTTTTATCATTACCTATTTGATTGGTTATCCGTTTCTTCAGTATACTCCTGATTAAACTGTTACCTGCTTACATATTGATGGATTATTCGCTTCTTCAAAATACTCCTATTGAGATCTATATATGCTTTATGGATTGATTAATCATTCGCTTCATAATCATATGCTTACCTAATATGTTGATCTTCTACTATCCTCTAGTATTGTATGCCAGTAGGTACGATCGGCTATTTCTCGGCTCGTCGTGCCCACTGGGATACATGTACAGTGTATCTCACACCCCCTGGGTGACCATTTTTCATGTCGAGCGGGTGCTGGGATGTTGGGACGTGTTGGTGAGGTTTCGAGTTAGATCTTGACCCTGGACAGCCGGAAGATTATGATTAAAAGATTTTGTAATTCAGTTGTAAATTATTGTAAAGTTAAATTGTAATAACGGTTTATGGTTGTATGTAGTTAGTACTCTGATGTTGTTGCCAAGCTAGCCGTGCATATATAGAAAAGGCTCAATCCCAAAGGGGGTTGGGGCTCTACTATATATGTGGCGGCCTGTTGCGCCCTGGCTGGTTTTTAAAACTCTGATTTGAAAAGAAAAAAAAACAAAAAAAAAAAATTTAGACGCTGATTTTTGAACTCGGGGCGTGACAAGGCGAGACCGGGTTGTAGTACCGGCGTGAGACTGAGCTCTTCTATCGCGACTTGTTGATGCTGTGTCCCTCTGGCTTAGCCAGTTTTGGCAATCACGGACATCGTCCCTCTGGCTGAGCCAGTTTTGGCAGTCACGGACGTCCTACGTAAGTCCGGTCCTCCGGGAGGTGACGGCAGTAGGTAGGCGCAGGTTTGACTGGACCCGATGTGGTAGTCAGTTTAGATTGGGTGATCTCAGTGAGAGTCAGTTGTGGCATATTGTTCTTTCTGTTCCACTCTTTGAGCATCTAGATAGAGGCATAGTAGCTATAGACTTTATCTTTCCAGCTTTCCTTTACAGCATTATATTTGTTACCTTATGCCTCTAGTAGACTTAGTGGGCAGACCGTCGGGCTTGTTGGCGGCACCCACTGAGAACTACTGTGGGATGTAGTTCTCACACCCGTCGTGGTGTCTTTTTCCCAGGGACTTCTGCTCCGGTTCCTGCTGTTCCTGTTGCTGATCCAGCTCCTTCAGACCGAGGTAAGGGAGTCGCGAGATAGATCCCTTCCCGTTATCTTCAGTGCCTGTGCGTAGATGTACCCCTGTGTTATTTTGGTTGTGTCCTGTCGAGAGACTTTTGTAGTGAGGTATCGAGTTGTACCTTTTATTTCCTGTTATCTGAGTGACTCTTGTACTCTGTGGTGAGTATGGTTTGTATTTATTCTGAGAGATAGTTGTATTTTATGTTTATATTTTAGCTTTTACTTTTCCAGCTCTGATATCTGCTAGTATAGATGTTTCCTTGCAGGTTAGTCGCTACGTCTCTACGGGGCTTCCCGTAGGGGCGGCGGATCTGTTGGCGGGCCCGGGGCGCAGTTTCGACCCCGGGGCGTGACACAGATGAAAAGATATGCAACCACTCGCACCTAGGGTGCTCAATCGACCCAATCGAACTGACTGCCTCATAGGGTCCAGTCAAGCCTGCGCCTACCTACTGCCATTACATCTACGGAAAACTGGACTTACATAGGGCGTCCGTGACTGCCAAAACTGGCCCAGCCAGAGGGACTGCGTCGACAAGTCGCGATACTAAAGTAACAGGCTCTACTCCGGAGTGGCAATAGTAAAGTAACAGGCTCTGCTCCGGAGTGGCACTCGAGGGGCGCGACCCCACCGAGGAAAGTATATCTGGGCATCTCTGTCGAGCTCAAAGTGGCTCCTGCAGGCTATAATCAAAATCCATGCTCACTCTCAGAACGGAATGACTCAAGATCCGCAAACATCTCACACAATGGTCGGAGTACTCTCGACGACTCAACAAGGGATACCACTACACTCTAAGGACGGGTAGGGAACTAGCTCGCGACTCCCTTACCTCGATCAGCAGGTGTAGCAACAGGAGTAGGAACAAGGGTAGATCATTCAAATCCCCTCGGGTGAGGAAGTTTGCAAGAAAAGATGACAGTTATTATCGAAAATCATTTTTATTTAAGAAGCACAATTTAATAAATTTTAGTTCTTTAAAAAAATCAGTTAAAACAAGTTTTATTTTCCAAACCCCGAAAGGCTAATGCCTTCACCCAATCAAACAAGAACAGGCTCCGGCGACCCTTCGAAGTTCGGAAAGAAAACATCGATTTACTGAAATCATGTGTGTGTCCAAAACAGTCTGGTTTTAGGGTCCTGCTATCACCAGTACACTACTACCACGAACACAGTGACGACAAAAAGATCAGAGAAAACTCGACAACTCGGGATCACCGTTTACTCAAACGGCTCCCCACACCAGAACAAGACTAGCAACAGTTGTCACGCCCTAGGGTCGAAACTGCAACCCGGGCTCGCTAACAGATCCGCCACCTGTACGAAAACCCCGCATAGGCGAAGCGTCCAACCTGCAAGGAAAATCTACAGCTAAACAGATATCAGAGCTATAAAATAAAATATTGTAAAAACTCAAATCCAACACTGTACAACTGGAAATAATGATACAATATCCATCTCCCAAAAAATGATCATTAAACAATATCCTCTGATACAATAACCCAGAACTCCAACAGGGAGATAAATTAAAATAATAATACATCAGTCTCTCAAAAGTGAAAAATAAAATAATCTACTGACTGTACTACAATCCAAAGTGGGGGTACAACTACTCTCCAAGGACTGGTAGGGATCTAGCTCGCGACTTCCTCGCCTCGAACAGTAACAGCAGAATCAACATCTCCTATAGATAACTCTGAAAAACAAAGAAGAGGAATGAAAAAGGAGGGGGAGAACCCCCAACGGGTGTGAGAACTATATCAACACGTAGTTCTCAGTGGGTACCGCCACCAAGCCCGATGGTCTGCCCACTAAGTCTACTAGAGGCATAAGATAACAATGCAGTAAAAACTGAACAAGAAAAGCTGGAGATACTCTACAGCTACCATGCCTCTATCGAAATGCTCAATGGGTGATACAGATAAAAAGATATGCAACCACTCGCATCCAAGGTGCTCAATCGACCCAATCGAACTGACTGCCTCATAGGGTCCAGTCAAGCCTGCGCCGACCTACTGCCATTACATCCACGGAGGACTGGACTTACGTAGGGCGTCCGTGACTGCCAAAACTGGCCCAGCTAGAGGGACTGCGTCGACAAATCGCGATAATAGTAAAGTAACAGGCTCTGCTCCGGAGTGGCATTCGAGGGGCGCGACCCCACCGAGGAAAGTATATCCGCGCATCTCTGTCGAGCTCAAAGTGGCTCCTGCAGGCTATAATCAAAATCCACGCTCACTCTCAGAACGGAAGGACTTAAGATCCTCAAACATCTCGCACAACGGTCAGAGTACTCTTAACGACTCAACAACCAAAGCTCTCACGAATCTCGAGGTACTAGCGAACTCAACCAACTCGTGGCACTAAACTCACTGGCTGGAGATACTCCACAGCCGGAACCACCGTCGATCCAAACGGCTCCCAAAATGAAACACCCAACTCGCCACGCTAAACACACAGGCTGGAGATACTCCACAGCTGGGATCGATCCACAACTCAGGGCTAACAAAACTGGTCGGATGACACTCAACGACCCGGGACCACCGCCAACCCAAACGGTTCCCAACAACACTAACCGGAAGATACTCGACGGCCCGGGACCACCGTTGTAGTAACCATGATTTTAAAATCCAGAATTCAGGTTTAAATAATTTCCAGAATTATTTAAATAGCAAAAATTGGTAAATAGTAGTGCAACAGTGGCCCAAAAAATATTGACTTTTGATCGGGGTCTGATCTGGAAAATCCGAGATCACCACTGCGATCGTCTCGTCGAAACATAGAAGTTTCATATTCATATATTTTCGATCCAACGGTCGAATTTTCCAGAAATCAGAAAAGAAACGGGCGGGCCCCACAACTTAAGTGAATAATAAACACTATAATTTAATTCCCCTTAGAACACTAAAGGCCGAATCACTGTCTAAAAGTTTAACATAGGGGTATGAGTAATGAGTCCTAGCTAATTTCGACGTTCTGAACGCGATGGCACTGACGGATTTCGCGTTTGGCGACCCGGGTGCATCGGGATGCGTGCAATATACCGCATTTCGACAAACTTTATGACCCAAGATTTCATACGAGCACCAAATTAAACAAATGAGTAGCCTATTTTGAAGGTCTCGACGAGCCGGACGTCGTGGCGAAGTCCGTTTCGCAAAATGACGAGCGGATTTTCTCGAAATGCGTGAAAACCACCTAAAAATGGACTAAATTGCAAGGAATGCTTATATTCTATGTGTCAAAGACTTAGGGGTTTAAACTATAGGGTTTTAAACTACAGGGTCCTAGGTGCATTTTGTACCTACAGTGAATGGCTTGGATGAAAGGGATAAGTGTGAACCAAGCTTAGGGTTATTTTACAAAAAACCAAGCTAATTAATTCTAGTTGGCCTTTGGACTACCCGGGTGGTACTCGAGGGGTTTGGAGGGACTCCATGCATCACAAACCCTCTTATGCTTCTCCCAGACATTGCCTGGATGCTCAAGAACCCAAGAGAGATAACCGAGAGAGAGAGTGAGAGAAGGAAGTTGGAGCAACTTCTTCCAATTTGATCCTGAGGTATCTTGAGGTGTTCCTCTGTGACAGTGGAGCATCTCGGGTGTTGCTGTGGCCGCGCAAAGGAGAGGAAGAGAGATCCGGCTTCCTCCATCTTCTTCGGATCCGGCCAAGGTAAGGGAGCTTTAACAAATGGTTGTATGAGCCCGAGACCCTTAGCAGTGGACTTCTTAGGTCCTTAGGATGCTACAGGCCAAGCCCCGAGCTCCCATGCAAAGTGCGTGGCCGGCGGAAGCTTTGGATGGCCGGAACTCTAGTAGTTGCTCCGCCGCGGCCAATCTTAGCAACTAATGAACAAACAAAGCTCAAATTTGGAGGGTTTGGACTGTAGAACATGTATAACATATCTGCAAGGTTTTATAGAATATGGTTAAGTAAATTTAGAGAAAATCGATGCCCTAATTTTGTGAAATAATGCACTTCGGCCGAGCTTGCAGCTCCGGCGCCGGCGAGCCTCTCCGCCGTCGGCCACATGCCCATAAATGTTCACGGAACCCAGGGGAGTCCATCCATGCTATTGCATGGCTCCCATGCATCATGAAAATCATGGTGCCATGGTTGAACCCGAGAGTGGAAGAAGATTTGGCCGCCGGCGCTCCGGCTACCTCCGGCCGGGAAGAAATGGTCGAGAAGCTTTGTATGAGGCAGAGGAGTAATTCCATCCAAATTAGAAGGCTTCTAATTCCCTCTGTGAAAATTTGCCATTAGAGGGCTCAAGCTCGAAAATGGAGCTTGCTGCCGCCGCGCCGCCGCCGTGTTTTGCTGCCGGCCAAGGGTCTGGGAAGTTTCAGTGAAGGAAATAGCACCTGCTGGTGCTTTTGGTTGAGCCCCAGATCCTTTGGTTGAAGCATCACGAAAATCAATGCATGAGGCATCTTCTTCTTCCCGAGCTCCGGCCAGCCGAGGGCTTCTGGACTGCTCCAAGATGGGGGAAAAAGTTCTAAATACTTAATAGAACCTGTTGCTCCAAGTTTGATGCCCTCTGGTTCAGTAATTGCAGAGATTGAGCTCGAGATTTGTTATATATAGTTGTTAACAATTTGTGCCCACCAACTGCTTGCTAAAATGCTACAATGAACTTTTATTTGGAATTTGGCAAAGTTGTAAATATGAAAGTTGCTTCTTTTCATCCCCTGAGCTTGGTGCTCACTTCAGTTCAAACAGAAACTGTGTGGATAGATGTGTGGAGCATTGTAAACCTATATGTGTGCAAGGTGATGGATCTCTGTGATCCAGCACACCTGGGCTGCAACCAGTGCAAGCCTTGGTATTTTAGCAATATTTAGAGCAACTTTGATATACAAACTTTAACTGTTTGAGGTTTAGAATTAAAGTTATAGTTAAATCAACCTAGAAAGGTAATGTTGGAACAAAACACTATTCTAGAGTGTTGGCGAAGCCGCGACAGTGTATTCCTGGCTAATTTGGGGTCACTGGACGCGATGCTCGCGTTAAATTTGGGTTTTGGAGTCCCGGAGAAACAAAAATGCATTAAGGCTATGTTAGTAAAGAATTTTATGGCCCGAAGTTTGCCTCGGGTTCTGTGCTGCCGCAAATGGGTGAGCACGGTGTTCAGCAAGATGAATGTCACTTGCTGGAAGTGAAGGTTTGTTAAAATAATTTTCCAGTTGAAAGAACGAGCAAAAACAGTGCCCAAATGGCACTAAAGAATGATTTTTGGAAACTTTAGGGGTTTAAATGCAAAATAGACAATGTGTACTGGTTAGTAAAGTGTTTAAATGATTCCTAAGCTTTTCGTTAGGAATCCAACGGCTCCCGTTGAGCGAAAATCGGATAACGATCCGAAAATCGGCAAAATCGTCGATTTAACGGTATCCGGGTGGCAATCACGTAATTCGAAAAATTACGGCGGTTTCACCAAGCCGACTGTTGAGTCCCAGTAGAATCTGGTTGAGCCAGCGGCAAGATTAAGCCCGAGTTTTTTCGGAAATTCAAAAAGGGAAGTTTCGGAGGGGCAATTTGGTAATTCTACCAAAGATTAAACAAAAAAGATTATGTAGGTCTAAGGGTGATTGTCAAACACTGAGGTTAAGTAATTAAAAGGGTTAAGTTGACTTGAATTAAGATAGAGTTAAAATCGATCCCTGATCAATATGTTTGATCCAGGTCTGTCCAGTTTGCATCTGGTTCTGAGCGTACAGTCGATTCAGTCTAGTCGCCTGCAATTTGACAGGTGGGTTATCTTCGGTCCGGGCTTTATCATTTCGGCCCTCTGTGTACGGTATTGGTTGGACCCCTGTTTTTGGTAGCTTAACGATTACTTTGAGCCTGCCTTCCTTTTGATTCAGTTTATATTGCTTCATGCCTGAGTTATGACTTTTATCAGCTATCTGTTGCCTTATATGATTAATCATAGTGCTTCCAGTATTCATATCATTATTCTGGACATTGCCATGCCTGATTGGTTAGTAGATATTGAGCTTGCTTTCTTGATGATCAAATATTACACTGCTGAACACATAATCTTAATCAACCAATGTTTTACTGAACGTCGTAGGGTCGCCTGAGTCTGTTCTTGTTTGATAGGACAAGGGCAACGCTCTTCGAAGTTTGGGCCTAAAACCTATTTTCAAAATAGTTTTCGCAAAAATATGTGTTTAGTTTTGTATGTTTGGTTGGTCCGCATGATTGAGTTGAGATTTGCTTTTGATCTTATGTTGAGTTGAGATTTGCCTTTGATCTTGCATATGAGTTGAGATTTAGTTGATTAGTTGCTGATTATTCCTGCATGAGAGTTGAGATTCAGTTGATTTTGTTATTGCATCCCAGTGGGGATTTCCCGGCTTGTTGCCAATTACCCGGTCAACGGACCGTGAGTTTGAGCATTTGCATTTGATCGCCCGCACCGTTGTACTTCACGAACATCAGCGGAGTCATGACCCGTGTAGATGTTCTTTACCGGTAAAGTGGTTAGCAGTAGCGACCCGTGACCCCTTGTGGGGGGAAAATTGCCTGAGGTCTTGTGGGACCAATATGGTGGCTTGTAATTGGGTAATTTGCTATATCATTTAATTGATGCATGAGTTGCTGATTGTTATGCTTACTTCAGTATATTCCATTGATTCTTGGATTTGATATTCTACTATCCACCCATATATATGTTGATGATTGATATATTTACTTCATCTAGATTCATTGATTCCTTGATTTGATCCATCTATACATGTCAAGACTTGATATGATGCCTTTACTTATAGTATCATGATTATTGAGTTGCTTATCCTACCTGTGATTTCATGATTGTATATCTGTCGACATTCCATGTTACTTCCATGAGTATATATCTGTTGCTCTCCACGTTGCTTCCTTGATTATATATTTGTTGATCTCCATGTTACCTATTTGTTTGACTTAACTGAACCTTCATGATTATATATCTGTTGATCTTCATGTTTCCTATCTGATCATCCTAACTGTGACTATTACTATCCTCTAGTATTGTATACCAGTAGATACGATCTGCTATTTTTTGGCTCGTCGTGCCCACTGGGATACACTCCGGTGTGTCTCACACCCTCGGGTGACTGTTTTTCAGGTCGAGCGGGTGTTGGGATGTCGGGACGAATTGGCGAGGTATCGATATAGAGGTTGACCCTGGACAGCCGGAAAGTTATGTAATAGATGTTGAGAGAAAGGAAATTGTATTTCAGTTGTATATTTGTAAAGATAGTTGTAAGGTTTACTTGTATTATTATTTGTAGTACGTAGTTAGTACTCTGATGTTGTTGCCAAGCTAGCCGTGCATATATAGAAAAGGCTCAATCCCAAAGGGGATTGGGACTCTTCTATATATGTGGCGGTCTGTCATTGCCCTGGATGATTTGCAACTCTGATTTTTTTTTTAAAAAAAAAAAAAATTTAGATGCTGATTTTTAAACTCGGGGCGTGACAGATTAGATGGTATTAGAGCAATAGGAATACGAAGTCTAGTTTTGGCTAGGAACGAACCCTAGGATGACTTGTGTTCACGTGAGAGCGCTGGGTTTCGGAATAGTGGTTTGGAACTTAGATGTGTTTCGTATTCGGGTTTTGAGAATCGTTGTTTGTGAAGAGTAGTCACGGTCATGGTTTCGACCGTGGGGTTGATGTTTCAGTGGAGCCAGAGGGCTCAGATCAGTACTTGTGGTTCAAAGATTGACCCCGTAATGGTAGTGACATTTGGTAAAGGTTATATTATCGACATAGAGACTGTGTAGGAAGGTATGTGATGTACCTTCAGATGTGAGTTGTGTCCCCAACTAGTTGTTGGCGACAGATCTATGGTATTTCGCCTTTCTTTTGGTAAGCACGTTGGCGGTCGACAACGTACTTTCAAAAGAACTAAGAAATACTCTGCCCTGTAAAGGGGAATATTCAGATTGGGTCTAAATGAGTAATCTGAGAGTTGTCAACATTTTGTGACTGATTGTCACTACTGTGAACCCGTTAGAGGCGTAATAGTGGATTAGTTAAGTTTAAGTTTTGGGGACGAAACTTCTTAAAGTGGTGAGTGATGTAGTAACTATGATTTTAAAATCCAGAATTCAGGTTTAAATAATTTCCAGAATTATTTAAATAGCAAAAATTGGTAAATAGTAGTGCAACAGTGGCCCAAAAAATATCGACTTTTGATCGGGGTCTGATCTGGAAAATCCGAGATCACCACTGCGATCGTCTCGTCGAAACATAGAAGTTTCATATTCATATATTTTCGATCCAACGGTCGGATTTTCCAGAAATCAGAAAAGAAACGGGCGGCCCCACAACTTAAGTGAATAGTAAACACTATAATTTAATTCCCCTTAGAACACTAAAGGCCGAATCACTGTCTAAAAGTTTAACATAGGGGTATGAGTAATGAGTCCTAGCTAATTCCGACATTCTGAACGCGATGGCACTGACGGATTTCGCATTTGGCGACCCGGGTGCATCGGGATGCGTGCAATATACCGCATTTCGACAAACTTTATGACCCGAGATTTCATACGAGCACCAAATTAAACAAATGAGTAGCCTATTTTGAAGGTCTCGACGAGCCGGACGTCGTGGCAAAGTCCGTTTCGCAAAATGACGAGCGAATTTTCTCGAAATGCGTGAAAATCACCTAAAAATGGACTAAATTGCAAGGAATGCTTATATTCTATGTGTCAAAGACTTAGGGGTTTTAAACTACAGGGTCCTAGGTGCATTTTGTACCTACAGTGAATGGCTTGGATGAAAGGGATAAGTGTGAACCAAGCTTAGGGTTATTTTACAAAAAACCAAGCTAATTAATTCTAGTTGGCCTTTGGACTACCCGGGTGGTACTCGAGGGGTTTGGAGGGACTCCATGCATCACAAACCCTCTTATGCTTCTCCCAGACATTGCCTGGATGCTCAAGAACCCAAGAGAGATAACCGAGAGAGAGAGTGAGAGAAGGAAGTTGGAGCAACTTTTTCCAATTTGATCCTGAGGTATCTTGAGGTGTTCCTCTGTGACAGTGGAGCATCTCGGGTGTTGCTGTGGCCGCGCAAAGGAGAGGAAGAGAGATCCGGCTTCCTCCATCTTCTTCGGATCCGGCCAAGGTAAGGGAGCTTTAACAAATGGTTGTATGAGCCCGAGACCCTTAGCAGTGGACTTCTTAGGTCCTTAGGATGCTACAGGCCAAGCCCCGAGCTCCCATGCAAAGTGCGTGGCCGGCGAAAGCTTTGGATGGCCGGAACCCTAGTAGTTGCTCCGCCGCGGCCAATCTCAGCAACTAATGAACAAACAAAGCTCAAATTTGGAGGGTTTGGACTGTAGAACATGTATAACATATATGCAAAGTGTGGGATGTCTAAAGTATAATAGAACCTAGCCCAAGTGAAGGTTCTCTACTAGTCTAGTTAAACACGCAACATATGACGGGGTGCTAGGTCAAGTTCCAATAATAGCATTTAAATAAACTGAATCATAAGTAAGGAACATTAACAGATATTATGATGATCCGGATCTCCGCAGAGCTTTTACTATTGGACCAACAGTTTCTGGAGGCCTATGTGGGGTGTTGGATGTATTTATGCTCGTATCGGACTCAAGAAATGGGCTCAGTGCGTAAAATGGATCACGAGTGTATTCGGATGCCCCGTCAAATTTTAGAAGTGGTATCACGCGAAACGGACATCGGATTTGGATTCAGCACGAAAAAATGATGGAAATTGACTATTTGGATGTATTTTTCTGAGTCCGGACGCCCGAGAATGAACACCCGAAAATTTTCAATGTTTTCGGGTGCATGGTGGACCGGTGGACCGAGGGGTGTGCCACGTGGCGGCGTCCTATTAGTGTCGTACGCCACGTGGCGGAGCGGGAGGCGCAGCGCAGTGGGCTCGGTCCACGGTAGCATGCGCGAGCAGCGCGCGGGCCTGGCAGGCGCGGTGCAGTGGAGGCTGGTGTGCCACGTGGCGGTTTTTCGTTGGCTCGCTTTGGACAGGTGGCAGCAGCGGGTTGGCTGGTGCAGCAGGCGCGGTCCACGGAGCTGGCGAGGCAAGTGCCTTGGGAGGCGTGCGTGGCATGGCACACGAGGCCGCGGCGCCCGAGGCGTTGACGCGCGGTAGCGGGAGCGTGGGCGCGCCACGCGTCGGCGCGTGGTTGGCGGGCGCCAACCACCCACGCGGTGGATGCGAGCCACGCGTCGCGACCGGGTTGGCGGGATCCTATGGTATCACGACCTTTCGTGGTTTTCTTTTTAATTCCTTTTAAATAAAATTAGTGGTTAGGGGTTGGAACTACCGAGTTTTCTTGGGTGGAACTTTTGGGCTTGTGAGTATTTTTCTGTGGTAGAGCTAGAAAAACGGAGAACGGCAAAGCGATTGGATCGGAAATCCGACTTACGGATTTTCCGGAATGTGGTTTTTTAGGTCTCGGCGTCCGTAGTGTGCATCGGGATCCGTGCTAGCTGTTACGGAATGTTTCGATGGACGACACGTTTTTTGAGGAGATTGGAATCTCTCTTTATACACCGAATATGGGTTTTTCTTTCGTACAAGAGAAATAATTTTTTTTATTAATCTTTTTCAAGAATTGCTAACCCTAGTTCGGGGAGAGGAGAAAGAAAAGGGGGAAATAAAGAGATCGGTTCTTCTAACTTCTCCGATCAACGTGCCGGAGGTGGGGAACGAGACGTCACCGACAACGGGGAGTGGATCCGGATTTCTCACTACCCACGAGGAACGTGATCGGGTCGTCTTCTCCGTTAGAGCAAGGTCCGGGAGTCGTGCGAAAGCGTGGGACGTTTTCTGGTGTCACGCCCCGGGGTCGAAACTGCGACCCGGGCTCGCCAACAGATCCGCCACCTATGCCAAAAACCCGCATAGGCGAAGCGTCTAACCTGCAAAAGATAGTACTATAGCTACACAAATATCAGAGCTGAAATAAAATGCTGTAAAATAAAATCCAATTACTATACATCATGAAATAGAGTACAATATCCATTCTCTCAAATACAGATAATCATCATACAATGTCCTCAGTACAGCATCTCTCGACTATAAAAGGAGATAAACTAAAACTATAGTACATCAGTCTCTCCAAATACAAAAGATCTCTCTCCTCCAGATAAACAATAAAAGCCAGCCAACAGCTACGAGGAATCTCCAACCAGGGGATACAGCTACACTCCTCGGGTGGTAACGATCTAGCTCGTGACTCCCTCGCCCCGAACAACGACCGAAGATCAGCAACTCCAATGAGGACTCTGCAAAACAGGGGGGAGAAAAGAAGAGGAAACACAGTGGGGGTGAGAACCACTAGTAAACCAGTAGCCTCCCCCTGTGGGTAAAGCCTCAAGCTCCGGCGTACCCACTAAGTCTACTAGAGGCAAGAAAAGGGCAAGGGGGTAAAGCTGTAAACAGAACTACTGAATAAAAGGGGAAACCACAACAAGTATGCCTCTAAATGCAATACCGAAGGAAATGACGGTATGAATGCATCAGGAAACAGATCTGACCAAATAGACCCAATCTAGTGCCACCAGTAAAAACTGGTACTGCCTGCTCTGCTGTCACTCAAGAACTCAGTAACCAGCACATAACTCGGAATCCCAAGGTGCCCGGCGCTCGGCACGGTCTAAAGCCTACTCCGGAGTGGCACTCGAGGGGAGCGACCCACACGAGTAAAGTATCACTGTATCAAGCATCTCTGTAACCACTGTCTCATAATAGCAGGACTGGATCATGACTATGATCAAAGTGGGAAACTCCGTCCACTAATGAAACCCCGATCTGATGCAATAATACTCAAAAGTGGGAAATACCATCCACTAGAGAAATCTGATACCCAATCTGATGCAATAGTAAACATCCGGTCAACCGCCCAAAGTCCGCGGTCACCGCAATAACCCACAACCCACAATTGGGTAAAATAATCAAGATCCGGTCAACCGCCTACTGTCCGCGGTTGCCGCAATAACCCACAATCCAACATCAAGTACACCCTATCACTGACCCTCAGGTCCCGGCTACACTATCCCAAACCTCTGCTCGAACTCGAGCAACATGACTCAAAAGTCTAAATAAGAAGGAGAAAGAAAGCAATCATGGTTTCTCCTAAGTCAAATCCCAATATGATAGTGTAGCAATAAAATAGTGGCCTATCTAGATGTCCAAATAAGCATGCAAAAGTCCTCATGCAATGTGAAAGGGAGAATATGTCAAATAACAGTTTACATGTGTAATAATAATAATATCCACATAAATATCACCATCAGGCTAAAATCATCAGTCGACTACACATGTATAAGATCCCTGATCCATAATAATTCCCAGAGTGAAACCCGCACATTGATATATCATTATGTCCCAACAATTAATCCATTTAATCCACTTTCATAAAATCTAGGTGCTAATGTAGCATGTTAATTATCACAATTAAGTATTCCCGCAATCATGTTCCAACAGTGATATTATCCCAAAACATGCTATATCCACAAAATTAATCTCAGATGATAGGCTCACATGTATATCAGTCAATCATGCATGATAATCAATCAATATGCTCAATAGTGGGGTTTTCTAATAAACTTAGTGAGTAAGTCAGATATAGAGGCAAGCAACAACCACCCACCTGAAGCGCTAACTGTCCGGGTCCGTACAGCTGAAAATGCCAAAAACTCCAATCCTGCGCTCCAACAAATACAGTACACCCGAAACACTCCTGGCACAACACAAAGTCCACTAAATACACTTAGGCTCCCAAATATTGCTTTAATTAACCCATACAACAACAGTCCCGAAACTGTTAAATTATC
Organism: Tillandsia fasciculata; assembly: GCA_029168755.2. Classification (NCBI taxonomy): domain Eukaryota; kingdom Viridiplantae; phylum Streptophyta; class Magnoliopsida; order Poales; family Bromeliaceae; genus Tillandsia; species Tillandsia fasciculata. Next base: position 18,033,202 of record CM054931.1, on the reverse strand, counting down.
ACCTGCAGAAAGTGCCCAGAAAAATCCCAGAAAAATATCACAGCGATCCTCGCATCGATAGCTTCGAAACGGTACCTTGCACGCCCAAATCCGAGTTCGGTAAGTCAAGTTATAAATTCGGCAAGGTGGTAATCCAAACATCAAACTGTGAAGAAAAACTGCACACTGTACACTGAGAAAACAGTAATTTTCACCTTCGAAACAATTTCCTAAAATCCCAGAAAAATCACCACTGTGTTCCTCGCGACGAGTAGATCAAAATCGACTCTTGAATCGCCTCGATCCGATGTTCCTAGGCTGAGATATAAAATCGGCAAGTTGGTGCTGTCCAAAATCCACCACAGAAAAATGGGGTCAAAGATGCCTCGGGAAACGTGCCAAAAGTCGAAACGGAAAAGCGCGATCAAAATGAAAGTTGAAGCCTTACCTGTAAGGAGTCAGCGGCGCAAGAAATCACTGAAAAGGACCTCGGGGTTGCCCAGGGGAGCCAAAACATCACTGCTGCGCCGAAGAAGGAAACAGGAAATGCAACGTCGCGCCGCACCGTAAAATGGGGAACCTCGGGATTCGAGCCTCCTAAAATCCTAGAACTTGGCAGGAAGATCAAGCATCAAGAGGTGAACAAATCTCCTTAAGGTGGCTCGGGCAGAAGAGGTGCGGTTTGGGAGAAAAGAACCAAAGAAGAGGGCTCGGGTTGGCTATTTATAGGCCATTCCAAAACAATTCCAAAATGCCCGTTGTGTCCCAACTTTCGGGCGCCCGAAAGTTTTCGGGCGCAAACAGTGCGGCCCGGCCCGAACTTTCGGGCGCGCACAGTAGCCCGGCCCACTCGGCCCACGACCGCACACCAGATCCGGTCGGACCGCACACCCGTCCGACCCGCTCCACACGCTGACACGTGTCCCCGAACACCGAACAGGCAACCCGGCCGCTCCCCTCGCGCCACGTGGCCGTCCTCTGGTCAACGGGTAGTTGGCGCTGGCCAATGGGCGGCCGCCACGTGGCGCACGCGTGCGCCACGTCGGCGCCGTGGCCGCCACGCCCGCCGGCACCGCCGCCTGCCGCCTGCGCGCCTGCCCCGCCGCCTGCCGTCCGTACGCACACAGTAGCTCGCCCAATCCTCGCTCGCCACGTGTCCAAGGAATAACTTCGCTGAACCTGGTGCACAACAACTCCAACACCGCGCCAATGAACAACTGCCACGTGTCCCAATCCGGTCCACCGGGCACCGCGCGCCGCCCTTCCTGCCGCGCACAGTGGCGCGCCCAATCCCCGCGCGCCACGTGTCCACCCTCTCGCTCACTGCACCCGGTGCACCCGACTTCATGAACCGAACCAATAGAAAGATGCCACGTGTCCACCTCCGGTCCACCGTACACCCCGCAATGCTCCGTGGACCGCGACCTGTGAACCATCCAATGGGAAGCCGCCACGTGGCACCCGCTCTGGTGCACGCCGGCGCGTGGACCGCGCGCCTGCCCGCGCCCCTGCCCGCGCGCTGCGCGCTGCCCGCCGCCGCGCTGCCGCCTGCCCGAGGCAGCGCCGCCGCTCTCCGCCGCTGCCCGCCGCCGCCGGCGATCGCCGGAGTTACTGTTCCGGCAGTGAACAGTACCCCGTGCCCAAAAAGTCAAGTAGGTAGTCCCTTTTGACCGTTTTCGCGCGCTGAATCCGAATTTGACGTCCGTTTCGCCAAATTCCAACTCTAAAAAATGCCGAAGGCTCCCGGAAGTGTATTCTTAGTCCAAACTTCGTGCGGAGCCCAATTTAAATATCCGATTCGCGCGAAACCACTTCTAAACCCTCCACGGGGTCCTCCGATCACTCACATGATCCATTTGGGCCCGAAGTCCAACTCTCGTGCCCAATTATGCCCCAAACACCTCCAACACACCATGTAGGCCTCCAACAGCCACCCCAAAGCACTGTAGCAGCTCTGCGGAGATCCGGGTCATCACATCTGGTGTTTCGGTCGACGCTTTCTGAGGTGGGTACTCTTTTCAGGTGTTTCAAGTGTTACGATTACACTATTTTTGAGTTGATGACTAACCCCATATTATGCACGCGTATCGGTACTGTCATTTCTGGAACAACCGAGTGTCGCAGGTATTCTTGACACTCGATTTATTATTATCATTATTGTTATTATTACTATGCTCATGGCGCATGCACGCACACCAGCGGTTTGGCCACCGTGTCGGAGTACTTTTCCGGAGAGGTGGTCTGCGAACCCGTGAACCCTACGAGGTGACGTTAGTAGGGGCCCCTTGCGGTTATTTGCGGTGCTGCACTCGTGCAGTGGGGGCTTAAATGCACCAAGGTGAGAGCGGGGCGGATTTCTTTTGCCTGAGGTCCCCAGACCGACATGGCAGGTGCGCAGTTTGGTTTCTCGAGGGAGAATATGATTGAGTGCAGGATGGGGATTCTGGATGCTCTGGTTTTACGGTTTGGTTTATTATCTGTATCTTTTAGCATCACTTTTGTCATTATGTTACATTTTTATTCTTCATGTCACTTACTTCCCACACTGTGACAGTTTCGGTCAGGAGTGGGACCTGGGACGCCGGTGAGGCTGCGACTAGAAGGATTTAGTTTTATCCTTGGCTGGTGACTTTTTCCCTTTTTCCTTAGTTGTTTATTTCAATTGGTTAGATTTAGCGCATGTGACTCTATTCTTTGTGGATGATGTGGATGTTGGGACGGACTTGTGACTCTGTGATTGACCGGTTATACTTATGCACTTAGTTATACATTGTGGACGGCTGTTTTAAAATATCGAAAAGAGTTTGTGAAAATGTTTTAATACCAGGTGTCGTGTGGGCACCGTTTTGCAAATCCGTGGTTTTATCCTTTCCAAGTTATATTGCCGTTCGGAAAAGAGATTACGAAAACGTTTTAAAAGCCAGGTGTCGTGTGGACACCGTTTTGCAAACATGTGGTTTTATCTTTTCAAACTTATGTTGGTGATTGGTCAATGTGTTTGGTTAATGGTTCCCTTTTTAGTCTTCATCTTGACTGGTGTGGTTCAAGTACAGTTGTGGTTTTTACGCCGTGCATACGCAAGGGTGGCTTGATTGTTAAAGTCGAGAACGCTAGCGTATGTGGCGGGTCTGTGCACGTGACCAACGGGGGTTCCCTTTCAAAAAAAAAAAAAAAAAAAAAAAAAAAAAAAAAAATATTGCGTTATTTTCCGCTTCATTAAACACTCGGGGCGTGACAGATCCGTTGTTCGCTGTTCGGGGCCACATGGCGCGCGGGAGCGATTCGGGCGCTAGCAGTTCGGGGGACTTTCTGGGGTACTGTTTGCGCTCGAAACTTTCGGGCGCCCGAAAAATGTCCCCCAAAGTGTGTTTTTCTCTTGGATTTCAGCCTATAAATAAGCTATGGGTGCCCTTTGTGCAGAATTTTTCGATTTCTAGGAACCCCCCTTCAGCAGAGCCCATCTACATCTTCTCCTCCACCCTTTGATGGATCTTGGGTATTTTTGGAGGCCGCGACATCGGCGTTTTCTGCGACGCGGCGCACTTCGACGCTCCTTCGATTTTGGCCTCTACCGTGGTATTTCAGTCCGCGAGGCCTCCTGGATCACCCCGTTAGAGTTTTGAGTCAATTTTTGTGGCAGCGCGTTCATAAGAGGTATGCCTTCGATTTCCGTGTTGATCACTTTGTTCCGTTTCGAGTTTTTGGTGGTGTTCTTGAGGTAGCTTTTGACCCATTGTACTGTTGCGATGTTTGGGACAGCGGTGGAGTATTATTGTTGGGATTTCTCGGCCTACGGGCATCGGATCAGGGCGTGTGAGGACTTGATCGGCATCTACGCTTCGAGAGGAATGCGACCGTATTTTTATCGGATTTTTTGGAGGATTCTTCGAAGGTGATATTTAAGCTTCTTCATGACTGATTTTCGCAGATTTGCGAGTTGTGGATTGATTGGCTTATCGCGATGTTTTATTTGTAACTTGGCCTACACGTGTCAGAACGAGGAGTATAAATACTCGATTTGGATCTACTCATCGCAAGGATCACAGCCGTGATTTTTCTGGTTTTTTGGAGGACTGCACACAGGTGAAAAATCCCCTTCTCTGTGCTGTTTTGGCATAACAGTAAGTGTTGTTTGGTGCATTGTTGGGGTGTTGATTGTGTTATTGGCTGTGATGTTGGTTTGAGCAGAGGCTTGTGCGACAGTGTACCGAGGATGCGGTTTCGGCGGATTTTGATAGCGAGTGGCTACGCACTTCACCGCCTTCGGCTTTGCCTGCGGAAAACGATTCTGGTGGGTGGTTGTTGTATCCCTCTATTTCGACATGCTCACTAGGAATATTAGAGAATTCCCCTGTGTTAGAATTATTGCTTAACACTTGTGGTTAGAAATTATGCATACTTGTATGGACATCTAGATAGGCCATCTTTTACTGCTACACTATCATGCTGGGATCTGACTTAGGAGAAACCATGATTGTTCTTTTCTCATTTCTTTCTAGACTTTAGATACTTGTTGCTCGGGTTCGAGTAGGGGTTTGGGATAGTGTAGCGGGGGCCTGGATTAAGGATTGTGGGGTATTGCGGCGACCGCGGATTTTGGGCGATTGACCGGATGTTTACTTTTGCATCAGATTGGGGGATCGGGGTCTCGTTAGTGGAGGGTTTTGTTCCACTTGAGCACGATAGTGATCCAGTCATGCTCTTACGATACTTGTGTTATGGTTACTTTATTCGTGTGGGTCGTTCCCCTCGAGTCCCACTCCGGAGTGTGAAGTGGCGTCAAATAGGCGCCGGACAGTGGTACCAGATAGGTGCCGGACAGTGGTACCAGATAAGTGCCGGACAATGGTACTAGATAGGTGCCGGATAGTGGTGCCATAGGCGCCGGACAGTTATTGAGTTTTTACTATCACATCGGCGCATATTTACTTGCCCGATGATGAGGGCGGCAGCAGGCGGTACCAGCTTTTACTAGTGATAGATTGGGTTTATCTGGACGGTTATGGTTACTGATGTATTCATACAGTTATTCCTTTCTGGCACTGTATTTAGAGGCATTGTAGTGGTAGTTTCGTGTCATCAGCATTCTTTATTGCTTACCACTCTTCTTTCCCTTTTTTTTTTTGCCTCTAGTAGACCTAGTAGGTGCGTCGGAGTTTGAGGCTTTACCCACTAGGGGAGGCTACTGGTTTACTAGTAGTTCTCACCCCCATTCTTCTTTTTCTCTTTTTCTTTTCCTTGTTTTGCAGTGTCTTCTGCGAGAGCTGCTGGGTTTTCAGCGGCGGATCGAGGAGAGACGACGGCTGAGAAGATACATCTCCTGGCAGGATGAGAGAGTTTAGCTGGACTTTGGAAGTACCATTTTTACTCAGACTGTTGTACTTTTACTTTTGGGTATGGCTTTAGCCAGCTGGTTGTAAATTTTTGGTGAGCTAGGAGAGACATATGTATTATTATACATATGTACTGTATTTTACTTCCAGTTTCAGTCTGAAATGTATTAGTTTTTAGTTCAGCTCTGTTTTATACTCTTTATTATTATCTCTTATATCTGAGCAGGTTACCGGCGCTTCGTGTACGCTGAAAATTTGTGTACACGGCGGATCTGTAGATGTGTCCGGATTTTGGTTTACACCCGGGGCGTGACAGATATGATCACCAAAATCAATCAAAATAAGGCTCATCTCCCTCAACATGCTCTCAACTAGCATAAGTGAATACAACCATTTAAATATATAAGATCTCGAAGGTACCCAACATGTACAATAAATCATGTAAGCCTAAATCCAAATGAACTATATCATTTCTTATGCTTACATCTCAATCCTATATGTTGTACATTAAATTATGCATGCTATCAATCACATAGTGTAATGCTTCCCTTAGGTAAGCTTTCATCAATCATGATCACGAATATTTATCCTGCAATTCTCATACGATACCTTTACTAAGCTTACCTCTCAACTATATATTGGTACACTAAACATGCATGCATTCTATCAAATAGAATTAAATAACCGTCCACCGGTTCTGGAGAAGAAACTACCCACCTGAATCGCTTTCCACAGGCAAAGCCGAAGTCGGTGAAGTGCGCAGTCACTCGCTAACAAAAATCTGCCGAAACTGCGCCCTCGGTACTCGGTCACAGAAGCCTCTTCTCAAACCAACATCACAGCCAATGACACAATTAATACCCCAAACAGCATTTGCTATTTTGCAAGCCAGCACAGAAAAGAGGATTTTTCACTTGCGTGCATTCCTCCGAAAAATCCAAAAAAATTACGGTTGCGATCCTCGCGACGAGTAGATGCAAATTGAGTATTTATACTTCTCATTCCAACACTTGTAGGCCAAAATACGCACAACACATCGCGGTAAGCCAAATTCCCTCACAATCACAAGTCTGCGGAAATCAGTCCCAAAGAAGCTTAAACATCACCTTTGAAATGTCCTCCAAAAATTCTGATAAAAAATACGGTCGCGTTCCTCTCGAAGCGTATATGTCGATCGAGCCCTTAAACGTCTCGTTCCGATGCTCGTAGGCCGAGAAAACCCAACAATACTCCACCGCTGTCCAAAAGTCCGTCGCAGAAAAAGGGGTCGAAAGATACCTCAGGAACACCACCAAAAACTCTAAACGGAGCAAAGTAATGAACATGGAAATCGAAGGCGTACCTCTCATGAACGCGCTGCTACAAAAATCGGCTCAAAACTCCATCGGGGTGATCCAGGGGACCTCGCAGACTGAAATGCGACGGTAGAAGCCAAAAATCGAAGGAGTGTCGAAGTGCGCGTGTCGCAGAAAACGCCGATGCCGCGGCCTCCAAAAAACCTGGGAATCCTCCACGAGGTAAAGAACACAATGAGGAACAACTTCTCAACTGGGTGCTCGCGGAGATAAGGCTCAAAAACCTGAAAAAACGAAGTGGAAAGCACTATTTATAGGCCCAGCCCAAGTGAAGCCCAAACTCCAAAATCGAGCCCAAGTTTCGGGCGCCCGATTCTTTCGGGCGCCAAAAATGCCCCAATCCGAGCCGTCCATCCAGCGCCCGGATTGCTCCCATTGCGCCACATCGCCCTCGAACAGCAAACAGCGGGAGCGGCCAACCCGGCTGCGACGCGTGGCCCGCACCCACCGCGCGGGTGGTTGGTGCCGCCAACCATGCACCGACGCGTGGTGCGCCCACGCTCTGACCGCCTGCCCCGCGCGGTATGGCCACCTGCCCCCCGCCATGACGCGCACGACCCGCACAGTGCTCCGCCCAATCCTCAGCCGCAACGCGTCCACCGCCTCCGCTAGCTGCGCCCGGTGCACGCGCCCGCCAAACCCGAAGCCGCCACCTATCCCCAGCGCGCCCAATGGGGAGCCATCACGTGGTACACCCAACCACCCTGCACCGCGCCTGCCCGCGCGCTCCCGCGTGGACCGCGCGCGCTGCGCCGTCCAACCCGGGGCTGCCACGTGTCCCCGAGCCTAGTCCACTGCACACGCGTTGCTTCTGTGGACCGTGCCGCGTGCGACAGCCAATCCGAGGCTGCCACGTGGCCTATAGCTGGTCCACGGCTCTCTCCGTGCACCCAAAAACACAGAAAACTTTCGGGTGTCCGTTTTCGGGCGTCCGAACTCAGAAAAATACATCCAAACAGCCGATTTCCATCGTTTTTCCGCGCTGAATCCAAAAACGGCCTCCGTTTTATCCGAAACTCATTCTAGTTTTTTGACGGAGGCATCCGAAGGCAACTTTGATCTATTTTCACGTGGAGTCCATTTCTTGAGTCCGATTCGCGCACAAACACCTCCAACACACAGCCTAGGCCTCCAGTAGCCGCTGATCACCCTGCAAAAGCTCTGCGGAGATCCGGATCATCACAACAGCTATCAGACTCCACTCGGTCTCCAGACACGAGTGTCAATGCATCCCACAATAACCCGACCACTCGGCCCGCTAACCGCGCGAGGAGAAACTCTAAGTCTAGGGAATAAATAATATAAAGTGTGGGAAAATCTATAACATGAAGGAAACTAGCCTATATGAGGGTTTTCTACTAGCCTGATTAAATACATGCAAACATATGACAGGGTGCTAGTCAAGGTTCCAATATTTCGTTATCACAAGAAATAGTCGATTTACTAATTAATCATGCTTGCATCTTGGTCAACGAAAAGAGTGCTTATTAATCATGCATGCATACTATAACATAGAATTAGTATGTTGTCCGCTAATTTTGGAAGAAATCCAACCTACCTGGAACTCGCTAATCCGAAGTCTGAATAAACTGAAACTAAACGTGAGTGTTCCTTAGGTTCACACGGTTCCAACGCACCAAAAATCGCCAGAAAACTCCTTCCGGTCACTGAGATATAAGCCGAACATAGTGGTAAGCTCAAATCACCCAAAACAGTAACATCGTCGTTCATCAGTCCACAAAATAGAAAATTACCACCTACGAGATGCCCTCCAAAAATTTCAAGAAAACTACGGTTGCGATCCTTGCGAAGTGCATATGCGAAACGAGTCCTTCAACTCCCAGTTTCGACAACCGTAGCCCGAGAAAATGCAAGATTACTCCTCTGCTGTCCAGAAAAGTGTCGCAGAAAAAAAGGGTCTAAAGATACTACAAGAACTCCCATAAAAATGAGAAAAATTACTCGTCATTTTGCGAAACGGACTTCGCCACGACGTCCGTCTCGTCGAGACCTGTCAAGTAGCATATTTGTTTGATTTGTTTGACGCTCGGATAAAAACTTGGTCCATAAAGTTTGACCAAATACAGTGTATTGCACGCACTTCGATGCACCCGGGTCGCCAAACGCGAAATCCGTCAGTGTCATCGCGCTCAGAACATCAAAAATAGCTAGGTTTGACTACTCATGTCGCTATATTTGGATTTAAGGCAGTGAATTGGCCGTTAGTGACCGGGAGGGAAATGGAAATAGGGGTTTACTATTCACACTTAAGTTGTGGGGCCCACTATTTCATCGCTGATTTCTGAAAGATCCGACCGTCAGATCGTCGACAAGTGAATATGAAATTTTCATGTTTCGACAAGACGATCGCAATGGCGATCTCGGATTTTCAAGATCAGGCCCCGATCAAAAGTCGATATTTTAGGGCCACTATTATCAATTTTTGCTATTTATTTACCTAATTTTGCCGTCTAAATAATTCAGAAAATTATTTAAGCTTAGATTTTGGATTTTAAAAATTACGGTTACTACATCACCCACCACTTATAAGAAGTTTCGTTCCCGAAACTTAAACTTAACTAAACCGCTGGTAAGTCTCTAATAGGTTCACAATAGTAACAACTAGTTATAAGGTATCAACAACTCCAAGGCTACTAATTGAGACCCAATCTGATATTCCCCATCACAGGGCAAAGTATTTCTCAGTTCTTTTGAAAATACGTTGTCTGCAGCCAACGTGCTTACCAAAAGAAAGGCGAAATACCATAAATCTGTCACCAACAACTTGTTGGGGACACCACTCACAACTGAAGGTACATCACATACCTTCCATCACAGTCTCTATGCCGATGATATAACCTCTACTAAAGGTCACTACCATCTCGAGGTCATGAATGCCAAATCACGAGAAACTGGAACCATATTTCAATGTTCACTAACACCTCAGTAGAGTTGACACATAGGTCAACATTTAACTCCTACCCAAATCAGGGTTACTATCGGGCACATAAGCCACTAATTTACGACACAAGGATTCTGAAAGGTCAATAATTTGTTCAACCTCTGGCAAACGGTGGTCAATCTTTCAACCACATGCACTGTAACTGATCTGAGCCCTCTGCTCCACTGAAACATCAAGCCCACGGTCGAAACCATGACCGCGGCTAATCCTGCACTAACAACAATCCCGAAACGTGAACACGAAACACATCTAAGTTTCAAAACTTACTATACCAAAACCCAGCGCTCTTACGTGACACGAGTCATCCTAGGGTTCGATCCTAACCAAACCTAGGCATCGTATTCCTATTGCTCTGATACCATCTAATCTGTCACGCCCCGAGTTCAAAAACCAGTGTATAAATTTTTTTTTTTTTTTTTAAATCAGAGATGCAAAAACAACCAGGGCAATGACAGACCGCCACATATATAGAAGAGTCCCAATCTCCTATGGAATTGAGCCTTTTCTATATATGCAAGGCTAGCTTGGCAACAACATCAGAATACTAACTACGTACAACTCTAAACAAATATTACAAGTTAACTTTACAACTATCTTTACAAATATACAACTGAAATATAATTTCCTTTCTCTCAACATCTATTACATAACTTTTCGGCTGTCCAGGGTCAACCTCTATATCGATACCTCGCCAATTCGTCCCGACATCCCAACACCCGCTCGACCTGAAAAACAGTCACCCGAGGGTGTGAGACACACCGGAGTGTATCCCAGTGGGCACGACGAGCCGAGAAATAGAAGATCGTACCTACTGGTATACAATACTAGAGGATAGTAAAAAGTCACAGAGGTTAGAATAAATAGTTCAACTACATGGAGATCAACAGATATATATAATCATGAAATCACAGGTAGGATAAGCAACTCAATAATCATGATACTATAAGTAAAGGCATCATATCAAGTCTCGACATGTATAGGTGGATAATAAAACATCAAATCAAGGAATCAATGGAAATATAAAACCTATGCATCAATCACAAGAATATCAAGTACCCAATCAATGCCACTATTGGTCTCACAGAACCTCAGGCTCATGCCACGATCTGGCACCTATCTGGCTGACATAACCCCGCACCCACAAGTGCTATCAGGGGGCTCACGGGTCTTTCTCTAGACCACTTTACCGGTAAAGAACAATCTCCACGGGGAGCGACCCCGGCAATGTTCGTGAAGTACAGCGGTGCGTGGCGATCAATCATGCGAATGCTCAAGCTCACGGTCCACAGACCAGGTAATCGGCAACAAGCCGGGAAATCCCCACTGGGATGCAATAACAAAGTCAACTGAATCTCAACTCTTATGCAGGAATAATCAACTAAATCTCAACTCTTATGCAAGATCAAAGGCAAATCTCAACTCAACATAAGATCAACAGCAAATCTCAACTCAATCGTTCAGACCAACCAAACATACAAAACTAAACACATATTTTTGAGAAAACTATTTGAAAACAGGTTTTAGGCCCAAACTTCGAAGAGCAATGCCTTTGTCCTATCAAACAAGAACAGACTCAGGCGACCCTACGACGTTCAGTAAAACATTAGTTGATTAAAATTATGTGTTCAGCAGTGTAATATTTGATCAACAGGAAAGCAGCAACTCATATGTAGGAATAATCATCAACTAATCCAGTCAAGAATGCAATATCAGAATAATCAGGGAGTACTGATAAACAGGTATGCAAACTAGCAAATGACCAAAATCCCAAAAAGGGTGCAAATGCAGAATATAATCAACAACTTCTAGAACATGGATCAGGATATACTGATAATCAAGTATAAATGTGCAAGCTAGCTAATGACCAATCAGGCATGGCAAATGTCCAGGAATAGAGTCATAATATCTGGAAGCAACTAAAGATCAATCATGCAAGGTATCAGATAACTGATAAAAGTCATAACTCAGGCATAAAGCAGTATAAACTAAATCAAAAGGAAGGCAGGCTCAAAGTAATAGTTAAGCTACCAAAAACAGGGGTCCAACCAATACCGTACACAGAGGGCCGAAATGATAAAGCCCGGACCGAAGATAACCCACCTGTCAAATTGCAGGCGACAACTGTATCCACTATATGCTCAGAACTAGAGTCACCGCATAAACCTGAATCAAAATAATGATCAGGGATCAACTTTGTCCCACTAACCCTAACATAAACCCAGATCTTCTCCAGATCAACTTAAAACCTTTAATTATTTAAATAATAGTGTCAATTGAGCACTATTTTCGCTCGTTCTTTCAACTGGAAGCTCATTTTTACGAACCGTCACTTCCAGCGAGTGACATTTAACTTGCTGAACACCGTGCTCACCAATTTGCGGCAGCACGGAACCCGAGGAAATCTTCGGGTCATAAATTTCTTCTCTAACCTAGCCGTAATGCATTTTTGTTTCTCCGGATCATCAAAACCAACTTTTAACGCGAGCATCGCGTTCAGTGACCCCAAATTAGCTAGGAATACGCTGTCGCGGCTTCGCAAACAGCCTAGAATAAGGTTTTGGGCCACAATTACATTATAAGGTTGTTTTAACTACAACTTTTATTCTAATCATCAAACGTAAAAACTTTGTATATAAAAGTTGCTCTGGACAATGCCAGGACACCAGTGCTCACCCTGGTTGGAACCCAGGTGTGCTGGTTCAAGCAGAACCAAAGCCAAGATCATTCAATGGTTCACATTGCTCCAAGTATTACTCCACACAGAATCCTTTTGATCTGAGGTGAGCATCAAGCTCAGGGGATCATTGGAAGCAACTTTCATATTTACAGGCATGCCAAATTCCAACAAAATTCTCATTGAGGTATTATATCAAACAGTTGGTGGGCACAATTTGTTAACACTAACACAAGCTACAATGCGAAATGGATCTCTGCAATTACTGGACCAGAGGGCATCAAACTTGGAGGGAAATGTTTCTAGTGTCTGTAGCAATGTTTCTCTCCAACAAATTTCCAGGTTTGCTCCCAGATTTAGCCGTTCACACGAAGAAGATAATGGAGCCAAACCTTGAAATTCGTGATCACTCTCCCAGAGCTTCTGGGCTCCAACCAAATGCACCAACAGGTGCTAAATACCTTACTAAAGCTTTCCATACCCGTGACCGGCAACGGGGTGCGGTGGCGGCGGCGGGGAGCAAAGCTCCATTTTGGAGCTCAAGCCCGTTAATGGCGAATTTTTACAGAGGTTATAAGAAGCCTTCTAACTTTCATGGAAGCTTCCTCTGGTCCATAAAAAGCTTCCCGACACTTCCTCCCCGGCCGGAGATGGCCGGATCGCCGGCGGCAACGTTGGGGTTCACTTTCGGGTCAACCATGGCCGACCCTTATTCGGGCTGCATGGGAGCCATGCAAAGTCATGGTTGGGATCCTCTTGGTCCCATCAAGTGATCTGGGTAGGTGGCCGGCGTCGAGGAAGCCCGCCGGCGCCGGAGTTGGAAGCTCGGCCAATATGCATGTTTCTCGAAAACTAGGGCATCAGTTTTCTCTTGAACTACTTAACCATAGTTGTTAAAACTTTGTAGAATTTTTAGGAATTTCCTACAGTACCTACATACCAATTTTCACCTTGGTTGGTTAATTATTTACATAGTTACTTCAAAGTGGAGCTTTATTAGGTTTTCGGCCATAGTTGGCTCCCGCCGGCCATGCGCTTTGCATGGGGAGCTCAGGTCTTGCAGGGAGAATGATAAGGACCTAAGAACTCTACTGCTAGGAGTCCCGGCTGTCACGCCCCGGGTGTAAATCAGAACCCGGGCCCGTCTACAGATCCGCCGTGCATGCGGTATTTCCCACATACACGAAGCGTCGGTAACCTGCTCAGATAAGAAATAATAATAAAAGAGCATAATAATCAGAGCTAACTAAAACTACTGTATCTCAGACAGATGCTGGAAGTAAAAGGTACAACAGTAAAATAAAATACAGATGTCTCTCCCAGCTCACAACTATAATACAAACAGCTGGCAGAAGCCAGTCCCCAAAAAGAAATACAAAACACTGTCTGAGAAGTCCTGGTACCCAAAAATCTCCAGCTACGACCCTCGGTGGCTCTCTATCTAGTCCGCAATTCGCTTACCTCGATCAGTTGCTGACGGCCCAGCAACTCCCACTGAGGACTCTGCAAAACAAGGGGAAAGAAAGAAACAAGAAAAACAATGGGGGTAAGTACTACTATAAACAGTAGCCTCCCCTAGTGGGTAAAGCCTCAGCTCAGATATGCCCACCAGGTGCTCAGAGGCGAAAAAGGGAAAGGAGAAGAAAGGAGATGCAGATAAATAAAGCAACTGATAAAGTGCTATCCCTAATATGCCTCTATATGACCAACCAATAAGGATGGAGAAAGTGATGCATCAGAATCAAGAAGCCTGTCATAATGACCCAATCTGACAGCCAGTGAACACTGGCACTGCCTGCTCTGCTGTCGAACTCAAGAAACCAGCATGGTGCCCGGCGCTCACACCGTGGAAAGCAGAAAGGTGCCCGGCGCTCACACCGTGGAAAGCCTACTCCGGAGTGGCACTCGAGGGGAGCGACCCACACGAGTAAAATATCACTGTAACATGCATCACTGTACCAAGTACCACTGTATCAAGTACCACTGTAACCACTGTCTCATAATAGCAGGACTGGATCGAGACTCAAAGAAGTGGGAACAACCCTCCACTAAAGAAAGCCCGATCCCCAAAACACCCAATCTGATGCAATAGTAACAATCCGGTCAACCACCCAAGATCCGTGGTCGCCGCAACACCCTGACAAACTCAACCTGTCCCAAATCCCCAATACCTGCCTACACTGTCCAACATACGCTCGAACCTGAGCGATTAAGCCGCTAGTGCCAACAATGAAAGAAGAAAAGAGAAAAAGCATGGTTTCTCCTAAGTCAAGTCCCAAAATAGTGTAGCAGTAAAAGATGACAATAATTATGTGACCAATTTAATCATGCATGGTTCCAATATTTTGTCCAATTTCCAAGTATAAACAGTTTAGAATGACATAAGCTAGGGTGACCGTCTCACATGAACAAACATCAGTTTTGCAGTCCTCTATTTCTATTTGTCTCCAAGTATACAGTTCCAGTGATTAATCTAAAAATAATTTATTAGAGATCTGATAACCAATAATCAATTTCCTAGAGCATGCAAGTCTACCAATCAACACATTTAGCATTGTCATAGCAAGGGTACTCTGATATTCCTAGTGGGCATACAAAGAGAGGAGTACAACAACCACCCACCTGAAGCGCAACTGTCCAAACTCGTACAGTCAGAAAATACCAAAACTCCAATTCCTTGCTTCCACAATTTCAGCACACCCGAAGCATTCCTGGTACATCAAGAAATCCACTAATTACACTAGACTCCCCAAATTCAGCACTTAATCACATACAACCTCGAATTCAAACTGCTTAATTATCACCTGCAGAAATTGCCCAGAAAATTCCAATAAAAATATCACGGCGATCCTTGCGTCGATAGCTTCGAAACGGTACCTTGCACGTCCAAATCGGAGTTCGGTAAGTCAAGATAAAAATTCGGCAAGAGGGCACTCTCATACACTAATCTGGATTAAGGACTGATTACTGTTCACAGAGAAATCATTAATTCTCACCTCGAAAGAAAATTCACAAAAATCCAATAAAAATACGAGCGCGTTCCTTGCGATCCGTAGATGAAAAAGTTGTATAAGCTCGTTTCCGTCGGACGCTCGTGCGCAAAGATATGGCCGAAACACTCCGCTGCTGTCAAGGAATTCCATACAGAAAGAGGGGTCACTTGTTGCCTCGAAAACCGTGCCAAAACCTCGAAACGGGAAAGCGCGACCAAAACGAAAGATGAAGTCCTACCTCTTAGGAGTCTACTGGTCCAAGAATCGCAGGAAAATGATGTCGGGGTAGCCCAGGGGAGCAAAAATACGATCGCTGCGCCGAAGAAGAACACTAGGAAGCAACGTCGCGCCGCACCGTAAAATGGGGAACCTCGGGATTCGTGCCTCCAAAACTCTTGAAACTTGGCAGGGAGATCCAGGACTTAGAGATGAAAAACTTTCATTAAGGGAGCTCGGAGAGATTCTGCACAGGTTGGGAGAACAAAGGAAAAGAAGGAGCTCGGGTTTGGTGGCTTTTATAGGCTGAAAGAACAAATCAGAAAATGCCAACCATGTCCCTACTTTCGGGCGCCCGAAAATTTTCGGGCGCCTACAGTAACGGGCCGGCCCAGGTTTTCCGGGCGCGCACAGTGCGGCCCGGTCCACCGCACAGCCCAGCCCACTACGCCGCCGAGCCCCGCTGCACCCGGAGCACAAACACCAGCCAATGGGCACGCGCCACGTGTCCCGGCAAACCGTGCACCACGCACGTCGCGCCGTGGACCGCGCACGTCGCGGCTGACCCGGGCCGTACGGCTACCTGCCCCGCCGTACGGCCACCTGCCCCGGTCAACTGCCCCACCAGGCGCGTGGACCGGGAGCACAACACCGCACCAACCACCTCACGCCACGTGTCCACCGGTCTACCGTGCACCCGGGCCCAAACTCCGTGGACCGCGTCTGCTGCACCGGCCAACCGAAAGCGCCACGTGGCCCGCCTCCGGTGCACGACCCCCGCGGTGGACCGCGCGCCTGCCCGCGTCCTGCCCGCGCCCTGTGCCGCCGCCTGCCGCCTGCCCGCGGCGGCGCCGCCGCCCGCCGACGCTGCCCGCCGCCGCCGGCCGCCGCCGGCGACACTGTTCCGGCATGAACAGTACCCGCAGCTCAAATTTGACAAGTAAATAGCCCATCTTGACCGTTTTCGCGCGCTGATTCCAAAAACGAGGTCCGTTTTGCCAAATTCCGCCTCCAAAATTTGCCGGAGGCTCCCGCAAGCGCCAAAAACTGTCAAAACTTCCGGGAGTCCGCTTTTGGACATCCGGACTCAGAATTGGGCAAACAAAAAGCCAATCTCAAGTGTTTTTCCGCGCTGAATCCAAATCCATCCTCCGTTTGGCCTAAATCCTTTTCTAAAATTCGGCAAAAGCAGCCGAAGGCCAAAACAGCTAACCAAAGCTCACAGGGTCCATCTGTGGCATCCCTTTGATGCACTATGGGCCAGATACACCATCAACAGGTGTCTAAACAGTGGATTCACGGGAAAAAGCTGCATGGGGGTTCGGGGTACTACACCCTCCCCCACTAAAAAAAAGTTTCGTCCCCGAAACAAAGATAAACAAGCAGACGTACCTCAAACTGCGGCCTCGAACAAGAAGGGGTAGGCATCTCTCATCTCTGTCTCCAGCTCCCATGTAGCCTCTCGCTCCTCATGATTGCTCCACAGGATCTTCACATAAGGAATGGCCCGATTGCGCAATTCCCTCACCTCACGAGCAAGAATCCGCAACGGGCGCTCCTCGTAGACCAAGTCCTCGCCGATCTCCAACGAAGTGAAGTCAATCACGTGCGACGGGTCAAAAACATATCTCCTCAGAGCTGAGACGTGGAAGACATCATGAACTCCGGCCAGGCGCGGGGGTAAGGCAACTCTGTATGCCACAGGACCAACTCTGTCCAAGTACCTCAAAGGGTCCAATAAAGCGGGGACTGAGCTTCCCCCGTACTCCAAATCTCCGGACCCCTTTCGAGGGCGAGACCTTCAAGAAGACATGATCACCAACCTGAAACTCCAGGTCTCGCCGTCGAGTATCCGCGTAGCTCTTCTGACGACTCTGGGCTGTCTCAAGATGCCGGCGAATAATCCTGACTTTTTCCTCTGCCTCCAAAAGTAACTCCGGTCCCAAAGTCCTCCTCTCACCCACGTCACTCCAATATAAGGGAGACCGACACTTGCGTCCATACAACGCTTCAAACGGAGCCATCCGGATGCTCGCCTGATAGCTGTTGTTGTACGCGAACTCAACCAAGGATAAGTGCCGGTACCACCCTCCTCCAAAATCCATAACGCACGCTCTAAGCATATCCTCGAGGGTCTGTATGGTGCGCTCTGACTGCCCATCGGTCTGTGGGTGGAAAGCGGTGCTAAACCTGAGCTGAGTCCCCAATGCAGAATGCAAACTCCCCCAAAAGCGTGATACGAATCTCGGGTCTCGATCTGACACAATCGAAGCAGGTATGCCGTGAAGCCTCACTATCTCATCCATATATAACTGTGCCAAATGCTCCAATGACCAAGTCATCTGAACTGGTAAGAAGTGCGCCGACTTGGTGAGTCTGTCAACAATAACCCAGATCGCATCTGCCCCGCTCTGCGCCCTCGGCAATCCAGTGACGAAATCCATAGTGACGTGGTCCCATTTCCACTCGGGAATTGGAAGACTCTGCAACTTGCCAGCAGGGACGCGATGCTCTGCTTTCACTTGCTGACAAGTTAAACAGTGAGCTACGAATCTCCCAATGTCCCGCTTCATTCCGGGCCACCAAAACTGTGCCTTGAGGTCCTTATACATCTTAGTACCTCCAGGGTGGACGGTATAAGGTGTATGATGGGCCTCCCTCAAAATCTGATCTCTAATCTCCTGATCCATAGGCACACACACTCGGTCCCTGTACCGCAGTACTCCCGAGCTATCCACAGAAAAATCCCCTGTCTGATCCGCCTGAAGCTGCGTCCTGATCCTCGTCAAGTGGGGGTCCTCACTCTGAGTGTCCCTGATCCTCTCCAACAGAGTGGGCTGCAAGACCATAGACATGAGTCTAGCAGAGACCCCAGGGGATACTACCTCCAGCTGTAATCGCCTCATCTGCTCGACCAACGGCGCCTGCTGCGAGATCAATAAGCTCAGACTCGTCCTCCTGCTCAAAGCATCTGCCACAACATTGGCCTTGCCGGGGTGATAAAGGATACTCAGATCATAATCCTTTAGCAGCTCCAACCACCGGCGTTGCCTCAAATTCAGCTCCTTTTGGGTGAACAGATACTTCAAGCTCTTGTGATCAGTATATATCTCGCAATGCTCACCATACAAGTAATGCCGCCACAGCTTCAGAGCAAACACCACCGCTGCCAACTCCAGATCATGAGTAGGGTAATTTTTCTCATAGTCCTTCAATTGCCGCGAAGCATAGGCAATCACCCTACCCTGCTGCATCAACACACACCCCAGACCACTATGTGAGGCATCACTGTAAATCACAAATCCTTCCCCCATAACAGGGAGGGCAAGGATTGGAGCGGTCATCAATCTCTGCTTCAGCTCCTCAAAACAGCTCTGGCAAGTCTCGCTCCAAACAAACTTAACCCCTTTCCTGGTCAGACGAGTGAGGGGAGAGGAAAGCTTCGCAAAGCCTTCCACAAAACGCCGATAGTAGCCCGCCAAACCAAGAAAGCTCCGCACCTCAGTGATAGTCGTCGGCCTCGGCCAATCTCGAATAGCATCCACCTTGGCCGGATCCACCGCCACTCCAGCAGCTGAAACAACATGACCCAGAAAAGCAACCTCCCGGAGCCAAAACTCACACTTTTTGAACTTAGCATACAGCTTCTTCTCTCGCAGAAGCTGTAGCACGGTCCTCAAGTGCTCCTCGTGCTCCAAATCACTGCGGGAGTAGATCAGATATCATCTATGAACACCACCACAAACCGGTCCAAAAACGGCTGAAAAATCCTGTTCATCAAGTCCATGAATGCGGCAGGGGCATTAGTCAACCCGAAAGGCATCACAGTAAACTCATAATGCCCGTACCGCGATCTGAAAGCCGTCTTGGAGATGTCCTCGGCCCTCACCCTCAGCTGGTGGTAACCGGACTGCAGATCAATCTTCGAGAACACCGATGCTCCCTGTAACTGATCAAACAAATCATCAATCCGGGGGAGGGGATACTTGTTCCGGATGGTCACTTTGTTCAATTCCCTATAATCCACACACAACCGCAGTGACCCATCCTTCTTCTTCACAAACAACACAGGCGCTCCCCACGGAGAAACACTGGGTCTGATGAAGC
The DNA here is from genome assembly GCA_029168755.2 of Tillandsia fasciculata. Lineage (NCBI taxonomy): Eukaryota > Viridiplantae > Streptophyta > Magnoliopsida > Poales > Bromeliaceae > Tillandsia > Tillandsia fasciculata. The sequence goes on along the minus strand of CM054931.1, from coordinate 18,013,583 downwards.
CCCTATCCAAAAGATCCTGAAGCTGGGCCTTCAACTCCCTCAACTCAGCTGGCGCCATCCTATAGGGTGCCTTTGAGATTGGTGCAGTTCCAGGAACTACATCAATCACAAACTCAATCTCCCTCTCCGGCGGCATCGTCGTCAACTCAGGGGGAAATACATCTGGGAACTCGCGGACAATAGGGATATCCTCGAGTCCCAGTGCCGCCGTAGGCACCTCCACCACAGTGGCCAAAAAGGCAGTGCAACCCCTACTCATCATCCTCCTAGCTCTGGCCGAGGAAATGGTCGCTGCGAACAGCGTGCTCTGGCAGCCTCTGAAGATGAACTCCTCCTGTCCTGGCTCGCGAAGAGTCACCGTCCTCTCTCTGCAGTCGATAGTGGCGGAATACCGCGACAGCCAATCCATCCCTAGCACCAAATCAAAATCCTGGAGCTGCTGCAAAACAAGCAAGTCTGCAGGCAAAATCCAAGGCCCCAACTGCACTGGGCAAGCCACACAACGCTCCTCGACATGCAAAACGTGATCAGGAATCCGCACCTCTAATGCACAAGACAAGGACTCTACCTCTAGACCATGCAGGGATGCAAATGCTCGACTAATGAAAGAATGAGATGCTCCAGTGTCGAATAAAGTACGAGCCCGAATACCAAAGAGTAGAATAATACCTGCCACCACCTGGTCTGCCGCTGAAGAATCCGCCAACTGGGCGGCATACACCCGCCCGCTCGGTGCTGGAGGTCGAGAATCTACGGGATAAGAAGTGGACGGCCTGCTCGCTGGAGCATAAGGCCGCTGAGCTGATGGTCGCTGCTGCTGAGGGGGATATGGAGCCGACGCCGAAGAAGGTGCCGAAGAAGTAGCAAGGGGGCAAGTAGCTCGCACATGCCCTGGCTGTCCACAACGAAAGCATCGACCCCATCTCTGGTCACAAGTAATGGCGGCATGCTGACCTCCACAGAAAATACATCGGTCAGAAGATCGGGGCTGTCTCGGCTGCTGCTGCTGCTGTCTCGAGGACTGCTGCTGAGATCTCTGCTGCCTCTGCTGTGATCTCTGCTGCTGGTGCTGCTGCTGATGCTGCTGCGGTCTCTGGGGTCCACCAGGCCCTCTCCTCTCTGATCGCCCACGGCCATAAGACTGGGACTGCGGCGGCCGTGGCGGTCTCCATGAGCTGGCCTGTCCCCCGTCCTCTGGGGCTGGTCGCTTCCTGTCGGAACTCTGCGCGACCGCGGCCCTCCGTCTGGCCACCTCCTGATCGCCTCTCTCCACCCACTGTGCATGCTCTGCGGCTGCCTCCAGGGTCTGAAATCTCTGAGCATGCACAAGTGTGTAAATCTCTGGACGAAGGCCTCCCTCGAACAACTCAACCTGGTGCGGACCGTCACGAGCGACGTAGGGCACACAGTTCAGCAACTCCCTGAACTCCTGAAAATAGGCATGGGCCGGTCGCTCGCCCTGCTGCAGATTCTTCAAATCGTCCTCCAATTTCTTCTTCACACTGGTAGAGAAATAGGTGTCCAACACCATCCGTCTGAACTCCTCCCAAGGTAACTGCCTGGTGATCCGGAACTCCAGTGGCTCAACTCGCTGCCACCAAAAATCAGCATCTCCGTCCAAACAGTGCACCGCCATGTGCACTCGGTACTTCGGGTCGATGAAGAAGTCCCGAAAAAGCTTCTCCATCGCAGAAAGCCAAATCCCAACAGCCCGGGGCTGAGCATCCCGCCCCGAGAATCTAGGTGGTCCCCGCTTGACAAACGCAGCGAGTCTATCAGCAAAATCCCGCTCCTCCTCCGTAGTCAAGGGCTGAAATGCCGCAGGAGCCCCGCTACTCGAAGATGGCGCTGACGGCACAAAAGGTGCAACAAGAGGCACAGGGACCTCCGGAACAGCTGGGGGTGGTGCCTCCCTCTGAGCAAGCAGCTGCTCAATCCTCTGCTCCTGGCGGCGCTGACCCTCCGCCAACTGGGCCACCAAGGCCCTCAACTCAGTAAGCTCGGGTGGTGTAGGCTGCTCTGGCTCAACAGGGGGCGAAGGAACACCCCGGGTGGGAATCCGACGTCGTGGAGGCATCCTGCCACAAGAAACCAAACATCAGCAACAAAACCCCACACGACCCAATCTGGCGAAAGTCAAAAGACATCTCCCTATTTCTGTAACCTTATGTTGTCTGCAGCCAACATAATGGTTCAACAGAAATAGACTATGTCGATCACTCTTCACTCACAGGAAGAGTTAACAGTAAAAATCACCGACTTTCGCAACAAGTCACGCCACTCACGCCCTATAATCCTAGGGTCTGTCCAAAAGCCTAGGGTTTCCTAAGTCCCAACTGACCTATCCCTAAGCTCTGATACCAACTTAATCTGTCACGCCCCGGGTGTAAACCAGAACCCGGGCCCGTCTACAGATCCGCCGTGCATGCGGTATTTCCCACATACACGAAGCGTCGGTAACCTGCTCAGATAAGAAATAAAATAAAAGAGCATAATAATCAGAGCTAACTAAAACTACTGTATCTCAGACAGATGCTGGAAGTAAAAGGTACAACAGTAAAATATAATACAGATGTCTCTCCCAGCTCACAACTATAATACAAACAGCTGGCAGAAGCCAGTCCCCAAAAAGAAATACAAAAACACTGTCTGAGAAGTCCGGGTACCCAAAAGTCTCCAGCTACGACCCTCGGTGGCTCTCTATCTAGTCCGCAATTCGCTTACCTCGATCAGTTGCTGACGGCCCAGCAACTCCCACTGAGGACTCTGCAAAACAAGGGGAAAGAAAGAAACAAGAAAAACAATGGGGGTCAGTACTACTATAAACAGTAGCCTCCCCTAGTGGGTAAAGCCTCAGCTCAGATATGCCCACCAGGTGCTCAGAGGCGAAAAAGGGAAAGGAGAAGAAAGGAGATGCAGATAAATAAAGCAACCGGTAAAGTGCTATCCCTAATATGCCTCTATATGACCAACCAATAAGGATGGAGAAAGTGATGCATCAGAATCAAGAAGCCTGTCATAATGACCCAATCTGACAGCCAGTGAACACTGGCACTGCCTGCTCTGCTGTCGAACTCAAGAAACCAGCATGGTGCCCGGCGCTCACACCGTGGAAAGCAGAAAGGTGCCCGGCGCTCACACCGTGGAAAGCCTACTCCGGAGTGGCACTCGAGGGGAGCGACCCACACGAGTAAAATATCACTGTAACATGCATCACTGTACCAAGTACCACCGTATCAAGTACCACTGTAACCACTGTCTCATAATAGCAGGACTGGATCGAGACTCAAAGAAGTGGGAACAACCCTCCACTAAAGCAAGCCCGATCCCCGAACACCCAATCTGATGCAATAGAAACAATCCGGTCAACCACCCAAGATCCGTGGTCGCCGCAACCCCTGACAAACTCAACCTGTCCCAAATCCCCAATACCTGCCTACACTGTCCAACATACGCTCGAACCTGAGCGATTAAGCCGCTAGTGCCAACAATGAAAGAAGAAAAGAGAAAAAGCATGGTTTCTCCTAAGTCAAGTCCCAAAATAGTGTAGCAGTAAAAGATGACAATAATTATGTGACCAATTTAATCATGCATGGTTCCAACATTTTGTCCAATTCCCAAGTATAAACAGTTTAGAATGAATAAGCTAGGGTGACCGTCTCACATGAACAAACATCAGTTTTGCAGTCCTCTATTTCTATTTGTCTCCAAGTATACAGTTCCAGTGATTAATCTAAAAATAATTTATTAGAGATCTGATAACCAATAATCAATTTCCTAGAGCATGCAAGTCTACCAATCAACACATTTAGCATTGTCATAGCAAGGGTACTCTGATATTCCTAGTGGGCATACAAAGAGAGGAGTACAACAACCACCCACCTGAAGCGCAACTGTCCAAACTCGTACAGTCAGAAAATACCAAAACTCCAATTCCTTGCTTCCACAATTTCAGCACACCCGAAGCATTCCTGGTACATCAAGAAATCCACTAATTACACTAGACTCCCCAAATTCAGCACTTAATCACATACAACCTCGAATTCAGAAATGCTTAATTATCACCTGCAGAAATTGCCCAGAAAATTCCAATAAAAATATCACGGCGATCCTTGCGTCGATAGCTTCGAAACGGTACCTTGCACGTCCAAATCGGAGTTCGGTAAGTCCAGATAAAAATTCGGCAAGAGGGCACTCTCATACACTAATCTGGATTAAGGGCTGATTACTGTTCACAGAGAAATCATTAATTCTCACCTCGAAAGAAAATTCACAAAAATCCAATAAAAATACGAGCGCGTTCCTTGCGATCCGTAGATGAAAAAGTTGTATAGGCTCGTTTCCGTCGGACGCTCGTGCGCAAAGATATAGCCGAAACACTCCGCTGCTGTCAAGGAATTCCATACAGAAAGAGGGGTCACTTGTTGCCTCGAAAACCGTGCCAAAACCTCGAAACGGGAAAGCGCGACCAAAACGAAAGATGAAGTCCTACCTCTTAGGAGTCTACTGGTCCAAGAATCACAGGAAAAAGATGTCGGGGTAGCCCAGGGGAGCAAAAATACGATCGCTGCGCCGAAGAAGAACACTAGGAAGCAACGTCGCGCCGCACCGTAAAATGGGGAACCTCGGGATTCGTGCCTCCAAAACTCTTGAAACTTGGCAGGGAGATCCAGGACTTAGAGATGAAAAACTTTCATTAAGGGAGCTCGGAGAGATTCTGCACAGGTTGGGAGAACAAAGGAAAAGAAGGAGCTCGGGTTGGTGGCTTTTATAGGCTGAAAGAACAAATCAGAAAATGCCAACCATGTCCCTACTTTCGGGCGCCCGAAAATTTTCGGGCGCTACAGTAACGGGCCGGCCCAGGTTTTCCGGGCGCGCACAGTGCGGCCCGGTCCACCGCACAGCCCAGCCCACTACGCCGCCGAGCCCCGCTGCACCCGGAGCACAAACACCAGCCAATGGGCACGCGCCACGTGTCCCGGCAAACCGTGCACCACGCACGTCGCGCCGTGGACCGCGCACGTCGCGGCTGACCCGGGCCGTACGGCTACCTGCCCCGCCGTACGGCCACCTGCCCCGGTCAACTGCCCCACCAGGCGCGTGGACCGGGAGCACAACACCGCACCAACCACCTCACGCCACGTGTCCACCGGTCTACCGTGCACCCGGGCCAAAACTCCGTGGACCGCGTCTGCTGCACCGGCCAACCGAAAGACGCCACGTGGCCCGCCTCCGGTGCACGACCCCCGCGGTGGACCGCGCGCCTGCCCGCGTCCTGCCCGCGCCCTGTGCCGCCGCCTGCCGCCTGCCCGCGGCGGCGCCGCCGCCCGCCGACGCTGCCCGCCGCCGCCGGCGACACTGTTCCGGCATGAACAGTACCCGGAGCTCAAATTTGACAAGTAAATAGCCCATCTTGACCGTTTTCGCGCGCTGATTCCAAAAACGAGGTCCGTTTTGCCAAATTCCGCCTCCAAAATTTGCCGGAGGCTCCCGCAAGCGCCAAAAACTGTCAAAACTTCCGGGAGTCCGCTTTTGGACATCCGGACTCAGAATTGGGCAAACAAAAAGCCAATCTCAAGTGTTTTTCCGCGCTGAATCCAAATCCATCCTCCGTTTGGCCTAAATCCTTTTCTAAAATTTGGCAAAAGCAGCCGAAGGCCAAAACAGCTAACCAAAGCTCACAGGGTCCATCTGTGGCATCCCTTTGATGCACTATGGGCCAGATACACCATCAACAGGTGTCTAAACAGTGGATTCACGGGAAAAAGCTGCATGGGGGTTCGGGGTACTACACCGGCTCCAAACAACCTGTGGTTTGGGGATCCTTACCTTGGCCGAGTTGGAAGAAGATGGGATGAAGCCGGATTTTACTCCTCTTGCACGCGCGGCCACAGCAAGCTCCAGCAAGGTCCTCTGGCACAGAGGAACTCTTCCAAAACACCAGAACCCAAGTTGGTGAAATTTGATTCCAACTTTCTCCTTCCTCTCACTCTCTCGGTTTGATCTCTCACTTGGGTTGTGTCCCTCGGCCAACCCTCTTACCCAGGGCTTTGTGTGGAGAATGCAGAGGGGATTGATGCTTCGGAATCAATCCCAGACCCCTCGTGCATGCACCCAAGAAGCCCAAAGGCCATTCCCTCATAAATGTAAAGATGCTCTTGCAAATTATCCTAGAACCCGGTTCACACTAAATCCCCAGGCTACGGGGTCTTCACAATAGGTGCATTTTGCACCCAACCCCCTAGTGTTTAAGTCCCTAACATTTTATACAAATTAGTCCATTTTTAGGTACTTTTTACGCAATTCGAGAAAAATTACTCGTCATTTTGCGAAACGGACTTCGTCACGACGTCCGCTCGTCGAGACCTGTCAAGTAGCATATTTGTTTGATTTGTTTGACGCTCGGATAAAAACTTGGTCCATAAAGTTTGACCAAATACAGTGTATTGCACGCACTTCGATGCACCCGGGTCGCCAAACGCGAAATCCGTCAGTGCCATCGCGCTCAGAACATCAAAAATAGCTAGGTTTGACTACTCATGTCGCTATATTTGGATTTAAGGCAGTGAATTGGCCGTTAGTGACCGGGAGGGAAATGGAAATAGGGGTTTACGATTCACACTTAAGTTGTGGGGCCCACTATTTCATCGCTGATTTCTGGAAGATCCGACCGTCAGATCGTCGACAAGTGAATATAAAATTTTCATGTTTCGACGAGACGATCGCAATGGCGATCTCGGATTTTCAAGATCAGGCCCCGATCAAAAGTCGATATTTTAGGGCCACTATTATCAATTTTTGCTATTTATTTACCTAATTTTGCCGTCTAAATAATTCAGAAAATTATTTAAGCTTAGATTTTGGATTTTAAAAATTACGGTTACTACAGCCTACCCGCTCCTGCCCGCGGCCGTGCCGCCGCACTCCGCCGCCTCCGGCGATGCCCGGCCAGTCGGAACAGTACCTTATGTCTCAAAATCCATTTTTGGGCATTCGGACTCCGAAAAATACAAGTAAATAGCCTTTTTCATCATTTTCGCTCGCGAGTCCAAATCCGATATCCGTTTTGCCAAAATCCACTTCTAAAATCTGTCGAAGCCATCCAGATAGGTAATCTATATCCAAATTCGCGTTGGGTTCAATCCTGAGGTCCGATTTGCGCACAAACCATCTCCATCACACATCATAAGCCTCCAAAAGCCACAAATTACTCCGCAAAACCTTCGCAGAGATCCGAATCATCACAGTCTGGGTTCCAGGTCCTGCTATCAACTGCTCAACATTACTACAAACACAGTGCTAAAGACACTGGTCGGAGAATACCCGACAACCCGGGACCACCGTCGACCCGAATGGCTCCCGGCACTAGCCCTGATCTAGCCTTAGCTACCAGACTCTACTCGGCCCCCAAGCACGAGTGTCAATGTATCCCACATATCCCTACCACTCTACCCACTACCCGGGTGAGGAGAAACTCAAAGTCTAGGGAAAAATAATACAAAGTGTGAGAAGTCTAAAATATGAAGAAAACTAGCCCAAGTGAGGGTTTTTTACTAGTCTGGTTAAATACATGCAAACATATGACGGGATGCTAGTCAAGGTTCTAATATTTCGTTATCACAAGAAATAATCAATTTGCTAATTCTATAATACATCTTACATCTTAGTCCACAAAATGAGTACTTTACTTAACATGCATGCATTCTACGACATAGAATTAGTACGCCGCCCATTAATTTTGGAAGAAATCCAACCCACCTCGTTGTTGCCAATTGCTTGTAGACACTTGCAATAGGCTCCCGTGGCAACACGCTCTCTTTCGAAACAGAAAGCGCAAATACGCCCACCACGCGCGAACGGTACACCCCGAAAAGTCGGCGATAAATTGCGCGGTAAAGGGCACCACCAACAACGATCTCTAACAGGGACAAGGGCACAGAGTTCAAAGACAAAAAACCCCCAAAGCAAAACCCTAAGAACTATGCCGAAAAACACAGTAAAACACGAGGTGAAACCTACCTTAACGCCGTGCGCCGTCAACTTGCGCACGCACGCGCGCCCAGCTCCTTGGAACACTTCGCACATGCTCCACGGCACTATCGGCGCGCTTGCAGCACTCCACCACTCTCCCACAATTCTCTCCCATGCTCCCAAAAATTCAAGGATGGAGCAAAAGAGAAAAAGAAGGAAAAAAAAAGTGTTTCGGGCCCTTAAATGGCCCAAAACAGGCTTGCTACAATGCGTCCATCTCCCGCGCGACCAACCGGGGCCGCCAGCTGGCGCCCCCCCCGCTTCTGCGCGACCACTCGGGGGCCGCCACATGTCAGCAGCCGGGCACCCCCGCTTCAACGCACCCACGTCGCACCGCACGGCGCACGACCACGGGGCCTCGCCACATGGCGACGCCCGTGCGTCATGCGCCCCGGGCCTTCTCGCGTCAACTCGCAGGGCGCCCTCATCCGTCGCGCCCAACGCGCGCTGTCGCGTGCCACTCCCACGCACGCGCGCCACGCCCTGCGCTTGCGCCACGCTCGCTACGCCCTGTCGCCTTGGTCGCCGTGCCCAATGAAGCGCGGCCACGTGGCGCCGACCGCGTGTCTCCCACGCTCGCGCCAGCGACCGAGCTCAGCCAATCCGCGCTCGCCACGTGGCAGCCGCGCGGGTTCGCTTCACCCAGTGCACGCTTGTGGGCCGTGAGCCGGCCTGCAACCGAAAAGAGCCCGTTAGCCCAATTTCGCCCAAAAATAACTAATTTTCAATATTTTTTCACGGCTTAGTCGTGTTTTGGCGTTCGTTGACACACAATGCACTCGATACACCAAAATATGTGTTTTCTCACTGCCAACTCACACAGTCAAGCCACACAGAAATTTAGGACACCACAGTGGGAGAATATTATGTATACAACTTTCGGTAGTTTCTTTAGCCCCTTCAACAATAACAAAATTTTGGTCGGCCTTATATGACTTCCCAATTTAATGGTATTCTTCTGCTGGGGTAAAAAAAAGGAACAAATTATATGAAGGCCTCTATGATTATGTTACAAAAAAAAAAGAAAGGTCTCTACAATATGATAAGAAAAATAAATGGAAAAAATTGAAAGGTGTCTATGATTAGGTTAAAAAGAAAAAGTAAGGTTGGAAGGGAAAAGGGAATTGAAAATAAAAATGATAAGAGGGAGTTAAAAGCGGTTC
>CM054931.1:16964884-17322684 GCA_029168755.2 Tillandsia fasciculata | reverse complement strand
TGGCTTTGGTCTGTGATGTACTGGAATTAGAGAAAGAGAAGGAATTAAGAATGAGAGTGGGATTAGATATTTTTTTCTGGTTAAGGATTATTTAGTCCTTGCTCCACTGCCAAGCAACTTAGCCACTAATTAAGCCCCTTATTTAGCACTTGCCACGCGTGCACTCTCTCCTTCAACAATAAAACAGGGAATACGGAGTGACACAGGAGAAGACGAGGGAAGGAGGGAAAAGAGCAGAAAAAGTGAAGGGAAGGAGAGGAAGTAAAGAGAAAGTGAGGGAATGTGCTTGTGCTAGGTGTTGACCCTTGTTTGGAGCCAAGCGGAGCGCGCGTCGAGCTTCTTGAAGGTATGTTGCTGTCTTTTTTTAAGCTTGGAGTGTTGTGGGTTTTTTTTTGGAGCTTGTGTTTTTGGTTTTTCTAGTGGTGGTTTTCGAGTAGGTTTGGTTGGTGGACTGCTTGTCCCGTTAGCGTGGTTGCTTCGGCCAGGTGGTGGCCGCGCGGGCGCGCGTAGCTTGGCGGGCGTGCAGCTGGGCAGGCGCGCATGGGCGCCGCGCGGTGAGAGCGGGCCGCATGGGCGCCGCGCGGCTGGCCCATGGGCGCTGCCGTAGCTACCCCCAGGGGCGCTGCGCTGGCGCCAGGGGCGCCGCGCGGCAGCGCCAGGGCGCTGCGCGGGCGCCAGGGGCGCCGCGCGCAGCTGCGCCTGGGTGCCGCGCGGGCGCCAGGGGGCGCCGCGCGCAGTTGCTGCGGCCGCCCCGCAGCATGGCAGGCGGCGCCCGGCAGGGTTGGGCGCCACGCAACAGGGGCGCCGCACGGCAGGCCCACGAGCAGCGCGGCAGCGGCAAGCAGGGGCTGGTGCGGGGTCCGTGCTGGCTGTGGCTGGGCGACACGCAGTGGCGCGTGTGCCGGAATTTTCTCGCGTGGGCGCGCGGGATTTTCGTCGGTCGGGCTGGTTTTTGCCTGTGAGTTCGTTTCTGAGCCATTTGACGAGGTTTTTCCCTTTTTCTCTCTCAGGGCGACGTCGAGTTGTGCGGTTTTCGCCGAAGTGCCGTTCGGAACCCGGATCGAGTGCGCGGCACGCGTTTTTTTTTCGACCTGAGCAATCTGGGAGGTGTTAGTGTGTGCTGGGTGTGTGTGTGATGTGTTAGTGATGTGGGTGTGTGGTGTGTGCAGGAGAGATGTAACTTGAGTGTGTGGTGGATTTGTGTAATTATGTTAAGTGAGCTTGCTGTTGGTGGAATTGTGGTGTACTTGACCCTCTGTTGCACTGTGATTTGGCCGTGGAGTGAACCAGCTGCGCGCTGGATTTTGTGGGGACTCGAGGGAATTTATTTGAGCTTCCGAGGATTTTTCCGTGGTTCGCGGCAGAGTGCGCGCGCGGCGCGATTTTCGAGGTTTCGTCAGTTTGAGGATTCGACGTTTCCCCGACTTCGGCTTTGCCTACGGAAAGTGTTACAGGTGGGTTGGAATTTCTCCAAAATTTATGGAATTCCCTTTAATGCTCCTGAATGCATGTTGATCTTGTTTTATGCCAATTTTTGCACTGCGGTAAAATCTGATAGTTGCCTGGAATTTTTTTTGGAAAATTATTAGAACCCTAGATTATTTTTAGCATACTCCTGACGTTATATGACAGTAGACTGCATGTTCCGTTGGCATTATTTTTGCACCCTGATCGTTTTAAAAATCAAGAAAACCCGTTTTTAGCAAAATCAGCATTTTTAAAAGTGGTTTTTAAATCTTGAGTTCGCCAGAGGAAGGGCATAGGTTCAGGGTGCCTTTGACCTCGTGCCTGGGGGCCGAGGGGTCTCTTTCTGAGTTTTGAGATGAGTTGTAGTGTCATGTGAGCTTTGAGCTTCTGATGAGAATATTCTAGATCATGAGTTGTGCATTTATGATTTGGTAGTGGAGATGGTTCTCCGACTTGTTATGAGAGTTTTGGTTCTGGCTGATCGAGTCGTGGAGGTTTCCCGACTTAGCCATGGGTTGTGCTTTATCAGATTGAGTCGTAGAGGGTTCTCCGACAGATTATGTGCGGATTTGGGCATTTCCAATTTAGTCGTGGAGTATTTTTTCGACTGGGTTGTGAGAGTTTGAGCATTGAGTTTCCGATCTGTTTGATCGTGGATCATAGCCTGCATGTGCCGCTCGAGGAGACAGATGATACAGTTGAGACACGCTAGAGCTCGGTGGGGTCGCTTCCCTCGAGTTACGCTCAGAATGCGATGATGATGCGCCTAGTTGATACACTAGAGGTCGCTTTGCGTGATATTGATAGTTTGATTGGACACCCTGGTTGATACACTTGGGGCCCTAGTTGATACACTAGGGGGCGCAGGCTTGACTGGACCCCATGAGGCAGTCATTGAGATTGGGTGATTTGAGCGGGTGGTTACATATTATGTTCTTAGATGGATCTTTCCTTTGAGCATTGATACTGAGGCACTTTTAGCAGTAGCGAGTGTATGCATAGCATGTTTATGGTAGAGTTTCCTTTTTGAGCATGATGGTTGAGACATTTTAGCTGTAGTTTCCATTCAGCTTACCTTTTATCTATCTATCTATCTGCATACCTATCTGTTTGCCTCCAGTAGACTTAGTGGGCATACCGTGGATATTGTGAATGGTACCCACTGGGATCTACCTTCTGCAGTAGACTCACACACCGCTGCGGTGACAGGTTTCCTGAGGTTTGCTACTCCGACTTAGCTCGCGCGGAGACAGCTGATCGAGGTGAGGACGTGGCCGATTAGTTCCTTACCAGCATTGAGAGTCAGAGGTAGATGTACCCGGTGTTTTTATGATTCCACTTTTGTACTGGACAGTCTGAGAGATTTGTGAGGGTTGTACTTGTATTTTCATAGTTGTGAGACTTGTATTGAGATTTTATTATTATTTCAAATGTTCAGTTGATTTCTGTAGCTTTTAGTTCTTTTCAGCTCTGATACATGTTTAGCTATAGATCTTTTGCAGGGTAGACGCTTCGTCTGTGCGGCAGTTTCCGTACAGGCGGCGGATCTGTTGTCGAGCCCGGGTCGCGGTTCGACCCCGGGGCGTGACAGATTAGGGTGGTATAAGAGTCTAGGAATATAGGTCGTTGAGGACTTAGTGACCCTAGGCTATTGGTTGGACAGTAGGATGACTGTCGTGAGAGACGTGACTTTAGCGAGAGTCCTGATTGAGTTTGTACCTCCCCCAGAGGATTGGGGCGAGTGATCTTACATGTTGTTTCTCTAAAGATGATTTTGTTGGCTGCAGACAACATAATGCTTTAGTATGGGTAACATGTTCTAGATTTTCGCTTGATTGGGTCGAGAGAGTTCTTGGTCCTAATGTTTGTTCTGTTGCAGTTGTCTTTGATGCCTCCGAGATGCCGGGCAGCGGCGAGGGCGTGTTTGACCTTGGACGAGGAGCCCGAACAACGGGATGCAGAATGGACAGAGCATAGTGAGGTCCGAGAGTTACGGGCCCAGGTAGCCCAGATGTTTGAGGCAATGCGGCGCCAGGAAGAGAACATGGAGCGCGTGATGCGTATGCTGGAGTAGAGAGCATCTTCTGGGGTATCGCCTTTAGTACCTCCGGCCGCAACATCGTCGACTTCGACCCAGATCGCACTGTGAGTAGTGCAGGAGCAGCGAGAGTTGCTGACTGGTTGTCATACTTCATCCAGTTCCATCCCCTGCAGATTTCGGGACCGAGTTTGGAGCCTTGGGAGGCCGAGAACTGGATTACTGCTATGGAAAAGTTATTTGAAGATTTGTTCATCCAGGAGAAGCATCTGGTGCACTTGGTTATGCACTTTTGGATAAGGACGCCGAGAGTTGGTGGCGTCAAGTTCGTCCTGCTAAACCACCGGGAGCGCAGTGATGACTTGGAGCGAGTTTCTACAATTGTTGAGCAGAGTACCCCATGTTGCCCAGGATGAGGCCTAGAAGGTTGATCACGTTTGAGAGGAGGACTGCATCAAGATATCTATCTCTTTGTGCATTCTCGGTGAGTGCCGACTTTAGATGCAGCGAGTGTGCATGATCGATGGATTGACCGAGGATCAGTGATCATGTCCGAGAGGGATGGAGAGCGAGGGACCAGCTCCGGAGAGAGACGTCCAGTATCGCCTGATTCTGGGGACGGTTGAGTGGATTGAAGTTGCCATGATTCCAGTCTCAAGGTCATGGGTCTCAGAGGAGACAGAGACCAGGAGGTGCTCGATAGTCGAGACACCAGCAGTAGTGTCAGGATGAGTATGTCATTTGCGGTGGGCCGCTTTCATTGCCGTAGTGTGACCTCAGGCAGGGCGATGCTTTTCATGTGGATAGTTAGGACATTTTCAGGCAGAGTGTCCCAGAGTAGTGCTCATGGTTTTGCCGCTTGCGACAGCACCCCCACTACCCCCTTTAGGATGAAGAGGTTGATCCGATTTATCGGTAGACCGATAGAGCGATGGCCACCAGCATCTAGTGGGCGAGATTGTGAAGCCGGTTAGAGGGGGCCAGGATAGTGGATCGCGTCTTACCTGGTGTGGTCTTCCTTTTAGTCATTGGATTTAAAGCATGTTGATGCCGACACCGCTGGTGCATGTTTAAGTAGAGTTTGGGTAGCTTTGCGTGGACCAGAGATGAGACTGCTGGCTTGTGCACGTGAGGATCAGGTTCCAGATCACGTATAGCACATAGATGAGTGTTGCCAGTTCTGCCAGTGCAGTTAGGACCTTGGATTTGATCCATTGAGTTGTTAGTCCTACATCAGCTCCGAGATGTTGATATGAGGTTGGATAGAGATTGGGCATCCCAATGTTATGCTATCTTGGATTGTCGAGAGAGGACTTTGACCCTCCGTGGACCTGGTCAGGAGGAGTATGCTTGTAGAGGAAGCTGGAGCACGACAGAGGTTGAGTCGTGGTCGTATCGCTTTGCTAGCGACTGTAGAGGAGGTGCCTATGGCGGCACCAGGACTAAAGAATATCCTTATCGCCCGTGTGATCCCAGGTATGAGTCTACCTGAGCTGATATTGAAGCCGCCGTCTAGTGAGATTTGGATTGAGATGGTGATTGGCGTGGGTTGGAAAACGCGCCGACTTCGGTAGCACCTCTTGGAGTATCACTCGTGAGACAGAGAGCTGATAGCGCAGTTGCGAATTCTGATGGATCGAGGGGTCTATGTGACCCAGTACCACGTCGTGGGAATACGACAGTGAGGATCTGAGAGATTGATACTTGAGTAGGATGCCACGCCGTTGATTCACGGTGATGATGCCACGCCGTTGGTACACGGCAGTGATACCACGTTGTGAGTGCACAGCGGTGAGGGTTCTATGATGGTTTGAGCACAGATAGGTTTGGATTGTTTTTCGGCAGATGCCTTTGTGAGAGTGGTAGCCTTATGGAACCTTATACCCGTGGGCTGTGCCCAGGTAGTGTTCAGGACCTAGTAGGGGCATTATGAGCTTACAGCGAGGTCAAGTGGATTGACTAATGCCCTGCCGCCTTTAGGACTTGAGGAATTGGGTATATTCCAGCTGTGTTTGGACGGGTAGTAGCAGTACCCGTCGTGGATATTTGGATTTATTTCCGAGGTGACTTAGAGCATGAGTAGCGCTTGAGGATAGCGCTGCAACTTCTTAGAGAGAAGAGGTTGTTTGTCCAGTTGAGAGGGTATGAATTTTGACTTTGGAAGGGTTGTTGTTTGGCCAGGTGATTTCAGTTACAAGAGTGATAGTGGACCCAACGAAGAGTGATACCGTTCGGGTTGGGCCTAGGCCTATGATAGTGACAGAGGTCAGAAGCTTTTGGACTAAGTAGTGGCAGTGTAGCTTCGGAGAGATAAAGCTGAGGAGGATACCAGCATTGAGGTTGATGTTTGCCAGTGATTGAAAGAGAATTGAGTTATTCATAGACCCTCGAACCTGAAGTACTTGGATACTCAGGAAGAGTTTGGTTTGAGGTAACGCCAGCGGATAGAGTTTCAAGGATGTATGATTGATATCACAGTGTTATCCCGGCGAGGACATTATGGTCAGGTACGCCTTGTATAGGCAAGCAGTGCAACCTTGGAATGAGGTGATCGATCAGTGGGTGCCATTTTGAACTTGGTAATTGAGAGTTGGAAACTTGGGGAATATTCCCGAAGTTCGATTTCTTCCCTTGTAGAGGGACGTGAGAGTACATTGTGGAGTTTTGAGCACGTTGGTTGCTAAGGAGCAACGGAGGAGTTTTGCCTAGTGGAGTCTTGGAGTTTGGATTTGGAGACCATGTTCTGTGGAAGCCACCAGCCGTAGGGTTATATATATAGATTCGAGGTTACGCGGGGAGTTTGGTCCGCAAGTAATTGTCTGGTGGGAGGTAATATTTTTGATCCCTCGCATGTTTTGGATTTCACTTCCTTGGAATTGGACGAGGATTGAGTTATCAGGATCGACCGATGCAAATTCTTGCTTCTGAGGCAGAAGAATTGTGCAGTCGAGTTATACGTTCGGTGAAGGTTTTGTGGAGTCATCGATGATGAGTGGGGACGATCACCTGAGAGCCTGAGCATGAGTTGAGGATCTCCTACCCCCATTTGATTGAGTCACCATCCTGAGTTATGGATTTATTTTGGATTTCGAGGATGAAACCTTTTTAAGGAGGGGAGATTGTAGAGTACCGAGACTTTGTAGGGCGCACCGACCTCGCAAGATGGCGTGGTGCGGAGAAAACGCCTGTGGCGTGTTCCTTATATGTTTACAGATGAGTTCGGATTGATTCGGATCAATGCGGAAGCCCCAGCTTGAATCGGAATTTTCCGGGCATTGTGCGCCGTTAGAGGACCGGTTTTGTAGAGCCCCAACTCCACAGTTGTGCACAGAAAATTAGAAAAAGGTTTGGAACATGTGTATTTTCAGATTACAGCGGAGTTCGGGAGGTTCCGGATTGATGCGGAGGCCCCGAAGGCAAAAAGTGGGTTGGAGTTGGCAATTATGGGAGCCGGATTTTGGATTGAGCACATTGACTCTACAGTTGAGCTTTTTGAGTGGGGAAAGCTTTGGACATGTGTATTTTCAGATTACAGCAGAGTTCGGGAGGTTCCGGACTGGTGCGGAGGCCCCGAGGGCAAAAAGTGAGTTGGTGTGGGCTTTTGATGGATTATTTAATTATTTTAATTAATTTAAGTTAATAGGTGGCTTTGGTCTGTGATGTACTAGAATTAGAGAAAGAGAAGGGAATTAAGAATGAGAGTGGGATTAGATATTTTTTTTGGTTAACGATTATTTAATCCTGCTACAGCTGCCAAGCACTTAGCCACTAATTAAGCCCCTTATTTAGAACCTTGCGACGTCACCTTCTCCTTCAAAAATAAAACAGAGGAATAAGGGGTGAAACAGAGGAAGAAGAGGAGGGAAAAGAGAAGAAGAAAGTGAAGGGAAGGAGAGGAAGTAAAAGATAAAGTGAGGGAATGTGCTTGTGCTAGGTGTTGACCCTTGTTTGGAGCCAAGCGGAGCGCGCATCGAGCTTCTTGAAGGTATGTTGCTGTTTTTTTTTTGAAGCTTGGAGTGTTGTGGGTTTTTTTTTTGTGCTTGTGTTTTTGGTTTATCTGGTGGTGGTTTTCGAGTTGGTTTGGGATGGTGGACTGCTTGTCCCGTTGGCATGGTTGCGGCGGCGAGGTGGTGGCCGCGCGGGCGCGCGTAGCGTGGCGGGCGTGCAGCTGGGCAGGCGCGCCTGGGCGCCGCGCGGTGAGTGCGGGCCGCATGGGCGCCGCGCGGCTGGCCCATGGGCGCCGCGCTGCAGTGCCAGGACGCTGCGCGGGCGCAAGGGGCGCCGCACAGAGCTGCCCCTGGGCGCTGCGCGGGCCCCAAGGGGCGCCGCGCGGCAACGCCAGGGCGCTGCGCGGGTGCCAGGGGCGCCGCGCGCAGCTGCCCCTGGGCGCTGCGCGAGCGACAAGGGGCGCCGCGCGCAGCTGCACCAGGGCGCTGCGCGGGCGCCAGGGTCTCCGCGCGTAGCAGGCCGCAGGCACTATGCGGGCGCCGTGGGCGCCGCGCGCAGTTGCTGCGGCCGCCCCGCAGCATGGCAGGCGCCGCGCTGCAGGGTTGGGCGCCGCGCAGCATGGGCGGCGCGCGGCAGGCCCACGAGCAGTGCGGCAGTGGCAGGCGGCTGGCGCGGGGGCCGTGCGAGCTCTGGCTCGGCGACGCGCAATGGCGCGTGTGCAGGAATTTTCTCGCGTGGGCGCGCGGGATTTTCGTCGGCCGAGCTTGTTTTTGCCTGTGAGTTCGTTTTTGAGCCATTTGACGAGGTTTTTCCCTTTTTCTCTCTTAGGGCGACGTCGAGTTGTGCGGTTTTCGCCGAGGTGTCGTGTGGAACCCAGATCGAGTGCGCGGCACGCGATTTTTTTTTCCACCTGAGCAGTCTGGGAGGTGTTAGTGTGTGCTGGGTGTGTGTGTGATGTGTTGGTGCTGTGGGTGTGTGGTGTGTGCACGAGAGATGTAACTTGAGTGTGTGGTGGATTTGTGTAATTATGTTAAGTGAGCATGCAGTTGGTGGAATTGTTGTGTACTTGAGCCCCTGTTGCAAGTGGGTTGGAATTTCTCCAAAATTTATGGAATGCCCTTTAATGCTCCTGAATGCATGTTAATCATGTTTTATGCTAATTTTTGTACTGCGGTAAAATCTGATAGTTGCCTGGAATTTTTTTGGAAAATTATTAGAACCCCAGATTATTTTTAGCATACTCCTGACGTTATTTGACACTAGACTGCATGTTCCGTTGGCATTATTTTTGCACCTTGATCGTTTCAAAAATCAAGAAAACCCGTTTTTAACAAAATCAGCATTTTTAAAAGCGGTTTTTAAATCATGAGTTCGCCAGAGGTAGGGCATAGGTTCAGGGTGCCTTTGACCTCGTGCCTGGGGGCCGAGGGGTCTCTTTCTGAGTTTTGACATGAGTTGTAGTGTCATGTGAGTTTTGAGCTTCTGATGAGATTATTCTAGATCATGAGTTGTGCATTTCTAATTTGGTAGTGGAGATGGTTCTCCGACTTGTTATGAGAGTTTTGGTTCTGGCAGATCGAGTCATGGAGGTTTGCCGACTTAGCCATGGGTTGTGCTTTATCAGATTGAGTCGTAGAGGGTTCTCCGACAAATTATGTGAGAATTTGGGCATTTCCATTTGAGTCGTGGAGTATTTTTCCGATTGAGTTGTGAGAGTTTGAGCATTGAGTTTCCAATCTGTTTGATCGTGGATCATAGCCTGCATGTGCCGCTCGATGAGACAGATGATACAGTTGAAACACGCTTGAGCTCGGTGGGGTCGCTCCCCTCGAGTTACGCTCCGGATGCGATGATGATGCGCCTAGTTGATACACTAGAGGTCGCTTTGCGTGATATTGATTGTCCGATTGAACACCCTGGTTGATACATTAGGGGCCCTAGTTGATACACTAGGGGGCGCAGGCTTGACTGGACCCTATGAGGCAGTCATTGAGATTGGGTGATTTGAGCGGGTGGTTACATATTATGCTCTTAGATGGATCTTTCCTTTGAGCATTGATACTGAGGCACTTTTAGCAGTAGCGAGTGTATGCATAGCATGTTTATGGTAGAGTTTCCTTTTTGAGCATGATGGTTGAGACATTTTAGCTGTAGTTTCCATTCAGCTTACCTTTTATCTATCTATCTATCTGCATACCTATCTGTTTGCCTCCAGTAGACTTAGTGGGCATACCGTGGATATTGGTGACGGTACCCACTGGGATCTACCTTCTGCAGTAGATCTCACACCCGCTGCGATGACAGGTTTCCTGAGGTTGCTACTCCGACTTAGCTCGCGCGGAGACAGCTGATCGAGGTGAGGACGTGGCCGATTAGTTCCTTACCAGCATTGAGAGTCAGAGATTTATGAGGGTTGCACTTGTATTTTCATAGTTGTGAGACTTGTATTGAGATTTTATTATTATTTCAGATGTTCAGTTCATTTTTGTAGCTTTTAGTTCTTTTCAGCTCTAATACATGTTTAGCTATAGATTTTTTGCAGGGTAGACGCTTCGTCTGTGCGGCAGTTTCCGTACAGGCGGCGGATCTGTTGTCGAGCCCGGGTCGTGGTTCGACCCCGGGGCGTGACACTGCCGGCTGGGCACACGCTGTCCTGTGTTCGGGACACTCGTTTCGCCCAGGCGAATTCGGGCGCTCGTCGTTTGGGCCCCTTGGGCCCGTTTTCGGCGCCCGAATGATTCCGGTGCCTGAAATTTCGGGCCAAAAATCCGAATTTGGATTTTTTTTGCGCTGAGTCTATAAATAGGCCTCCCCTCTCCCTTTTCTCTCGCTTTTTCCCGAGAGCAACCTCAAGTGAAGTTTTTCCACACCTTTTTCCCCATCTCTTGAAGGATTTGTGGGATTTTAGGAGGCCGCGCCATCGACGATCTCGGCGACTCGGCGCGCTTCAACATTTCCATTTCGTTGGCCTTTTCCGTTGTTGTTCAGTTAGAGGGCTCCCCTGTGCTACCCCAAAGGAATTTTTGGACGATTTTTGCGGCAATGTGTCCTTGAGAGGTAGGCCTTCGATTTCCGTGTTGATCACCTAGCTTCGTTTCAAGTTTTTGGTGGGGTTTTCGAGGCATGTTTTGACCCCTTTTTCTGCGGTGGGGTTTTCGTGGCATGTTTTCAAGTGTTCTTGCCATATCTCGGCCTACGGGTGTTAGAACGGGGCGTATAAGTACTCGATTTGTATCTACTCTTTGTGAGGATCGCAGTCGTTATTTTTATGAATTTTTTGGAGGACTGAACGCAGTTGAAAATCCCTGTTTTCCCGGGCTGTTTTGCAAAACAGCAACTGCTGTATTTTGAGGTCTCCATTTACGCCATGTTCAACTCTTGTAGTTTTCTCGCGGATCTGGGCGTTTCGCGGGGAAAAGGAAAGTTGGATATTTTAACCACATTCAAGATGAGCATTTGTCCTTTTGGCCCCAATCAGAAACTGTGCTTGGTTTGACAGTTGTATCATCCCGACGCACCCTTAATTTCGTGCTCTTTTGTGTGGACAGCTCTCGCTGTTTTTGCCGCCACCGTTGCCGCCACCATGGGCCCGGGCGGAAGCTTACCCGGCACGTGCACAGACCCGCCCCGCCGTGTGCATAAGGTACCCCCCGGTACACACAAGGCATCTACAACAACAAAGTTGAAAGAAAGCATTAGACACATCCTGCTAGTAATCAGAGCACAACTAAACTATGCACAAAAGAGAAGAGTAAATAACAACTATCATACAAGAAGTTAAAATCCAATATACAAAAGTAGTCCTCTCAAATACAACCTATCGAAATACATTGGTGGTCTCTATAACAAAAAAATACACCAACACCTCTCCCACAAAAACAAAAGAAAAGGTGCCTTGTAACCACCTCGAGTGGTGCGACGGGGACAAGCTAGCTATGCGATAACCCCTTGCCACTGTCCCGAAACCCTCCCACTGCGGATGGCTCTGAAAAACAACAACCCAAATGGGGTGAGAACTATTAGTCAATAGTTCCCAGTGGGAAAGCCGCCGAGAGAAGCGAAATACACCACTAGGTCAACTGAGGCAAAAGATAGTATAACTGCTGAAATGAAATGCTGACAATAACCAACTGAAGTAAAGTACTCTACTACTATCATGCCTCTATGCTCGTGTACAAGGTGATAATGATATGTATCTATCATGATATTATAATGTCCAGCTATTATAAGTAGTATCATCTATGTGATATTCAATGTCAATGTCCAACTACCATGAATGAATCATCTATGTGATATTCAATGTCAAGTTTAGTTAACTTTGATCATTTCTCATGAAGACTTTCTTTGAGTCTAAGCTTGAGCCACGCCTCATGGTCCCGTGATGGCACCCCCGCATGGAGCTATGCTAATCCAACGGTGTCCCAATCGGCACCCAATCCCGCACGGCGATCATGATGTCGCAAATGGCCAACTCGGGAGTGCCGGCTTGGCGGGAGCGACCCTACCAAGCATATGTGCGAATGAGCACAAACGACAAGCAAGCAAGTCTCGATCATCGTGTCTAAAACACGGAATAGAATCATCGACCTTTAGGTCGGGGTATAGTATCTCAAGTGTCAATGTTTCATATACAATATTAACATTATCTTGCATAATGAAAGTGTAAAACATTTACAAGTTGTTCTCATGCCAAAAACATGGAATCTAACTATTTCATCTTGATTGCACAAGTTTAGAAGTTTTCTACTTGTATCTCACTACACTAGATGGCACTAATGTCATAATGTCCATTTATACATGATCATCTGCTTAACATGTCCCAATAATTCTATAACAGGTATAGTTATTCTCTATTCATATCCAAAAGCTTAAGTTCACGAAAATTCATATTCAATCCCCCCTTAGAGTGCCCATGCACCTACAATATTCACCTCTACTACATAGAGTATGAAATTTTCTACACATGAAGGGGTTCAAATGCATGATCATAAATCATGATAAATCAAACGATGCATATTTAATATAACAATGATGCACTAAAAGTCTATAGAAAACATAGGGGGAGTTCACCCATTTCGGTGAGGTCAAACCCATCGGATAGTTGTCAAATCCTTATGAAGGATCCCAACCAAGATGCCCACACCTCTTCTTATGCCCTAGGAGAAGTTTCCAAAGGGTTAAAACATCATAAAAACCCAATCACAAAATTCCCTAAAAATCATAAGAAAAATAGGTGGAAAATACCTTAGATTGAGAAATCTTGCTAGATCTTGAAATCCAAACAAGAAAAGCTTCAAAACCAACCTACAAGAGTGCTCTACACCCATCAATTCTACCCCAAAAGCTAGAAATCAAAAAGCCCCAAATAAACCCTAGTTTTCCAAAAACTAGGTTTTCCTACAAAAATCCCAAAAGAAAAGGGAAAAGAAGTGTTCCAAACCTCTTTTAGCTCAAATCTCACCTTGGAAATGCAAAGGATAGGAACTAGAGCTCCAAACTTCCTTCTCCTTCAAGCCCTTGCCTTCCTTCAAGCTCTTGAAGCAAGCTCCAATGGTGGAGAAGAGAAGGTTGAAGAAGAACCCAAGTAGAGAGATGTGTTGGAGAAGAAAATCAAAGAAAAGCTCTCCCTCTCTCTCTCTCTCTAAACTCTCTCTTGTACTCTCCAAATGAGAGGAAAAGAGAGGATAAAGAGGGTTAAAAACCGTAATGAAACAAAATCCCCTAAGCCCCCTGCAAGAAATGAAATTACATTTCTTACTGGGCTGTCCAGACCAAAACGGTCTAGATTGACCCAAAACGGTCCGAGCCCCGAAGGTGGAATTTCTAGATTCGCGCGGGCAGTCCGAACTGTCCCCAGACGGTCCGGACCCCGAAGCCAAAAACCTAAAATTTTCAGATTTTCCGAAAATTTCCGATTTGCGCCCAAACTCTCTGAAAACCTTCTAGAACCATCCAGAAGCTTACTAAAACATCCAAAGGTTATCATTCAACCCTTCACACACTAGAACTTTGCAATTTGCTAAAGTTCAATGTACTAAACTTTGAGAGTTTGGATTTGCGCGTTCCAGGTGGGTGGTTGTTGTATACCTCTTTTTACAACTTGCTCACTAGGACTGTTAGAGGGACCCCTAAAATATTATTGATTTGGCACCCTATTGAAAGTCATACGTGATTACCTTAATTATGAGCCTATCTATGTGGGAATATTACTATTGTGGGGATACATTCGCATGCCATGTTAGTATTTAGCTTTTTATGCAAAATGGACTATCATGTTGGGACATTATGATCTAGCCTATGTGAGAGTACTATGTGATGCTTTTCTTTTTATTCTATTGAGAACACTTGCATGCTTGTATAGATATCTAGATAGGCCACTATTTATCATATTGGGACTAGACTTAGGAGAAACCATGTTTGCTCTTTTTCTCCTTTTCCAGAAACATGATTCATGTTGCTCGTGTTCGAGCAGGGGTTTGGGATAGTGTAGTCGAGGTTGATGAGTCGGGGAAAGGTTGTACTTGATGTTGGACTTGTGGGGTGTCGCGGCAACCGCGGATATTGGGCGGCTGACCGGATGGTTACTTTCGTATCAGATTGGGGATCAGGGTTTCTTTCGTGGATGGATTTTCCCACTTGAGCATAGTCGTGATCCAGTCCTGCTATATTGAGATACTTGTGACATGGTTACTTTACTTGTGTGGGCCGCTCCCCTGGAGTGCCACTCCGGAGTAGGCTTTAGGATCAAGCCGTGTGCCGATCAGTTACTGGGTTCGTGAGATTGACGACAGAGCAGGCAGTACCAGGTTTTATACCGGTTCATCTGATTGGGTTATTTTGGCAGATACTATTACTGATGCATGCATACAGTCATTTTATTTGAGATTGCATTAGAGGCATGGTAGTGGTAGTGTTTCCTTATCAGCAGTCTTATTAGCTTACCACTTTACCTTCCTTTAGCCTCTGGTAGACTTAGTGGGTATGTCGGATCTTGAGGATTTTCCCACTAGGGGCTACTGGTTTTATCAGTGGTTCTCACTCCCATAGTTGTTTCCCTTCTTCTTCCCCCTTATTTTGCAGAGTCTTCTGCGGGAGCGGCTGGGCCATCGGCGGCTGATCGAGGTAAGGGGATCGCTGAGTAGAGTCTCCGCACTGGTCCGAAACCTCCCGAACTCATCTGTAAACAGAAAGTACACCTGTTCCAAACCTTTCCCAATTTCTGCAACCACAGTGGAGTCGCGGCTCTAACAACCCAGTCCTCTAACGGCGCACAAAGCCCGAAAAAACTCCGATTCAAGCTGGGGCTTCTGCGTCGATCCGAATCAACCCGGAATCATCTGCAACAAATATGGAACACGTCCGAGACAATTTCTCTGCACCACGCCATCTTGCGAGGTCGGTACACTCCACTAAGTCTCGGTACTCTACACCCATTGTTTTTCTTCTTTGCTTCCCTCTATTTATGAGTCCCTGCTTCCTCTCCACGACAGGAAAAAAAAAAAAGAGAAGAAAGAGAGAGTGAAAGTAAGGATTTGAGAGATGGTGGAGAAGGAAGGAGTGGAGTGTTGTGGTGCTGTGACCGGTTGCTTGGAGCTGGATGGAACCGCGCGCGCGTCGGCTGTACATGAGGTAAGTTGGCAAATTTTTATAGTTTGGTTTTGGATTCCATTAGATGGATTTGATGATGGATTTATGAAGCTTTGAGCTTAATTGGGTTTTCCTTCCATCTTTTGCTTGTTGGCTGTGAGCTTGATTTTGCACTGCGCGGAGCCGAGGGTGCACGCCCGCATGGGTGCGTGCTGTGCGTGGACAGCGAGAGCCGGAGCGCGCCGGATTTTTTTGACTCGAGAGGATTGATCGAGCTTCCGGGGATATTT
The DNA here is from genome assembly GCA_029168755.2 of Tillandsia fasciculata. NCBI lineage: Eukaryota > Viridiplantae > Streptophyta > Magnoliopsida > Poales > Bromeliaceae > Tillandsia > Tillandsia fasciculata. Next base: position 17,307,354 of record CM054931.1, on the reverse strand, counting down.
TCCGACGATCGGGATAGTGCGCGCGCATGCGGCGCGGTTTTGGGCGTTCCGGTAGTTTTTCCGACAGTGAGCGGTGCGGCGCTTCACCGACTTCAGCGATTGCCTGCGGAATGCTTTTGAGGTGGGTTGGAATTTCTCCGAAATGTATGGAATGCCTTCTAAAGCTATTGCATGCATGTTGATCATGATTAGTTCATTATTTATATAGCTGGTAAATCTGATAGTTGCCTAGAAAATTATAGAAAGACAATTATGGGCCCCAGATATTTTTAGCATGATCTAGGGATGATATGACACTAGACTGCATAATTAGTTGACTTTAGATTGGCATCTGAATCGTATTAAAAATCGGCGGACTGATTTTAATGAAATTGATACTTTAAAAATAGTTTGGAATTTTTGTGAGCTTCCAGAGGGTTTGAGTAGGTTCAGGATGCATGTATCCTCGTGCCAGGGGGCCGAGTGGATTTTTAGAGCTCGGTGTGACGAGCTTCTAGTGTCAGGTGAGTTGAGATCCCTGGTGGGATTATTCTAGATCATGGATTGGTATATCTGATTTTAGTAGTGGAGATGGTTCTCCGACTTGATTTCGAGAGATTGGGCTCTGGCGGATTGAGTCGTGGAGGGTTCCCGACTTAGCCATGGATGTGCATTATCAGATTGGGTCGTTGAGGGTTCTCCCACATAGCTATGAGACGGTTTGGCATTCCTTGATCCAGTAGTGGAGGGTTCCCGACTTTGATGTGATATCTATTATTGAGTATCCGATCTGTTTGATCGAGGATCATAGCCTGCATGTGCCATTTATGAGATCGTTGAGACTGACTAGATACTAGAGCTCAGTGGGGTCGCTCCCCTCGAGTACGCTCCGAATGCGTGATGATGATTGAGATGGACAGACTAGGACGCCCCACGTGGAGTGGGCAGGTGCGTCCATAGTAGTCTGTTGTACGCCCCACGCGGAGTGGGTAGGTGCGTAGTACGCCCCACACGCAGTGAATAGGTGCGTAGGACGCCCCACAGGGAGTGGGTAGGTGCGTCCATAGTGATCGGTAGGACGCCCCACGCGGAGTGGGCAGGTGAGTTCCTAGACGACAGGCGCGGGCTTGACTGTGCCAGTTTTGGACAGTCATTGAGATTTGGGTTTTGGGAGCACCTTGTGTGCGAGTGGTGCATAGCTTGCTCTTAGATGGGTATTCTTTTGAGCATGATACTTGAGGCATTTAGTAGTGAGGGAGTATGCATAGCAGGCTCATAGTAGAGATTTTCATGAGCATGATGTTGAGACATATTAGTTGTAGCTCTTTTCCTGCTTTCATTATATATCTATCTGCATACCTATCTTTTGTGCCTCCTGTAGGCTTAGTGGGCATACCGTGGATATTGGTGACGGTACCCACTGAGATCTACCTTTTGCAGTAGATCTCACACCCGCTGCGGTGACAGGTTCCTGAGGTAGCTGTTCCGGCTGGGTTTGCGCGGAGACAGCTGATCGAGGTGAGGCCGTGGCTGAGTAGTTTCTTACCGTATTGAGAGTAAGAGGTAGATGTACCCCGTATTTTATGTTTCTACTTTTGTACTGGACAGTCTGAGTGATTGGTGAGGCTTTTGTATATTTTGTCAGTTGAGAGATGTTGTATTGAGGATGATTTTATTTATATCAGATGTTCAGTGGATTTCTATAGCTCTTGGTTTTTAGTTTCAGCTCTGATACATGTTTTTGGCTATAGATCTGACTTGCAGGGTAGACGCTTCGTCTGTGCGGCAGTTTCCGTACAGATGGCGGATCTGTTGGCGAGCCCGGGTCGCAGTTTTGACCCCGGGGCGTGACAGCTGAGACTCTAGTAGACTACTATTATACCCTCCACTCAGACTAATGTAAAACCCTTTTATTTTGGGTCTGGCTTTAGCCAGTTGGTTGTACTATTTTGGTGAGCTGGGAGTTTATTGTACTTATTATTGTTGTATTTTATTTCCAATTTCAGTCTGAAATGTTGTAGTTTTAGTTCAGTTCTGTAATTGTGCTCTTTTATTGCTTATATTATATCTGAGCAGGTTTTCGGCGCTTCGTATGCGCGGGAAATTCCGTGTGCACGGCGGATCTGTAGACGGACCCGGGTTCTGGTTTACACCCGGGGCGTGACACCGTTGGGCGAGGCTTTCCAAGTGATGAACAACTTGAATATGAGTTTTGTGGTCAAGTGGTTAGTGTGGCTAGTGTGGAACCCTTGGTAGCGACATAGTGTCGGGTCATGGCAAATGGTAAATTCAACTATTCTCATTCAAATGAAGTTCTTAATATTTAATAACATTTAATCTCATTCACATATATTGGGTTTATTATAATCCCTCATGCTCAAGAAAACTCCTATAGTCTCATTACTACACATAAACTCTAACAATCTAGCAACTATTCTCATTCAAATGAAGCTCTTAATGCGTATTAACATTTAATCTCATTCACATATATTAGGTTTATTACAACCCCTCATGCTCAAGAAAACTCTTATAGTCCCATTACTACACATAAACTCTAACAATTTAGCAACTATTCTCATTCAAATGAAGTTTTAAATGCTTATTAACATTTAATCTCATTCACATATATTAGGTTTACCCCTCATGCTCAAGAAAACTCTTACAGTCCCATTAGTACACATAAACTCTTACAATCTAGCAACTATTCTCATTCAAATGAAGCTCTTAATGTTTACTAACATTTAATCTCATTCACATATATTAGGTTTATTATAACCCCTCATGCTCAAGAAAACTCTTATAGTCCCATTATACATTTAATCTCATTCACATATATGGGGTTTATTATAACCCCACATGCTCAAGAAAACCCTTATAGTCCCATTACTACACATAAACTCTAACAATCTATTATCATGCTTCTAATCATGAAAAACAATGGAAAGGGAGAGAGACCACACTTTTTCAGAAAGTATCCCCCACCTTGGTTTACCGCCAATTGCTTGTAGACACTTGCAATTAGGCTCCCGCGGCTTACTTGCTCATTTTGAGTCTCCACTTTTAATGCCCGCTAGACGTATCATTTTAACCTTCAAATTAGAAAGTTAAAGGATGAATTAGTTTACGACCCGAATCCAAAAACACTAATTCACACCTTTATACATATACCCATATGACCAATAAAGAAGAATCGGACATAGCCGGAAACTTGACCGTTCCGAATCACATTAACTATCTCGTTTCGATACTAAACGATAGGGAATTAAATTAATTTAACTCCTGATGTCGTTTCGGCACATTACGACACTAACGAATGCGAAAACACCTATTTCGACCATTTTCACAATTCGGCCGATGGAACTCCACCTGTTTACAAATTAACGTTGCTAGGCGTGTTTTACCAACCTCTAATTAGAGATTTGCATGATCAATTTAGATCAAAACCCCAAAAATTCAAGATTCTAAGTTCTAAGCCCTAGGTTCAAACTTCTTTAATTTCATTGCGATTTTTCCACGATTTTCGCCGATTTCTTCGACAAGAATCCTTCTAAGATCACATAGATTATAGATCTAGAAGAATTACGGCAAAATAAAATTTATTTTTTGCAAAACTCACCTCAAAGAGCCATGATTTCGAGCTTTTCTTGGTTCAAAAGCTCGCCCTCGCTCGCCGTAGGCTCCTCGCAAATCGCTCCGTCATTTCATACACGTTGGAGCAAAAATAATCTAGAGAGAGAAAGTGAGGTGAGGAGAGGGAGATCTCTCCATGGAGATGTGCTATGGGTGGGTGCATGCGGGTGGAGAAGAAGAAGGAAAAGGAGAAAAGTTGGTCTTTTATGCATAAAGGCCCCCCTCCAATAGTAAAAAACAACTATTTAGTCCTATTCTGATCTGATACTTGCCTGCGGAGCCCTTCTGAACATCCGTTTGCGCTAAAATTTGACTGACAGACTCAACTTAATTTATCGTGGGTTATCTTAAGTTTTCTGTTTGGACCATTTCTGGGTCACCAAAAGTCCCGCTGACTCAAAATCATTGACAAACCCCTTTCTTACTGCTCGGGTATCCGATTGATGCGAAACTTTTATTGTGGGCCTTAGAACATAAGTACGGACCACCCCATTTTTTTCCAGAATTTTCTAATATTGTGAATTTTCTGCCAAAATTAAGCCCTCTTTCTCATATAAAATTCTAAATCTTTCCTTTTTATTCCAATTTCAGCACAATTCACTTCCAAATTATTCTTTACTTATCTAAGTTCAATAAAAATAGTATATCATACTATTTTTATTTATACCTTCTTATATACCGAAAATCTGGTATATTACATTCTACCCCCCTTAAAGAAAGTTTCGTCCGCGAAACTCAAATCGCGCCTCGACTTGAAATCGATCGAATGAGAGGAGTTTTGCCCCCAATGCTAGGCCTACTGCATGTCAGCACTGGGCATCATATTGCCCGCTCGACAAAACTACACTAACTTCTCGTTCGTGAACCTTCAATTTGACTCCGCGGAAATTCTAGATCTTACGTCCTAATAACTTCCCCAACTCAGTGAAGGGTACGACAGAGCACTTGCTCCACCAATCACCACTAACAACCAAATATCGACTTGCGAAATTTCTTGTCAATTCCGCAGTCATTCTTTCATAACAAGGCTGCATCCGCAACCTACTACACGAATCACGTTCCTCCGCCATTCCATCGGCTCAACGTGGAGGGCAAAAGCCAATCAACATCCTAAACGATTCCACACGCCGCTAGTACTCTAACCTATGAGTTCTCAGCCAACCCGTACATTTTGGATTACCAAATGGTCCACAGACCACAGCCCAACATAGACCTAGAGCTCGACCTTCCACTCGACATCGAGTATCGACACTCACTAGCTCACAAACCCAATCATTCTTCGGTTAGATCCTCGCTCAGGACCACCGCACCCATACTCCAACTAGGAGTATCAACATCTCGGGTGCAACTCTAAGCTAGACCGGTGCCAAAATTACCAAAATACCCCCCCCCCCCCCGCCCCCCCCCCCCCGGAAAACCCTTTTTGGTTTTCGGGATTGCCAACAATAACCCAATGCTGCTGGATCATCCAGGATTATGTTGGGAACATCAGACAGCAATACATTAATCGCCGCAATTCCTCGAATTGCGTGATTAATGCCAAGTTGCCAATAAACCGGCGATTTTGCCGATTTACGATCCAATATCTGAATCTCACTCAACGAAAGCCGTCGGATCTCCAAAGAAAGGCTTAGAGATCATGGGCACCCGATCATCACCAGCCCTAAGGCCAGGTCGCGTCCACACACTCTCAGTGTACTAACAGCCTCAAGGCTCTTAACTTTAACCATTTTCTCTTGAAGACTTTCTTTGAGTCTAAGCTTGAGCCACGCCTCATGGTCCCGTGGTGGCACCCACCAACGGAGCTATGCCTATCCAACGGCGTCCCAGTCGGCACCCAATCCCGCACGGCGATCATGATGTCGCAAATGGCCAACTCCGGAGTGCCGGCTTGAAGGGAGCGACCCTACCAAGCATGTGCGAATGAGCACAAACGGCAAGCAAGCAAGTATCGATCATTGTGTCTAAAACACAAAATAGTCATCATCGTGTCTAGAACACGGAATAGCATCATCGACCTTTAGGTCGGGGATTAGTACCTCGAGTGTCAAAGTTTCATATACAATATTACCATTATCTTGCATAATAAAAGAGTAAAACATTTACAAGTTGTCCTCATGTCTTAAACATGCAATCTTACTATTTCATCTTAATTGTACAAATTTAGAAGTTTTCTACTCGTATCTCAATACACTAGATGGGACTAGTGTCATAATGTCCATTTGTACGTAATCACATGCATAACATGTCACGCCCCGGGTGTAAACCAGAACCCGGGCTCGTCCACAGATCCGCCGTGCACACGGAATTTCCCGTGTACACGAAGCGCTGGTAACCTGCTCAGATATAAATGATATAATAAAGGAGCATAAAACAGAGCTATCTACAACTACTACATCTCAGATAAAGCTGGAAAAGTAAAAGTACAAAAAGTAAACTCTCAAATATACAAGTGTCTCTCCCAGCTCACCGACCAAATACAACCAGCTGGCCGAAGCCAGACCCAAAAGAAAGGAAAAGTACAAGTATCTGAGTGTACAGGGGATACATCAAAGCTGCTAAACTCGAGATCGGGAAATAGCTATCTAATCTGCGATCCTCTTACCTCGATCCTGGGAGGACGGTCCCGCAACTCCAGCAGAGGACTCTGCAAAACAAAGAGGAAAAGAAAAGAAAAACGGTGGGGGGTGAGAACTACTATAAAAACAGTAGCCTCCCCTAGTGGGTAGACCTCAAACTCAGACATGCCCACTAGGACTACCAGAGGCGAAAAAGAAATAAAGGTGGTAAGCTATAAATGTGACTACTGATGAAAAAGCTACCACTAACATGCCTCTAAAATGCCAAGGTAAAAGAATAGCTAAATGTATGCATCAGAATATAAAGGCCTGCCTGACTAAACCCAATCTATACTCCAGTAAACACTGGTACTGCCTGCTATGCCTGCCAAATAGGGTATGCCGGCCAACGCATAACACCGATAGGGGATGGAGTCTCAAGGACTCAAAGTCTGTATATCGCACACTCCGGAGTGGCACTCGAGGGGAGCGACCCACACGAGTAAAGTGCCTGAGTAGTAAGTAGAATAATAGTATAAGTCAGCAGGACTGGATAATGACACTGATCAAAGTGGGAAAACCCATCCACTAACGGAAGCCTGATCCCTCGGTCCCTCTCCCCCAATCTGATGCAATAATAACCGTCCGGTCAACGGCCCAAAATTCGCGGTTGCCGCAATACCCTGCCCCAAAGCCTGCCTGTCCCGAAACTCTAAATATCTGACTACACTATCCCAGCCCCTGCTCGAACCTGAGCATAATATCCCCTAAGTCTAGGTAACAGGAGAAAGAATAAAAAACATGGTTTCTCATAAGTCAAATCCAGCATAATTGTGTAGCAGACAGAAAAAGGTGGCCTAACTAGGTGACCATACAAGCATGCAAAGTCCTTCACTTAATAAATGATCTCAGGTATTCCAATTCTTACAAGAATTTAAGTATGCATTTGTTTGTATATCTGATGTACTAATATGCCACAAACTAGTCTATTCACATACATAAGCCTCCCAATATACACAAAACATGATATAGTTTTAGCATACTATTCCCCAGAGATTTAAACACTTATCTTTTCAAGAAATAATAATTTACTGAGGTCTAATCCTCTAGCGATGCAAGTGTTAACAAAAGATCCGCACTTTCAAACAAGCATGCTATGTTCATTCCACTGATACAACTATCAACATGATATAGGGATGGCTCCAATAAGCCTAGTGGGTTATCACAAGTAGGAGGTTTACAACGGTACCCACCTCGAGCGCTAAATCCTGGTCCCAAAAGTAAAGTCCACGCTCGGTCCAAACAATCACCACAACACTGCACAACATACCCCAAAAGAACATACACAATTAAACATACAATGCTCCAACACAATCTGTCCAAAACACAACAGTCCAGAGTTTTGCCTTTTTCACCTGCGAGATCTGCTCGAAAAATTCCAGGAAAAATACCACCGCGATCGTCGCGACGAGCCGGTCGAAACGAGTACCTACACGTTCAAATCCGAGTTTCCTACACTGAGATACAAATTCTGCAAGGGAACCGCCCCAAAATATTCTGTATAGGAATTCAGTATCAAAGAGCTCGGGAAAAAGGGGATTTTCACCTTCGGAAAATACTCAGAAAATTCCCAAAAAATTCGAGGGTGTTCCTTGTGCTGTGTAGATGAAAAACGCCTATTGGGAAGCCTCGATCCGACGCCTGTGCTCGAAGATATCGCCAAAACACTCGAGTGCTGTCCAAAACTCCGCGAGGAAAAATGGGTCAAAAGGAAGCTCGGGAAACTCCAAGATCAACACGAAAAAAGAGGAAGCTCAAAACATAGAAGTTGGATCCCTACCTGTCGTGAGTCTAACGGCGCGAGAATCGCCTGAATCGGAGGTCGGGGTAAGCCGGGGGAGTCCGCGCACTGAAATGCTACGAAACGGGTCGCCGGTGTGGAAGCGTCATTGTGCTCCGAGTCGCAGAAAAAGCTGAAGTGGTGACCTCCAAAAATCCTCAAAGTCCTCCAATAAACAGTACACTGAGAGAGGAGGAAGTCCCCTGAAGAACCCTCTGTGAAAAAAGATCCAGAAAAGCCCAAAAAAAGCTAAGGAATCCTATTTATAGGCTCAGCCCATAAGGCATTTGGGCCGGATTCGGGCGCTCCAATTCGGGCGCCCGAATCCGCCCGGTCGCATCTCCCCCGTCCGACCGAGCGCCCGGATCGACCTGCGTCCGCCACGTGTCCCCGCACAGCGGACAGCATGTGCGGGGCGGCTGGGAGCCTGCCGCGTGGCCACCGCCTGGTCAGCGTGGTAGGTACGGCCCGCCAATGGCGGGCCGATGCGTGGCCCGCACTCGAGTGCTGCCGACAGCACCGCCTGGCGACTGTGCATGCACGCGCCCCGAGGCACCTCTCCGTGCTCCCGTGGACCGCGCCTTCGTGAGCCAGCCAATGCCAGGCTGCCATGTGTCATGCACCCGGTCCACCGAGCCCGCGCGAATTGCCTGGTTCGCGCCGCGTGCGCCGGCCATTCCGGGCACGCCACGCGTCCCGCCCCGCGGTCTATGCACCCGCCGTGCCTCCCCGTGAACCGAGCTGCATGAGCCGGCCAATGACAGGCCGCCATGTGGCTCAAGCCGGCCCACGGTCGCCCCCCATGCACCGAAATTCCCCGAAAACTTCCGGAAGCCCATTTTTGGTCATCCGGACTCCGAATTTAACAAGCAAATAGCCGTTTTCAAGCATTTTTCCACGCCGAATCCAAATCCAACCTCTGTTTAGCCCAAAACCTTTTCTAAAATTCGGCAAATGTAGCCGAAGGCCAAATCAGCTAAAGATATCTCACAGGGTCCATCTGTGGCATCCCTTTGATGCACTATGGGCCAGACACACCAACACTAGGTGTTCTACTCAGTGGATTCACCGGAAAGGTTGCATGGGGATCTGGACCACTACATAACATGTTCCAATAATTCTAATACATGTATAGATGTTCTCTATTCATATCCAAAAGCTTAAGTTCACAATAATTCCTATTCAAACCCCCTTAAAGTGCCCATGCACATACAATGTTTACCTCTACTACATAGAGTATGAAACTTTCTACACATAAAGGGGTTCAAATGCATGATCATAAATCATGATAAATCAAACGATGGATGTTTAATATAACAATGATGCTCTAGAAGTTTTTATGATGTTCACCCATTTCGGCGAGGTCCGACCCACCGGATAGTGGCCAAACCCTTGCGAAGGATCCCATCCAAGTTGCCCACATTTCCTATTATGCTCTAAGTGGTCAAAACATCATAAAAACCTAATCACGAAATTCCTTACCTTAGCCTCCAAGCACTACAAGCTCTACTCGAAAAATAGCTTGTATTTCCCATTCTCCAACCTCCTTCCGAGCTTGATCTCCTCCACACAAGCTTTCTCGAAAGCTCCTATTGTTGGAGAAAGGTTCCCAAGAGAGGGAGAAAGAAAGAGAGAGATGTATGTGCATGGAGAAGAAAGAAAATTTTCTCTCATAAACAAATTGTTCTTACATCTATGTCCTTTCAATAGTGCCAAAGTCCCATCAATGTCCTATCAATGTCCTTTCAATAGCGCCAAGCTCCCATCAATGTCCTTTCAATAGTGTCAAGGTCCTATCAATGTCCTTTCGATAGTGCCAATGTCTCATCAATGTCCTTTCAATAGTGGCACCATTCACACAAAAATCCACAAGAGAGAAAAAAGAAAAAGAAGTATTCCCAACCTCTTTTAAGATCAAATTCCACCTTGGAAGTACAAGGGATGAGAACTAGGGCTCCATCTCTCCGGAGACCTTCGAGAACCTTCCAGAAGCTTACAAAAACATCTGGATGGGTATCATTCAACCCTTCACACACTAGAACTTCGCAATTTGCTAAAGTTTAGTGTACTACATTCACCCCGCCTAAAAAGGGGTTTCGTCCGTGAAACTAAAAGTCAAGTACCTCAAGTCTCCGGCTGAAAGAGATGAGGGAAACGCTCCCAAAGCGTGCTCTCCAACTCCCAAGTAGCCTCGTGATCCTCGTGATTGCTCCAAAGTACCTTCACATTTGGTATCTCGCGATTCCAAAGTTTCTTCACCTCACGAGCCAATATCCTCACCGGATGCTCCTCAATGCTCAAGTCCTCATGAGGGTCCAACGAGGCGAAGTCCACCACATGAGATGGATCAGAAACATACTTCCGGAGCGTCGAAACATGAAACACATTGTGCACTCCCGATAGGTTAGGCAGTCGAGCAAGTCGATACGCCACCGGACCGATACTCTCCAAAATCTCAAAAGGTCCAATAAATCGGGGACTTAGCTTCCCCTGGACGCCAAATCTCTTGACTCCCCGAGTCGGCGATACCTTTAGGAAGACATGGGTCTCCCACTTGAAATTCCAAATCGCGCCGACGCTTATCCGCGTAACTCTTTTGTCGACTCTGAGCTAAAATCAAAAGTTCTCATGCTAGTCGAACCGAGCAGATTTGGTTAACCTGTCCACGATCACCCAAATAGCATCATGCCCAGCCTGAGAGCGAGGCAATCCAACAACAAAATCCATTGTGATCCTCTCCCACTTCCACACGGGAATGGGTAAACTCTGCAACTTGCCTGCAGGAAGTCGGTGCTCGGCCTTCACTTGTTGACATGTCAAGCAGTGAGCCACAAATTTTCCAACATCTTTCTTCATGCTGGGCCACCAATAAAGCAACCTTAAGTCCTTATACATTTTCGTGCCACCCGGGTGAAGAGAATAATAAGGTGCTCGGTGCGCTTCCTTCAAGATCTCTTCATTGATCTCCAAATCCACCGATACACAAAGTCGACTTCGAAAACGAAGTACGCCGTGATCATCCACATGAAACTCACCGGCTTGGCCACCCACAAGAGTAGCCTGCACTTTTCCAAACTAGGATCTTGGATTTGTTTCATCTTGATCCTTTCCATAAGGGTTGGTTGCAACACCAATGGGTGTTACAACCTCCAACTCCAACCGTCTCATATTCTGAAGTAATGGTTGTTGGGACGTGGTCATCATAGCTAAGTTCTCCACCGATTTGCGACTTAGGGCATTCGCCACTACATTTGCCTTACCAGGGTGGTAGAGAATAATCAAATAATAATCCTTAAGCAACTCCAACCATCTGCGCTGCCTAAGATTCAACTCCTTCTGAGTAAAGAGGTATTTTAGACTGTTATGATCGGTAGATACCTCACAATGCTCTCCGTATAAGTAGTGTCGCCAAAGCTTCAATTCAAATACAACGGCGGCCAATTCCAAATCATGAGTGGGATAGTTTTTCTCGTAATCCTTTAATTGACGAGAGGCATAAGCAATAATGTCACGCCCCGGGGTCGAAACTGCGACCCGGGCTCGCCAACAGATCCGCCACCTATGCCAAACCCCGCATAGGCGAAGCGTCCTACCTGCAAGAAAAGTACTACAGCTAACAGATATCAGAGCTATAAATGAAAATCTGCTGAATAACAAAATCAACCACTGTACTACTGGAAAAATAATACAACAATGTCCACCTCCCAACAAGGATAATCGTACAATATCCTCAGATACAAAACTCATAGCTCAACAGGGAGGTATCTCCAATAAATACATCAGTGTGCAGGCTCTCAATACATATCATCCTCACTACAACAGTCTCTCAAAAGAGTTTCAAAATAACTAATCTACTGCAGGTGCCTCTGAAGGGGGTACCGCTACTCTCCAACGGCGGGTAGGGATCTAGCTCGCGACTCCCTCGAAATCGATTAACGACCGCAGAATCAGCAACACCTGCTAAGACTCTGCAAAACAAAGGAGAGGAAGGAAAAAGGAGGGGGAAAACCCCCAAAGGGTGTGAGAACTACACCAAAACGGGAGTTCTCAGTGGGTACCACCGTCAGACTCGACGGTCTGCCCACTAAGTCCTCAAGAGACATAAACTAACCAAAGCCGTAAAGACTGAAATAAGGAAGCTGGAGACTCTCAACAGCTACCAAGCCTCTATCTAAATGCTCAAGAGGGGAGAATCAAAGAATGGTATGCAACCACTAGCACATGAAGTGCACAATCGACCCAATCGAGCTGACTGCCACATCTGGTCCAGTCAAACCTGCGCCCCACCTACGACCACCTCCCGCTGACGGGCAGGAATTACGTAGGGCGTCCAAACGGACTAACTCGCTATCGAGTAGTGGCTCATGCAGGCTATAGTCAAAATCCACGCTATCTCTCTCTCAGAGCGGATAGTCTCAAGATCACCAACCTCTCGCACAACGGTCGACTAACTCACAACGACCTCGGGACCACCGTCAATCCCCAAACGGTTCCCAACAACACTAGCACTAGTCTAAACACAGCTACTAGACTCCACTCGGTCCCCCTGACACGAGTGCAACAATAAAGTAAATGCCTGTAACGACCTCAATCTGGTGCCACCAGTAAAACTGGCATTGCCTGCTCAGCGGAATATGCACACATGGCTCGAAACCGCGGGATCGGCCCACATGGCTCGCATCCCAAAGTAAGTAACAGATCGGCATCTAAACCATCCGATCGGAAACAAAAGTAAGTAACAGATCGGCATCTAAACCGTCCGATCGCACACTCCGGAGTGGCACTCGAGGGGAGCGACCCACACGAGTAAAGTATCTCTGTAACAAGTATCTCTGTATAGCTGGACTTTAATCATGACTATGATCAAAGTGGAAAACTCTGTCCACTAAAGAAAGACCCGACCTCAATCGGATGCAAGTAAACGATAAGTGGAAAACTCCATCCACTAATGAAAGCCTCGGTCCTCAATCAGATGCAAAAGAACTCAATAGTGGGAAACTCTGTCCACTAGAGAATTCAGATACCCAATCTGGTGCATAAGTAAATATCCGGTCAACCGCCCAATATCCGCGGTTGCCGCAAAGCCCCACAACTAATCCAACCTGTCCCAGACACCAAGTCCCGACTACACTACCCAGACCCCTGCTCGAACCCGAGCAACACTGACCACCTGACTAACAAAGAAGGAGAAAGGAAAAGCATGGTTTCTCCTAAGTCAAGTTCCAATAAGTAGTGTAGCAGTAAAATATGGCCTAGCTACATGTCCAAACAAGCATGCTTTTGTCCTCAGAAACGATAAAAGTGGGTGAAACATATATTAGCAAAGCATGCTAGAGTATTCCTACTATGGTATACCAATCTCACCCAAGTAGGCCATTCCTTGCTTACCTCTCGCTCATATCGGTTGTACATCAAATATGCCTGCTATCAGTCATAGAGGGGTGACATTCCCACAAGTGCACTTACATTCGCCATAATATAAACACCTTATACAGTTACCAAAATAAGCTTACCCACCTGAAGTGCTTAAACCAATGCAAACCTGAGGTCGGTGAAGAGTGTAGACGCTCTCAGTCCAAAATCTGCCAAAACTGCTCCCTCGGTACATGTCGCGCAAGCCTCGGCTCCAAATAGCTGAAAACACCCGGAATTCACTATCTCCAATTTTCTCCAGTTCCAACAGGTTCAGAAACAGTCGCGAACCTTCCTGGGTACAACAATAAGGTTCAAGATTACACTTTTATTCCAAAATATCCAAGTACATACAATTCTGTTGGAACAGTCCCAAAGATGCGGATTTTTCACCTGCAGCAAGAACCCAGAAAAATCCAACAAAATTACTGTCGCGTTCCTCGCGTCGATACCTTCGAAACGACTACCTGCAGGTCAAATTCCGAGCCCCGTAGGCCGAGTTACAAATTCCACAATACAGGGCGCTCACAAACAGACAACCACACATCTGTATTTCCATGCACAGATAAATGGAGAAAAATCTACCTCCGGGCAAGCCTCAGAAAAATCTAATAAAAATACGGCGATAATCCTCGTGTCGAGTAGATGAAAAAAGTCCAAGGGCTCGTCTCCATCCGATGCCCGGTTGCGGAGATAAAAATCCGGCAAGGTGTCGCTGTCCAGAAATTCCTTCAGAAAATGGGGTCCCAGTAAGTATGCAAAAACTCCTCGAAAAGCGTGAAACTAGGGGAAGCAGAAAATACCAAGATCGTAGCTCTGTCTGTCGCGGATCCAACGTCGCAAGAATCGCCTGAAACGGAGGTCGCAGTAGGCCGGGGGAGCTCGTGCACCGAAACGTGACGAAGGGAAACACAAATGGACGAGCGTCGCGCCGCGCCGTAAAAATGGAAACCTCGATAAGCGTGCCACCAAAAAATCCTAGGAATCCTCTAGAGGGTGCGCAACACGAAGGGGAGCAACTTTGCTTAAGAGCTCGGGGTGAGGGGAAGCCCGGAAAGCCGGAAAAAAGGGGAGAAGAAGAAGCTCGGATCCCTTTTATAGGCTCCAAAAACAATTCAAGAATTGACGGTTATGTCCCAAGAACCGGGCGCCCGCAAGAATCGGGCCGCTACAGTGTTGGACCCGGCCCAACACTGTGTGGGCCCGAATCTGTCCTGGGCCTCCACGTAGCCCGCCGAACAGGCGACAGCGAAAACGCCCACTACGCAGACGACACGTAGCCGCCACCAGACGCCGACACGTGGCCCGACCGTCCGTCAACGCGCCTGGCGCGCGCACGTGCGCGCTCCAACGCCGCCTGCGCACTGTGCCAGGCACGCGCCCCGAGGCGAGCCTCACCAGCTCGGTGCACCGAGCACGCTACACCGCACCTACCGCAGGCCGCCACGTGTCCACCATCCGGCGCACGCCGGCGCCGTGGACCGCGCGCCTGCCCGCGCGCCTGCCCGCGCCTGTGCGCTGCCCGCGCTGCCCCGCCGCCGGGCATGCTCCTTCCCGAGCCTGCGCCGCCGCGCTCCGCCGCTGCCCGCCGCCGCCCGCCGGCGGCCGGAACAGTACACTGCCTCGAAAACCGTGCCGGGTCATCCGAACTTCGAAAAATGCAAGTAGGTAGTCCATTTTCTTCGTTTTCGCGCGCTGAATCCAAATTTGCTGTCCGTTTTGCCAAATTCCAACTCTAAAAATTGCCGAAGGCATCCGGAAAGGTGTTCCTTGGTCCAAACTTCGCGCTGAGCCCAATTTTAATATCCATTGCGCGCGAAACCACTTCTAAAGATCCGATGGAGTCAATCGATCACCCACGTGGTCCATTTAAGCCCGAAGTCCACCACTTGTGTCCAAATTGTGCACAAACCCCGCCGACGCGCCACATAGGCGTCCAGAAGCTGTAGATGCAACAGTGCTCCATAAGTGGGAATTTCGGGTCCGCACAAATAACCTTCTCGTTCTGCATCAAAACACAACCTAACCCACTCAAGGAAGCATCACTGTATATCACGTATCCCGCTCCTGCAATAGGCAAAACCATGATCGGGGCGGTTGTCAACTGTTCCTTCAATTCCATGAAGCTTCTCTCACACGCATCATTTCAAATAAACTTGGTGCCCTTATGTGTGAGTTGCGTAAGGGGAGTAGATAACCTTGCAAATCCCTTAGCAAAACCCCGATAGTAGCCGGCTAGACCGATAAAGCTCCGGATCTCGGTGATGTTCGTCGGTCTAGGCCAATCCTTGATTGCCTCAATTTTCTTGGGGTCCACAACTATTCCTTTATCTAATATTACATGACCCAAGAATGCTACCTCTCGTAGCCGAAACTCACATTTCTTCAACTTGGCGTAGAGCTCTTTCTCCCGAAGTAATTGCAACACTTGTCGTAAGTGATCCTCAAGCTCTTCATCACTTCGAGAGTACACCAAAATGTCGTCGATGAACACCACGACGAATCTATCCAAAAAGGGCTTGAAGACACAGTTCGTCAAATAGGCTAATTGGCCCAAAACAGGCCCAATTCGGGTGGGCCGGTCCACGAGACCAACCGCGTGCACCAGGCGCAGCCAAAAAACCGCGCACCATGTGTCGGGACGTGATTGGCCCGACCATGACACGTGGGGCACGATTACGGGGCAACGCGCGTGCACTCGCGAGCCGGCGGACACGCGCCGCATCGTGATTGGCGCACGCTCGGCCAACCGCGTTGCGCCACGTGGCGCAACGCAGTACGGTGGTTCGCGGGCCCGCGCGCGATTGCTGCCGCATGTCCTCTCTCTCCCCATGTTGCGCCGGCTGTGCTCCCCCCAGGATGTCCCCAAAACCCCAATTGCAAAGGGCTTTTGGCCTATAAATAGCCCCTTTCTCCACCATTTCGGGATTTTTGCAAATTGGCCATTTTACATGATTTTTCCAGAGCTTCATCATCTTCTTATTCTTCTTCTTCTTCTTCACCTGTTCTTGGGTTTGGGGTGTGCTGCTGTGTGCCCGTAGCTGTGCAAGTGGAGGAAGAACACTTTGAAGCTGATTTCAACCATTTCGTCGCATTTCAGTGCAGGAGCTCTACAGAACTCATATTTTTGGAGTTTTGGCCTAATTTTTGGTTTTGCATCTTCACAATAGGTAGATCTACAGCTTTGGTATTCAACAGTTTGGCTAGATCTTGTGTTTTATTGGAGTTGTTAAGCCATCTTTGGGACCCTTGTGCACAGCCTGGGATTTTGGACAATGCTCAGTGTTTTTCCTCCCCTGGACTATAGGAGTAGAATTTTGAAACGATTTTTGTGTGAAAATCTTCAGCACTCGAAGATATACAACTTTGGTAGATACCACTTTATCTAGATTTGAATATTTCTGGGAGTTTATTAGCCTTCTTTGAAGAACTTGTGCACATATTGGATTTTTGATAGCTGAGAGTAATTATGGAATTTCTCTTTCATTTATCCATGGATTTTGGTGTTTTTTGGCTTGATCTTCATCTACTTTCGAAGAGGAATCCAGTGGTATCTTTCGTGCAGAATTTGGAGCTCGTTTGCCAAGGTAATTTTATCGATCTTTTAGCCCCTGTTTTCAGGTTCACAGAAGGGATGTATTTTGATATTGTTTTGATAATAGGACTTTGGAGATGCAGATTTTGAGTTAATCCGTGTCTATTTTTGGGATTTTTAAGTTTGGACATATTCTTAGAATCAAGGTGAATATTTTCCCTTTTGGTTGTAGTTAAAAATTCTGTATGGATTGGTCCCTAATCAATCTAGAAGTCTATGTTAAAATTTGATGCATGTTTGGACAGCATTGGACCTTTTCGTAAATTAAAAAATTAAGAGGGACCTAAGATGGATTCTTGAACTTAGGAAGATGATTCTTGGACAAAGGGAAATCTCAATTTGCTGTTGGGAGTGTAAAATTCAGGTATTGCACTTAGATATTTAATCTATCTTCAAAGGGATTAATTGCTGGAATTTTTTTGAAAGTCTGCGCGACGATTTTGTTTTGATTATTGTATTCAATCCGACAGTGATCTCGTGGCGATTCTTGGTGCATTGGATTCATAACAGGCGGGAGATCGTGCATGCCAAATTTCAGCTAGATCGGACTCCGGATCATCGAGCTACCAGGTAGGTTGTTGAGCACCTCAAAAGTTAGGATTTACCCACTCAGGCTATTGGATTTCCACTTATTATAGTTGGTTGTTGTTTTCCTATTCCTTGGTGATTCTTGATTGAATGTCCATATTTATGTGATGTTAAATGATCCTTAGCCTATCCATGTGTGAATGTTTAGTTTGGTGGATGTTGCACTACCCTAAAAGATGTTGATCATAAATGATACTCCTTAACCTATCCTATGTGAGAGTAAATAGGTAATTGATCATTAACCTACGCTTATGTGAGATTGAATGGTTCATGTGAGGGTGGTCAGTTATTTGTGTGAGAGTAGCTATCTTCATTAATCTTGATCTAACTTATGTGAGATTGACCCCGATTCATGGTTTTAGTTCATTCATGAAAGAGATAGTTTTGTGGTAAGTTGAGATCTATTCCTTATGAGATTCAGTGTTGTTCGTGACTTCTAAACACTTCAAATGAGAATGAATGATTGTCGGTTATTTCCAAGTTCATGTTATGTGAGAATCATGTTGGTTGCTACTCTTCATTTCTTTCCAAATAAGAACAAATGTATGCTTGTATGGACATCTAGAGAGGCCATCTTTTATCGCTACACTATCATATTGGGACTTGACTTAGGAGAAACCATGATTGTTTCTTTTCTCCTTTATACTTAGTCGTGTGATACATGTTGCTCGGGTTCGAGCAGGGGTTTGAGATAGTGTAGTCGAGATTATTGAGTTTGGAAGAGATTGTACCAGATTGGAGACTTGTGGGGTGTTGCGGCAACCGCGGATATTGGGCGGTTGACCGGATGTCGATCTTTGCATCAGATTAGGGTTGGGTTTTCATTAGTGGACGGAGTTTCCCACTTTGAGCATAGTCGTGACTAAGCCCTTGCTATATTGAGATACTTGTGACATGGTTACTTTACTCGTGTGGGTCGCGCCCCTCGAGTGCCACTCAAGAGGTGGGCTTATGACCGAGCCGTGTGCCGGTCCGTTGGTTATGTTGAGATCGAGCCGTGTGCTGATCAGTTAATGGGTTCTTGAGTTCGACGGCAGAGCAGGCAGTACCGGATTCTATACCGATCCATTTGATTGGGTTTATATTGACAGATATTGTTCACTGATGCATGCATACAGTCTTTTTATTCGGTACTGCATTAGAGGCATAGTAGTGGTAGTTTTCTTTATCAGCAGATTATCTTTTTAGCATACCACTTTACTCCTTTTCTTGCCTCTGGTAGACTTAGTGGGTACGTCGGACTTTGAGGATTTACCCACTGAGGACTGCTGGTTTTACTAGTAGTTCTCACACCCGTTGGGGATTCCTCCCCCCCATCTTCTTTCTCCCCTTTGTTTTGCAGAGTCTTCTGTGGCAGTTGCGGGTCCATCGACCGTCGATAGAGGTAAGGGGATCGCCGAGCAGTTAGATATCCTGCCAGTGTGAGAGTGAGAGACTGTATTAGACTTTTATTGTATCCCTGTTACTCAGACTGATGTACTTTTATTTTGGGTCTAGCTTTTGCCAGCTGGATGTATTTTATTTTGGGAGAGTTGATGTTGTACCTTATTACTGTTTTACTTTTAGTTCCAGTCTGAGATGTTTCAGTTTTAGTTTACAACTCTATACTTGTGCTCTTTTATGTTAATCTTATATATCTGAGCAGGTTTTACGCTTCGTGTACGTGAAAAATTCCTTGTGCACGGCGGATCTGGAGATGAGCCCGGGTTCTGGTTTACACTCGGGGCGTAACAATAGTGGCCGAGTGTGGCATGGCATAGTGTCTTTCATGGTACTAGTAGTGTAGTGATTTTTATTATCGGCATGCTAGTGTAGCTTTACGCCTTTCCATACCTGTTATATTTATCTTGCTACTAAGGCTTCCTTTGGACCAAGGGATGTAGAACATGTAATCTCGGTGGGTGAACCCACTGGGAACTATTCGTAGTTCTCACACCACATTTTGGTGACCACTTTACAGGGCCAGGTTCAGCCGACGAGGCACTCGATAGGGGCAAGAGCCCGGCAGTGTAGTAGACCTAGCGGATCTAGTGATCGAGTACCATTTTGCTTTTTTTTTAGAAGTGAAAAATTGTATTGAGAGGAAAAGAAAAATTGTAACTATTTGTTATATGTATTAAATGTTCATTCGAGTTATATTTCAACTTTAATAGTTGTACTCGTGTTAAATTTGAATGTTTTAATTAGTAGTAAGTTTCACTCTGATATGCTTGTTTACTCATTGTGCTAATTACCATTGAGATGATCGACCGTTCCTTTCGGGTATGAAGAGGTTATGGCTGATTAGCGGGTCTGTTAGCGTGCGCGAACTGACCAAATAGGCGGTCTCGAGGCGTGACATGACCGGCCCATACTATTGAGCCGGCGGTCCCTTCGTCCGGGACGATTGTTCTATCGGCACATATGCCGGTGCTTCTATTTTCCTCAAATGTTCTCTGAGGATTTCTCTCCGTTGCCATGGTTTGGGCCACGGGTGGACCCCGAGCTCCCTCATTAACTGGATGCTCAAAGCAATGACCTCCCTCTCGGTGACCCCGGGAAACTCGGCGTCCGGGATCGAGGGGATCGCCCATGCCCCCTGGCTCACTGCTTCTACGATGAAAGGGTTGTGGTCTCGTTCCCTACTGTGGGTGGCCGGTTGGGCCCCTCTGCGGCCTTGCTAGGCCGAGCCTTTCATGAAGCCTGAGCCTACATGGGCGCTGTGGTGGCCCGTTGACTTCCTCACCTCCGGGCTGGTGGCTGAAAGTTCTTCGAAGTGCCCCCTGAACCCGGCTCTCCTCATAGCCGTGGTAGGGTCCTTACTGCTGCGGTGGGGCTCTCAGCCCCTCTTGGCCACGCAGCTGCAACCTCAGTCTCCCTTGGCTACAAAAATCACGTGGGGCCCGCTGAACGGGTAGGTCCCGTTCATCATCCCTGTCCTTCCCTTCGGGAGACTGCTTGTTCGGCGCTTCGGCCAGACGCTGATCCGGCTTGTAGCCGAGGAGAGCAAGACCTTCTGCGAGGTTTGGAAAGGCGAACCATTTTCCGCTTCCTCAGGCATGCCGAGGAAGAGCGCACCCCAATCTTCACTGGTCATTTCGGCCTTGCACCGGATGCAGAGCCAAAGTGTGTGATTCGCCAATGTCTCTTTTTCAGGGAGTTTGGATTCCGACATCGGCTTCTTCCCCTTCACATCGACCATGTTCACCTGCGGGGAAAAGGATTAACATCGATCTTCATTTTATTTTTGTCTTTGTGGTCGGCAAAAATGAGTCGACCCTCGTCAATCTCCTTTTTGAATTTGTTTCTTAAAAGTGGTGCATTCGCCTGTTCGGTGGCTTCCCGAATGGTTCCACTTACAGTACTTCCGCCTCCGAAGCTTTTCGTATAGAGGGATCATTTGACCCTCCTGGAGCCTAATCCTCCCATCTTGGAGCAACCAATCAAAATTTTGATCGGTCTTGGAGGTATTAAATGAGTATGCGTTAGCCGATGCCCGAGCCTTGAACTCCCGAGTTCTTATCGGCTTCAGCAACTGGCACTTGTATGGCTGGCGATCTCTGATCATCGCAGCCGCATATATTCCGGCCTCATCAGCCGAAATCTCACTTTCGCTAAGACCATTCGGGTTTTGGGCGCTCCCCGGATTTGCGCCACGTGTCTAGTGGTTTCTGGGCGCTACTGCCTACCGAATCCGGGCGCCCGAATTCTGGGATTTTGGCTGAGGTTTGGTTGATTTATTTTGGATCTGTGTGGGCTTTCTCTTCTAATGCAAGGGCTTTACTTGGACTCCTTGCAACCTGAGGTGAACTCCTTTCACTCCTCCACCATTGTTGGCTGGTTTTAGATGGATTTGAGAGCTTCTTCTTCATCCTCTTTCCACCATTAGCAAACTCCAAGCTCCTGCAGTTGTTGGCAACACCGTCGACGTTTCTTCCTCGGCTTGTCCTGAGCTCTAGGAGTGGAGTTTTAATCTGAAATTTGGAAGGGACCTTTTCCTTTGGTAGATCTCAAAATTTTGTACTGGTGGTAACCCTTCATTTCAACTTTTACTGTGGTATTTTTCACCTTCTTTGGAGCCCTTGTGCACAGTCGGGATTTTTGGACAGCAATGAAAGGTTATGAGATTTTCTTATCTTTTGCCTATGGATTTTAAGATATAAAGGCTTGGGACTCTTCTAGACTTCAAGATGAACAAGTGAGAACCTTGTTTTGGAATTTTTGAAGGTAATTTGTACAAGTTATCTCTTCTCTTTGTGGTTCTTATGACAAAACTTCAGCATGCAGTTTTTTTATGAACCCTTGTTATTGTTTAGCTTTGGGGAGCTATTTCGTGGTGACTTTGGGGTTTTTATGAAGATGTAAGAGCTTGATCACATCCTCAAGATTATGGTGAGCAACTTTTCTTTTGGTTTCAGCTTGTGATCATGTTTGGTTTAGCATCTATATTGAGTTGAACTTGCTTGCTGATTTTGGAAGCAGAGTTTGGACAACACTTAGAAGATCAAGCATTCACTTGACTCTTAGCACTTGTAGAGAGCATTCCTTGGCTTCTTGTGTGTTCCTAAGTTGGAGAAGAACTTAGGAACCAAGTTTGGCATCATCATGTTGAGGTATGAGTTCAGATTGGGCACCTATTTGCTTAAGGAGCGGCTGGCTGGAATCTTGCGCTTGACTTAGTGTTTTTGCATTTATGCTCAATCCGGAAAGAGTTTTTGGGACATTTTTGGTTCGTTAGAACCGTAGAAGCCTAAGGAACGTGCACGCCGAGTTTCAGCTCGATCAAATTCCGGATCGATACGTTCCAGGTGGGTTGGATTTCCTCTGAAATTAGCGGACTTATTACGTCTATTGTTGTAGTTGACAGCATATTAGTGGTAGTGCTCGCTAATGATGTTTATGATAGTTTTAGAGTTGTGGAACTCTGACTAGCACCCCTGTCATATGCTGCATGATATATGACCAAGTCACTAGAAAACTCTTAACTTGGGTATATTTTAGCCGTGTTCGGACCTTCTACACTACTTGCATATTTCCTCCTGACTTAGAGTTTGTCCTCACCCTGGTTGTGGGCTGAGTGGTTGGGATAGTGTAGGATGCATATTGCGCTCGTACCTGGGGACCAAGTTGAGTCTGGTAGTTGAGGCTAGATCTTGTTCTAGTCTCAGGAGTCGTTTGGGTAGATGGTGGTCTCAGGCCGTTGAGTGTTTTCCGGCCGGTGTTGTTAGCGGTAGTTGAGGCTAGATCTTGTTCTAGTGTCGAGAGCTATTTGGGTAGACGGTGGTCCCGGGCCGTTCAGTGTTTTCTGACCAGTGTTGTTTGGGGCCGTTTGGGTAGACGGTGGTCCCAGGTCGTTGAGTGTTTTCCGGCCGGTGTTGTTAGCTGTTGGGTTTGTGAGTTTTTCGATATGGTTGATCGTGAATTCGGACTATAGCTTGCATGAACCATATTGAGCTCGACATAGATGCGCAGTTGTTCCTCGGTGGGGTCGCTCCCCTCGAGTGCCGCTCCGGAGTTGGGCCTGTTACTTTGTGTTCGCGCGATGTCGATGCAATCCTTGTGGGACGCCCTACGTAAACCCTGCCCGGTGTGGATAGTGGTAGCAGGTGGGTGCAGATTTGACTGGACCCTATGTGGCAGTCAGTGCGATTGGGTTGATTGAGCATCAGGAGATCGAGTAGTTGCCTACTATCATCTGTTTCACCCTTTGAGCATCATAGTCAGAGGCATGAATGTTGTAGATTTTATTCCAGCTTATCTCTTTTTCACTTATAGTAGTTCTGTTATATTATGCCTCCAGTGAACTTAAGTGAGCAGACCGTTGGTCTTGGAGATGGTACCTACTGTGAGAACTACTGTTTGATGTAGTTCTCACATCTCTTTTACAGAGGTCCCTATTCCAGTTCTTGCACCAGCAGTTCCTTCTGATCGAGGATAGGGAGTCGCGAGCTAGATCCCTACCCATGCTTGAGGAGAGTAGACGGTCTCTATTTCAGTTTTTGGAGCTTATAGTATTGTACAGTTTGTATATTATTTTAATTTACTCTGTTGAGAGATTACTATATATTTGAGATGGCTTTGTATATGGGATGACAGTTGTACAGTGATGTGAGTTTTTTGTAGTTACTTTTCAGCTCTGATATTTGTATAGATACGGTATATCTTTTTGCAGGTTAGACGCTTCGCCTATGCGGGGATTCCCGTATGGGTGGCGGATCTGTTGGCGAGCCCGAGTCACAGTTTTGACCCCGGGGCGTGACAGATGAGTACCCTAATAGTTCTCTTGTTGATGGTCGATGTTCTGCCCTATCGGCCTTGCTCCTGTCTGGTACGGGACTGCTTGCAGCTGCGCCGCTTGATAAGTAGCCGCCAGCGGTACAACCCCCCTTGTGGTTGAACTGTCGGCATTGCCGGCGCCATCGGGATCGATCGCGTTGGCAATGGCTTGGGTAGTGTGGAGGTGAATCCTCCATTATCTGGCTCATTTCGGGCCAAGACCAGCCCGATTCGAGCCATTAGAATCATTCGAGGCCAATACTACTGTAGAGTACCGGGACTTTGTAGAGTGCACCGACCTCGCAAGATGGCGTGGTGCGGGGAAATCGCATGAGCGTGTTCCATTTGGGTTTACAGATGAGTTCTGATTATTTCGGATCGACGCAGAATCCTTTGGGAAGAAAAGTGAGTTAGCGGCGTCGAACTTGGAAGCCCAGTTTGAATCAGTGACTTCGGGGCATTGTGTACCTGTAGAGTATTGGATTGGTTAGAGTACCGACTCCGCCGTGGTGCACGGGGAAAATTGGAAAGTGTGGAACATGTGTATTATCATATTACAGCGGAGTTCGGGTTGACTCGGACTGATGCGGAGGCCCCGAAGACAAAAAGTGAGTTGGAGTTGGCAAGTAAAGGATTAATTAATTGATTATAAACCGCTGTGGAATAGAGAAAAGAAACGAGAAAAGAAATGGGAAGAGAACGCAAGTGCGGGTTTTCTTTTGTAGAGTATCGGATTTCGGATTGAGCACGCCGACTCCACTGTTGAGCTTTTGAGTGGGAAAAGCTTTGGACATGTGTACTTTGTGTTTACAGCAGGGTTTGAGAGATTGCAGAGTGCTGCGGAAGCTTCCGGGACAGAAAGAGAGTTGACGGCGAGGAAATCGAAGCTTCAGACTCGGATTTCGGCTTTGGGGAGCTCCAGTTCTGGAACTGAAGCTTGAGTTCCGGAACTGAGCATTGTGTTCTGAAACTCAAGCTCCAGTTCCGGAACTAAATGGTTTAGTACCGGTACCCAGCTTGGGGTACCGGTACTCAGCACCTCTGGGAGCCTAATTAAGCAGGTTTCGGATTTTTTTTGTGAGGGGCACTTTAGTCTTTTCCTCTCCCATGTGTTTGCCCCACTCCTTCTTCTATAAAGAAGCCCCCAACCGCCTGCCTTCTTCTCCACGACATCCAGAGGAAAAGAAAGAAAGAAAGAAAGAAAGAAAGAAAGAAAAATGAAAGCAAGGAAAAGAAAAGAGAAGAAGAGAAAGAGAGTGAGAGAGGTTGAGAGGGAATGTGCAGCTTGTGTTGTCCTGCTACTTGGAGTTGAGCAGAGCCGCGCGCGCGTCGAGCCGCACGTGAGGTAAGTCGGCAGATTCTTCAAGATGGAACCTTGGATTTATTTTATGGATTTAGAATGAGTTTTTGAGTTGGAAATTGGTTGTGATTCTCCTCTTTTTGTGCTGTTTGGCTGAGGGAGTGGATTTTGCACTGTGCGGAGCCGAGGGTGCACGCGCGCATGCGCACATGCTGTGAGCTGACAGCGGGGGAGCCAGAGCGCGCCGGATTTTTATTAGAGGACTCGAGAGGGTTGTTCGAGCGTCCGGAAATTTTTCTGTGATTCGCGGCGGTGTGCGAGCGCGCGTGCGGCGCGGTTTGGTTTTTCGGCAGATTGTGGCTGTGAGCGGGTTCGCGCTTCACCGACTTTAGCGATTGCCTGCGGAAAGCGTTCCAGGTGGGTTGGAATTTCTTCAAGATGTATGGAATGCCCTCTAAAGCTATTGTATGCATGTTGATCATGTTTAGCTTATTTATTTGCATAGCTGGTAAATCTGATAGTTGCCTAGAAAATTGTAGGAAGACAATTGCGAGCCCCAGATATTTTTAGCATGATCTAGAAGTGATTTGACACTAGATTGTATATTTAGTTGGCATTAGATTGGCATCTGAACCGTTTTAAAAATCGTTGGACCGGTTTTAATGAAAACTGAGATTTGAAAATGGGTTTAAATTATAGAGATCTTCCAGAGAGGTGGAGTAGGTTCAGGATGCATGTGTTCTCGTGCCAGAGGGCCGAGAGGGTTTTTAGAGCTCTGTGGGATGAGTTTCTAGTGTCATATGAGTTGAGAATCCTTGTTGAGACCGATGGGATTATTCTAGATCGTGAGTTGTGCATTTCGGATTTGGTATTGGAGCTGGTTCTCCGACTTAGCTTTGAGAGTTTTGGGCTCTAGCAGATCGAGTCATGGAGGTTTCCCGACTTAGCCATGGGTTGTGCATTATCAGATTTAGTCGTGGAGGGTTATCCGACATAGCTGTGAGAGTGTTTGGGCATTTCCTGATCGAGTCGTGGAGGGTTCCCGACTGAGTTGTGTTATTTGAGCATTGAGTTTCCGATCTGTTTGATCGTGGATCATAGCCTGCATGTGCCGCTTATGAGACAGTTGAGACTGATGAGATACTTGAGTTCGGTGGGATCGCTCCCCTCGAGTTACGCTCCGGATGCGTGATGATGATGATTGAGATAGTCAGACTAGGACGCCCCACGTGGAGTGGGTAGGTGCGTTCCTAGTAGTCAGTTTAGGACGCCCCACGTGGAGTGGGCAGGTGCGTTCCTAGTATTCAGTAGGACGCCCCACGTGGTAGTGGGCAGGTGCGTTCCTAGACGACAGGCGTAGGCTTGACTGAGCCGGTTTTGGCAGTCATTGAGATTTGAGTTTTGTGAGCACCTCGTGTGCGAGTGGTGCATAGCATGTTCTTAGATGAGTTTTCCTTTGAGCATGATACTTGAGGCATTTTAGCAGTGGCGAGTGTATGCATAGCAGGTTCATAGTAGAGATTTCCTTGAGTATGATGTTGAGACATACTGGCTGTAGTTCATTTCCTGCTTTTTATATATCTATCTGCATACCTATCTGTTGCCTCCAGTAGACTTAGTGGGCATACCGTGGATATTGGTGACGGTACCCACTGGGAACTACCTTCTGTAGTAGTTCTCACACCCGTTGCGGTGACAGGTTTCCTGAGGTTGCTGTTCCGACTTAGCTCGTGCGGAGACAGCTGATCGAGGTGAGGACGTGGCCGAGTAGTTCCTTACCAGCATTGAGAGTCAGAGGTAGATGTACCATGTATATTTTTATGATTCCACTTTTGTACTGGACAGTCTGAGTGATTTGTGAGGGTTGTACTTGTATCTTTATAGCTGAGAGACTTTGTATTGAGGTTATATTTATATCAGATGTTCAATATTTGATTCTGTAGCTATTGGTTTTAGTTTCAACTCTGATACATGTTTAGCTATAGATCTTTTGTAGGGTAGACACTTCGTCTGTGCGGCAGTTTTCGTACAGATGGCGGATCTGTTGGCGAGCCCGGGTCGCAATTTCGACCCCGGGGCGTGACAACTACAGCCAACATTGAATCCAGGCCAGCGTCGTGCGCCTAGTTGCTTCTTTCGAGAGATAATTGTGTCCTCTCGAAAGATTCTAATGCTCAGGCCATTTGCTTGAGCATTTGTGGTAGGGCCGGCTCCTGCGATACCGACCTCTCGCTGGTCTCCGGAATCTCCGGTAGCATCGGTGGCGGGTCATCTGCGTATCCGGCACTACTAGACTGGTTGTTCCCCGTGGGTCTGGAAACGACTCTGTTCCTGATATTCAAGCTATTGTCTTCTGACATTATATCGGTAGACCTAAGGTAAGAGTTTACCTGAGGGTCCCACCGGGCATGCCAAAATATTTTTGGGGCCGAAATGCGCCACTGACCGTTGACCTGGCCCGGTTTGCGATCGGCTCCGGAACTGACCCTCTTGATGTGATGCGCCGCGTGCCAAACGATTAGGCCGAGGAGGGATCCGTTCTGTCGGGTTCTTCTCAATTGAACTCTTAATAAAGTTTAGCTTGGAAGAGTCGAATTAGAACAAACGGGTATTGATCAACACGGCTAAATCAGTCGGTTTGCTTTGTATTGCTCGAGAAAAGGATTACAAGGAACGATTACAAGTAGAACTACTACTAAGAAAGTGATAAGGAAAGTTGTAAATGCTGGTAGGAAAGTCTATCTAGGAAAGCTGTAAATGCTGGTATTGAATAGCAGGGTTGGTCACTGGCTTACGAGATTGCAAGACCCCTTTTTCTTTAATGGTTTGCTTATTTATACTTGTCCGAACCACGTAGATAGTTGTGTATACCGTAATTTAAGGGGAATCATTGTGAATCTCTCAACTACTTTTTAAATTGATTCTTCTCGGTTGGATAGTAGCTCTTTTTCGTCCACGTTCATCTCCAAGATTGGCGCGCCGAAGTGTGATCCTCGACGCTTCCCGATGCGGGGCGTGTTTGCCATCTTCGCGTTAGTTGCGTGATTCGTGCCCAAAATCTCGTGCCTTTTTTCCCCAGGATCTTCCTTTTTGCGGCTCAAGCTGCCGATTCTTGATCCTGGTTCTGCCTCTTGTCATCGTTCGATCGAAACAGTTCGATGACTTACATTCAGCCGAAGTCGGTTTTGGTTAAGACGCGAGTACCTTTTCATCGGCTACTTCTTATATCAGCTGATATTCTTAGCCGAAAGATAGTACTACAGCTATATAAATATCAGAACGGAAAATAAACTGCTGTAAAATAAAATCTAAACCATTATACAACTGGAATAAAGTACAAGATCCATCTCCCAAATATAAATAATACATAATCTGATCCACATGAATAGTACAAATAAAAATCCACATAAACAACATCTATGAATCCAAAAAGGGAGGTAAACTAAAACAATAATACATCAATGTACAATGAAATCCCACAATTCGAGATGGTACATCTATCTCACCAAAATAAACTACACTGGTAGGGATCTATCTCGTGACTCCCTGTCTTCGTTCCGTCAAGCCAGCTAGAGCAGGAACGGAGGGAAAAGTCTCTGCAAAACTGTCACCGACAGAGGGTGTGAGAATTACATCCAATATTAGTTCTCAGTGGGTACCGTCTCTAAGACCAACGGTCTGCCCACTAAGTCTACTAGAGGTAAGGAAAAGTAACTAAACTAGAAATAAACTCTACTGCTATCATGCCTCTATCTAAAATGCTCAATGAGGGGTACAGATGAAAATGATCGATCGACTCTAACTCGGCAAACTCAATCAACCCAATCACACTGACTGCCACATAGGGTCTAATCAAACCTACGCCTACCGACTGCCATTACATCCACGGAGGACTGGACTTTCGTAGGCGGACTGCGTCGACAAGCTGCGAAAGATAAGTAACAGGCCTACCTCCGGAGCGGCACTCGAGGGGAGCGACCCCACCGAGGAAAGTATCCGCGCATCTCTGTCTAGCTCGTTATGGCTCATGCAGGCTATAGTCCAAAACCACGATCAATCAGATAGGCAAAACTCAATTCACAACACTAACCTATTGGCCGGAGGTACTCAACAGTCGTGACCACCGTCAACCCAAACGGCTCCCAAAACAGAACACCCTACTTACAGACGAGAAGGAACCAACCAACACAACAAGGGTCCGAGAATCCCGAAAGGCCGGTGCCTAAAACCCTAATCAAACAAGAATAGGTTCCAGGCTCAACCTTTCAAAGTTCTCGACCCCTTACAGTTCGGGGAAATCAGCTCCCTCGGGTAAAACATCCAGAGGGAACCAGTCAGGGTCCAAAAGTTTCGGGAGACTAGCACCTAAAACCCAAATCAAACGAGAACAAATTCCAGGTACAGCTTCTCGTAGCTCCCGACCTAAATATGAAAATAGCCCTTAGAACCCAGATCACTCGAACCCTCTCGGGTGAGAAAGTTTATAAGAAAAGATTATATTTATTAGTGAAAACCATTTTCACTCGAACCCTCTTGGGGTGAGGACTAAAAGTAGTTCATTTTTATAAAACATCTTGATTTGAGAAAGCCCATTTTGATGAATTTTACTTCTTTAGGAAAATCAGTTAAACATCAAGTTTTATTTTCCAAACCCCGAAGGACTAATGCCTTCACCCTATCAAACAAGAACACGCTCCGGCGACACTTTGAAGTTTTGGAGGAAAATATTAGTTTACTGAAATCATGTATGTCAAAAAGGATTCCGGGTTCAAGGTCCCGCTATCACAAGCACACTACTGCCACGAACTCAGTGGCGACAAACAGTTCGGAGAAAACTTGACGACCTAGGACCACCGTCTACCCAGACGGCTCCCAACACTAGCGCAGCACTAGCCTCAGCTACCAGACTTCACTCGCCCCCCAGGCACATGTGCAACATGCATCCTACACTATCCCGACCATTAGGCAAGGAAAAATTCTAAGTCATTGAAGGAGAAATAAGAGTGTGTAGGAGGTCTAAAGCATAAATAAAATTAGCCCAAGTGAGAGTTTTCAACTAGTCTAGTTAAATACATGCAAACATATGACGGTGTGCTAGTCAAGGTTCCACCATTTTCACATACAACACAATCAATAATAACAATTCTCTAACTCTATCTCTCATTCAACATAACAAAGGAATGAAACAACATCCTATCATGCATGTCCACTGCAAGATAGAATTAGAAAGCCGCCCGCTGATTTTGGAGAAAAATCCAACCCGCCTGAAAGTAGACGATCCGATGCCCGATCTAGCTGAAATTTGGCATGTAGAATCCTCAGCCTCTCAAGAGTCCAATGCCACAAAAATCACCCAAATTCGCCACTCAGATTTGGCGCAATTGCCGAAACAATGCACGCTGCGCGGTTATAGTCCAGAATTTCAGCAAGTACTTAGTTGATAAATGAGATAAAATTTCTGCATTAATCACCTCAAAGGGAAGCTCCAAATAGCAATTCCAAGTTATCCTCTATCATAAGAACATCTTATAAGCTTCAAAAACCCATCATAAATTCCCTTTTACAATCAAAATAACAAAACATTACATGCTGTCCCAAAATCTGGCAACAAAAATCAGCATGAACTTCCAAGCATTATAGAGACCAATCCATAAGGAATTTTCCACTGATTTCAAAAGAGAAAATGCTCACCTTAAACTTAAGAAGATGTCCAAACTTTGAAATCCTGGAAAAAACCAAATATCCCCAAAGGTTCAATGCTCAACTCACAATCCAAAATAAAACTGCAGTCTTCCCCTGTCACAGGGTCCAAAAGATCGTTAAAGTTACGTCGGCAAATGAGCTCCAAATCCAGCAAGCAAGGTGTCATTGGATTCCTCTTCGAGAGTAGATGCAAAACAAGCCAAAAAAACTCTAAAATCTATGCACGAATGAAAGAGAAATTCCATAAATACTATTGACTGTCCAGAACTTAATTCAGTGCACAAGAGTTCCAAATATGACAATTAAACTCCTAGAAAACTCTAGACCTGGGTGAAGTGGTACATACCAAAGTTGTAGAGCTTCAAGTCTTGAAGAGTTTTCCATAAAAATCAGCTCAAAACTCCCATCCTACTGTTCAAAAAAAAGGAAAATACTAAGTGCTGTCTAGATTTTCAGGCTGTGCATAAGGGTCCCAAAGATGATATAAAAACTCTAAAAAAACTCATGAGCCAAGAAGAGAGTTGAATACCAAAGTTGTAGGCCTACCTCTCGTGGAGTTCCTTTCCAAAAATCAGCTCAAAACGTCTAGAAAGGAGCTTTCTAGGATTTTTGTACTGAAACACGACGGTGAAGCTTGAAAATCTACAACAATGGTGATGCTCCAAACCTAGGGAAGAAGATGATCAAGAGAGCTCCAATGATCCTTCCTTGGTGATGAAGATGAAGAGGAGAAAGGGTGGAAGCTCTGTGACAAGTCGCTCCAGCGGCTGAAACTCCAAAAGAGTGGAATGGAGGATGAGAAAACACTTTATACCAAGAAGAAGAAGAAGGAGAAGAAGAAAAACTGCAAAAAACTCGGGTTGCTATAGTAACGGGCCAGAATAGCCCCGGCCTGGCCCGCACCACGGCCTAGGACACGTGGCCTCTCCACACTCGAGTGGATGGCGCGGATAGCGCCACGCGTCCCAATCCGGTTGGGTGCACCGCGCCCAACCGCATCGCGACGCGTGTCCCGCGCAGGAAGGCGTGCGCCACCTGCCCCCGCGCATGCGCCGCGCCAATGGGCGTGCGTCGCGTTGAGTACGGTCGGCCCGTCGCGGAGCGACACGTGGCTTCGCGCTTGCTCACTGCTCCCGGTGCACGCAGTTGGGTCGTGAGCCGACCCGCAAGGAAAATAAGCCCAATAGCCCTTTCTCACCCGAAAAAATGCTATTTTCACTATTTTCGCACGCTAAGTCTGTTTTTGGCGTCCGTTTGATGCACAACACTCTTGATACACCAAAAAATAGGTGTTTCCTTATCACCGGCCACTCCGTCAAGTCACACGAGAATTCGAGTCACCACATAAAATATCACAAATCACGCGTCTTGTAACTTGAGGAGCTATTATTCAATTAGCATAAAAAATAAAATAAAATAAAATAAAATAAAATAGGGCAATTACTTTCTTTTTTTTTTTTAGTGAGAGAAAAGTAGCATGCTACCCACTTCGTTTATTTTAATATAAACTTAGCTAGAAATGTAAAGAAAATAGGCTTTGAACTCAGATCTCGAGTATTAACCACCAAATCCTTTGCCACTTGCACTAGGGACGGTTGATAGGGCAATTACTTTCTTACTCTCTAAAATTTTCCGACTTTCTTATTTATCCCTCTTAGAAACCTAATATTAAAAATGCCCTACCGTTATCTCCTTAAAATTATTATTTTACCTTTCAAATATACTATTGTAACAAAAAAATTTATTTGCCCTTAAGTCAGAGATAATAAAATTATTTTAATTTTTTTATCCTTTTAAATATATTCTTCTACCATCACTAATTTTTCTTATTTAATTTTTTTTAATTCGGATAAAAATTTAATTCAAATTTAACTCGGAATAAGTTAACGGATACTAACAGTAAAAATATTTTTAAATAATCAAATAATATATAAAGAATATATTTTAAAACAAAAAAATAAAAATAAATAAAATATTTTTGAAATATTAAAAATAGGGTTTTTTTTTTTGCATGTAGCCTCATGTTTTTTTTTTTGTTAAAAAAATAGCCTTATAAAATTTTAATTTGTAAAATTGACCTATATCTGTCATGCTTTTGCCACGTGAGCGCCACACCGGCAGGCTGGGTTGTTATTATATAAGTTGAATACGGTAAATAGTTCATCGTGTTCAAACACGATGAACAATTCATCGTGTTTCTTATATATAAATAAGTTGTATATATTAAATAATTTATACAAATCTTTTTTTTTTCTATTGGTAGGTTGTATAAAATTCTAACAATAAAACAAAAAATTACTATCATTATAATTTTTATTTGATTGTTAAAATTTTATTGGTAGGTTGTTAGAATTTTTTTAGATGGTTTGAATGGTATGTGATTGTTAGAATTATATAATTTTTTTTTTAAAAAAAAGATAAATAATTTACCGTATCATCTAAATTTTATTTAAAATGGTAAATAATTGACCGTTTTTATCATTTTTTTTATTCCTACTAAATTTAGAAGGGATGGTGAATTATTTATCATCTTTTTATTAATCTTATATAATTCTAATAATCACATAAAATTTTTAACAAATCACATATAATTCTAACCATCTAAAAAATCTCAATAACCTACCAATAAAATTCTAACAATCAAATATAAATTATAATAATAATTATTTTTTATTTAATTGTTAGAATTTTATACAACCTATCAATAATAAAAAAAAATTTTATAAATTATTTAATATATACAACTTATTGTATATATCATCGTGTTCAATTTACACAATCACAATTCTGCCTCTGTGGCGCTCATGTCGCACTCACGTGGCGCCCGTGGCAGGTATAGAGTCATTATTGTAAATCAAAATTTTACAGAATTATTATTTTTTTTTAAAAATTAGGAGGCTAAATGCAAAAAAAGCCTTATTATTATTCTTGAAAATTTTCAGTTACCCCTCTTAGAAACCTAATATTAAAAATGTATTATCGTGATCTCTATAAAATTATTATTTTATTTTTTAAAATATACCTTAACAAAAAAAATGTATTTGTCCTTAAGTCAGAGGCACCATTTTTTTTTTATTTAATTTTTTTAATTCAGATAAAAATTTAACTAAAATTTAATTTGAGAAAAGTTAACGAATATCAGATGCGCAGTACCCCTCTATGATGCGGTCCCCACCTCCTCACTGCATGTGTCTCATATGCCCTTCTCACGTGCCTCGTGGTCGGCATAGATCTCCCATCCCCGTAAAAATTATCAAACGGTCAAACTCTGACGGCTGCCAAGTTGCCACGTCATCCAACACTTTAGTCAGCGGTTTGACAGAATATGGTCAAACTGCGTAATCGCCGACCATCGCCGCTATGTTAGTCACTACTCGTGGCAATAATGTCCCGCTATATTCGGGGTTTCATATCTCTCATAACACCACCCATTAACCGTTTCCATCTATAAGGCTAATAAAGATTATATATCTACGGAATAAGTGAAGGATCCCTTAATTATAATCCTGATTTCTCTCTCTCTTCCTTCTACTTAGCTCTCCGTCGTCTCTTTCCTCAGAGAAAGGCCTAATTAAACTCTTATTTCGATCTAGCTAGTTCTCCGTGGCATCTTCACTCGCCATGGCCTCAAGCTCTGACCCAGAGGCAATGGAAACTGATGAGGCCCCAGTTCCCACCGTCTCGGTCGAGAAGAACCCGTCTGAGTCGCGCTTGTCACAGCTCGGCATCAAATCATGGCCCAAGTAAGCAGTAGAATACCCTTCTCTTGCTTTAATTACATAATTTGTTCTGTTTTTGCGTACATATGAAAGTGGGAAGAATAGTTCTCACGACTTGGCTTCAGATTCCCTACTAGGCAGAAGTCAAATTCTTTGATGTGGCCTCCTTTAATCACTTTCAAACCTCACCTCAACACTTATTACATTTCCACTCTACCGACAGCGTCCGCAGAATTGATTACTTCATCTAGAAGGAACTACTATTCTTCCAAGCTTAGCATCAAGCTTTCTACCTTTGGGAAACCACAATATTATAAGATCGATAAAAAAAAATGAGTTAAATTTTCATTTGGTTTTCTTCTTCTGAAGAAGAAATTGCACTAATACGTTTATTAAGAGTTATTTTGTCGTACAACCTATCTAGCTTTGATTGTGATTGCTGGAAAAGAAAAAACAAAAAAAGAAAAGAAAACTTGCTTGAACAGTTATTCCTTCGACGATTTTCATGTTTATTTTTAATGTTGGCCTTTTTAATTAGGTGGGGTTGCCCCCCGGGGAAGTTCCCTGTGAAGTATGATGCAAAAGAGACATGCTATCTTCTCAGAGGAAAGGTGAAGGCCTACACGAAAGGTTCCTCAGATTGCGTGGAGTTCGGTGCCGGAGACCTTGTAGTCTTCCCCAAGGGACTCAGTTGCACCTGGGATGTCTCTGTTGCTGTCGACAAGCACTACAAATTCGATTCATCTTAGCTAGCTCTCTAGATCTTTCCTTCCCCTCTTCTTCCTTAACTTGTTTCTTTTATATTAATGTTAAATTCCTCCTGATACAATTCATTAGTAGTTAATATATATCTAGTATGTAGGTTTTTAGGTTAATGATTCTGGTCAAAGAAAACTGCTACAGTCAATGCAGGTTCCATTCAGAATAATCTTCTTTGGTCCTTTGGATGAGCTTCAGAATGCATCTTTGACCACCACCACCACCTTACGAATAAGGTGGAGGAGAGAAAATGTATTTTATCCACAGGCGCTCTTCTTCCTTGTTCAAAATAAGCGATTAGCATTTTCCTTGTATTAATTATTATTCAATTACTATTTTTGAGAAGGAGAAATACTAGGACTACAACCTAAAAAGTGGGTTTTAGATTTTTCTAAGAATAAATTTGCACATTCGAAAAATAAGAATAAATTTTATGTCTCACCTTCCAAATGTAAAAAGCTTATTATTTTCTTACATGCTACCTTTATATTCAAAACGTGGATGTAAATAAGGGTGACAATTCAGCTCGCTGTTCGCGAGCCAGCTCGTGTTCGACTCGAAATGAGCTCGAAATCGAATCGCTCGTTTAGTAAACGAGCCGAACACGAGCTGAATTTTTTAGCTCGTTTAATAAACGAGCCGAACACGAGCTGGGGTCAGCTCGCTCGTGTTCGGCTCGATAACAGCTCTCGCAATTCCTAAAACGTGATGAAGTAGGATCAAACCAAATTAATTGCTCCAACGGATCAAATGCAAAATTACAAGATGAAAATTGCACTAGCTTCCACAACCCAAATGCCAAAATCCTCCAAATCAAGAGAGTAATTTCATTCTTGTGGATCAGAGAGAAATTTAGGAAAGAGAGCAAATCATCTTTTCTTCTACGTCAATTAACTTTACGTAGTGGTGGTTTTTACAACTACCCGTAGTGGTGGTTTCTCAACTGAATTTTAGAAACCACCACGTAATGGGTCGGGTCGGGTTTGCCCATCATGGGCGACCCGAAACCTATTAGAAAACCAACATCTCCCACTCGCACGTCATGGGCAAACCATTTTTATTATCTTGGTGATTTTCATACTGACAAATGGGTCGTGCGACCCGCGAGCCTACTCATAAGCGTATTCATGCACCTGTTAG
The DNA here is from genome assembly GCA_029168755.2 of Tillandsia fasciculata. Taxonomy (NCBI): domain Eukaryota; kingdom Viridiplantae; phylum Streptophyta; class Magnoliopsida; order Poales; family Bromeliaceae; genus Tillandsia; species Tillandsia fasciculata. The sequence goes on along the minus strand of CM054931.1, from coordinate 17,270,876 downwards.
GGATACATAATAGCTGTGAAAATTAAGGACGATATGCATTACTCTTACTCATATTATGACTCACTATGCCCTAGACAAATTTAGTTATGTCAAATTAAGTGTACCTAATCCCTCAAATGGTTACACTTAATTCTTCTTTTCTCACTATGTATTCATAATTATGTTCGAAATTTTTCTACAAAAATAACATAACTGGTCGACCGGTGAATACATATAACAGACATAATCTGAATTGTCTTCCTTTTGCTCTCATACTTATCAGTTTTAGACCAACCGCTTTCCTAGACATGCCCCATAAGGCTAATTATTTTACGCCGCTGGAAACATGCTAAAGTAGCGAACATTGATCTATTACATCAAAATATAGACATAAGTTACTAAGGGCATTAAAGAGACCATTTTATATTCTAGGTATCGAGGAACTCACATCGATGAGAATACAGGGATTCTTTTAATTTAATCTCATTTTCCTCATCGTCGCTTTTACACACGCGGTATGAAACGCGTGCTACGGTGCAATTTCTCCTCAATGAGCATATATCAAATAAAATCATACACACCGTACAGATCTTAGTCAAATACCTCTTTGTATCTAACTCGAGTTCTCTATGCAACAATTTTATCATATTGTCCATCAGAGATCTCACTTCTGGTAACTCAGGCTAACATGATTGTGGGATCATCATGTTCGGTCCAAAAAAATACAAACAATTCAAGTACAGACCTCATATTGGCTTTTGTCAAGGCGACATATGTATATATACACTCTTAAACTCTCTCATAATATATATCTGGTTTCATAGAAAAATAAGAACCCATTTGTTCCCTATAGTCTTGCGCCCTGATGGCAAATCAACCAAGTCCCAAACATGGTTAGATTTCATTTTCTCCAATTCTTCTTCCATTGCAATTTTCCACTGTTCCTTTTCTGGACAGGATAAAACCTCTTTTACATTCTTAGGCTCGGCTTCATCATGTGAGGCCACCATGAAGGCTTCACCCTCAATCTCAAATCGTCGTCGGGGAATGATTTGACGATTACTTATTCGTAATTTTGAACATGTGGATCACTTTAACTCCTACTCGGTTCAAGTGTGTCGTCACCAATGAAGTTTTCAATTTCATATAATTGAAATTCCTTGTCAATTTCACCTTTGCTGGGAAATTCGTCCTCTATGAATGTGGCATCACGTGATTCTATTTCAGTTAAACCTCCCTCAGGATGTTCACCTAAGAACACATAACCTTTTGATTGTTCTGAGTATCTTATGAAGATACATTTCTTCCCTCTAGGACCTAGTTTTCCATACTTGTGGGACGAATCATGAACATAGGCTGCCGACCCCCATGGTCGCAAATAAGTTAAATCAGTTTTCTACCTGTCCATAATTCGTAGGGAGTAGATGCAACTGATTTAGAAGGTACACGATTTAATATATAAGTTGCCCCTAATAAAGCATCTCCCCAAAATGAAATAGAAAGGTTTGCTTGTGCCATCATGGATCTAACCATTTCTAATAAGGTCCTATTTCTTCTCTCTGCAACACCATTTTGTTGCGGAGTTCCAGGAATGGTCAGTTATCTTTCAATGCCCTTTTCATTACACAATTCTTTGAACTGTTCAGATAGATATTCTCTTCCCCTATCAGTTCTTAAGGCTTTAATCCTTCTTTCTAGCTGATTTTCTACAAGATTAACATAACGCTCGAAGCAATCCAATGCTTCTGACTTGTGAGCAATTAGATAGACGGAACTAAAACGGGTGAAGTCATCTATAAAAGTAATGAAATATGCGCCCCATATCTCGCTCTAACATTCATTGGACCAGATATATCAGAATGAATTAATTGCAATGGATATTCAGCTCTTATTCCTTTACCAAATAGTTTTCTAGTTGTTTTTCCAGCTAGACAGTGTTCACATCTAGGCAAATCAATTGCAGTGAATGAACCTAATAGGCCATGTTTAGCAAGCCTATTCATCATTTCTTGACCAATATGTCCTAGTCTAGCATGCCAAACATTTGCATTCACATTCGTATTGCTACTAGAAGCAGTTGAAGAAAAACAACTACCAACATAATTACATATATTATGTTCACAATCCAATACAAAGAAGCCATTTAATAAGTAGCCAGTGCCATAATAAGCAAAGTCATAAAATATGTCCACACGACTGTTGCAAAAATTTAAAACATAACCTAAACCTAAAAGAACAGATACAGAGACCAAATTTCGTCGAATCTCTGGAGCATATAGGACATCATGTAGGAGTAAGGTTTGGCCACCACGCAACACTAACTTGCACATGCCTATTCCTTTTACGTCAACTTTTGCATTGTTCCCTACAAATATCCATTTAGTCCCAGCTTGAAGTCGACGATATTCCACAAATGTACCTCGGTCTCCTGCTACATGATCTGTGGCTCCTGAGTCTACAATCCACAAAGGATAAGAATCAGTGAGCAACACTGTACTAGAAACACAAACAGTATTAAGAAAAATAGAATGAAATGCTACCTTTTTCTGCTCGGTACACTCACGAGCAAAGTGACCCAACTTGCCACAGTTATAGCACTTCATCTTACTCTTATCTTTCTTTTTCTTCCAAAACCGTTTGCCTTTCGGATTTCCTTTGAACTTGTTCTTTTTAGGTCCCTACCCAGTCTCCACTCCCTTCCTCTTTATATTTTTAAATTTCTTGTACCTAGAGCCCGAAGCTCTTTGTGAACTGGATTCAGTCATAAAGCATGCGTGGGACCGCTTGCAGCCCCAAGACGCTCATCTTCCAGTTCCACATGGCGAGCCACATCAGCAAAAGTTTTGATGCCATCGTTATGAGTTAAATTAACTTTCATGTGCTCCCAACTATCAGGAAGAGAGCGGATTATTGCTTGAACTTGCTGCTCATCAGTGAGGGTGTGTCATGCTGACTTCAGTTCCCTTATCATATTAGACATCTCTCGTAGATGTTGTTTAATAGTATGATTAGGATGCTTCTTATAAGTATCAAATTTGATGGTCAACTGTCTCAATTTGATTACAGTTGTACCCCCAAATTTCTTCTTTAGATGAACCCACATTGCATGAGCAGTAGGAAGTAGCTCGCACTCACCAATGAGATCATCAACCATTGAACTTATCAGAATTCCACGAGTAGATGAATCCTTTGTTTTCCAAGCACGATAAGCTTCTTGATCTCTTCTATGTTGAGTAGTGTTTCCTTCACCAGGGTCGGTCATGGTATGGTGAATAGCTTTTAATGCTTCTTGTTCCTCAAGAACATATTGAATCTTAGTTTGTCAGATATTATAATTATCACCATCCAATTTCTCACCCTTATTGATATTCTTTGATGCCATGATATTTCAAAGCTACATAGAGACATTGCATAAATTAAAACTAGCACTTAAAAAATTATCTAAAACATATATTTCAATGTACTAAGTTAATCATGATATAATATAAGAAATAGAATCGAAAGTTCACTATGTTCCCAATCATCTTCTATATTCAAATGTTATATCATCATAAACTCAATATTCACAGTACAAAGAGATAAGTTCTAGATTTCTCCAAATCTAAGAACTCCCACTCAACTAAGCATTTATAAAAAAAATGAAGTATTATCATCATCATTCATGAAAGGAAGTTATATCATACTAGTTATAACTATGAATATTAAACGAAATGCTTTCATATTCATTAACAAAAGAATACACTACACATGTTTCAACTACTTAGTGTTGATTAAAATACATAACAACAACATGAAACAAAATAAAATATCATTCATAAGTACAAATACAATTCGAACTAACTCAACATTCACCGTTAAACACTCTACACCATGGTTCAGTAACAACATCATATGATCCATGGTTCAGTAACAACATCATGTGATACTCATTCCATAATATCAAATGTTGCCTTTTGTAAAAATGGGCCTCCATTAAATCTTCCAAGAGTAGTGCGCCCACTATTTCGAAGATTAGGAGCTATAGTCAAAATATTTGTCCTTCTTATAGCACTTGTAATATAATCACGATTATAAACATTCCTGAATATCGATACCAGATCACCATAGGATACCACGAAATCATATTTATTTTTAAATATATTCCACCAAGTTTTAGCCCAATAATCTGGTATTGAATTTCTCAATACAAGTGCTCTCTGAAAGTCTTGAATAACATAATCATCGCTTTCAAGCACTTCGAACAAATTGTCTAAAACCGATAAATGTTGTTTCATAGAGTGTGACGGATTCATCATATAAGTCATGATAGGGAGTAATAATATGTCACCATATCTTCCCCTCAAAACTCTCTTAGTCCAAATAGTACGTGCCATATCTTACAAAAAAAATTAACATTCATTAGCATGTGAAAAACTTGAATGTAAATATTTTGTCTACAATATTATGGCATCAATCAATACATATAATGATGTCAATCAATTAAAAAAAAAAAATTTGCTAAAGTTATGCATGAGTTTAAAAATGATTAAACCATTATGAAATAGTTCATAAAAAAAATAAAAACCACTCTATGCAGGAATTGAAACCTCAGCTTGAGAGAGGTATGAAGGACTTAGCCCATTATCACTAGCCAACAAATACCAAGTCAAATTTTAATATTTTTGCCAAGTTTAATATACATCTATTAATACTGGCTGTACTATAATGCTACAATCCAACAAATTGTTGGATTTGGGCTCAGAAAAGGAATCCAATAGTGGATTATTACGAACCCATTAAGTCCGTGTTCAATTCATCGTATTTTTTTCTTCCGAAACGAAAGAAGAAAACAGAGCAATTTTTAGATTAAAAAATATCTATCATAAGATTGACAATTTAAATAAAAAATTCAACACAAATTATAATTTTAGAATTAAATCATGCATACAATTTCAAGAGAAACTATTACATACAAATTTCTCATGTAAAAAAAAATTACGAACAATAATTTTCATCACAAAAAAAATTATAGAGTCAAGTATTTGGTTTAAAACCTGGCTCTGATACCAATGAAAGGTTTGAACAAAATAAATTTAAACATACCTTGATCACAATTCCTAAAACGTGATGAAGTAGGATCAAACCAAATTACTTGCTCCAATGGATCAAATGCAAAATTACAAAATGAAAATTGCACTAGCTTCCACAACCCAAATGTCAAAATCCTCCAAATCAAGAGAGTAATTTCTTTCTTGTGGATCAAAGAAGGAAAGAGAGCAAATCATCTTTTCTTCTACGTCAATTAACTTTACGTAGTGGTGGTTTTTACAACTACCCGTAGTGGTGGTTTCTCAACTGAATTTTAGAAACCACCACTGTGATGACCTGGATCTCCGCAGAGCTTTCGCAATATGATCAGTGACTTCTGGAGCCTTATTCGGTGTGATGGAGGTGTTTGTGCGCAAATCGGGCCTCAAGGTTGGACCCAGTGCGAAATTTGGATTAAGTTTACCTGTCCGGATGCCTTCGATAAATTTTAAAAGTGGAATTTGGCAAAACGGATATCGGATTTGGACTCAGCGCGCGAAAAAGATGAAAATAGACTATTTACTTGTATTTTTCGGAGCCTGGATGCCAAAACACGGATTTCGAGGCACTTTGTTAATGTTCCGGCAGGCTTGGGCAACACCGGCGTGCGCGCCGGTGGGCAGGCTGGTCCACGGACTTGGGCGTGCACCGGGACCAGCAGACTTCTGCTTGGAGATGTGGCGCGCGGGGAGTGGCCGGCCAACGCACGCGCGACAGCGCGCCGAGCGCGGGGCACCGTGGACCCCGCCAGGCCACGTGTCACCCTCTCATTGGCGGGCGCAGCGACCCGGCTGGGCCACAATGAACCGCGGCCCACGGTCCCCGCTGTGGACCGCGCTGCAACGCGGCGCGCCGCGATTGGCGGGCGCTTGTGCGCCGGGCGCGCGGGGCGCGGATTGGACAAGTTGCGCTTCGTGGTTGTTTCGGGCGCGCACAGTAACGGGCCGGGCCGAATTCGGGCGCCCGATTCCTATGCCCGAATCCGGAATTCCTTTTGTGTGTGGGCTGGGCTATAAATAGCCCCTTGTGTCTTCTTTTGAGGGCTATTTCCGAGTCCTCTTGAGCCCATTTTCGGTAGGGTGGTTCTACTGCGGGTTTTCTTCAATTTTTGGGGTCCTGAGAATTTTTGGAAGTCGTGCCATCTGCGTTCTCCTCGACACCGTGAGCTTCGACGCTCCTTCGATTTTGGTCTCTACCGTCGCAGTTCAGTCCGCGAGGCCCCCTGGTTCACTCCGATGGAATTTTAGGCCGATTTTAGTGGCTGCGCCTTCGATTTCCGTGTTGATCACTTTGCTACGTTTCGAGTTTTTGGTGGTGTTCCCGAGGTACTTTTTGACCCCTTGTACTGTTGCGATGTTTGGGACAGCGGTGGAGTATTGTTGGGATTTCTCGGCCTACGGGCATCTGATCTGTTGGGCCCCTGAACCCTATGTAGCTTTTTCCCGTGAATCCACTGTGTTAAACACCTATTGATGGTGTGTCTGGCCCATAGTGCATCAAAGGGATGCCACAGATGGACCGTGTGAGTTATTGTTACCTAGTTTGGCCTTCGGGTGCTTTTGCCGAATTTTAGAAAAGGTTTTAGGCCAAACAGAGGTTGGATTTGGATTCAGCGCGGAAAAACGCTTGAAAACGGCTATTTGCTTGTTAAATTCTGAGTCCGGATGCCCAAAAACGGACTCCCGGAAGTTTTCAGTGGATTCTGGTGCATAGGGGAGGCCGTAGACCGGCTGGGTGCCACGTGGCGGGCTGTTATTGGCCGGTTTACTGAGCGCGGTCCACAGAGCAGCGCCGGCTGGCGCATGGACCCGGCGCGGGGACACGTGGCGCCCCAGGAGTGGCCGGCGCGTGATGCGCGGTCCACGGAACCCCGCGCTGGTGCATAGACCGAGTGCGCGGACACGTGGCGGCTGGTGGTTGGTGGGCTCACGCGGCGCGGTCCACGAAATGGTGCGCCGGCGCCACGGGGCGCGTGCGCGCGTGGGGGGCAGGCGGCGCGACCGGCGAGGCGGGCGACGGTCGGCGGGTCCCCCGGGCAGGACACGTGGCGCCCGGCCATTGGCGGGCGCCAACCACCCCTTTGACCGGGTGCGGGACACGTGGCATCACCCGGGCACGCTTGCACCGCTGTTGCCTGTTCAGGGGACACGTGTCGTACGCAGGAAGATTCGGGCGCTGGTCGGACGGGGGAGCCGTTCGACTGTTGGATTCGGGCGCCCGAATTGGAGCGCCTGAATACGAACAATGCACTGTTTTGGAGTTGGGCCTATAAAAAGGCCCCTTGGGCCTTCATTTGTGACTTTTCTGGGCAATTTCAGAGGGAGAGCCCTTTAGAGATTTTGCTCACCCATTTGTTCTACATCTTGTGGAGGAGTTTCAGGATTTTTTGGTGGCACGCACTTCGAGATTTCATTTTTCCGGCGCACTGCGACGCACTCTCCTTATTTGCCCTTTTCATCGCGTTTCGGTTCGAGGACTCCCCTGGCCTTCTCCGACCACCGTTTTCGACGATTCTTGCGCCATTGTGTTCCTGAGAGGTAGGGCTTCGTTTTTCCTGTTGATCGTTTCTTCGTATTCCAGACTTTTGGCACTGTTGACCCCCTGTTTGCTGTGTGGTTTTTTGGACAGCACCGGAGTATTTTGCCGATATCTTCGCACTCGGACATCGGATTGAGGCGTGCCAATACTCGATCTCTATCTACGCGTCGCAAGGAACATCATCGTATTTTTCCTGGAATTTTCTGAGTTTTCCCCGAAGGTGAAAATCCCACTTTTTCAGAGCAAAGTTCTACAGATTTTGTACTTGGGATTTTTGAGGTAGTCCCTTTGTCGATTTTGTAACTTGACCTACGAAACTCGGTTTGGGACATGCAGGTACTCGTTTCGAAGGTCTCGACGCGATGATCGCAGCGATATTTTTGTTGGATTTTTCAGAGCCCCTCTTACAGGTGAAAATTGAGCATCTTCTTGACTGATTTTGGGGACAGCAATTGATTGTGGAAATGTATGTTTATTTGGACATTGGTTGGTATGTTTGCAGTATTATCGCAGTTCTTGTATTGTGGAGATTGTGGGAGATTGAGGATCTTGGCAGCGAGGGATCTCGTATTGTTGTAGTGCACGCTTTTCGAGGTGGGTGTAGACTGTGAACCTCATTACTTTTGACCTCTCACTAGGCTTATTGGAGTAATCTCTATATTAGAAAGCTAATTACACCCCTTGAACAATATTGGCATGCTTATGTGAGATAGAAAGGGCATATGTTAGTACTTGCTTTCGAATTGCTCTGGTGAATTAAATGTTAATATCATATGATAGAGAAGGCCATATTATTATCTTTGTGGGTATTATGCATGTGTATAGACCGGCATATGACTTACTAGTACATTTGGTACTTAGGCCATCGTGATGAATTGTTGTTAGCATGCTTTATTTAGTGGACAATTGCAATTATTTTGCTAAGTAAAGGACAATTGCATGCTTGTATGGACACCTAGATATGCCACCTTTTTCTGCTACACTATTATTGGAATTTGACTTAGGAGAAACCATGTTGACACCTTTTCTCCTTTCATTGAGGTACTTGTGATATTGCTCGGGTTGAGCAGGGTTGTAGGATAGTGTAGCCGGGTTATGTTGAGTGGGTTTGTTACACCAGATTGTAGTGGTGGATTATTGCGGCAACCGCGGACATTGGGCGGTTGACCGGGTGTTTACTTTACATCAGATTAGGGATAGGATTCCTCTAGTGGATGGAGTTTCCACTTGTTGAGTTTTATTGCATTAGATTGGGGGATCGGGTTATCTTTAGTGGAGGGGTTTTCCCACTTCGATCATTGTCATGATCCAGTCCTGCTACAGTGAGATATTGAGACATGATTTCCTTACTCGTGTGGGTCGCTCCCCTCGAGTGCCACTCCGGAGTGTGCGACCGGACGGATCAAGGCCGGTCTATTATTACTTTAGTGTATGATCGGACGGACTGAGACCGATCTGTTACTTACTTTCGGATACGACCGCACCGGGCAGTAGTCGGTCAGTACTTCCACAGATGAGTTTAGCAGGCAGTGCCATTTTTTACTGGTCGTCAGATTGGGTTTATACAGTCAGGCACATGCATTGATACATTCTATTAGTTACATCGTTCCGACTCTGCATTTAGAGGCATCGTAGTGATAGCTTCATTTTCTTATCAGCAGTACTGTTTATAGCTTACCACTTCTTCTTTCCTTTTTGCCTCTGGCAGACCTAGTGGGCTCGTCAGAGTTTGAGGCTTAACCCACTAGGGGAGGCTACTGTTTTTATAGTAGTTCTCACCCCCATCGTCTTTTTCTTTGTTTCTCCCTTTGTTTTGCAGAGTCCTCTGCGGGAGTTGCTGGGCCGTCAGCATCTGATCGAGGTAAGAGGATAGCGGACTAGATAGAGAGTCCACCCGACAGTCGCTAGCTGGACTTTTATTGTACCCTATCTTCTCAGACAGTTTCTTTTGTATTTCATTTTGGGTCTGGCTTTAGCCAGCTAGTTGTATATTGTGGTGAGCTGGGAGAGATACTTGTATTTATTTTTACAGTTGTTCTTTACTTATTTCCAGCTTTTGTCTGAGATGTAGTAGTTTTAGTTCAGCTCTGATTTTATGCTCCTTTATTATTATTTCTTATATCTGAGCAGGTTACCGACGCTTCGTGTACGCGGGAAATACCGTGTGCACGGCGGATCTGTAGACGGGCCCGGGTTCTGGTTTACACCCGGGGCGTGACAGATTAGGTGGTATCAGAGCTTAGGGATAGGTCAGTTGGGACTTAGGAAATCCTAGGCTTTTGAGCAGACCCTAGGATGATAGGGCGTGAGTGGCGTGATATTTCGCGAAAGTCAGTGATTTATTTAGTTGACTCTTCCTGTGAGTGAAGAGGGATCGACATGTTCTATTTCTGTTGAACAATTATGTTGGCTGCAGACAACATAAAGTTACAGAAATAGGGGAATGTCTTTTGACTTTCGCTAGATTGGGTCGTGTGAGGTTTTGTTGCTGATGTTTGGTTTCTTGTGGCAGGATGCCTCCCCGACACCAGATCCCTACCCGGGGTACTCCTATACTCCCTGATGAGCCGGAGCAGTCCAGACCCTTTGAGCTTAGTGAGTTGAGGGCCTTGGTGGCCCAGTTGGCGGAGGGTCAGCGCCGACAGGAGCAGAGGATGGACCAGTTTCTTGCCCAGAGAGAGGCACCACCCCCGGCTGTTTCTGAGGCCCCTGTGCCTCTAGTTGCACCATCTGTGCCGACGGCACCATCATCTAGTAGTGGGGCTCCAGGAGCTATCCAGCCTTTGACTGCGGAGGAGGAGCAGGATATCGCTGACAAACTCACCAAGTTCTGTCAGCGAGGACCGCCTAGATTTTCAGGGCGGGATGCACAGCCCTGGGAGATTGGGATGTGGCTTTCTGCGATGGAGAAGCTTTTCAAGGACTTCTTCATCGATCCGAGGTTTGGATGGTGATGCAGATGCTTGGTGGCATCGGGTAGAGCCACTAGAGTTCCAGATTACCCGACAGCTACCGTGGGCTGAGTTTCGACGGATGATATTGGACACCTACTTCTCGACCAGCGTGAAGAAGAAACTGGAGGATGATTTGAAGAACCTTCAGCAGGGCGACCGACCGGTTCAGGCTTATTTTCAGGAGTTCATGCAGTTGCTCAACTGCGTGCCTTTCGTCGCTCGTGATGGTCCCCACCAGGTGGAGTTATTCGAGGCAGGCCTCCGTCCGAGATATACACCTTAGTGCATGCCCAGAGGCTTCAGACCCTCGAGGAGCCGCGGAGCATGCACAGTGGGTTGAGAGAGGAGATCACGTGGTAGCCAGACGGAGGGCCGCGGTCGCGCAGAGCTCCGACAGGAAGCGACCAGCCCCAGATGACGGGGGACAGGCCAGTTCATGGAGACCGCCACGACCGCCGCGGCCCCAGTTTTCTGGCCATGGGCGTTCAGAGAGGCGAGGGCCTGGTGGATCCCAGAGGCCACCGCAGCATCAGCAGCAGCAGCAGCAGTCGCAGCCGAGGCAGCAGAGGTCTCAGCAGCAGTCTCAGAGGCAGCAGCAGCAGCCGAGGCAGACCCGGCCTTCAGACAGATGTATTTTCTGCAGGTCAGCACCCGTCAATACTTGTGACAGAGGTGGGGTCGATGTTTTCGGTGCGGACAGCCGGGGCATGTGCGAGCTACCTACCCCCTTACTACTTCCTCGACACCTTCTTCGGCGTCGGCTCCTTATTCACCTCAGCAGCGGCCACCAGCTCAGCGGCCGTTTACTCCAGCGAGCAGGCCATCTTCTTCCCATCCCACCGATTACCGGCCTCCAGCACAGAGCGGGCGAGTATATGCCGCCCAGTTAGCGGACTCCTCAGCGGTCGACCAGGTGGTGGCAGGTATTATCTTACTTTCTGGCATTAGGGCTCGTACCTTGTTCGACACTGGGGCATCTCATTCCTTTATTAGTCGAGCATTTGCATCCCTTCATGGTATAGAGATAGAGTCCTTGTCACATGCATTAGAGGTTCAGATTCCAGATCATGTTTTGCATGTCGAGGAGTATTGTGTGGCTTGCCCGGTACAGTTGGGACCTTGGATCTTGCCGGCAGACTTGCTTGTCTTGCGGCAGCTCCAGGATTTTGACTTGGTGTTAGGGATGGATTGGTTGTCGCGGTATTGTGCCACTATTGACTGCAGAGAGAGGACGGTGACTCTCCGCGAGCCAGGACAGGAGGAGTTTATCTTCAGAGGTTGCCAGAGCACGCTGTTCGCAGCGACTATTTCTTCGGCGAGGGCTAGGCGGATGTTGAGCAGAGGTTGCACTGCCTTTCTGGCCACTATTGTGGAGGTGCCTACGGCGGCACTGGGACTCGAGGATATCCCCATTGTCCGCGAGTTTCCAGATGTGTTTCCCCCCGAGTTGACGACTATGCCGCCGGAGAGGGAGATAGAGTTTGTGATTGACGTGGTCCCGGGAACCACGCCAATCTCGAAGGCACCTTATCGGATGGCGCCTGCCGAGTTGAGAGAGCTAAAGGCGCAACTACAGGATCTGATGGACAAGGGTTTTGTTAGACCCAGCGTGTCACCGTGGGGAGCGCCTGTTCTATTTGTGAAGAAGAAGGATAGTTCGCTTCGTCTGTGTGTGGATTATAAGGAACTGAACAAAGTGACCATCCGGAACAAGTATCCATTACCGCGGATCGACGATTTGTTTGATCAGCTACAGGGAGCTGCGGTATTTTCGAAGATTGATCTTCAGTCCGGTTACCACCAGCTGAGGGTGAGGGCCGAGGACATCTCCAAAACGGCATTCAGATCTCGGTACGGGCATTATGAGTTTACGGTGATGCCATTTGGATTGACTAATGCCCCTGCCGCATTTATGGATTTGATGAACAGGATATTTCAGCCGTTTTTGGACCGGTTTGTGGTAGTGTTTATTGATGATATACTGATTTACTCCCGGAGTGATGTGGAGCACGAGGAGCACTTGAGGACAGTGCTACAGCTTCTGCGAGAGAAGAAGCTGTATGCCAAGCTTAAGAAGTGCGAATTTTGGCTCCGGGAGGTCGCCTTTTTGGGCCACGTAGTTTCTGCTACAGGAGTGGCGGTGGATCCGGCCAAGGTGAATGCTATTCGAGATTGGCCGAGGCCGACGATTATCACTGAGGTGCAGAGTTTTCTGGGTTTGGCTGGCTACTATCGGCGATTTGTGGAAGGCTTTGCGAAGCTTTCCACCCCCTCACACGTCTGACCAGGAAAGGGGTTAAGTTTATTTGGAGCGAGACTTGTCAGAGCAGTTTTGAAGAGCTGAAACAGAGATTGATGACAGCTCCGATCCTTGCTCTCCCGGTTATGGGAGAAGGATTTGTGATCTACAGCGATGCCTCTCACAGTGGTCTGGGGTGTGTGTTGATGCAGCATGGTAGGGTAATTGCCTATGCTTCACGGCAATTGAAGGACTATGAGAAAAATTACCCTACTCATGATCTTGAGTTGGCAGCGGTTGTGTTTGCTCTGAAGCTGTGGCGGCATTATTTGTATGGAGAGCACTGCGAGATTTACACTGATCATAAAAGCTTGAAGTATCTGTTCACTCAGAAGGAGTTGAACTTGAGGCAACGCCGATGGTTAGAGTTGTTAAAGGATTATGATTTGAGTATCCTTTATCATCCCGGCAAGGCCAATGTTGTGGCAGATGCTTTGAGTAGGAGGACGAGTCTGAGTATGATGATCTCGCAGCAGGCACCGTTGGTTGAGCAGATGAGACGGTTACAGATTGAGGTTGTATCCCCGGGGTCTCTGCTAGACTTATGTCTTTAGTCGTGCAGCCCACTCTGTTGGACAGGATTCGAGAGAAACAGAGTGAGGACCCCCACTTGATGAGGATCCGAGAGCAGATTCAGACGGAGTTGACAGGGGATTTTTCAGTTGATGCTTCGGGAGTACTGCGGTACAGGGACCGAGCTTGTGTGCCTATGGATTCAGAGATTCGAGAGCAGATCTTGAGGGAGGCCCATTATACACCTTATACCATTCATCCTGGAGGGACTAAGATGTATAAGGACCTCAAGGCACATTTTTGGTGGAGTGGTATGAAGAGAGACATTGGGAGATTCGTGGCTCACTGTTTAACTTGTCAGCAACTGAAGGCTGAGCATCGTGTTCCTGCTGGCAAGTTGCAGAGTCTCCCAATCCCTGAATGGAAATGGGATCATATCACTATGGATTTTGTCACTGGGTTGCCGAGAGCACAGACTGGAGCTGATGCGATCTGGGAGGTCGTGGATAGACTCACCAAGTCTGCTCACTTTCTACCGGTGCAGGTGACTTGGCCTTTGGAGCGACTGGCACAGTTATACATGGCTGAGGTGGTGAGGTTGCACGGTGTACAGACAGCTTTGGGGACGCAGCTCCGATTCAGCACAGCATTCCACCCACAGACCGATGGACAGTCTGAGCGCACCATACAGACCCTCGAGGATATGTTGAGAGCGTGCGTCCTGGATTTTGGAGGAGGGTGGTACCGACACTTGGGATTGGTTGAGTTTGCGTACAACAACAGCTATCAAGCGAGCATTCAGATGGCTCCGTTTGAAGCGTTGTATGGACGCAAGTGTCGGTCACCCCTATATTGGAGTGACGTGGGTGAGAAGAAGACTTTGGGTCCTGATTTACTGTCAGAGGCAGAGGAAAAGGTCAGATTGATTCGACGACATCTTGAGACCGCCCAGAGTCGACAGCGGAGTTATGCTGATACCCGACGGCGAGACTTAGAGTTTCAGGTTGGTGATCATGTCTTCTTGAAAGTCTCGCCTTCGAAGGGGGTCCGGAGATTTGGAGTTCGAGGGAAGCTTAGTCCCCGGTTTATTGGACCCTTTGAGATACTGGAGAGGGTTGGCCCTGTTGCATATCGAGTAGCTCTTCCTCCACGCCTGGCAGGAGTTCATGATGTGTTTCACGTCTCTGCTGTGAGGAAGTATGTTTTTGACCCTACGCATGTGATTGACTTCACCCCACTGGAGATTGGGGAGGACCTTGGGTACGAGGAGCGCCCGTTGCGGATTCTGGCTCGTGAGGTGAGAGAATTGCGCAATCGGGTGATACCTTATGTGAAGATTTTATGGAGCAACCATGAGGAGCGGGAGGCCACTTGGGAGCTGGAGGAGGTGATGCGGGATACCTATCCTTTCTTATTTGAGGCTTCTGGCTGAGGTACGTCTATCTTGTTTCCTAGTTTCGTGGACGAAACTTTTTTTTAGTGGGGGAGGATGTAGGGCCCCTGAACCCCATGTAGCTTTTTCCCGTGAATCCACTGTGTTAAACACCTATTGATGGTGTGTCTGGCCCATAGTGCATCAAAGGGATGCCACAGATGGACCCTGTGAGTTATTGTTAGCTGGTTTGGCCTTCGGCTGCTTTTGCCAAATTTTAGAAAAGGTTTTAGGCCAAACAGAGGTTGGATTTGGATTCAGCACGGAAAAACGCTTGAAAATGGCTATTTGCTTGTTAAATTCTGAGTCCGGATGCCCAAAAACGGACTCCCGAAAGTTTTTAGTGGATTCTGGTGCATCGGGGAGGCCGTAGACCGGCTGGGTGCCACGTGGCGGCCTGTTATTGGCCGGTTTACTGAGCGCGGTCCACAGAGCTGCGCCGGCTGGCGCATGGACCCGGCGCGGGGACATGTGGCGCCCCAGGAGTGGCTGGCGCGTGATGCGCGGTCCACGGAACCCCGCGCTGGTGCATAGACCGGGCGCGGGGACACGTGGCCGCTGGTGGTTGGCGGGCTCACATGGCGCGGTCCACGGAAAGGTGCGCCGGCGCCACGGGGCGCGTGCGCGCGTGGGGGCTAGGCGGCGCGACCGGCGAGGCGGGCGACCGGTCGGCGGGTCCCCCGGGCAGGACACGTGGCGCCCGGCCATTGGCGAGCGCAAACCACCCATTTGACCGGGTGTGGGACACGTGGCATCACCCGGGCACGCTTGCACCGCTGTTGCCTGTTCGGGGGACACGTGTCGCACGCAGGAAGATTCGGGCGCTGGTCGGACGGGGGAGCTGTTCGACTGTTGGATTCGGGCGCCCGAATTGAAGCGCCCAAATCCGAACAGTGAACTGTTTTGGACTTGGGCCTATAAAAAGGCCCCTTGGGCCTTCATTTGTGACTTTTCTGGGCCATTTCAGAGGGAGAGCCCGTTAGAGATTTTGCTCACCCATTTATTCTACATCTTGTGGAGGAGTTCCAGGATTTTTGGTGGCACGCACTTCGAGATTTCATTTTTTCGGCGCACTGCGACGCACTCTCCTTATTTGCTCTTTTCATCGCGTTTCGGTCCAAGGACTCCCCTGGCCTTCTCTGACCACCGTTTTTGACGATTCTTGCGCCGTTGTGTTCCTGAGAGGTAGGGCTTCGTTTTTTGTGTTGATCATTTCTTCGTATTCCAGACTTTTGGCATGGTTTTCGAGGCACTGTTGACCACCTGTTTGCTGTGTGGTTTTTCGGACAGCACCGGAGTATTTTGCCTATATCTTCGCACTCGGACATCGGATTGAGGCGTGCCAGTACTCGATTTCTATCTACGCGTCGCGAGGAAAACATCATCGTATTTTATTTGGAATTTTCTGAGTTTTTTCCGAAGGTGAAAATCCCACTTTTTCAGAGCAAAGTTCTACAGATTTTGTACTTGGGATTTTTGAGGTAGTCCCTTTGTCGATTTTGTAACTTGACCTACGAAACTCGGTTTGGGACGTGCAGGTACTCGTTTCGAAGCTATCGACGCGAGGATCGCCGTGATATTTTTGTTGGATTTTTCAGAGCCCCTATTACAGGTGAAAATTGAGCATCTTCTTGACTGATTTTGGGGACAGCAATTTATTGTGGAATTGTATGTTTATTTGGACATTGGACCAATGTTTGCAGTATTATCACAGTTCTTGTATTGTGGAGATTGTGGGAGATTGAGGATCTTGGCAGCGAGGGATCTCGTATTATTGTAGTGCATGCTTTTCAGGTGGGTGTTGTGTGAACTCCTCTTTTGGTATCTCACTAGGAATATTGGAGTAATCTCTATATTAGAATGCTAATTACACCCCTTGAACAATATTGCATGCTTATGTGAGATAGAAAGCATATGTTAGTACTTGCTTTCTAATGGCTCTGGTGAATTAAGTGTTAATATCATATGAGAGAGAAGGCCATATTATTATCTTTGTGGGTATTATGCATGTGTATAGACCGGCATATGACATACTAGTACATTTGGTACTTAGGCCATCGTGATGAATTGTTGTTAGCATGCTTTATTCAGTGGAAATTGCAATTATTTTGCTAAGTAAAGGACAATGCATGCTTAAATGGTCACCTAGATATGCCATCTTTTTCTGCTACACTATTATTGGGACTTGACTTAGGAGAAACCATGTTGACACCTTTTCTCCTTTCATTGAGGTACTTGTGATATTGCTCGGGTTGAGCAGGGTTGTATGATAGTGTAGCCGGGTTATGTTGAGTGGGTTTGTTACACCAGATTGTAGTGGTGGGTTATTGCGGCAACCGCGGACATTGGGCGGTTGACCGGGTGTTTACTTTACATCAGATTGGGGATAGGATTCCTCTAGTGCATGGAGTTTCCACTTGTTGAGTTTTATTGCATTAGATTGGGGGATCGGGTTATCTTTAGTGGAGTGGTTTTCCCACTTCGATCATTGTCATGATCCAGTCCTGCTACAGTGAGATATTGAGACATGATTTCCTTACTCGTGTGGGTCGCTCCCCTTGAGTGCCACTCCGGAGTGTGCGACCGGACGGATCGAGGCCGGTCTGTTATTACTTTAGTGTATGATCGAACGGACAGAGGCCAATCTGTTACTTACTTTGGGATACGACCGCACCGGGCAGTAGTCGTGTGAGGACCTGGATCCCTACGACGAGAATACTGGTTGACCAGCAGCTTCTGGAGGCCTTTGTGGCATGTCGGTGGTATTTGTGCAACAATTGGACACTAGTAATGAACTCGGTGTGCTAAATGGATCACTGGGGTAGTCTGATGACCCCGTCGGATGTTTAGAAGTAGTTTCGTGCGCTATGGATATGAAAATTGGGCTCAGCGTGAAGTTTGGACCAAGGAACACCTTTCCGGATGCCTTCGGTAATTTTTAGAGTTGGAATTTGGCAAAACGGACTTCGGATTTTGATTCAGCACGCGAAAACGGTGAAAAGGGACTATCTACTTGTATTTTTCAGAGCCTGGATGATCTGGCACGGATTTCGAGGCACAGGTACTGTTCCGGCCGCCGACGGGGGGCGGGCAGCGGCGGAGTGCAGCGGGCAGCGGCGGAGCGCGGCGACGGGCGCGCGGGCAGGCGCGCGGGCAGGTGCGCGGTCCACCGCGGAGACGTGCACCCGGGACGGGACACGTGGCAGCTGGTGACTTGTCGGTGTTGTGCGCGCGGTCTACGGGAAGTGCGGCCTGGTGCATGGACCGGGCGGGGCCACGTGGCGGCCACTGGTTGGCCGGTCAACGTGCGCGCGGTCCACGGAGCGGGGGCTGGCCGCCTCGGGGCGCGTGCGTGCAGGGTGGTAGGCGGTGGCGCAGGCGTGCACGTGGGCGCGGTCGGTTGACTGAGTGCGGTCCACGTGTCGACGCCTCCGCGCGCCACGTGTCGAGCAGCGGATGGCCCTGCACGGCTGTCCGCTGTTCGGGTGAGACGTGGCGGGCCATGGGCTTTCCGGGCGTGAACAGTGTTGGGCCGGGCCCAACACTGTAGCCGCCCGGTTCGTGCGCGCGCCCGGAAAATCGGCCCAAAAGCCCATTATCCAGATTTTCGGGTTGAGGCTATAAATGGGCCATTTTGTTCACCGAGTAGAGCTTTTTCCCGAGCTCTTTGGCCAGTGCACCCTTCACCAAAGTTGATCCCCTCGCAGTGCTGCATCCACCTGCAGAGTTTGGAGATTTTTCGTGGCACGCTTCTCGAGGTTTCTATTTTTACGGCGCGGCGCGACGCTCGTCCATTTGTGTTCCCCTTCGTCGCGTTTCGGTGCGCGAGCTCCCCCGGCCTACTCCGACCTCCGTTTCAGGCGATTCTTGCGCAGTTGGATCCGCGACAGACAGAGCTACGATTTTGGTATTTTCTTCCTCCCCTAGTTTCGCGCTTTTCGAGGATTTTTTCATGCTTACTGGGAATCCATTTTCTGATGGAATTTCTGGACAGAGACACCTTGCCGGATTTTTATCTCCGCAACCGAGCATCGGATGGAGACGTGCCTGTACATTTTTTTCATCTACTCGACGCATGGATTGTGACAGTATTTTTATTGGATTTTTCTAAGGCTTGCCCGAAGGTATATTTTTCTCCCTTTATCTGTGCATGGAAATACAGATGTGCGGTTGTGTGTTTGTGAGTGCCCTGTATTGTAGAATTTGTAACTCGGCCTACGGGGCTCAGAATTTGACGTGTAGGCACTCGTTTCGAAGGTATCGACGCGAGGAACGCGATAGTATTTTTGTTAGATTTTTCCGAGTCCGTTCTACAGGTGGAAATTTCACATCTTTGGGGCTGTTTTCGCAGATTGTGTATACTTGGAATATTTTTAGATTAAGTGTAACGTTGAACCTTATTGTTGTACCAAGGGATGTTTGCAAGTGTTGCTGGACCCGTTGGATCTGAAGACTCTAATTTCGGGGTACTTTCAGCTCTTTGGAGCCGAGGCTTTCGCGACATGTACCGAGGATGCAGTTTCGGCAGAATTTGGACTGTGAACGTCTGCGCTCTTCACCGACCTCAGGTTTGCCTTGGCTTAAGCACTTTAGGTGGGTAAACTTATTAATGGTAACTGTTTAAGGGAATGGCAGGGTTTATATGCATGTTATGCCTTATGGGAGGTGTAATAGTGGATGTTCATGTATGGTTAGGATAAGCTTACCTGTGGGAATGTCACCCTCTATGATTGATAGCATGCCTAATTTAATGTACAATCAATATGAGCGAGAGAGGTAAGCATGGAAACGGCCTAGATCATGTGGATTGATGCTTACCTGATAATTGTACAAGTTTGTTGAACTAGATGATATAGAGATCATACATGGTTATTCATTGGCCTATTTATACGAGATTGGTATATCATAGTAGGAATACTGTAGTATGCTTTGCTACTATATGTTTTATTCTCTTATATCGTTTCTGAAGACAAAAGCATGCTTGTATGGACATATAGTTAGGCCACCTTTTCCTGCTACACTACTTATTAGAACTTGACTTAGGAGAAACCAAGCTTTTCCTTTCTCCTTCTTTGTTAGTCAGGTGGTCAGTGTTGCTCGGGTTCGAGCAGGGGTCTGGATAGTGTAGTCGGGACATTGTGTCTGGGACAGGTTGGATTAGTTTGTGGGGTTTGCGGCGACCGTGAATATTGGGCGGTTGACCGGATATTTACTTATGCGTCAGATTAGGTATCAGTTTTCTCTAGTAGATGGAGCTACCCACTTATCGTTTAGTTTGTATCCGATTGAGATCGGGTCTTCCTTTAGTGGATGAGTTTTCCCACTTTGATCAGAGTCGTGATCTAGTCCTGCTATATTGAGACACTTGACAGAGATACTTGTTACAGAGAGATACTTTACTCTTGTGGGTCGCTCCCCTCGAGTGCCACTCCGGAGTAGGCTTTAGACCGTGTTGGGTTCCGGTCAAACCGTGTTGGGTTCCGGTCATTTGGACAGTGGAGATACTGAGTTCGTGAGATTGATAACAGAGCAGGCAGGACCGGGTTTTATACCGGTTCATTTGATTGGGTTTATTTCGGTCAGATACTTTTATTGTTGCACTCGTGCCTGGGGGCTGAGTGAGGTCTAGTAGCTGTGTTTAGACCAGTGCTAGTGTTGTTGGGAGCCGTTCGGTTTGACGGTGGTCCCGTGTCGTTGTGCGTACCTTGACCGCTATGTGAGAGGTTGAGCATCATGATTCTATCCGTTCTGAGAGAGAGCGTGGATTTTGACTATAGCCTGTATGAGCCACTACTCGATAGCGAGTTAGTCCGTTTGGACACCCTACGTAATTCCTTCCCGGCAGTGGGAGGTGGTTGTAGGTGGGGCGCAGGTTCGACTAGACCAGATGTGGCAGTCAGCTCGATTGGGTCGATTGCGCACTTCATGTGCTAGTGGTTGCATACCATTCTCTGATTCTCCCCGCTTGAGCATTTAGAAAGAGGCAGGGTAGCTGTTGAGTATCATCAGCGTTTTTGTTCAGTTCCTACTGCTTTGGTTATTTTTGTCTCTTGAGGACTTAGTGGGCAGACCGTCGGGCCTGGCGGTGGTACCCACTGAGAACTCCCTTTTTGGTGTAGTTCTCACGCCCATTGGGGGTTTTCCTCCTCCTTTTTCCTTCCTCTCCTTTGTTTTGCAGAGTCTTAGCGGGTGTTGCTGATTCTGCGATTGTTGATCGATTTCGAGGGAGTCGCGAGTTAGATCCCTACCCGTCGTTGGAGAGTAGCGGTACCTCCCCCCCTTCAGAGGAGATCTTCAGTAGATTAGTCATTTTATTTTCTCTTTTGAGAGATTGATGTAGTGAGGATATGTTATGTATTGAGAGCCTGTACACTTATGTATTTATTGGAGATATCTTCCTGTTGAGTTTTGAGCTTTGTATATGAGGATATTGTATCATTATCATTTTTTTTGGGAGATGGACATTGTTGTATTATTTCCAGTTGTACAGTGGTTGATTTTAGTTATACAACAGATTTTCACTTTTTGCTCTGATATCTGTTAGCTGTAGTACTTTTCTTGCAGGTAGGACGCTTCGCCTATGCGGGGTTTGGCATAGGTGGCGGATCTGTTGGCGAGCCCGGGTCGCAGTTTCGACCCCGGGGCGCGACAGATTAGGTTGGTATCAGAGCCTAGGTTGTAGGTCATGGTGGACTTAGAAACCCTAGGCTTATGGTTTGACCCTTGGTTGACTTCGTGAGAGTCGTGATTTATAGCGAGAGTCCTGATTGTGTTTTATACCCCTTCCAAGGGACGGGAGGAGTGATTGACATGTTTATTCTCCTAAGTGATTATGTTGGCTGCAGACAACATAATGCTGTGGAACGGGTGACATGCTTTAGACTTTCGCTGGATTGGGTCGAGTGGCTTTTGTGTGCTGACTTGCAGTTTCGTCGTGGCGAGCTGTGTCTCCCCGACGCTGGGTTTTGACCGTGTGTTTCCTGTCATAGCTGTTGAGCTTGAGCGGTTGGTTTTGGGCCGGATACCTGGATTGAGGTCAGAGAATTCCGGACCCAGATGACAGGATTGCTAGAGGCTTATCAGCGGCTGAGTGAGCAGCTGGTCTTGGTGACACAGTTGTCGGAGCATTGAGTAACCCCCTCTGTGCCAACGTTTAGTGCCGAGGCACCGAGGCAGGGTGGATAGTTAACTGACAGCAGAGGAGCTGTGGGACATGATCGATCTATTGAGCCAGATTTGGCAAATAAACCACCCCGACTCATAAGATTGAGTTGGAGCCTTTGGAGGCAGAGTCGTGATTGGTGGTGATGGAGTGATCAATTGAGAGCCTCCCTGTGCTAGAGAGTTTATGCAGTTGTTGAACTGCGCGCTCCAGGTTTCGAGGGACGAGGCGCATGGGATATGTGTGGCTGGGAGTGGATTGCTCTAGGATACCTTTCAGCTTAGTTGGTCCCTCTGTTATGGATTATTGACGCCTCGTTGGAGTAGGCGTTGTGTTTGGTGCGTGGCGTTGTAATTTCTTTGGATAGGGATCTGCCGCCAGAGGTGAGTTCTGGACTTAGGCGCTTGGTGCCGGGTGATAGAGGACAGATCGACCGACAAAGGCATTTCTGATTTCTTCTTCCACGATAACGGGTTCCCGAGATGCCAGAGATCGGGTGGACCCCGATGGTAGCATCAGCATCTATATCAGAGTGGCGCAGCGGTAGCGTGGATTTGTTATCTGCGGAGGACCTTATTCGTCGCCCTAGTGTGAGCAGAGACATAAGGTAGTACTCTCTATGTGGATAGTCCTGATTTTCAGGCAGATTGAGTGACAACCACTTGCATCGAGTGGATGAATCTGTGCCGCCCGATTGGAGGGCGCCACGGTAGTAGATCGAGTTGTCGCAGGTGGAATTTCATCACAGCAGTTGGAGTTAGAGCATGTTGCATTCCGGCAAGGACTAGAGGCAGATTTGTTACCACGTGCACTTGAGGTACAGGTTTCTGTTGTTGTTGTGCATGTGGAGGAGGCTTTTGGATCATGTCCAGTGCATTAGAGGCCGTGAGTTATGCCGGCAGACTTATTGGAATTGTGGCAATTCGGTATTTTGACCTTGTGCTTGAGATTGATTAGCACAATGCCACAGAATGTTTGACTGCGGCGAGAGAGGACTTTGACCTTCGGCAAGGCGGACAAGAGGAGGCTTGCTTGTTGAGAGTATTAGAGCACGCAGGTTATAGCGACAGTGCGAGAGGTGCTTACGGCGGCACCGGGATCCAAGGATATCTCTGTTGCCCATGAGATCCCGAGTGTGATTTCACCAGAGCTGTTGATAATGTCGCCGGTTAGGGAGATAGAGATTGCGTTTGACGTGGTTCGGGGAACCGCGCCACCCTCGACAGCACCTCATTGGATATCGCCTGTAGAGCTGAGAGAGAGCTGATGGCGCAGTTGCAGGATCTGATGGATCGAGGGGTCTGTTTGACCTAGTGCCACGCCGTTGATATACGGTGGTGATGCCACGCCGTTGGTACACGGTGGTGATGCCACGTCGTTGATACACGACTGTGAGGGTCCTTGGTTCGAGTGTAGACAGGTCTGGGTGGTATCTAGGACCTTTTGATGGAGCTATACTCTGGCAGTTATTGTATGATGCGAGTACCTACTTGGAATTAGACAGCCGAGGGCTTTGCCTGGATGGCATTCGGGATCTGGTAAGGGCATTATGAGAGCATAGTGAGGCCAAATGGAATGACTAATGCCCTGTGACCTCAAGATCTGAGGAATTGTATGTCCCAATTGTACTTGGACGGACTGGGAGTGGTGTTTTCCGAGGATATTTTGATTTACTCCCGGAGCGACATGGAACACAAGGAGCACTTGTGGATGTGCTACCATGCCTGTGTGGATGAAGCTGTATGCCAAGTTATTGAGGTACAAGTGGTAGCTTCAGAAGCATACCTTCTTGGGTCACCTTATTCTAGCCGTTGGAGCGGCGGTGTAACCCGGCCAAAGGGATGTTATTCAAGGTTGGCTGAAACCAATATTTATTCTTGAGGGGAGGAGCTTCTTGGACTTGGCAGTGCCGGGAGGGCATGGCCAATGGATAATGAGACTGATACCAGCGCCAATATTAGTACTTCCAGTGTTGGGAGATGGATTTGCGTGTTTTAGTGTTGCCTTCCATAGTGGCTGTGGAGTTACCGTGGGTTGATTTTCGGTCCGTACTTCATCGGTCCAACCCTATGAGTATTGTGGTTGGACGAATCACTGTTTTGTAGGCAGCTTGGATCCCACAGTTGAGCCTTTCAGTACGCCTATTGTTTCCGGCTTTGATTGATATACCTAGGCGTAGGCCATGCCTGCTTGGCTATCAGTCCTGATTACTCAGCATTTCTGTTCTATACTATATGACAGATCAAGATTTCAGCTTCAGTTTACAGTATCTGCCAGGCGGCGCCAATGGAGATTACAGCTTTCAGCATCTTGAGTGGGATTTACGCGGATTGTCGTTGATGGTTCGGACTCTTGACCGCGAGTTGGGCATCAGTATTATGATTGCCTTTCGAGCCCGTTTTCAGTCCCGTACACCGACGGTTTGGTCCCCGTCAGGGTGTCCTTTGTTAGTTGAGAGATCGACTTCGACCCGTGGGTCCGTTGGGGTTATGTTGGCATGTTGAGTGACCAACTGTGGCATGAGATTGTGTCTCTTGTGGATCCCTTTTGAGGGTAGCCGGCAGTTGAGTAGTCCCCTCGGGTGGTTTTGGATCGATAAGTGGCTGAGTGAAGACCCCAGCTTATTGGATTCTTTTCCTTATTGGATTAAAGTGTGGGTATGCTTCGGGTGACCTTGATTGAGTTGACACAGGATGTGGTTTGGTGCGTGTTGCACTAGAGGTTATTCCAGTTTCCCCCAGCCTTTTATTGGAGCCCCTTTGGTATTTCACGTCTCAGCTAAGGAGTGATGTGTTTTTGGATCCCTCGCCCGTGATTGACTCGCCCCTTTAAGATCTATGAGTGTTTGGATTACGAGGGACGCCCGTTGCGAATTCTGGCTCGTGAGACAAGGGAATTGCGCAATCGGGCTATGCCGTACTGGATGTTGCTTTTGTTGTTGTTGAGGAGTGATCACGGGGAGTGAATGATGACTTAATAGCTAGAGATGATGATGTTGAGTACTTACCCTTGGTGTTCGTGACTCCCGGTCGAATTGAGCTAGTTTCGAGGACGAAACTTTCCTTAGTGGGGGAGGATGTGAGGACCTGGATCCCCACGACGAGAATACTGGTTGACCAGCAGCTTCTGGAGGCCTTTGTGGCATGTCGGTGGTATTTGTGCACCAATTGGACACCAGTAATGGACTCGGTGTGCTAAATGGATCACTGGGGTAGTCTGATGACCCCGTCGGATGTTTAGAAGTAGTTTCGCGTGCTATGGATATTAAAATTGGGCTCAGCGTGAAGTTTGGACCAAGGAACACCTTTCCGGATGCCTTCGGCAATTTTTAGTGTTGGAATTTGGCAAAACGGACTTCGAATTCTGATTCAGCGCGCGAAAACGGTGAAAAGGGACTATCTACTTGTATTTTTCGGAGCCCGGATGATCCGACACGAATTTCGAGGCAGAGGTACTATTCCGGCCGCCGGCGGGCGGCGGCAGCGGCGGAGCGCAGCGGGCAGCGGCGGCGGGCGCACGGGCAGGCATGCGGGCGCTCGGGCAGGTGCGCGGTCCACCGCGGAGGCGTGCACCCGGGACGGGACACGTGGCAGCTAGTGACTTGTCGGTGTTGTGCGCGCGGTCTACGGGAAGTGCGGCCTGGTGCATGGACCCGGCGGGGCCACGTGGCGGCCACTGGTTGGCCGGTCAACGTGCGCGCGGTCCACGGAGCGGGGGCTGGCCGCCTTGGGGCGCGTGCGTGCAGGGTGGCAGGAGGCGGCGCAGGCGCGCACGTGGGCGTGGTCGGTTGACTCAGTGCGGTCCACGTGTCGACGCCTCCGCGCGCCACGTGTCGAGCAGCGGATGGCCCTGCACGGCTGTCCGCTGTTCGGGTGAGACGTGACGGGCCATGGGCTTTCCGGGCGTGAACAGTGTTGGGCCGGGCCCAACACTGTAGCCGCCCGGTTCGTGCGGGCGCCCGGAAAATCGGCCCAAAAGCCCATTATCCAGATTTTCGGGTTGAGCCTATAAATAGGCCCTTTTGTTCACCGAGTAGAGCTTTTTCCCGAGCACTTTGGCTAGTGCACCCCTCACCAAAGTTGATCCCCTCGCAGTGCTGCATCCACCTGCAGAGTTTGGAGATTTTTCGTGGCACGCTTCTCGAGGTTTCTATTTTTACGGCGCGGCGCGACGCTCGTCCATTTGTGTTCCCCTTCGTCGCGTTTCGGTGCGCGAGCTCCCCCGGCCTACTCCGACCTCCGTTTCAGGCGATTCTTGCGCCGTTGGATCCGCGACAGACAGAGCTACGATTTTGGTATTTTCTTCTTCCCCTAGTTTCACGCTTTTCGAGGATTTTTTCCATGCTTACTGGGAATCCGTTTTCTGATGGAATTTCTGGACAGCGACACCTTGCCGGATTTTTATCTCCGCAACCGGGCATCGGATGGAGACGTGCCTGTACACTTTTTTCATCTACTCGACGCGTGGATTGTCACAGTATTTTTATTGGATTTTTCTAAGGCATGCCCGAAGGTATATTTTTCTCCCTTTATCTGTGCATGGAAATACAGATATGCGGTTGTGTGTTTGTGAGTGCCCTGTATTGTAGAATTTGTAACTCGGCCTACGGGGCTCAGAATTTGACGTGCAGGCACTCGTTTCGAAGGTATCGACGCGAGGAACGCGATAGTATTTTTGTTGGATTAGTTTGTGGGGTTTGCGGCGACCGTGAATATTGGGCGGTTGACCGGATATTTACTTATGCATCAGATTAGGTATCAGTTTTCTCTAGTGGATGGAGCTACCCACTTATCGTTTAGTTTGTATCCGATTGAGATCGGGTCTTCCTTTAGTGGATGAGTTTTCCCACTTTGATCAGAGTCGTGATCTAGTCCTGCTATATTGAGACACTTGACAGAGATACTTGTTACTGAGAGATACTTTACTCGTGTGGGTCGCTCCCCTCGAGTGCCACTCCGGAGTAGGCTTTAGACCGTGTTGGGTTCCGGTCAGACCGTGTTGGGTTCCGGTCATTTGGACAGTGGAGATACTGAGTTGGTGAGATTGATGACAGAGCAGGCAGGACCGGGTTTTATACCGGTTCATTTGATTGGGTTTATTTCGATCAGATACTTTTATTGTTGCACTCGTGCCTGGGGGCTGAGTGAGGTCTAGTAGCTGTGTTTAGACCAGTGCTAGTGTTGTTGGGAGCCGTTCGGTTTGACGGTGGTCCCGTGTCGTTGTGAGTACCTTGACCGCTATGTGAGAGGTTGAGCATCATGATTCTATCCGTTCTGAGAGAGAGCGTGGATTTTGACTATAGCCTGTATGAGCCACTACTCGATAGCGA
This sequence comes from Tillandsia fasciculata, assembly GCA_029168755.2. Classification (NCBI taxonomy): domain Eukaryota; kingdom Viridiplantae; phylum Streptophyta; class Magnoliopsida; order Poales; family Bromeliaceae; genus Tillandsia; species Tillandsia fasciculata. Next base: position 17,243,603 of record CM054931.1, on the reverse strand, counting down.
GTTCGTCCGTTTGGACACCCTACGTAATTCCTTCCCGGCAGTGGGAGGTGGTTGTAGGTGGGGCGCAGGTTCGACTGGACCAGATGTGGCAGTCAGCTCGATTGGGTCGATTGTGCACTTCATGTGCTAGTGGTTGCATACCATTCTCTGATTCTCCCCGCTTGAGCATTTAGAAGGAGGCAGGGTAGCTGTTGAGTATCATCAGCGTTTTTGTTCAGTTCCTACTACTTTGGTTATTTTTGTCTCTTGAGGACTTAGTGGGCAGACCGTCGGGCCTTGCGGTGGTAACCACTGAGAACTCCCTTTTTGGTGTAGTTCTCACACCCATTGGGGGTTTTCCCCCTCCTTTTTCCTTCCTCTCCTTTGTTTTGCAGAGTCTTAGCGGGTGTTGCTGATTCTGCGGTTGTTGATCGATTTCGAGGGAGTCGCGAGCTAGATCCCTACCCGTCGTTGGAGAGTAGCGGTACCTCCCCCCCTTCAGAGGAGATCTTCAGTAGATTAGTCATTTTATTTTCTCTTTTGAGAGACTGATGTAGTGAGGATATGTTATGTATTGAGAGCCTGTACACTTATGTATTTATTGGAGATATCTCCCTGTTGAGTTTTGAGCTTTGTATATGAGGATATTGTATAATTATCATTTTTTTTGGGAGATGGACATTGTTGTATTATTTCCAGTTGTACAGTGGTTGATTTTAGTTATACAGCAGATTTTCACTTTTTGCTCTGATATCTGTTAGCTGTAGTACTTTTCTTGCAGGTAGGACGCTTCGCCTATGCGGTGTTTGGCATAGGTGGCGGATCTGTTGGCGAGCCCGGGTCGCAGTTTCGTCCCCGGGGTGTGACAAGTCGGTCAGTACTTCCACAGATGAGTTTAGCAGGCAGTGCCGGTTTTTACTGGTCGTTAGATTGGGTTTATACAGTCAGGCACATGCACTGATGCATTCTATTAGTTACATCGTTCCGACTCTGCATTTAGAGGCGTCGTAGTGGTAGCTTCATTTTCTTATCAGCAGTACTGTTTATAGCTTACCACTTCTTCTTTCCTTTTTGCCTCTGGCAGACCTAGTGGGCTCGTCAGAGTTTGAGGCTTAACCCACTAGGGGAGGCTATTGTTTTTATAGTAGTTCTCACCCCCATCGTCTTTTTCTTTGTTTCTCCCTTTGTTTTGCAGAGTCCTCTGCGGGAGTTGCTGGGCCGTCAGCATCTGATCGAGGTAAGAGGATAGCGGACTAGATAGAGAGTCCACCCGACAGTCGCTAGCTGGACTTTTATTGTACCCTATCTTCTCAGACAATTTCTTTTGTATTTCATTTTGGGTCTGGCTTTAGCTAGCTAGTTGTATATTGTGGTGAGCTGGGAAAGATACTTGTATTTGTTTTTACAGTTGTTCTTTACTTATTTCCGGCTTTTGTCTGTGATGTAGTAGTTTTAGTTCAGCTCTGATTTTATGCTCCTTTATTATTATTTCTTATATCTGAGCAGGTTACCGACGCTTCGTGTACGCGGGAAATACCGTGTGCACGGCGGATCTGTAGACGGGCCCGGGTTCTGGTTTACACCCGGGGCGTGACATGATCAGGGCGTGAGAGGACTCGATCGGCATCTACGTTTCAACAGGAACGCGACCGTATTTTTATTGGATTTTTTGGAGGATTCTTCGAAGGTAAATTTAAGCTTCTTCGTGACTGATTTCCGCAGATTTGCGTGTTGTGGATTGATTGGCTTATCGCGATGTTCTATTTGTATCTTGGCCTACAGGTGTCGGAACGAGGAGTATAAATACTCGATTTGCATCTACTCGTCGCGAGGATCGCAGCCGTGATTTTTCTGGATTTTTCGGAGGACTGCACGTAGGTGAAAAATCCCTTTTTCTTTGCTGGTTTGTAAAAACAGCAAGTGCTGTTTTTGGGATGTGTTTGTGGTGTCGTTTGATTGTTGGCTGTGATGTTGGTTGGAGCAGAGGAGTGTGCAACCATGCCAGTTAGGAGCCGGTCTGTTACTTATTTTGGGATGAGACCGTGCCGGTCAGGAGCCGGTCTATTACTTATTTTAGGATGCGACCGTTCCGGTCAGAAGCCGGTCTGTATCCCGCGAATGAGTTCTTGAGTTCGACAGCAGAGCAGGCAGTGCCAGTTTTTACTGGTCCATTGATTGGGTTTATTCAGGCAGATACTTTTATTATTGCACTCGTGCCTGGGGGCCGAGTGGAGTTTAGTAGCTGTGATTAGACCAGTTCTAGTGTTGTTGGGAGCCGTTTGGGTCGACGGTGGTCCCGTGTCGCTGAGAGAGTACTTCGACCGTTATGCGAGATGCTTGAGGATCTTGAGTCTATCCGTTCAGAGAGAGAGCGTGGATTTCGACTATAGCCTGCATGTGCCACTATTCGATAGCGAGCTAGTACGATTGGACACCTTATGTTGATGCACTAGGGAGGCACAGGCTTAACTGGACCAGATATGACAGTCAGCTCGATTGAGTCGATTGAGCACCTTGTGTGCGAGTGAGTGGTTGCATATATTTCATCGGTTTTTCCCATTGAGCATTTAGATAGAGGCATGGTAACTGTTAAGTATCTCCAGCTTTTCTTTTCAGTCTTTACTGCATCGTTCTCTTATGCCTCTAGCAGACTTAGTGGGCAGACCGTCGGGCTTGGTGGCGGTACCCACTGAGAACTACCTATTGGTGTAGTTCTCACACCCGTTGGGGGTTCTCCCCCTCCTTTTTCTTTCCTCTCCTTTGTTTTGCAGAGTCATTTGTGGGTGTTGCAGATTCTGCTGTTGCTGTTCGAGGCGAGGGAGTCGCGGGCTAGATCCCTACCTGTCTTTGGAGAATAGCTGTACCCCAACATTGGAGATTTGTAGTACAGTCAGTAGAATAGTTTTATTTCTACTTTTGAGAGACAATTGTATTGTGAGGATCTGACTTGTACTGAGAGCCTGTACACTGATGTATTATTTCAGTTTACCTCCCTGTTGAGTTCTGGGTTATTGTATCAAAGAATTTTGTATATGATCATATTTGGGAGATGGATATTGTATCATTATTTTCAGTTGTACAGAAGGTTGGATTTTAGTTTTACAGTAGTTTTCTTTATAGCTCTGATATTTGTTTAGCTGTAGTACCTTTTCTTGCAGGTTGGACGCTTCGCCTATGCGGGGTTTTGTATAGGCGGCGGATCTGTTGGCGAGCCCGGGTCGCAGTTTCAACCCCGGGGCGACAGATTAGAGTGGTATCAGAGCCTAGGTTGTAGTGTCACGCCCCGGGGTCGAACTGCGACCCGGGCTCGCCAACAGATCCGCCGTCTGTGCGGAAACTGCCGCACAGACGAAGCGTCCAACCTGTAAAAGAGATCTGGCTAAACAAGTATCAGAGCAGAAAAGAAGCTAAGCTGAAAGAGTAAACTGTAAACAAGAGTCACTAAGTAAAAAGTTCAGGTACAATGTCCATAGTCTCCCAAACCGGGTACAACTTCACTATCTAGTACAAAAGTGGAAACAAAAATACCCGGGAAAACTCTACCTCGGACTCTACAACCCAGAAGGTACTAATCAGCTAAGCCCTTGCCGCGGTCAGAAGACTCCGCACGAACCGACCCGGGAGCGGCCGCCTCAGAAGCACCTGCCACACACAGCGGGTGTGAGAGCAACTGAAAAGTCAGATCTCAGTGGGTATCGATGTCCAATCCACGGTAGCCCACCAAGTCCCCTGGAGGTAAAAAGAATAGATAGATAGATAGATAGATAGATACAGAAATGAAAGCTGTAAATAAGTCTATCACTATATGCAGGAATGCAATGCAATATGAAATGGCATCTGGATTCATAAAATATGATCACCCGCTCATGCCATTCCCCCGCAGCCACCTGGTAACTCGGCCAGGGCGAACTCACGCCTGGTAACTCGGCCAGGGAAAAACATCTACCTGGTAACTCGGCCAGGGATATACCCTCCTGGTAACCCAGCCAGGGAAATAGACCCACCTGGTAACTCGGCCAGGGAAGTACCCTCCCGGTAACGCGGCCGGGGAAAAACATCCTCCTGGTAGCTCGGCCAGGGAATTACCCTCCCGGTAACGCAGCCGGGGAAAAAACATCCTCCTGGTAGCGCGGCCAGGGGCATCGGATGCCACCGTGTATTCAGAACGTATTTCTAGGAGCATAATGCGTGTCTCAGACGGTAACCATAACCCACGCCTCACACGGCTGTTCCGCATTTACCTGATATCCCGAGGACTCATTACCTTTGCATTTGCAAGTAAAACGGCATTTCCGTGACATTCACGGAGGAAACCAACCCACCTGCGAGGAATCCACAATCCGTGCGCCAAACAGAGGTCCCGGTGTGATCCTACAGCTCCAAGTAGCACAACGCGCACCGCTGACCACGTAATCAGGCCAACACTAAGTCACACTGCAAAATCGGTGAAAACTGGGGTCAGAAGAAAAACCCGTGACAAAAGACCCGCCCTCAAACGGCGGAAAAACCTATCCGGCGACGATGAACGTCGGGCGTTGCGCGGAAAACCCCTCGCGCGACCGCCACGGCGCATCGTCGAGCCGCAATCCCCGCGGCACAACACAACCCACGGCCGCGCAGCCCAAAAAAACATGCTCCTGGGGCCCAAGGGGCCGCGGGGCCCAAGGGGCCGCCGCGCGGCACCCCTGCAGTGCCGCGAGCCTGGCGCGCGGCCTGCAGGGCCGCGGGGCCCAAGGGGCCGCCGCGCGGCACCACTGCAGTGCCGCGGGGCCCAAGGGGCCGCCGCGCGGCACCCCTGCAGTGCCGCGCGCCTGGCGCGCGGCCTACAGGGCCGCGGGGCCCAAGGGGCCGCCGCGCGGCACCCCTGCAGTGCCGCGCGCCTGGCGCGAGGCCTGCAGGGCCGCGGGGCCCAGGGGGCCGCCGCGCGGCCCCTGCAGCGCCGCGCGCCTGGCGCGCGCCCTGCAGGGCCGCGGGGCCCAGGGGGGCCGCCGCGCGGCCCCTGCAGCGCCGCGCGCCTTGCGCGCGGCCTGCAGGGCCGCGGGGCCCAAGGGGCCGCCGCGCGGCACCCCGGCAGTGCCGCGCGCCTGGCGCGCGGCCTGCAGGGCCGCGGGGCCCTAGGGGCCGCCGCGCGGCACCCTGCAGTGCCGCGCGCCCAGCGCACGGCCTGCAGTGCCGCGCGGCACAGGGGCCGCAGCGCGCGGCCTGCCAGGCCGCGCGGCCCCATGCCGCAGCTCCGGCATTACGCCGCCCTGCTGCGCAGCATGGCAGCAGGGCGTGCGCCGCGCGCGGCGATCACGCGCACGCGTAGCGGCGCACACCGCGCCACGCGCCGCCGCAACTTCGCAAGCGACTCATGCAGCGCCACACCTCGGACAACCAGTCCGCGAGCCACAGCAGCAGGAAGAAAAAGAAGAAGAAAAAATAGAAGAAAAGAGTTGGAGAGGAGAGAAGAGAAGCCAGAAAAAACTCCACTCACAAAACCGAACAAAAACCAACCTCGTCGTTGCTTGCCTCGCACGCTTCGCTCGATCCACAACTTCGCAGCGAAGCTCCAAGGTCCAAGAACTCCTCTTCTTCCTCTTCTCTTCGACCTTCTCCCTTAGCTTCAGACCAATCCCCAAAGATGAAGCTGCTGCCTTGCTTTTTGGAAAAAGAAAAGTGAGGTGGCAAAGTGGTGGTGGCTGCTAAATATAAAAAGCACCAAATGTTAATTAAGGTGTGAGAGGAAATTAAATTAAAAGAGTTAATTAATTTCTACCTACCAAACACATTAATTAACTCCAACCACCTCACTGCCAGACCTCACCCTCACAGCAGCACTAAAGAAAAGAGAATTAAAAAAAAAAAAAATCATCCTCAAAACTTAAATTACCAAAAAAAGAATAAAATAATACCAAAAGAGCCCCAACAACTCACTTTTCGACCTCGGCACCTCCGCCGCCGCACGAAACCACCCGAACACCGCTGTAAATCGAAAATACACGCGCTCACGCCTTTCCTCTGCCAGAAAGCTCGTCGGTGGAGTCAGAAAGCTCAACCCAAAGAACCGGTACTCTACACTCTCCCCCCCCTTCAAATGGTTTCGTCCTCGAAACCCAAAAAGCTCCAGAATCAGGAGGGGGCCTCAAAAAGGTGTGGGTAGGTAGTCCTCATCTCATCCTCGGGCTCCCAAGTAGCCTCTCTCTCATCATGGTGGCTCCACAATACCTTCACATAAGGTATGACCCGACTTCGCAATTCTCTCGACTCTCGAGCAAGAATTCGAATCGGACGCTCCTGGAAGTGTAAATCCTCGTCCAGCTCCAAAGAAGTGAAGTCCACAATGTGAGAGGGATCATAGACATACCTCCTTAACACCGAAACATGAAAAACATCATGAGTACCGGCTAGCCGCGGCGGTAGTGCAATCCGATAGGCAACAGGTCCGACACGCTCCAAAATCTCAAAAGGGCCAATAAAACGCGGGCTCAACTTCCCGCGCACCCCAAAGCGCCGAATCCCTCGAGAGGGCGAGACTTTCAAAAACACATGGTCTCCTACCAGAAACTCCAAGTCTCGCCGCCTCCTGTCGGCGTAGCTCTTTTGTCGGCTTTGAGCAGTGACCAAGTGGCGCCGAATAACCTTGACCTTCTCTTCAGCTTCCAAAAGCAAGTCAGGCCCCAAGGTTTTTCTTTCACCCACGTCACTCCAACAAAGAGGCGATCGACATTTCCTACCATACAATGCTTCAAAGGGCGCCATCTGAATACTCGCCTGGAAGCTATTATTGTAGGCAAACTCTGCTAGTCTCAAGTGTCGATCCCAACTGCCACCAAAGCTCAGGACACAAGCTCTCAACATGTCCTCCAACGTCTGAATAGTCCGCTCAGATTGTCCGTCGGTCTGTGGGTGAAAGGCAGTGCTGAACTGAAGCTGGGTTCCCATAGCCGTCTGCAAGCTCCTCCAAAACTGAGAGGTGAATCTGGGATCCCTATCAGATACAATAGAAGCTGGCACTCCATGAAGCCTCACAATCTCGTCAAGGTATAAGTGTGCTAAACTCTCCAAGGCCCAACCCGACTGAATCGGCAGAAAGTGAGCGGATTTAGTCAATCGATCAACGATCACCCAAATAGCATCGGCTCCTCTCTGAGTCCTCGGCAGACCCACAATAAAATCCATGGTGACACAATCCCATTTCCACTCAGGGATTGGTAGGCTTTGTAACTTGCCAGCGGGAACCTGGTGTTCCGCCTTAACCTGTTGGCAAGTTAGACAGTGGGCCACAAACCTACCAACATCCCTCTTCATGCCTTGCCACCAAAACTGAGCTTTCAAATCCCTATACATCTTAGTTCCCCCAGGGTGGAGGGTGTAAGGTGTATAGTGAGCCTCTCTCAGGATCAGCTCTCTAATATCCAAATCCGCCGGCACACAAATGCGGTCCCTGTACCTGAGTACTCCCGCAACATCCACCGAAAAGTCCCTGCTCTGCCCAAGCTGCATCTGGTCTCGAATCCTGAGAAGATAGGGGTCCCCACTCTGCTTCTCTCTAATCCTGTCCAGTAGAGTGGGCTGCAAGACCATAGACATAAGTCTTGCAGAATCCCCCGGGGACACCACCTCTATATCCAAACTCCTCAGCTGCTCTCTCAGTGGTCTCTGCTGGGTAATAAGCATACTCAAAGTCTGCCCTGCTCGCCTGCTCAAAGCATCCGCGACCACGTTAGCCTTGCCGGGATGATATAGAATGCTCAAGTCATAATCCTTTAACAGCTCAAGCCACCTGCGCTGCCTCAGGTTGAGTTCTTTCTGGGTGAAAAGATATTTCAAACTCTGATGATCAGTGAAGATCTCACAGCGCTCGCCATACAAATAGTGCCGCCAGAGCTTCAAGGCAAAAACAACCGCAGCCAACTCCAAGTCGTGTGTAGGGTAATTCTTCTCGTAGTCCTTTAACTGACGGGAGGCATAGGCAATTACCCTACCGTGCTGCATCAATACGCATCCAAGGCCGCTGTGGGAGGCATCACTGTAAATCACAAACCCCTCCCCCATAACTGGTAGCGCAAGCACTGGTGCTGTAATCAATCTCTGCTTCAACTCCTCGAAGCTTTGTTGGCACTGCTCTGACCAAACAAATTTTACCCCCTTCTTGGTCAGTCTAGTGAGGGGGGTAGAGAGCTTCGCAAAGCCCTCCACAAAACGACGGTAGTAGCCTGCAAGGCCCAGGAAACTCCGAATCTCTGTCACCGTCGTGGGTCTAGGCCAATCCCGAACTGAAACAATCTTCGTCGGGTCCACTGCCACTCCTGCGGCTGAAACAATGTGGCCTAGAAAAGAAACCTCCCGTAGCCAAAAGGCGCATTTCTTCAACTTCGCATACAGCTTCTTCTCCCTCAGAAGCTGTAGCACAACTCTCAGGTGCTCCTCATGCTCAAGGTCACTACGGGAATAGACCAAAATGTCGTCGATGAAAACCACCACAAAACGATCCAAGTACGGCTGAAAGACTCGGTTCATCAGATCCATAAACGCAGCCGGGGCATTCGTCAAACCAAAAGGTAACACTGTAAACTCGTAATGCCCATACCGAGTCCTAAACGCCGTCTTGGACACATCCTCGGCCCTCACCCTCAGCTGGTGGTAACCGGACTGAAGATCTATCTTCGAGAAAACCGTGGCTCCCTGAAGCTGATCAAACAGATCGTCAATCCGAGGAAGTGGATACTTGTTCTTGACGGTCACTTTATTCAACTCTCTGTAGTCCACACAAAGCCTAAGCGACCCGTCTTTCTTCTTTACAAATAGAATCGGGGCTCCCCAAGGAGAAACACTAGGACGAATAAACCCGCGATCCAAGAGATCCTGTAGCTGAGCCTTTAATTCCCTCAATTCTGCCGGTGCCATTCTGTAGGGTGCCTTGGAGATCGGCGTAGTTCCAGGAACCACGTCAATCACGAACTCAATCTCTCGATCCGGCGGCATAGAAGATAGCTCAGGTGGGAAAACATCTGGATACTCTCGGACAATAGGAATGTCCTCGAGCCCAGGCATCGCCGTAGGCACCTCTACAACAGTGGCTAAGAAAGCAACACAACCTCGACTCATCAACTGCCGTGCCCTGGCTGAAGAGATCGTCGCTGCAAAAAGCGTGCTCTGGCAACCTCTAAAGACATACTCTCCCTGACCCGGCTCCCGGAGAGTCACAGTCCTCTCTCGACAATCAATAGTGGCGTAATACTGAGTCAACCAATCCATACCCAATACTACGTCGAAATCCTGGAGCTGGCGAAGGACAAAAAGATCAACAGGCAAAATCCAAGGCCCTAACTGCACAGGGCAGGACCAACAGCACTCATCAACGTGCAAAACGTGATCGGGTATCTGAACCTCACGAGCACAAGACAACGGTCCTATCTCTAGCCCATGCATGGATGCAAATGTCCTACTGATGAATGAATGTGATGCTCCAGTATCAAACAAAGCTCTGGTGCGAGTAGAGGAGATAAGGATAATACCTGCCACCACGTGGCCAGCTGCCCCCGAGTCCTCGACCTGTGCGGTATACACCCTGCCGCTCTGGGGTGGTCGTCTGTCAGACTGCCGCGACGAAGTGGCCCTGTCCCCCTGGCCAACACCTACCGAAGATCCGCCCGTCTGATAGGGCGGTGGAGGAAGAGTCGAAGCTGCCGAAGCTGCTGATGCCCCTGCTGTAGGACAAGACCATGATCTGTGCCCTGCCTGCCCACACCGGTAACAACGGCCCTGTCGCTGATCACACTGCTGAGGGGCGTGGGGTCCGCCGCAAATCACACAGCTATCAGTGCGAATCAGCTGCTGCTGCTGCTGCCGCCTAGAAGATCGGGAGCCCCCCGATCTCTGCCTCCTCTGAGTCCCGCGGCCCCGAGGCTGTGTCTGCGGCGGTCTCGGGGGCCTCGGCCTGCTAGTCTGCCCAAGGTCCTGCGGTGCGGGGCGCTTCTCTCCGGAACTGGTCCCAGGCGCTCCGCCCCTCTCCGCCATGATCACCCTCCCTCGAGAGACCCACCGTGCATGCTCCATGGCTGCGTCAAGAGTCGGAGATCGGTGTGAATGAACAAGGTGATAGATATCCGGGTGAAGCCCCCGCTCAAATAAATCCACCCGCTGAGCCTCATCAGGGGCAACATGCGGCACACTGCTCAAAAGTCTCTGGAACTCTCGAATATAATCCGGAAGAGATCGATTACCCTGCTGTAGTCGACGGAGATCCCCCTCTAACTTCTGCTTTGCACTATCGGGAAAATAAGCCCCGAGTAGCAAAGCGCGAAACTCCTGCCAAGACATCAACTGGGCTCCCGGCGGTCCAACTGGTCGGACCCGACGCCACCAGGTCTCGGCGTCTCCCTCCAGAAAGTGTGTGGCTATGAACACCTGATGCTGTTCCTTGATAAACAGGTTCTCGAATATCTTTTCCATTGCAGAAATCCAGTTTTCTACTTCCCGTGGCTCGGAACTCTGCCCGGCAAAACGCGGAGGGTGGAACTGGCTGACATAAGATAGTCGATCTGTGAGCTCCCTCTGCTCTGCCTCCGTCAACGGGACAATCTGTGATGAGGTCGACGAAGTCGCTGCTGGTGGTGCCACAGATGTCCTCTGCTCAAGTAGCCTCATCATCCGCTCCATGTTTTCCTCCTGGCGCTTGGCTGCCTCCTCCTGGCGCCGCAACGCCTCAGACATCTGGGCCACCTGGGCCCGCAACTCCTGGACCTCCCCCTGAGTGGCCTCCTCCTGCTCGGGCACGTCATCAGACGCGGAATGCGCCCTCGTCGTCGCGCGGCGTCTCGGAGGCATCTCGAGCTGCTCGAACAAGGAAACAAGATGTCAGAGAACCAAACCTCACTATACAAAATAAGCGAAAGTGAAAAACATGTTTCCAACTCTAAAGTGTTGTGTTGTCTGCAGCCAACAGAACTACTTTAGAGAGCTAACATGTAAAAACTCTCGCCCCAGAACAACCCCCACGACAGTCATCCTACTGTCCAACCATAAAGCCTAGGGTCTCTAAGTCCCAAATGACCTATACACCTAGGCTCTGATACCACCTAAATCTGTCACGCCCCGGGGTCGAACTGCGACCCGGGCTCGCCAACAGATCCGCCGTCTGTGCGGAAACTGCCGCACAGACGAAGCGTCCAACCTGTAAAAGAGATCTAGCTATACAAGTATCAGAGCAGAAAAGAAGCTAAGCTGAAAGAGTAAACTGTAAACAAGAGTCACTAAGTAAAAAGTTCAGGTACAATGTCCACAGTCTCCCAAAACCGGGTACAACTTCACTATCTAGTACAAAAGTGGAACAAAAATACCCGGGAAAACTCTACCTCGGACTCTACAACCCAGAAGGTACTAATCAGCTAAGCCCTTGCCGCGGTCAGAAGACTCCGCACGAACCGACCCAGGAGCGGCCGCCTCAGAAGCACCTGCCACACACAGCGGGTGTGAGATCAACTGAAAAGTCAGATCTCAGTGGGTACCGATGTCCGATCCACGGTAGCCCACCAAGTCCCCTGGAGGTAAAAAGAACAGATAGATAGATAGATAGATAGATAGATAGATAGATAGATAGATAGATAGATAGATACAGAAATGAAAGCTGTAAATAAGTCTATCACTATATGCAGGAATGCAATGCAATATGAAATGGCATCTGGATTCATAAAATATGACCACCCGCTCATGCCATTCCCCCGCAGCCACCTGGTAACTCGGCCAGGGCGAACTCACGCCTGGTAACTCGGCCAGGGAAAAATATCTACCTGGTAACTCGGCCAGGGATATACCCTCCTGGTAACCCAGCCAGGGAAATAAACCCACCTGGTAACTCGGCCAGGGAAATACCCTCCCGGTAACGCGGCCGGGGAAAAAACATCCTCCTGGTAGCTCGGCCAGGGAAATACCCTCCCGGTAACGCGGCCGGGGAAAAAACATCCTCCTGGTAGCTCGGCCAGGGGCATCGGATGCCACCGTGTATTCAGGACGTACTTCTAGGAGCATAATGCGTGTCTCAGTCGGTAACCATAACCCACGACTCACACGGCTGCTCCGCATTTACCTGATATCCCAAGGACTCATTACCTTTGCATTTGCAAGTAAAACGGCATTTCCGTGACATTCACGGAGGAAACCAACCCACCTGCGAAGAATCCGCAATCCGTGCGCCAAACAGAGGTCCCGGTGTGATCCTACAGCTCCAAGTAGCACAACGCGCACCGCTGACCACGCAATCAGGCCAACACTAAGTCACACTGCAAAATCGGTGAAAACTGGGGTCAGAAGAAAAACCCGTGACAAAAGACCCGCCCTCAAACGGCGGAAAAAACCTATCCGGCGACGAAGAACGTCGGGCGTTGCGCGGAAAACCCCTCGCGCGACCGCCACGGCGCATCGTCGAGCCGCAATCCCCGCGGCACAACACAACCCACGGCCGCGCAGCCCAAAAAAAACATGCTCCTGGGGCCCAAGGGCCGCGGGGCCAAGGGGCCGCCGCGCGGCACCCCTGCAGTGCCGCGCGCCTGGCGCGAGGCCTGCAGGGCCGCGGGGCCCAGGGGCCGGCCGCGCGGCCCCTGCAGCGCCGCGCGCCTGGCGCGCGGCCTGCAGGGCCGCGGGGCCCAGGGGGGCCGCCGCGCGGCCCTGCAGCGCCGCGCGCCTGCGCGCGGCCTGCAGGGCCGCGGGGCCCAAGGGGCCGCCGCGCGGCACCCGCAGTGCCGGGCGCCTGGCGCGAGGCCTGCAGGGCCGCCGGCCCCAATGGGGCCGCCGCGCGGCCGCGGGGCCCTAGTGGCCGCCGCGCGGCACCCCTGCAGTGCCGCGCGCCCAGCGCGCGGCACAGGCGCCCCAGCGCGCGGCCTGCCAGGCCGCGCGGCCCCATGCCGCAGCTCCGGCATTACGCCGCCCTGCTGCGCAGCATGGCAGCATGGCGTGCGCCGCGCGCGGCGATCACGCGCACGCGTAGCGGCGCACACCGCGCCACGCGCCGCCGCAACTTCGCAAGCGACTCATGCAGCGCCACACCTCGGACAACCAGTCCGCGAGCCACAGCAGCAGGAAGAAAACGAAGAAGAAAAATAGAAGAAAAGAGTTGGAGAGGAGAGAAGAGAAGCCAGAAAAAACTCCACTCACAAAACCGAACAAAAACCAACCTCGTCGTTGCTTGCCTCGCACGCTTCGCTCGATCCACAACTTCGCAGCGAAGCTCCAAGGTCCAAGAACTCCTCTTCTTCCTCTTCTCTTCGACCTTCTCCCTTAGCTTCAGACCAATCCCCAAAGATGAAGCTGCTGCCTTGCTTTTTGGAAAAAGAAAAGTGAGGTGGCAAAGGGGTGGTGGCTGCTAAATATAAAAAGCACCAAATGTTAATTAAGGTGTGAGAGGAAATTAAATTAAAAGAGTTAATTAATTTCTACCTACCAAACACATTAATTAACTCCAACCACCTCACTGCCAGACCTCACCCTCACAGCAGCACTAAAGAAAAGAGAATTAAAAAAAAAAAAAATCATCCTCAAAACTTAAATTACCAAAAAAAAGAATAAAATAATACCAAAAGAGCCCCAACAACTCACTTTTCGACCTCGGCACCTCCGCCGCCGCCCGAAACCACCCGAACACCGCTGTAAATCGAAAATACACGCGCTCACGCCTTTCCTCTGCCAGAAAGCTCGTCGGTGGAGTCAAAAAGCTCAACCCAAAGAACCGGTACTCTACATGTAGGTCATGGTGGACTTAGAAACCCTAGGCTTGTGGTTTGACCCTAGGATGACTTCGTGAGAGTCGTGATTTATAGCGAGAGTCCTGATTGAGTTTTATACCTCTCCCAAGGGACAGGATGAGTGATCGGCATGTTTATTCTCCTAAGTGCTTATGTTTACTGCAGACAACATAATGCTGTGGAATGGGCGACATGCTCTAGACTTTCGCTGGATTGGGTCGAGTGTTTGTTGTGTGCTGTGTTGCGGTTTTTTGTCGTGGTGAGCAGCTAGATTTGACCCAATCATGTTACTTTCGCCAAGTAATCATATAAGACCCCGCCTCTCACGTTCTTAATCCTTATGGTCCAACCAGCCTAAGGTTTGCTAGGTCTTCTAAGACTCAACCCTAGGCTCTGATACCAAAATAATCTGCCACACCCCAGGCCCCAGCGGATGCCTACCAAACCCCCGGTACACACAAGGCGTCTACAACAACAAAGCGGAAAGGAAGCAATATACACATCGTACTAGTAATGTCACGCCCCAGGCCCCAGCGGAAGCCTGCCCGGCACGTGCACAGACCCGTCGTGTGCACAAGGTACCCCCCGGTACACACAAGGCGTCTACAACAACAAAGCGGAAGGGAAGCAATATACACTTCCTACTAGTAATCAGAGCACAACGCAACTAAACTATACATAAAAGAGGAAAGTAGATAACATTTATCATACAAGAAGTTAAAATCCAATATACACATGTAGTTCCCTCAAATACATCTTATCGAAATACATGGGTAGTTTCTATGCCAAAATACACTAACACCTCTCCAAGAAAAACAAAAGCAAAGGTGTCCTGTAACCACCTCGAGTGGTGCGACGGGGACAAGCTAGCTATGCGATAACCCCTTGCCACGGTCCCGAGCCCCTCCCGCTGCGGATGGCTCTGAAAAACAACATCCCAAATGGCGTGAGAACTATTAATCAATAGTTCCCAGGGGGTAAGCCGCCGAGAGGAGCGAAATACACCACTAGGTCAACTGAGGCATAAGATAGTAAAACTGCTGAAATGAAATGCACGAAATAAATAACTGAAGTAAAGTAAAATACTCTACTACTATCATGCCTCTATGCTCATGTAAAAGGTGATGATGATATGAATCTATCATGTTATCATAATGTCCAACTACAATGAGTAGTATTAGTTATGTGGTGTCCAATGTCAAGTTTGCTATCATGTATGCCCAACTACCATGAATGTATCATCTATGTGATATACAATGTCAAGTTTGGTTAACTTAATCCTTTTCTCTTGAAGACTTTCCTTGAGTCTAAGCTTGAGCCACGCCTCATGGTCCCGTGGTGGCACCCCCCAAGGAGCTATGCCAATCCAACGGCGTCCCAATCGGCACCCAATCCCGCACGGCGATCATGATGTCGCAAATGGCCAACTCCGGAGTGCCGGCTTGGAGGGAGCGACCCTACCAAGCATGTGCGAATGAGCACAAACGGCAAGCAAGCAAGTCTCGATCATCGTGTCTGAAACACGGAATAGCAAGTCATCGTGTCTAAAACACGGAAAAGCATCATCGACCTTTAGGCCGGGATATAGTATCTCAAGTGTCAATGTTTCATATACAATATTAACATTATCTTGCATAATGAAAGAGTAAAACATTTACAAGTTGTCCTCATGTCTCAAACATGGAATCTAACTATTTCATCTTGATTGTACAAGTTTAGAAGTTTTCTACTTGTATCTTACAATACTAGATGACTCTAATGTCATAATGTCCATTTACACATGATCAAGTGTTTAACATGTCTCAAAAATCCAATAACAGGTATAGTTATTCTATATTCATATCCAAAAGCTTAAGTTCACGAAAATTCCTATTCAATCCCCCCTTAAAGTGCCCATGCACCTACAATGTTTACCTCTACTACATAGAGTATGAAATTTTCTACACATGAAGGTGTTCAAATGCATGATCATAAATCATGATAAATCAAACGATGCATGTTTAATATAACAATGATGCCCTAAAAGTCTATAGAAGACATAGGGGGAGTTCACCCATTTCGGTGAGGTCAGACCCAGCGGATAGTTGCCAAATCCTTGTGAAGGATCCCAACCAAGAAGCCCACACTTCCTCTTATGCCCTAAGAGAAGTTTTTAATGGGTTAAAACATCACAAAATCCCTTAAAATCATAAGGAAAATAGGTGGAAAATACCTTAGGTTGAGGGATTCGGCTAAATCTTGAAATCCAAACAAGAAAAGCTTCAAAAGTCACCTACAAGAGTGCTCTACACCCATCAATTTCACCCCAAAAGCTAGAAATCAAAAAGCCCCAAAGTAAACCCTAGTTTTCCAAAACTAGGTTTTCCCCCAAAAATCCCAAAAGAAAGGGAAAGGAAGTGTTCCTAACCTCTTATAGCTCAAATCCCACCTTGGAAAAGCAAAGGATAGGCACAAGAGCTCCAAACTTCCTTCTTCTCCAAGTTCTAGCTTTCCTCCAAGCTCTTGTAGCAAGCTTCAATGGTGGAGAAGAGGAGGTTGAAGAAGAATCCAAGTAGAGAGAGGTGTTGAAGAAGGGAATCCAAGATCTCTTTCTCTCTCTCTCTCTCTCTCTCTCTCTCTCTCTCTCTCTCTCTCTCTCTCTCTCTCTCTAACACTTTCTCTTGCTCTCTCCAAATGAGAGGAAAAGAGGAAGTGAAGGTGTTAAAAACCCTAATGTAACAAAAGCCCAAAAGCCACCCGCATGAAACGTTATTTCGTTTCTTACTGTGCTGTCCAGACCCGAACGGTCCGGGCTGCCCCCAATACGGTCCGGACCCTGAACGTGGAATTTCCAGTTTCGCGCGGACAGTCCGGACTGTCCCCCGGACGGTCCGGACCCCGAAGCCAAAACCTCAAATTTTTGAATTTTTCGAAAATTTCCGATTTGCACCCAAACTCTCCGAAAACCTTCTAGAACCTTCCGGAAGCTTACTAAAACATCCGAAGGGTATCATCATTTAACCCTTCACACACACTAGAACTTTGCAATTAGCTAAAATTTAGTGTACTACAAGTAATCAGAGTACAACACAACTAAACTATACATAAAAGAGGAGAGTAGATAACAACTATCATACAAGAAGTTAAAATCCATTATACAAATGTGGTCCTCTGAAATACAACCTATCAAAATACAGGGGTCGTTTCTATGCCAAAATACAACCAACACCTCTCCAACAAAAACAAAAGAAAAATGTGCCCTGTAACCACCTCGAGTGGTGCGATGGGGGTGCGATGGGGACAAGCTAGCTATGCGAGGACCCCTTGCCACGATCACGAGCCCCTCCCGCTGCGGATGGCTCTGAAAAACAACACCCCAAATGGGGTGAGAACTATTAGACAATAGGTCCCAGTGGCTAAGCCGCCGAGAGAAGCGAAATACACCACTAGGTCAACTGAGGCATAAAGATAGTATAACTGCTGAACTAAAATGTAGATAATAAACAACTGAAGTAAAGTAAAGAACTCTACTACTATCATGCCTCTATGCTCATGTACAAAGTGATGATGATATGAATCTATCATGTTATCATAATGTCCAACTACAATGGGTAGTATTATTTATGTGGTGTCCAATGTCAAGTTTGCTATCATGTATGTCCAACTACCATGATTGTATCATCTATGTGATATTCAATGTTAAGTGTAGTTAACTTACTCATTTTCTCTTGAAGACTTTCTCTGAGTCTAAGCTTGAGCCACGCCTCATGGTCTCGTGGTGGCACCCCCCCACGGAGCTATGCCTATCCAACAGCATCCCAATCGGCACCCAATCCCGCACGGCGATCATGATGTCGCAAATGGCCAACTCCAGAGTGCCGGCTTGGAGGGAGCGACCCTACCAAGCATGTGCGAATGAGCACAAACGGTAAGCAAGCAAGTCTCGATCATCGTGTCTAAAACACGGAATAGCAATCATTGTGTCTAAAACACGGAATGGCATCATCGACATTAGGTCGGGGTATAGTAACTGAAGTGTCATGTTTCATATACAATATTAGCATATCTGCATAATGAAAATCGAGTATACACATTACAAGTTGTCCTCATGTCTCAAACAAGGAATCTCACTAATTTCTTCTTGAATTGTACAAGCCTAAGAAGTTCTACTTTATCTCACTCCACTAATGGCACTAATGTCATAATGTCCACCCCTATATGATCGGTGCCTACCATGTCCCAATAATTCACATAACCCGTTTATATATCTCGTTCATACCAAAACTTAAGTTCAACGGAAAGCAATACACACATCCTACTAGTAATCAGCACAACACAACTAAACTATACATAAAGAGGAGAGTAGATAACAACTATCATACAAGAAGTTAAAATCATTATACAAATGTGGTCCTCTGAATACAACCTATCAAAATACATGGGTAGTTCTATAATAACAACATGCCCTAAAAAACAAAGAAAATGTGCCCTGTAACCACCTCGAGTGGTGCGATGGGGGTGCGATGGGGACAAGCTAGCTATGCGAGGACCCCTTGCCACGATCCCGAGCCCCTCCCGCTGCGGATGCTCTGAAAAACAACACCCCAAATGGGGTGAGAACTATTAGACAATAGTTCCCAGTGGGTAAGCCGCCGAGAGAAGCGAAATACACCACTAGGTCAACTGAGGCATAATCTTTCTAAACTGCTGAACGAAAGTAGATAATAAACAACTGAAGTAAAGTAAAGTACTGTCTACTACCATCATCCCCCTAAAGTACAAAGTGATGATGATATGAATCTATCATGTTATCATAATGTCCAACTACAATGGGTAGTATTATTTATGTGGTGTCCAATGTCAAGTTTGCTATCATGTATGTCCAACTACCATGATTGTATCATCTATGTAGAAATTAATGTTAAATTCCTTCTTCAAGCCTTTCCTTCCTCAAGCTCTTGAAGCAAGCTCAATGGTGGAGTGGTGTGGCACCCCCCACGGAGCTATGCCTATCCAACAGCATCCCAATCGGCACCCAATCCCGCACGGCGATCATGATGTCGCAAATGGCCAACTCCAGAGTGCCGGCTTGGAGGGAGCGACCCTACCAAGCATGTGCGAATGAGCACAAACGGCAAGCAAGCAAGTCTCGATCATCGTGTCTAAAACACGGAATAGCAATCATTGTGTCTAAAACACGGAATGGCATCATCGACATTTAGGTCGGGGTATAGTATCTAAAGTGTCAATGTTTCATATACAATATTAGCATTATCTTGCATAATGAAAGAGTAGAACATTTACAAGTTGTTCTCATGTCTCAAACAAGGAATCTCACTATTTCTTCTTGATTGTACAAGTTTAGAAGTTTTCTACTTGTATCTCACTACACTAGATGGCACTAATGTCATAATGTCCATTTATATATGATTGTGTGCATAACATGTCCCAATAATTCAATAACAGGTATAGTTATTCTCTATTCATATCCAAAAGCTTAAGTTCACGAAAATTCATATTCAAACCCCTCTTAAAGTGCCCATGCATATACAATGTTTACCTCTAGTCCTAGAGTATGAAATTTTCTACACATGAAGGGGTTCAAATGCATGATCATAAATCATGATAAATCAAAAAATGCATGTTTAATATAACAATGATGCCCTAAAAATCTATAGAAGACATAGG
Organism: Tillandsia fasciculata; assembly: GCA_029168755.2. Classification (NCBI taxonomy): domain Eukaryota; kingdom Viridiplantae; phylum Streptophyta; class Magnoliopsida; order Poales; family Bromeliaceae; genus Tillandsia; species Tillandsia fasciculata. The sequence continues at coordinate 17,224,236 of CM054931.1, read as the reverse complement.
GGGAGGTAACCATTTTGGTTAGGTCAAACCCACCGGATAGTTGCCAAATCCTTGTGAAGGATCCCAACCAAGATGCCCACACTTCCTCTTATGCCCTAAGAGAAGTTTCCAAAGGGTTAAAACATCACAAAAACCTAATCACAAAATTCCTTAAAAATCATAAGGAAAATAGGTGGAAAATACCTTAGGTTGAGAAATCTTTCTAAATCTTGAAATCCAAACAAGAAAAGCTTCAAAACCAACCTAGAAGAGTGTTCTACGGCCATCAATTCCACCCCACAAGCTAGAAATCTAAAAGCCCCAAATAAACCCTAGTTTTCCCAAAAACTAGGTTTTCCTACAAAAATCCCAAAAGAAAAGGGAAAAGAAGTGTTCCAAACCTCTTGAAGCAAAGGATAGGAATTAGGGCTTCAAACTTCCTTCTTCAAGCCCTTGCCTTCCTTCAAGCTCTTGAAGCAAGCTCCAATGGTGGAGAAGAGAAGGTTGAAGAAGAACCCAAGTAGAGAGATGTGTGGGAATAGGAAATCCAAGAAGAGCTCTCCCTCTCTCTCTTTCTAACACTCTCTTGCACTCTCCAAATGAGAGGAAAAGAGAGGAAGAAGAGGGTTAAAAACCCGAATGTAACAAAATCCCAAAAGCCTCCTGCAAGAAATGTAATTACAATTCTTACCGGGCTGTCCAGACCAAAACGGTCCAGATTGCCCCAAAACGGTCGGACCCCGAAGGTGAAATTTCCCATATTCGCGCGGACAGACCGGACAGTCCCCGGACGGTCCGGACCCCGAAGCCAAAAACCTCAAATTTTCAAATTTTTTGAAAATTTCTGATTTGCGCCCAAACTCTCCGGAAACCTTCTAGAACTTTCCGGAAGCTTACAAAAAAATCCGAAGGGTATCATTCAACCCTTCACACACTCGAACTTCGCAATTTGCTAAAGTTCAGTGTACTACATTCACCCCTCCAAAAAAGGAGCTTTGTCCGCGAAACTAGAAGTGAAGTACCTCGAGTGTAGAGTACGGGAACTTTATAGTGTGTACCGACCTCGCAAGATGGCGTGGTGCGGGGTGATCGCCTTGGGCGTGTTCCATTTTGGGTTACAAATGAGTTCTGATTATTTCGGATTGACGCAAAATCCATTGGGATGGAAAGTGTGTTAGCAGCGTCGAACTTGGAAGCCCAGTTAGAATCTGTGACCTTGGGGCATTGTGTACTTGGGGAGTACTTGCTGAGTATTGGATTGGATAGAGAATCGATTCCCGCGGATGTGCGCAGAAATTGGGTTGTGTTGAAACACGTGTGTTTTCAGGTTACAGCGGAGTTCGGGTTGACTCGGACTGATGCGGAGGCCCCGAAGATAAAAAGTGAGATGGACTTGGCATGTAAGGGTTACATAATTGATTTTAAACCGCTGTGGAAAAGAGAAAAGAAATGAGAAAGAACGAGAAAAGAGTCCAAGGGAGGATTTTCTTGTGAGAGCACCGGATTGTTGGATCGAGCGCACCGACCCCACAGTTGAGCATTCTGAGTGGGAAAGTCTTTGGACATGTGTACTTTTTGTTTACAGAGGGGTTCGGGAGATTTTAGAGTGATGCGGAAGCTTCCGGGGCATAAAGTGAGTTGTTGGCAAGGAAACCGAAGCTTCAGATTCGGATTTGGAGGTTTGGAGCATTGTGTTCCGGAACCAAGGTCTGGGTCCTGGATTTGCATGCTGTGTTCCGGAACCCAACATTTGGTTCCGGAACCAAATGGTTTAGTTCCGGTACCCCATTTGGGTACCGGTACGCAGTGCCCTGGGAGCCAGAATTAAGCTATTTCGGATATTTTGAGTAAGGGCATTTGGTCTTTTCATCTCCCATTGTTTTTCTTCTTTGCTGCCCTCTATTTATGAGCCCCTGCTTCCTCTCCACGACAGGAAAAAAAAAAAAGAGAAGAAAGAGAGAGTGAAGTAAGGATTTGAGAGATGGTGGAGACGGAAGGAGTGGAGTGTTGTGGTGCTGTGACCGGTTGCTTGGAGCTGGACGGAACCGCGCGCGCGTCGGCTGTACATGAGGTAAGTTGGCAGATTTTTATAGTTTGGTTGTGGATTCCATTAGATGGATTTGATGATGGATTTATGAAGCTTTGAGCTTAATTGGGTTTTCCTTCCATCTTTGCTTGTTGGCTGTGAGCTTGATTTTGCACTGCGCGGAGCCGAGGGTGCACGCCCGCATGGGTGCGTGCTGTGCGTGGACAGCGAGAGCCGGAGCGCGCTGGATTTTTTTGAGGACTCGAGAGGATTGATCGAGCTTCCGGGGATATTTTCCGACGATCGGGATAGTGCGCGCGCGTGCGGCGCGGTTTTGGGCGTTCCGGCAGTTTTTCCGACAGTGAGCGGTGCGGCGCTTCATCGACTTCAGCGATTGCCTGCGGAATGCTTTTAAGGTGGGTTGGAATTTCTCCGAAATGTATGGAATGCCTTCTAAAGCTATTGCATGCATGTTGATCATGATTAGTTCATTATTTATATAGCTGGTAAATCTGATAGTTGCCTAGAAAATTATAGAAAGACAATTATGGGTCCCAGATATTTTTAGCATGATCTAGGGATGACATGACACTAGACTGCATAATTAGTTGAGTTTATATTGGCATCTGAACCGTATTAAAAATCGGCGGACCAATTTTAATGAAATTGAGACTTTAAAAATAGTTTGGAATTTTTGTGAGCTTCCAGAGGGTTTGAGCAGGTTCAGGATGCATGTATCCTCGTGCCAGGGGGCCGAGTGGATTTTTAGAGCTCGGTGTGACGAGCTTCTAGTGTCAGGTGAGTTGAGATCCCTGGTGGGATTATTCTAAATCATGGATTGGTATATCTGATTTAGTAGTGGAGATGGTTCTCCGACTTGATTTCGAGAGATTGGGCTCTGGCGGATTGAGTCGTGGAGGGTTCCCGACTTAGCCATGGATGTGCATTATCAGATTGGGTCGTTGAGGGTTCTCCGACATAGCTATGAGAGGGTTTGGCATTCCTTGATCCAGTCGTGGAGGGTTCCCTACTGTGATGTGATATCTGGTATTGAGTATCCGATCTGTTTGATCGAGGATCATAGCCTGCATGTGCCATTTATGAGATAGTTGAGACTGACTAGATACTAGAGCTCGGTGGGGTCGCTCCCCTCGAGTACGCTCCGGATGCGTGATGATGATTGAGATGGACCGACTAGGACGCCCCACGTGGAGTGGGCAGGTGCGTTCGTAGTAGTCGGCAGTACGCCCCACGCGGAGTGGGTAGGTGCGTAGTACGCCCCACAGAGAGTGGGCAGGTGCGTAGTACGCCCCACACGCAGTGGATAGGTGCGTAGGACGCCCCACAGGGAGTGGGTAGGTGCGTCCATAGTGATCGGTAGGACGCCCCACGCGGAGTGGGCAGGTGCGTTCCTAGACGACAGGCGCGGGCTTGACTGTGCTAGTTTTGGACAGTCATTGAGATTTGGGTTTTGAGAGCACCTTGTGTGCGAGTGGTGCATAGCTTGCTCTTAGATGGGTATTCCTTTGAGCATGATACTTGAGGCATTTAGTAGTGAGGGAGTATGCATAGCAGGTTCATAGTAGAGATTGTCATGAGCATGATGTTGAGACATATTAGTTGTAGCTCTTTTCCTGCTTTCATTATATATCTATCTGCATACCTATCTTTTGTGCCTCCAGTAGACTTAGTGGGCATACCGTGGATATTGGTGATGGTACCCACTGAGATCTACCTTCTGCAGTAGATCTCACACCCGCTGCGGTGACAGGTTCTTGAGGTAGCTGTTCCGGCTGGGTTCGCGCGGAGACAGCTGATCGTGGTGAGGACGTGGCTGAGTAGTTCCTTACCGTATTGAGAGTCAGAGGTAGATGTACCCTGTATTTTATGTTTCTACTTTTGTACTGGACAGTCTAAGTAATTGGTGAGGCTTTTGTATATTTTGTTAGTTGAGAGATGTTGTATTGAGGATGATTTTATTTATATCAGATGTTCAGTGGATTTCTATAGCTCTTGGTTTTTAGTTTCAGCTATGATACATGTTTTTAGCTATAGATCTGACTTGCAGGGTAGACGCTTCGTCTGTGTGGCAGTTTCCGTACAGATGGCGGATCTGTTGGTGAGCCCGGGTCACAGTTTCAACCCGGGGCGTGACATCAAGTCTCCCGCTGAAAAAGATGAGGGAAACGCTCCTGAAGCGCGCTCTCCAGCTCCCAAGTAGCCTCTTTTGTGAAGTGTCGGCTGTGGGGTTGTGCTGTGAGCCGACAAGCTAGGCGAGCCTGGACCAGGCTATGGACTTTCCTTCCTCCTTTTCTCTTTCTTTACCCTGGTGTGGACTTGGTACTTGTGCTGTTTCAGATGAGAGTGGAAGCCTTGGTGCTTCGGCTGTGCGAGGATCCCCTAGCAGAGGGTTGTGCAACTCTGTGATTCAGGAGGTTGGAGTTTCCAGGTGGGTTGGAATTCTTCCAAAATCATTAGGCTCCTCTTTATGTCTATTTTGTTAGGGAGTTTGCATGTTTATCTAGCCATGAGTATTTTGTTGAGTTTGTTAGTTATTTGGAAACTTGTGAAAGCAGAACCTTGAACCCATGATATTTTGGACACATTGTTTTGGACTTAAAGACATTTGAAAAATTCTTGTTTTAACTGATTTCATAAATCTTAAAATTTAAGAAAATGGGTTTCCTCAATTCAGAATTTCTACAAAAATAGTTTTTTCAAAATGGCTGTCATTCCTCCGTACCCGTAGAGGGTTTGAGCGAAAATGGTTTTCCAAATTTGCTATCTTTTCATATAAACCACCTCAACCGACGAGGGTTCGAGTGATCTGGGTTCTAACTGTCACACCCCGGGTGTAAACCAAAACCCGGGCCCGTCTACAGATCCGCCGTGCACACGGAATTTCCTGCATACACGAAGCGCCGAAAACCTGCTCAGATATAACATAAGCAATAAAAGTGCACAAATACAGAGCTGAACTAAAAACTACAACATCTCAGACTGAAACTGGAAATAAAATACAACAGTAATTTGTACAATACTCTCTCAACTCATCAAAAGTACAACCAGCTGGCTGAAGCCAGGCCCAAAATAAAAGGAGAATACAACAGTTTGAGTAGAGGGTACATCAACTGTCTAACCCGACTCTCAGCCTCACAGGAGATCTATCTACTCAGCGATCCTCTTACCTCGATCAGCCGCCGATGCAGCTCCCGCAGAAGACTCTGCAAAACAAAGGGGAAGAAAAGGGAAACAACCATGGGAGTGAGAACCACTAATAAAACCAGTAGCCCCCAGTGGGTAAATCTTCAAGATCCGACATACCCACTAAGCCTATCAAAGGCAAAAGGAAAAAGAAGTGGTAAGCTAAATAGACTGCTAATAAGGAAAACTACCACTACTATGCCTCTAATTCAATCTCAAATAAACTGACTGTATGCATGCATCAGTAAACAGTAACTGCCCAAAATAACCCAATCCAAGAACCGATACAAGTCCGGTACTGCCTGCTCTGCGGCCGAACTCAAAAACCAAATAGCGGAGACGGCACACGACCGAATCCCTAAATAACCAACGGGCCGGCACACGACCGATTATAAGCCTACCTTCGGAGTGGCACTCGAGGGGAGCGACCCACACGAGTAAAGTAACCATGTCACAATATCACAATATAGCAGGACTGGATCACGACTATGCTCAAGTGGGAAAAATCCATCCACTAAAGAAACCCCTATCCCCAATCTGGTACGAAAGTAAATATCCGACCAACCGCCCAATATCCGCGGTTGCCGCAACACCCCACAATTCCAACAGCTAGTACAACCTTTCCCGACTCACCCATCTCGACTACACTATTCCAAACTCCTGCTCGAACCCGAGCAACACGAATCATGTATCTGAATAAAAAGGAGAAAAAGAGCAAATATGGTTTCTCCTAAGTCAAGTCCCAATATGATAGTGTAGTGGTAAATAGTAGCCTATCTAGATGTCCATACAAGCATGCAAGTGTTCTCATGTAGAATAAAGGAAAAGCATAAAGTAGTAATCTCACATAGGCTAGATCATACTGTCCCAACATGATAATCCATTTTGCATGCAAAGCTAATTACTAACATGGCATGTGAATGTAACTCCACAATAATATTCCCACATAGATGGGCTCATAGTTAAGGTAATCATGCATGACTTCCAATAGGGTGACGAACCAATAAATAATAATTTAGGGGTCCCTCTAACAGTCCTAATGAGCAAGTCGTAAAAAGAGGTATACACAACCACCCACCTGGAACGCGCAAATCCGAAGTCCCTCGGCTGAAAATATAGCGTGCGCATCCCCACAGAGCCTACAGTCCCAATGAAGCAAGAATCTCCCAACAACTCCTCCCGGGTCAACAACGGAGGCGAGCAGAACAGTGAAGTGCTGTCCAACAATACGGTACAAAAATATCAGCGGGTGCGCGACAAACGTGCAGATGCGAAATCAAGCATAATTCTGTCCGGGGCCAATAAGTAAAATTCTCACGCCAATCGCGGGACGCCACGTGGCCCCCCGCGTACGGGGCGCCCACCTGCCCGCCTGCCCGCGCACGTCGCCGCACCTGCTGCAGAGTACCGGGACTTCGTATAGTGTACCGACCTCGCAAGATGGTGTGGTGCGGAGAAATTGCTTTGGACGGGTTCCAATTGTGTTTACAGATGAGTTCAGATCAACGCGGAAGCCCCAGCTTGAATCGGAAATTTCCGGGCATTGTGCACCATTAGAGGACTGGTTTGTTAGAGCCTCGACTCCTCAGTTGTATGCAAGAAAAATTGGAAAATGGTTGGACATGTGTATTTTCAGTTTACAGCAGAGATCGGGAGGTTCCAGATTGATGCGGAGGCCCCGAAGGCGAAAAGTGAGTTGGAGTTGGCGATTAATGGAACTGGTTTTTGGATTGAGCACACCGACTCCACAGTTGAGATTTTTGAGGGGGAAAAGCTTTGGACATGTGTATTTTCATATTACAGCGGAGTTCGGGAGGTTCCGGACTGATGCGGAGGCCCCTAGGGCAAAAAGTGAGTTGGAGTTGCCTTAAAATGGATTAATTAATTAATTAATTAATCGGTTAATTAGCCTGAGAGAAGGAAATTAGAAAAAGAGAAAGATGAGAGAGAGGGAGTTTGATTGGTTAGATGTTGGTGTTGGTGTTGGAGAGTGAATTGGGTTTCCTTGTCACCATGCACCATGCACCATGCACCAAGTCCCTTAATTAGCCACCTTAATTAGCAAATGCCACGTCATCTTCTTCTTCTCTACTTCAAACAGAGGATTTGAGCTTCAAACAGAGGATTGAATGGATGGAGAAGAAGGAGAAAAAGAAGAGGATTTGAGGAGAAATAAAAGAGGGAAATGAGAGAGGTGAAGGTGTGCTTGTAGTGTGGACCGACCGTTGGAAGCCGAGCGGAGCACGCGCGCGTCGAGCTTCATGAAGTTGCATTGCAGTTTTTCTAGTGAGAGAGAGAGAGAAAGCTTGGTTTTGATTGTTTTTTGAGTTGAATTGGGTTTTTGAAAGAGGTTGGTGTTGTTGTTGATGGAATTGGAGTTGGTTTGGGTTTTAGTTGCTGTCCATGTGTGGTGGAGAGGCGCGCGCAGCGGGCCGCGCAGCAGCTTGGGGGCTTGTGTTCCGGAACTATAGCCTAGTTCCGGAACCAATGTAATTTGGTACCGGTACCCCACTATGAGTACCGGTACCCAATGTCACTTGAAGCCGGTTTGAGCTGGGGATATTTTTTTTAGTGAAGGGCTCTTTGGTAAATTCACTTCCTATGTGCTTTGCCCCACTCCTCCTCCTATATATGAATGAGCCCTCCAACCCTGCCTTCTTCTCCACGACAGAAAGAAAGAAAGAAAGGAATGAAATCAAGAAAAGAAAAGAGAGAAAATAGATGAAAGAAAGCATGCACGGGTGCTGCTTGTGGGGTTTTGCTGCTCGGAGCTGAGCGGGGCCGCACGCGCGTCGGCCGTGTGTGAGGTAAGTGACAGTTGACCTCCTAAATGGATTTAAATTTTTTTTTAGATGGATTTTTATGGATTAGTGAGCTTGGTTTTGATGGTTTCTTCCTCTCTCTCTTTTACACTCATCTTGAGCTGCTGTCGGCTGAGAGTGTGCGTTCTTTTACTGCGCGGAGCTAGGGTGCCGCGCACGTGTTGTGAGCCGGCCGTGGAGTGGACCGGAGTGCGCGCATTTTTTTTAGAGGACTCGAGAGGGTTGTTCGAGCTTCCGGGAATATTTCCGAGGATTCCGACTGTGCGCGCGCGTGCGGCCCGGTTTTAGTGTTTCCGGCAGATTTTTGGCCGTGAGCGGTTCGGCGCTTCATCGACTTCAGCGTTTGCCTGCGGAAAGCATTCCAGGTGGGTTGGAATTTCTTCAAGATTTATGGAATGCCCTCTAAAGCTTCTGTATGCATGTTGAGCATGTATAGTTTACCTGTTTTTATACTTCTTAAATCTGATAGTTGCGTAGAAAATTGTAGGGAGACATTCCTGAGCCCCAGACATTTTTAGTATGATCTAGAGGTGATTTGACACTAGACTACATGTTTGTCTTTCGGGATGCATCTGGACATTCATTTTATTTCTGCAACCGGTTTTAAGTAAACTCTGATTTTATAAAGAGTTTTAAATATTGAGAGTATTACAGAAGGCCCAGGTGGCCCGGTATGCATGTATACTTGTGCCGGAGGGCCGAGTGGATTTTTTTTAGAGCATTGTGTGTCGAGGTTCTACTGTCATGAGTGTTATACTTCCTTGTTGGGAGTGATGGGATTATCCTAGATCATGAGTTTGTATTTCTGATTTAGTTGTGGAGGTGGTCTCCGACTTAGCTTGAGAGTTTTGGGGTTCTGGCAGATCGAGTCGTGGAGGTTTCCGACTCAGCCATGGGTTGTGCATTATCAGATTGAGTCGTGGAGGGTTCTCAGACATAGCTGTGAGAGTGTTTGGGCATTTCCAGATCGAGTCGTGGAGGGTTTTCCCGACTGAGATGTGTTATTTGAGCATTGAGTTTCCGATCTGTTTGATCGTGAATCATAGCCTGCAGGTGCCTCTTGTTGAGACAGATGAGACAGTTGTGATATACTTGAGCTCGGTGGGGTCGCTCCCCTCGAGTTACGCCCCGGGTGCGGTTATTGATGCGACTAGTTGATACACTAGAGTTCGCTTGAGATTGAGATAGTCCGTGTGGGACGCCCTACATAAGTCCAAGTCCATTGTGGGCTAGTGGCAGTAGGTTAGGCGCAGGCTTGACTGGACCCTATGAGGCAGTCATTGAGATTGGGTGATATGAGCGGGTGATTGCATAGCATGTTCTTAGATGAGCTTTCCTTTGAGCATGGTACTTCAGGCTTATTAGTAGTGAGAGTGTATGCATAGCAGGTTCATAGTTGGGTTTCTTGAGCATGATGATCGGGACATTTTAGCTGTAGTTCATTTTCCTGCTTTCCTATTTATCTATCTGCATACCTGTAGTACACTGAACTTTAGCAATTTGGGAAGTTCTACTGTGTGAAGGGTTGAATGATACCCTTCGGATGTTTTACGTCTCCGGAGAGTTGGAGCCCTAGTTCCCATCCCTTGTACTTCCAACATGGAATTTGAGTTTATAAGAGGTTGGGAATACTCCTTTTCCTTTTCTCTCTCTCATGTGGATTTTTGTGTGAATAGAATAGTGTTTGGCACTATTGAAAGGACAATGAATGCATCATTAATGGGACCTTGGCTCTATTGAAAGGACAATGAATGCATCATTGATGGGACCTTGGCTCTATTGAAAGGACAATGAATGCATCATTGATGGGACCTTAGCACTATTGAAAGGACAATGATGTGTCATTGATGGGACATTGCAAGGACTTGAATGTAACAACATTTGAGTTTATGAGAGAAAATTTTCCTCTCCTTCTCCACGAATACCTTTCTCTTTCTCTTTCTTTTTCTCTCTCATGGGAACCTTCTCCAACAAGAGGAACTTTGAAGAATAAACTTGTGTGGTGGAGAGCAAGCTTGGAAGGAGGTTGGAGAGAAGAGTAATACAAGCTAGTGCTTGGAGTGTTTGGAGTGCTTGGAGGCTAAGGTAAGGAATTCCGTGATTAGTGTTTTTATGATGTTTTGCCCCTTTGGAAACTTCTCATGGAGCATAAGAGGAAAGGTCGGCAACTTGGACGGGATCCTTCGCAAGGGTTTGGCCACTATCTAATGGGTTTGCTCTCACTGAAATGGGAGAACTTTCCCTATGTCCTCTATTGACTTGTAGGGCATCATTGTGATATTAAACATGCATCGTTTGATTTATTATGCAATTGAACCCCTTTATGTGTAGAAAGTTTCATACTCTATCTAGTAGAGGTAAAACATTGTATGTTCATGTGCACTTTAAGGGGGGTTTAAATTGGAATTTTCATGAACTTAAGCTTTTGGATATGAATAGAGAACATCTATACATGTATTAGAATTATTGGAACATGTTATGCATGTGATTATGTACAAATGGACATTATGACACTAGTGCCATCTAGTGTAGTGAGATTCAAGTAGAAAACTCCTAACCTTGTACAATCAAGATGAAATAGTGAGATTCCATGTTTGAGACATGATGACAACGTGTAAATGCTTTACTCTTTCGTGATGCAAGATAATGTTAATACTGTATATGAAACGTTGACACTTGAGATACTATACCCCGACCTATAGGTCGATGATGCTTTTCCGTGTTTTAGACACGATGACTTGCTATTCCGTGTTTCAGACACGATGATCGAGACTTGCTTGCTTGCCGTTTGGGCTCATTCGCACATGCTTGGTAGGGTCGCTCCCTCCAAGCCGGCACTCCGGAGTTGGCCATTTGCGACATCATGATCGCCGTGCGGGATTGGGTGCCGATTGGGACGCCGTTGGATTGGCATAGCTCCTTGGGGGGTGCCACCACGGGACCATGAGGCGTGGCTCAAGCTTAGACTCAAAGAAAGTCTTCAAGAGAAAAGGATTAAGTTAGCAAACTTGACATTGGACACCACATAAATAATACTACTCATTGTAGTTGGACATTATGATAACATGATAGATTCATATCCTCATTACTTTGTACATGAGCATAGAGGCATGATAGTAGTAGAGTACTTTACTTTACTTCAGTTGTTTATTACCTGCATTTTATTTCAGCAGTTATACTATCTTATGCCTCAGTTGACCTTGTGGCGTATTTCGCTCCTCTCGGCGGCTTACCCACTGGGAACTATTGATTAATAGTTCTCACCCCATTTGGGATGTTGTTTTTCAGAGCCATCCGCAGCGGGAGGGGCTCGGGACCGTGGCAAGGGGTTATCGCATAGCTAGCTTGTCCCCGTCGCACCACTCGAGGTGGTTACAGGGCACCTTTGCTTTTGTTTTTCTGGGAGAGGTGTTAGTGTATTTTGGCATAGAAACCACCCATGTATTTTGATAAGATGTATTTGAGGGAACTACATGTGTATATTGTATTTTAACTTCTGGTATGATAGTTGTTATCTACTTTCCTCTTTTATGTATAGTTTAGTTGTGTTGTGCTCTGATTACTAGTAGTATGTGTATATTGCTTCCTTTCCGCTTTGTTGTTGTAGACGCCTTGTGTGTACCGGGGGGTACCTTGTGCACACGGCGGGTCTGTGCACGTGCCGGGTAGGCTTCCGCTGGGGCCTGGGGCGTGACAATACCTATCTGTTGTGCCTCCAGTAGACTTAGTGGGCATACCGTGGATATTGGTGACGGTACCCACTGAGATCTACCTTCTGCAGTAGATCTCACACCCGCTGCGGTGACAGGTTCCTGAGGTTGCTGTTCCGGCTTAGCTCATGCGGAGACAGCTGATCGAGGTAAAGACGTGGCCGAGTAGTTCCCTACCAGCATTGAGAGTCAGAGGTAGATGTACCCGGGTTTTTTATGATTCCACTTTTGTATTGGACAGTCTGAGAGATCTGTGAGGATTGTTTTATTTTCATAGCTGAGAGACTATGTATCGAGATTTATTTATTTATCCAGATGTTCCGTTGATGTCTGTAGCTATTAGTTTTCTTCAGCTCTGATACCTGTTTAGCTATAGATCTTTTGCAGGATAGACGCTTCGTCTGTGCGGCAGTTTCCGCACAGATGGCGGATCTGTTGGCGAGCCCGGGACGCAGTTTCGACTCCGGGGCGTGACAGATAAGGGTGGTATCAGAGCCTAGGAATATAGGTCGTTGAGGACTTAGAGACCCTAGGCTATTGGTTGGACATTAGGATGACTGTCGTGAGAGACGTGACTTTAGCGAGAGTCCTGATTGAGTCTATTCCTCCCCCAGAGGATTGGGGCGAGTGATCTTACATGTTATTTCTCTAAAGATGATTATGTTGGCTGCAGACAACATAATGCTTTAGTATGGGTAACATGTTCTAGACTTTCGCTTAATTGGGTCGAGAGAGTTCTTGGTCCTAACGTTTGTTCTGTTGCAGTGGTTTTCGATACCTCCGAGACGCCGTGCAGCGGCGAGGGCGTGTTTGTCTTTAGATGGGAAGCCGGAATAGCGGGAGGCTGAATGGACAGAGCAGAGTGAGGTCCGAGAGTTACGGGCCCAGGTAGCCCAGATGTTTGAGGCGATGCGGCGCCAGGAAGAGAACATGGAGCGCGTGATGCGCAGGTGTGAGCAGAGAGCATCTCCCGGGGTATCGCCAGTAGTACCTCCGGCCGCGATATCGACGACTTCGACCCAGATCGCACTGTGAGTAGTGCTGGAGCAGCAAGAGTTTGCCGATCGGTTGTTGTACATCCGCCAGTCCCATCCCCTACAGATTTCAGGGCAGAGTTTGGATCCTTGGGAGACCGAGAACTGGATTGCTGCTTTTGGAGAAATGGTTTGAGGATTTGTTCATCCAGGAAAAGCATCAGGGTGCACTTGGTTATGCACTTTTGGATAAGGATGCCGAGAGTTAGTGGCGTCGAGTTCGTCCCGCTGGACCACCGGGAGCGCGGTTGATGACCTGGAGCGAGATTCGTACCTTGCTGTCAAGGGCCTTCTTCCCGACAGTGTAAAGCAGAAACTGGAAGGGGATTTGAGATACCTGTTGTCACGCCCCGGGTGTAAACCAGAACCTGGGCCCGTCTACAGATCCGCCGTGCATGCGGTATTTTCCACATACACGAAGCGTCGGTAACCTGCTCAGATATAAGAAAAGATAATAAAAGAGCATAATAATCAGAGCTAAACTAAAACTACTGTATCTCAGACAGAAGCTGGAAGTAAAAAGTACAACAGTAAAACAAAGTACAGATGTCTCTCCCAGCTCACCACTAAAATACAAACAGCTGGCAGAAGCCAGACCCAAAAAGAAATAAAATAAAAGCTGTCTGAGAAGTCCAAGTACCCAAAATCTCCAGCTACAACCCTCGGGAGGCTCTCTATCTAGTCTGCAGTCCGCTTGCCTCGATCAGTTGCTGACGGCCCAGCAACTCCCATGGAGGACTCTGCAAAACAAAGGGGAAGAAAGAAACAAGAAAGACAATGGGGGTAAGTACTACTATAAACAGTAGCCTCCCCTAGTGGGTAAAGCCTCAGCTCAGATATGCCCACCAGGTGATCAGAGGCAAAAGGGAAAGGAGAAGAAAGGGGGGTGCAGATAAAAGAAGCAACTGATAAAATGCTATCCCTAATATGCCTCTACATGACCAGCCAACAAGGATGGAGAAAGTGATGCATCAGTATCAAGAAGCCTGTCAAATGACCCAATCTGACCGCCAGTGAACACTGGCACTGCCTGCTCTGCTGTCGAACTCAAGAACCCCGCATGGTGCCCGGCGCTCTGCACCGTGGAAAGCCTACTCCGGAGTGGCACTCGAGGGGAGCGACCCACACGAGTAAAGTATCACTGTAACAAGCATCTCTGTAACCACTGTCTCATAATAGCAGGACTGGATCATGACTATGATCAAGTGGGAAACTCCGTCCACTAAAGAAAGCCCGATCCCCAAAACACCCAATCTGATGCAATAGTAACAACCCGGTCAACCACCCAAGATCCGTGGTCGCCGCAACACCCTGTCAACAGCCCAACCTGACCCAAATCCCCAATACCTGACTACACTGTCCAACACACGCTCGAACCTGAGCGACTATGCCGCAAGTCTATCAATAATAGGAGAAGAAAAGAATAAATGCATGGTTTCTCCTAAGTCAAGTCCCAAAAGATAGTATAGCAGTAAAAGATGACATAATTAAGTGACCCGTTTAATCATGCATTGTTCAATATTTTGTCCATTTTCCAAGAATAATCAGTTTAGAGAATAAAGCTAAGGTGACAGTCACATATGAACAATCATCATTTTGCAGTCCTCAATTTATATTCTGCCCGTAAACATGCAGTCCAGAATAATCACGCGATTAATTTAAGGTAATCATGCTACCACAAATTCCACATGGATCAAATAACAATTAATTAATTTCCCTAGAGCATGCAAGTCTACCAATCAATAAATTAGCATCAACAATGTGGGGGCTTCTGATATTCCTAGTGGGCATATCAAAGGAGAGGAGTACAACAACCACCCACCTGAAGTGCGAACTGTCCGGATCCGTACAGATGAAAATACCAAAATTCCAAATCCTTGCTTCCACAATTTCAGCACACCCGTAATACTCCTGGTACAATACAAAGTCCACTAATTACACTTAGGCTCCCAAATTTGCTCTTATAATCACATACAACATCAGATTCAAAACTGTTAAATTATCACCTGCAGAAAGTGCCCAGAAAATTCCCAGAAAAATATCACGGCGATCCTCGCGTCGATAGCTTCGCAACGGTACCTTGCACGCCCAAATCTGAGTTCGGTAAGTCAAGAAATAAATTCGGCAAGTGGGCTCATCATACAAAATCTGCGCTAAAAACTGTACACTGTTCACTGAGAAAACAGTGATTTTCACCTCGAAATAATCCTCTGGAAAATCCAAGAAAAATACGAGCGCGTTCCTTACGATCCGTAGATGAAAAAGTTGTACAAGCTCGTTTTCGTCTGACGCTCGTGCGCGAAGATATGGCCAAAATACCCCATGCTGTCAAGGAAATCCATACAGAAAAAGGGGTCACTATTTGCCTCGGGATCCGTGCCAAAACCTCGAAACGGGAAGACGCGATCAAAATGAAAGATGAAGCCCTACCTCTTAGAAGTCTGTCGGCATAAGAATCACAACAAAATGATCTCGGGGTAGCCCAGGGGAGCTAAAACACTGTCGCTGCGCCGAAGAAGAACCCAGGAATGCAACGTCGTGCCGCACCGTAAAATGGGGAACCTCGGGATTCGAGCCTCCTAAAATCCTAGAACTTGGCAGGAAGATCAAGCACTTAGAGATGAACAACTTTCCTTAAGGGGGCTCGGGCAGAAGGTGAGAGGGTTGAGAGAAAAAAGGCAAAGAAAGGGGCTCGGGTTGCCTTTAAATAGGCTGAAAAAAAACTTTTGGAGAAATACCCACTGTGTCCCAAGATTCGGGCGCCCGAAATTTTCGGGCTGCTACAGTAATGGGCCCGGCCTATTACTGTGCAAGCCCGAATCGGCCCAGGCCCGCCACGTGGCCCATTTCACTCATCCCTCGGGCCCCGCTGCGCCCGGCGCTTCTGCGCCCGCCAATGGCGGCGCGCCACGTGGCCCCGGCAATCCGTGCACCGCGCACGTCGCGCCGTGCACCGCGCACGTCGCGCCTGCCCCCGCCCGTACGGCTACCTGCCCGCCGTACGGCCACCTGCCCCCGGTCAACCACTCCACAGCTCGCGTGGACCGGGAGCACAACACCGAGCCAGCCAACAGCCGCCACGTGTCCGCCCGGTCTACCGTGCACCCACGCCCACGGTCCGTGGACCGCGCGCCGTGGACTACTCAACCGGACACCGCCACGTGGCACCCCGCACTGGCGCACGCCGATGCCGTGGACCGCGCACCTGCACGCGCGCCCGGGCGCCTGCCCGCGCCCCGTGCCGCCGCCTGCCGCCTGCCCGAGGCTGCGCCGCCCTTCGCCGACGCTGCCCGCCGCCGCCGGCGATCGCCGGAGACACTGTTCCGGCATGAACAGTACCCACAAGCTCAAAAACAGCAAGTAAATAGCCCATCTTGACCGTTTTCGCGCGCTGATTCCAAAAACGACGTCCGTTTCGCCAAAATCCACTCCTAAAATTTGCCGGAGGCTCCCGGAAAGGTAAATTTAATCCAATTTTCGCGCCGGGTCGCAAATCTTGATTCCAATAAGCGCGCAAACCACTCTAACACCCCGAATGGGCTCCCGGATAGCAGACAAGCCCAAAACGACGGAAATCCAATTCCAACCTCCGCTTTGGCCTAAAACCTTTTCTAAAATTCGGCAAAAACAGCCGAAGGCCAAACACAACAACCAAAGCTCACAGGGTCCATCTGTGGCATCCAATTGATGCACTATGGGCCAGATACACCATCAACAGGTGTTAGCACAGTGGATTGCGGGAAAAAGCTGCATGGAGCTCAGGGATCCTACATCCTCCCCCACTAAAAAAAAGTTTCGTCCCCGAAACAAGGAAAAACAAAGCAGACGTACCTCAATCAGAAGCCTCGAACAAGAAGGGGTAGGCATCTCTCATCTCCGTCTCCAGCTCCCATGTAGCCTCTCGCTCCTCATGATTGCTCCACAGGATCTTCACATATGGAATGGCCCGATTGCGCAATTCCCTCACCTCACGAGCAAGAATCCGCAACGGGCGCTCCTCGTAGACCAAGTCCTCGCCGATCTCCAACGAAGTGAAGTCAATCACGTGCGACGGATCAAAAACATATCTCCTCAGAGCTGAGACATGGAAGACATCATGAACTCCGGCCAGGCGTGGGGGTAAGGCAACTCTGTATGCCACAGGACCAACTCTGCCAAGTACCTCAAAGGGTCCAATAAAGCGGGGACTGAGCTTCCCCCGAACTCCAAATCTCCGGACCCCTTTCGTGGGCGAGACCTTCAAGAAGACATGATCACCAACCTGAAACTCCAGGTCTCGCCGTCGAGTGTCAGCGTAGCTCCTCTGACGACTCTGGGCTGTCTCAAGATGTCGGCGAATAATCCTGACTTTTTCCTCTGCCTCCAAAAGCAAATCCGGTCCCAAAGTCCTCCTCTCACCCACGTCACTCCAATATAAGGGAGACCGACACTTGCGTCCATACAACGCTCAAACGGAGCCATCTGGATGCTCGCCTGATAGCTGTTGTTGTACGCGAACTCAACCAAGATAAGTGTCGGTACCACCCTCCTCCAAAATCCATAACGCACGCTCTCAGCATATCCTCGAGGGTCTGTATGGTGCGTTCTGACTGTCCATCGGTCTGTGGGTGGAAAGCGGTGCTAAACCTGAGCTGAGTCCCCAATGCAGAATGCAAACTCCCCCAAAAGCGTGATACGAATCTCGGGTCTCGATCTGACACAATCGAAGCAGGTATGCCGTGAAGCCTCACTATCTCATCCAGATATAACTGTGCCAAACGCTCCAGTGACCAAGTCATCTGAACCGGTAAGAAGTGCGCCGACTTGGTGAGTCTGTCCACAATAACCCAGATCGCATCTGCCCCGCTCTGCGCCCTCGGCAATCCAGTGACGAAATCCATAGTGACGTGGTCCCATTTCCACTCGGGAATTGGAAGACTCTGCAACTTACCAGCAGGAACGCGATGCTCTGCCTTCACTTGCTGGCAAGTTAAACAATGAGCTACGAATCTCCCAATGTCCCGCTTCATTCCGGGCCACCAAAACTGTGCCTTGAGGTCTTTATACATCTTAGTACCTCCAGGATGGATGGTATAAGGTGTATAATGGGCCTCCCTCAAAATCTGATCTCTAATCTCCTGATCCATAGGCACACATACTCGGTCCCTGTACCGCAGTACTCCCGAGCTATCCACAGAAAAATCCCCTGTCTGATCCGCCTGAAGCTGCGTCCTGATCCTCGTCAAGTGGGGGTCCTCACTCTGAGTGTCCCTGATCCTCTCCAACAGAGTGGGCTGCAAGACCATAGACATGAGCCTAGCAGAGACCCCAGGGGATACTACCTCCAGCTGTAATCGCCTCATCTGCTCGACCAACGGCGCCTGCTGCGAGATCAATAAGCTCAGACTCGTCCTCCTGCTCAAAGCATCCGCCACAACATTGGCCTTGCCGGGATGATAAAGGATACTCAGATCATAATCCTTTAGCAGCTCCAACCACCGGCGTTGCCTCAAATTCAGCTCCTTTTTTGGGTGAACAGATACTTCAAGCTCTTGTGATCAGTATATATCTCGCAATGCTCACCATACAAATAATGCCGCCACAGCTTCAGAGCAAACACCACCGCTGCTAACTCCAGCTCATGAGTAGGGTAATTTTTCTCATAGTCCCTCAATTGCCGTGAAGCATAGGCAATTACCCTACCATGCTGCATCAACACACACCCCAGACCACTATGTGAGGCATCACTGTAAATCACAAATCCTTCCCCCATAACTGGGAGGGCAAGGATTGGGGCGGTCATCAACCTCTGCTTCAGCTCCTCAAAGCAGCTCTGGCAAGTCTCGCTCCAACAAACTTAACCCCTTTCCTGGTCAGACGAGTGAGGGGAGAGGAAAGCTTCGCAAAGCTTTCCACAAAACGCCGATAGTAGCCCGCCAAACCAAGAAAGCTCCGCACCTCGGTAATAGTCGTCGGCCTCGGCCAGTCTCGAATAGCATCCACCTTGGCCGGATCCACCGCCACACCAGCAGCTGAAACAACATGACCCAGAAAGGCGACCTCCCGGAGCCAAAACTCGCACCTTTTTGAACTTAGCATACAGCTTCTTCTCTCGCAGAAGCTGTAGCACGGTCCTCAAGTGCTCCTCGTGCTCCAGATCACTCCGGGAGTAGATCAGAATATCATCGATGAACACCACCACAAACCGGTCCAAAAACGGCTGAAATATCCTGTTCATCAATCCATGAATGCGGCAGGGGCATTTGTCAACCCGAAAGGCATCACAGTAAACTCATAATGCCCGTACCGCGATCTGAAAGCCGTTTTGGAGATGTCCTCGGCCCTCACCCTCAGCTGGTGGTAACCGGACTGCAGATCAATCTTCGAGAACACAGACGCTCCCTACAGCTGATCAAACAAATAATCTATCCGGGGGGGGGATACTTGTTCCGGATGGTCACTTTATTCAACTCCCTATAATCCACACACAACCGAAGTGACCCATCCTTCTTCTTCGCAAACAACACAGGCGCTCCCCACGGAGACACACTGGGTCTGATGAAGCCCCTATCCAAACGATCCTGAAGCTAAGCTTTCAACTCCCTCAACTCAGCTGGCGCCATCCTATAGGGTGCCCTTGAGATTGGTGCAGTCCCAGGGACTACATCAATCACAACTCAATCTCCCTCTCCGGCGGCATCGTCGTCAACTCAGGGGGAAACACATCTGGGAACTCTCGGACAATAAGGATATCCTCGAGTCCCAGTGCCGCCGTAGGCACCTCCACCACAGTGGCCAAAAAGGCAGTGCAACCTCTGCTCAACATCCTCCTAGCTCTCGCCGAGGAAATAGTCGCTGCGAACAGCGTGCTCTGGCAGCCTCTGAAGATGAACTCCTCCTGTCCTGGCTCGCGGAGAGTCACCGTCCTCTCTCTGCAGTCGATAGTGGCGGAATACCGTAACAGCCAATCCATCCCTAGCACCAAGTCAAAATCCTGGAGCTGCTGCAAAACAAGCAAGTCTGCAGGCAAAATCCAAGGCCCTAACTGCACCGGGCAAGCCACACAACGCTTCTCGACATGCAAAACATGATCAGGAACCTGAGCCTCTAATGCATGCGATAGAGAAACTACCTCTATACCATGTAGGGATGCAAATGTCCTCCCGAAAGGAAAGTAATGCTCGAATAACAAATAAGACAAGAATCCAAATGCCAACAATAAACCATACCTGCCACCCCACAGTCAGCCGTAGCAGGATCCCCCGCCTGCGCTAAGCCGCCCTGACCACTCAACAACGTCTGTCTCTCACCAGAAGGGCGTGGAGGCGAAACTCGGTCTGCCTGGAGACCTGTCGGTGACGCTTCCGGTTGCAGCAGGGAAGTGGTAGGAACAGATGCCGAAGTCGATGCTGCACATGCCGGCTGGGGGCACGAAGCCCGCAAATGTCCAAACTGGCCACAAAGATAGCAGCGTCCTGCTGCTGATCACAAGTACTGGCAAGGTGCTGACCTCCACAGATAATGCACCTGTCTGCCTGCTGAGGCCGCCTCTGCTGCCGCGGCATCTCTGTAATCGCGACTGCGACCCCTGCTGGGATGTGGTAGGGGCCAATGCTGAAGGAGGTGCTACTAAGGTCCGAAAGGGGCACGTAGCTCGGATGTGGCCCGGCTGCCCACATCGGAAGCAACGACCCTCCCTCAAGCTACAGGTATCAGATGGATGCTGCCCCCCACAGAAAACACACCGGGCCGACGCCCGAGACCGTCGAGACTGCTGCTGCGGTGGCCTCTGAGTCCTACCAGGTCCTCGTCGATCATGACGCCCACGGCCAGGAGGCTGAGGCCGCGGGGGTCGTGATGGTCTCCCTGAACTGGCCTGTCCATCATCATCCGGGGTGGGCGTTTCCTGTCTGGACGTTGCTCTGAAGCCTCGCCCCCTCGCCAACCGCCAAGTCACCCCGCTGTGCCAGTAACCGCTCCAAGCGCTGATCCTGACAAAAGCTCCTCGCCACTAACTGGGTCACCAAAGCCCGCTGTAGTACACTGAACTTTATCAAATTGCGAAGTTCGAGTGTGTGGAGGGTTGAATGATACCCTTAGAATGTTTTTGTAAGCTTCCGGAAGGTTCTAGAAGGTTTCCGGAGAGTTTGGGAGTAAATCGGAAATTTTCGAAAATTTTGAAATTTTGGGGTTTTTGGCTTCGGGATCCGGATCGGATAGGGGCGATCCGGATCGTCCGCGCGAAACTGGAGATTCCATGTTCGGGATCCGGATCGGATTGGGGGCAGTTCGGATCGTGCGGGTCTGGACAGCACAGTAAGAAATGCAATAACATTTCTTGCAGGGGTCTTTTAGGATTTTGTTACATTAGGGTTTTTAATCCCCTTCACTCCTCTTTTCCTCTCATTTGGAGAGAGTAAGAGAAAGTGTTAGAGAGAGAGAGAGGGAGAGAAAATCTTGGATTTCCTTCTCCAACACATCTCTCTACTTGGATTCTTCTTCAACCTCCTCATCTCCACCTTTGAAGCTTGCTACAAGAGCTTGGAGGAAGGCTTGAACTTGAAGAAGAAGGAAGTTTGGAGCTCTTGTGCCTATCCTTTGCTTTTCCAAGGTGGGATTTGAGCTAAAAGAGGTTTGGAACACTTCTTTTTCCTTTCTTTTGGGATTTTTGAAGAAAAACCTAGGTTTTGGAAAACTAGGGTTTATTTTGGGGCTTTTTGATTTATAGCTTTTGGGGTGGAATTGATGGGTGTAGAACACTCTTGTAGGTTGGTTTTGAAGCTTTTCTTGTTTGGATTTCAAGATTTAGCAAGATTTCTCAACCTAAGGTATTTTCCACCTATTTTCCTTATGATTTTAAGGGATTTTGTGATTAGGGTTTTGTGATGTTTTAACCCTTTGGAAACTTCTCTTAGGGCATAAGAGGAAGTGTGGGCTTCTTGGTTGGGATCCTTCACAAGGATTTGGCAACTATCCGGTGGGTCTGACCTCACCGAAATGGGTGAACTCCCCCTATGTCTTCTATAGACTTTTAGGGCATCATTGTTATATTAAACATGCATCGTTTGATTTATCATGATTTATGATCATGCATTTGAACCCCTTCATGTGTAGAAAATTTCATACTCTATGTAGTAGAGGTAAACATTGTAGGTGCATGGGCACTTTGAGGGGGGATTGAATAGGAATTTTCGTGAACTTAAGCTTTTGGATATGAATAGAGAATAACTATACATGTTATAGAATTATTGAGATATGTTATGCATATGATCATGAAGAAAATGGACATTATGACATTAGTGCCATCTAGTGTAGTGAGATACAAGTAGAAAACTTCTAAACTTGTACAATCAAGATGAAATAGTTAGATTCCATGTTTGAGACATGAGGATAACTTGTAAATGTTTTACTCTTTCATTATGCAAAATAATGTTAATATTGTATATGAAACATTGACACTTGAGATACTATACCCCGACCTAAAGGTCGATGATGCTTTTCCGTGTTTTAGACACGATGACTTGCTATTCCGTGTTTCAGACACGATGATCGAGACTTGCTTGCTTGCCGTTTGTGCTCATTCGCACATGCTTGGTAGGGTCGCTCCCTCCAAGCCGGCACTCCGGAGTTGGCCATTTGCGACATTATGATCGCCGTGCGGGATTGGGTGCCGATTGGGACGCCGTTGGATTGGCATAGCTCCTTGGGGGGTGCCACCACGGGACCATGAGGCGTGGCTCAAGCTTAGACTCAAAGAAAGTCTTCAAGAGAAAAGGATTAAGTTAACCAAACTTAACATTGAATATCACATAGATGATACATTAATGGTAGTTGGACATACATGATAGCAAACTTGACATTGGACACCACATAAGTAATACTACTCATTGTAGTTGGACATTATGATAGCATGATAGATTCATATCATCATCACCTTGTACATGAGCATAGAGGCATGATAGTAGTAGAGTACTTTACTTTACTTCAGTTGTTTATTTTCTGCATTTCATTTCAGCAGTTTACTATCTTATGCCTCAGTTGACCTAGTGGTGTATTTCGCTTCTCTCGGCGGCTTACCCACTGGGAACTATTGTTTAATAGTTCTCACCCCATTTGGGATGTTGTTTTTCAGAGCCATCCGCAGCGGGAGGGGCTCGGGACCGTGGCAAGGGGTTATCGCATAGCTAGCTAATCCCCGTCGCACCACTCGAGGTGGTTACAGGACACCTTTTCTTTTGTTTTTGTTAGAGAGGTGTTGGTGTATTTTGGCATAGAAACCACCCATGTATTTTGATAAGTTGTATTTAAGGGAACTACATGTGTATTTTGGATTTTAACTTCTTGTATGATAGTTGTTATCTACTTTCCTCTTTTATGTATAGTTTAGTTGTTTGTGCTCTGATTACTAGTAGGATGTGTATATTGCCTTCCTTCCGCTTGTTGTTGTAGACGCCTTGTGTGTACCGGGGGGTACCTTGTGCACACGGCGGGTCTGTGCACGTGCCGGGTAGGCTTCCGCTGGGGCCTGGGGCGTGACAGATTATTTTGGTATCAGAGCCTAGGGTTAAGTCTTAGTGGACCTAGCAAACCTTAGGCTGGTTGGACTATAAGGATTAAGAACGTGAGAGACGGGGTCTTATATGATTACTTGGCGAAAGTAACCTGATTGGGTCAATACTATAACTTCATAAGAGTTGGAGTTGATCGAAGTGATTGCACCTTCTATTTCCTTGGAAGGTCTGGTTGGCGGCCGACAACCTGACATCGGGAAATAATTGTGGCATGCTTCATTTGCTTTCGCATGATTGGGATATGTTTTGAGTGGGGATGCGTTTCGCGTTGGTTATCCTAACCTACGCATTTTATGCCTGTTACAGTTTGTGATGCCTACGACTCGCTCCATGACGGCCGAGGAGGCCGATGCGGAGACATCCGCTACTTCCGGATCCAGTGAGGTCCGAGATTTGAGAGAGCAGCTGGCTATGCTAGCTGATGTAGTGGAGCGGCAGTCGGCTGCGGCGCGAGAGCAGGCTGAGGCTTCGCGTCGGCAGGATGCAAGGATGCAGAGATTGGAGGCTCTTTTGACCCAGCAGTTGGCGGCAAGGGGAGCTCAAGACCCTTCGCACCCACCAGTGCAACCACAGGAGCACATGGGTGGAGTGACCGATGCACTTCGACCTGAGGTGCCCGAGTCTTCACATCACACTCCGAGTGCTGGGCGCCGGGAAGAGGTTGTGATGTCACCGCCAGTTCAGACTCCACCGGCGAGGACGGTTTTACCGATGATGGTAGCAGGAGAAGAGCGGGACCGACTCATGGCTCGTTTGAGGGAATTCCGGGAATCCAAGCCTCGGACATATGATGGAGAGAAACCCGACTATTGGGTTTTTGAGAAGTGGATTCTACACATGGAGAAACTTTTCCACGATACCTTCGTAGCGGAGGGAGACCGGGTGTGGTTGGCAACACACCATCTTGAGGGCGATGCTTACCAGTGGTGGACGGACATTCGGGATGACCCCACGACCGATTTGGCAGCAATCACATGGCCGCGGTTTAAGAAGATGCTTGCAATGAAGTATTTTCCGGCGAGCGCAAAAAGGCAAATGGAAAGAGATCTCCGCAACTTGAGGCAAGGAGACAAAACCGTGGCGGAGTACGAGAGGGAATTTACTCGACTACTTAACTGTATTCCGCACGTTGTGAGGGACGACGAGGACAAGGCCCGTATGTTCGAGAACGGCCTTAGACCGTCCATTTTCAGATTGGTTCAGACCCTAAACCTCCAAACCTACCGGGAGGTTGTGGACCGTGCCTTGATAGTGGAGAAAGGCGCGGAGATTGCTAAGGAAGAGAGAGAAGCTCTTGATAGAACACGAGGCAAGAGGTCGGCGACCGAGGGCGCAAGTCATAAGCCCTATTCGAAGAAACCGCCGAAGCACCCGAGGAGCCAGTCTGGAGGACGCGGCTCATCTTCACACCGGGGAGGACCTGACCGTCGGCGGCCCCCGCGTTGCGTGATTTGTGGTGGACCCCATGTGCCGCCGCAATGCCCGCAGCGTGGAGGCAAGTGCTATCTTTGTGGCCAGGAGGGCCACTTTCGATCAGAGTGCCCGCGAGGCTCGACACCGACACCTTCATCAGCATCGGCACCAGTTATTCAAGGACAGGTGACCCCGCCCACCTACTCTCAGTCAGGGCGACCACCGGCGTCGCGACAGTACGAGGGGCCACGGCAGGCTCCGAGCGGGCGCATGTATGCGGCCCAAACTGAGGAGGCTTCAGCGGCAGAGGACGTCGTTGCAGGTATTATCTTGATTCATAGCATTCGAGTTCGAGCTTTATTTGACACTGGTGCATCTCATTCATTCATTGACCGGCTGTTTGCCGAGTTGCATGGCATTGAGTTAGTTCCTACCTTGCATCCGGGACGAGTCTTAGTTCCCGATCATACTTTGGAGATTCGGGAGTTTTCCCCTAGTTGTCCTATTAGGATTGGGGATTGGATTTTGCCGGCAGATTTGTTGGCCCTCCATCGACTTGGAGAATTCGATGTGGTATTGGGCATGGATTGGCTCACAAGATATCATGCTACCATTGATTGTGAGAATCGACT
Organism: Tillandsia fasciculata; assembly: GCA_029168755.2. Classification (NCBI taxonomy): domain Eukaryota; kingdom Viridiplantae; phylum Streptophyta; class Magnoliopsida; order Poales; family Bromeliaceae; genus Tillandsia; species Tillandsia fasciculata. Next base: position 17,198,866 of record CM054931.1, on the reverse strand, counting down.
CGTGACGTTTCGAGAACCGGGACAAGAGGAAATTGTGTTCAGAGGCTGCAAAAGTTCACTGTTTGCGATGACTATCTCTTCCACCAGAGCAAAACAATTGATTAGGAGTGGATGTGTCGCCTACTTGGCTACTGTTGTGGATAGTAGCAGTGAGACTCCGAGAGTAGAGGATATCCCAGTTGTGCGAGAGTTTACTGATGTGTTCCCGGCAGAGCTACCGGGGATGCCTCCGGATAGAGAGATCGAGTTTGTGGTGGATCTGATCCCTGGAACTACCCCAATCTCGAAAGCACCATATAGGATGGCACCGGCAGAGTTAAAAGAGCTCAAGGCACAGCTTCAAGACTTGTTGGAAAAAGGCTTCATCCGACCGAGCGTTTCACCTTGGGGAGCACCAGTTTTGTTCGTCAAGAAAAAGGATGGATCGCTTCGCCTTTGCGTGGACTATCGCGAGCTTAACAAGGTCACAATTAAGAATAAGTATCCATTGCCGAGGATTGATGATTTGTTTGATCAACTCCAAGGATCAAGAGTGTATTCGAAGATTGACCTTCAGTCTGGATATCACCAACTCAAGATCAAGCCCGAGGATGTTCCTAGGACGGCTTTTAGGACACGGTATGGACACTATGAGTTTACTGTTATGCCGTTTGGGCTCACTAATGCCCCGGCAGCTTTTATGGATTTGATGAACCGTGTCTTCAAGCCCTTTTTGGATAGATTCGTCGTGGTGTTCATCGACGACATTTTGGTGTACTCTCGAAGTGATGAAGAACATGAGGATCACTTGCGGCAAGTATTGCAATTACTTCGAGAGAAAGAGCTCTACGCCAAGCTGAAGAAATGTGAGTTTTGGCTACGAGAGGTAGCGTTCTTGGGTCATGTAATATCAGATAAAGGAATAGCTGTGGACCCCAAGAAAATTGAGGCAATCAAGGATTGGCCCAGACCGACGAACATCACCGAGATCCGGAGCTTCATCGGTCTAGCCGGCTACTATCGGCGTTTTGTTGAGGGATTTGCAAGGTTATCTACTCCCCTCACGCGACTAACACATAAAGGCACCAAGTTTATTTGGAATGATGCGTGTGAGGGAAGCTTCAGGGAATTGAAGGAACGGTTGACAACCGCCCCGATCTTGGCTTTGCCTACTGCAGGAGCGGGATACGTGATCTACAGTGATGCTTCCTTGAGTGGGTTAGGGTGTGTTTTGATGCAAAACGAGAAGGTTATTGCTTATGCCTCTCGTCAATTAAAGGACTACGAGAAAAACTATCCCACTCATGATTTGGAGTTAGCCGCCGTGGTATTTGCATTGAAGCTGTGGCGACACTATTTATATGGTGAACATTGTGAGGTATACACTGATCATAAGAGCCTAAAGTACCTCTTTACTCAGAAGGAGTTGAATCTTAGGCAGCGCAGATGGTTGGAGCTGCTTAAGGATTATGATTTGACTATTCTCTACCATCCTGGGAAAGCAAATGTAGTGGCAGATGCTCTAAGTCGCAAATCGATGGAAAACTTAGCGATGATGATCACTTACCAACAACCATTACTTCAAGATATGAGACGGTTGGAGTTGGAAGTTGTGGCACCCGAGACACCCATGAGATTGATGGCATTGGTGTTACAACCGACTCTTATGGAAAGGATCAAGATGAAACAAGTCCAAGATCCTAGTTTGGAAAAGATTCGGGCTACACTTGTGGATGGCCGAGCCGGTGAGTTTCATGTGGATGATCATGGCATACTTCGTTTTCGAAGTCGACTTTGTGTACCGGCGGATTTGGAGATCAAAGAAGAGATCCTGAAGGAAGCGCACCGAGCACCTTATTCTCTTCACCCAGGTGGCACCAAAATGTACAAGGACTTAAGGTTACTTTATTGGTGGCCCGGCATGAAGAAAGATGTTGGGAAATTTGTGGCTCAATGCTTGACATGTCAACAAGTGAAAGCCGAGCACCGACTTCCCGCAGGCAAGTTGCAGAGTTTACCCATTCCCGTGTGGAAGTGGGAGAGGATCACCATGGATTTTGTTGTTGGATTGCCTCGCTCTCAGGCTGGGCATGATGCTATTTGGGTGATCGTGGATAGGTTAACCAAATCTGCTCATTTTATCCCTATCCATACTACTTGGTCTAGAGAGAAGCTTGCACAAAAGTACCTTGATGAGATTGTGCGATTGCATGGAGTGCCTGTTTCTATAGTTTCCGATCGAGATCCAAGATTTGCATCTCATTTTTGGAGGAGCCTTCACGAGGCCCTAGGCACGCAGTTGGATTTCAGTACAGCTTTCCACCCCCAGAGTGATGGGCAGTCTGAGCGAACCATACAAATCTTGGAGGACATGCTCAGAGCATGTGTTTTGGATTATCAAAGTGGTTGGCATCAATATCTACCGATGGCCGAGTTTGCCTATAACAATAGTTATCAAGCAAGTATCAAGATGGCGCCATTCGAGGCTCTTTATGGGAGAAAGTGCCGATCACCTCTTCATTGGAGCGAGGTGGGAGAACGATTGATTTTAGGCCCCGATGTACTTCAAGAGGCCGAAGACAAGGTTCGACTAGCTCGGGAACGTTTGATTTCAGCTCAAAGTCGACAAAAGAGTTACGCGGATAAGCGTCGGCGCGATTTGGAATTTCAAGTTGGAGACCATGTCTTCCTAAAAGTATCGCCGACTAGAGGAGTCAAGAGATTTGGCATCCGAGGGAAGCTAAGTCCCCGATTTATTGGACCTTTTGAGATTTTGGAGCGTATCGGCCCGGTGGCTTATCGGCTTGCTCTACCGCCTAACCTATCGGGAGTGCACAATGTGTTCCATGTATCGACGCTCCGGAAGTATGTTTTTGATCCATCTCATGTGGTGGACTTCGCCCCGTTGGAACTACACGAGGACTTGAGCTTTGAGGAGCAACCGGTGAAGATTTTGGCTCGTGAAGTGAAGAAACTTCGGAATCGCGAGATACCTTATGTGAAGGTACTTTGGAGCAATCACGAGGATCGCGAGGCTACATGGGAACTGGAGAGCGCGCTGCAGGAGCGTTTCCCTCATCTTTTTCAGCTGGAGACTTGAGGTACTTCACTTCTAGTTTCGCGGACGAAACTCCTTTTTAGGAGGGGTGAATGTAGTACACTGAACTTTATCAAATTGCGAAGTTCGAGTGTGTGGAGGGTTGAATGATACCCTTAGAATGTTTTTGTAAGCTTCCGGAAGGTTCTAGAAGGTTTCCGGAGAGTTTGGGCGCAAATCGGAAATTTTCGAAAATTTTGAAATTTTGGGGTTTTTGGCTTCGGGATCCGGATCGGATAGGGGCGATCCGGATCGTCCGCGCGAAACTGGAAATTCCACGTTCGGGATCCGGATCGGATAGGGGCGATCCGGATCGTCCGCGCGAAACTGGAGATTCCACGTTCGGGATCCGGATCGGATTGGGGGCAGTCCGGATCGTGCGGGTCTGGACAGCACAGTAAGAAATGCAATAACATTTCTTGCAGGGGTCTTTTAGGATTTTGTTACATTAGGGTTTTTAATCCCCTTCACTCCTCTTTTCCTCTCATTTGGAGAGAGTAAGAGAAAGTGTTAGAGAGAGAGAGAGGGAGAGAAAATCTTGGATTTCCTTCTCCAACACATCTCTCTACTTGGATTCTTCTTCAACCTCCTCTTCTCCACCTTTGAAGCTTGCTACAAGAGCTTGGAGGAAGGCTTGAACTTGAAGAAGAAGGAAGTTTGGAGCTCTTGTGCCTATCCTTTGCTTTTCCAAGGTGGGATTTGAGCTAAAAGAGGTTTGGAACACTTCTTTTTCCTTTCTTTTGGGATTTTTGAAGGAAAAACCTAGGTTTTGGAAAACTAGGGTTTATTTTGGGGCTTTTTGATTTATAGCTTTTGGGGTGGAATTGATGGGTGTAGAACACTCTTGTAGGTTGGTTTTGAAGCTTTTCTTGTTTGGATTTCAAGATTTAGCAAGATTTCTCAACCTAAGGTATTTTCCACCTATTTTCCTTATGATTTTAAGGGATTTTGTGATTAGGGTTTTGTGATGTTTTAACCCTTTGGAAACTTCTCTTAGGGCATAAGAGGAAGTGTGGGCTTCTTGGTTGGGATCCTTCACAAGGATTTGGCAACTATCCGGTGGGTCTGACCTCACCGAAATGGGTGAACTCCCCCTATGTCTTCTATAGACTTTTAGGGCATCATTGTTATATTAAACATGCATCGTTTGATTTATCATGATTTATGATCATGCATTTGAACCCCTTCATGTGTAGAAAATTTCATACTCTATGTAGTAGAGGTAAACATTGTAGGTGCATGGGCACTTTGAGGGGGGATTGAATAGGAATTTTCGTGAACTTAAGCTTTTGGATATGAATAGAGAATAACTATACATGTTATAGAATTATTGAGATATGTTATGCATATGATCATGAAGAAAATGGACATTATGACATTAGTGCCATCTAGTGTAGTGAGATACAAGTAGAAAACTTCTAAACTTGTACAATCAAGATGAAATAGTTAGATTCCATGTTTGAGACATGAGGATAACTTGTAAATGTTTTACTCTTTCATTATGCAAAATAATGTTAATATTGTACATGAAACATTGACACTTGAGATACTATACCCCGACCTAAAGGTCGATGATGCTTTTCCGTGTTTTAGACACGATGACTTGCTATTCCGTGTTTTAGACACGATGATCGAGACTTGCTTGCTTGCCGTTTGTGCTCATTCGCACATGCTTGGTAGGGTCGCTCCCTCCAAGCCGGCACTCCGGAGTTGGCCATTTGCGACATTATGATCGCCGTGCGGGATTGGGTGCCGATTGGGACGCCGTTGGCTTGGCATAGCTCCTTGGGGGGTGCCACCACGGGACCATGAGGCGTGGCTCAAGCTTAGACTCAAAGAAAGTCTTCAAGAGAAAAGGATTAAGTTAACCAAACTTAACATTGAATATCACATAGATGATACATTAATGGTAGTTGGACATACATGATAGCAAACTTGACATTGGACACCACATAAGTAATACTACTCATTGTAGTTGGACATTATGATAGCATGATAGATTCATATCATCATCACCTTGTACATGAGCATAGAGGCATGATAGTAGTAGAGTACTTTACTTTACTTCAGTTGTTTATTTTCTGCATTTCATTTCAGCAGTTTACTATCTTATGCCTCAGTTGACCTAGTGGTGTATTTCGCTCCTCTCGGCGGCTTACCCACTGGGAACTATTGTTTAATAGTTCTCACCCCATTTGGGATGTTGTTTTTCAGAGCCATCCGCAGCGGGAGGGGCTCGGGACCGTGGCAAGGGGTTATCGCATAGCTAGCTAATCCCCGTCGCACCACTCGAGGTGGTTACAGGACACCTTTTCTTTTGTTTTTGTTAGAGAGGTGTTGGTGTATTTTGGCATAGAAACCACCCATGTATTTTGATAAGTTGTATTTAAGGGAACTACATGTGTATTTTGGATTTTAACTTCTTGTATGATAGTTGTTATCTACTTTCCTCTTTTATGTATAGTTTAGTTGCTTTGTGCTCTGATTACTAGTAGCATGTGTATATTGCCTTCCTTCCGCTTGTTGTTGTAGACGCCTTGTGTGTACCGGGGGGTACCTTGTGCACACGGCGGGTCTGTGCACGTGCCGGGTAGGCTTCCGCTGGGGCCTGGGGCGTGACACCCGCAGCTCTCCCAACTCGGCGGTCACCGCCCGCTCAGACTCCTCGGAATGAGCGGGGGTACCCCGGGTGGGTGAACGACGACGCGGAGACATCCTGCCACAAGAAACCAAACATCAGCAACAAAACCCCACACGACCCAATCTGGCGAAAGTCGAAAGACATCCTCCTATTTCTGTAGCCTTATGTTGTCTGCAGCCAACATAATGGTCCAACAGAAATAGGCTATGTCGATCCCTCTTCACTCACTGGAAGAGTCAACTGACCAAAATCACCGACTTTCGCAAAATATCACGCCACTCACGCCCTAACATCCTAGGGTCTGCCAAAAGCCTAGGGTTTCCTAAGTCTCAACTGACCTATCCCTAAGCTCTGATACCAACTTAATCTGTCACGCCCCGGTGTAAACCAGAACCCGGGCCCGTCTACAGATCCGCCGTGCATGCGGTATTTTCCACATACACGAAGCGTCGGTAACCTGCTCAGATATAAGAAAAGATAATAAAAGAGTATAATAATCAGAGCTAAACTAAAACTACTGTATCTCAGACAGAAGCTGGAAGTAAAAAGTACAACAGTAAAATAAAATACAGATGTCTCTCCCAGCTCACCACTAAAATACAAACAGCTGGCAGAAGCCAGACCCAAAAAGAAATAAAATAAAAGTTGTCTGAGAAGTCCAGGTACCCAAAATCTCCAGCTACAACCCTCGGGAGGCTCTCTATCTAGTATGCAATCCGCTTGCCTCGATCAGTTGCTGACGGCCCAGCAACTCCCAAGGAGGACTCTGCAAAACAAAGGGGAAGAAAGAGCAAGAAAGACAATGGGGGTAAGTACTACTATAAACAGTAGCCTCCCCTAGTGGGTAAAGCCTCAGCTCAGATATGCCCACCAGGTGATCAGAGGCAAAAAGGGAAAGGAGAAGAAAGGGGGGGGTGCAGATAAAAGAAGCAACTGATAAAATGCTATCCCTAATATGCCTCTACATGACCAGCCAACAAGTAAGGAGAAAGTGATGCATCAGTATCAAGAAGCCTGTCAAATAAGACCCAATCTGACCGCCAGTGAACACTGGCACTGCCTGCTCTGCTGTCGAACTCAAGAACTCAGCATGGTGCCCGGCGCTCTGCACCGTGGAAAGCCTACTCCGGAGTGGCACTCGAGGGGAGCGACCCACACGAGTAAAGTATCACTGTAACAAGCATCTCTGTAACCACTGTCTCATAATAGCAGGACTGGATCATGACTATGATCAAAGTGGGAAACTCCGTCCACTAAAGAAAGCCCGATCCCCAAAACACCCAATCTGATGCAATAGTAACAACCCGGTCAACCACCCAAGATCCGTGGTCGCCGCAACACCCTGTCAAAAGCCCAACCTGTCCCAAATCCCCAATACCTGACTACACTGTCCAACACACGCTCGAACCTGAGCGACTATGCCGCAAGTCTATCAATAATAGGAGAAGAAAAGAATAAATGCATGGTTTCTCCTAAGTCAAGTCCCAAAAGATAGTATAGCAGTAAAAGATGACATAATTAAGTGACCCGTTTAATCATGCATTGTCTCAATATTTTGTCCATTTTCCAAGAATAATCAGTTTAGAGAATAAAGGCTAAGGTGACAGTCACATATGAACAATCATCATTTTGCAGTCCTCAATTTATATTCTGCCCCTAAACATGCAGTCCAGAATAATTAAGCGATTGATTTAAGGTAATCATGCTACCACAAATTTACATGGATCAAATAACAATTAATTAATTTCCTAGAGCATGCAAGTCTACCAATCAACAATTAGCATCAACAATGTGGGGGCGTTCTGATATTCCTAGTGGGCATATCAAAGGAGAGGAGTACAACAACCACCCACCTGAAGTGCGAACTGTCCGGATCCGTACAGATGAAAATACCAAAATTCCAAATCCTTGCTTCCACAATTTCAGCACACCCGTAATACTCCTGGTACAATACAAAGTCCACTAAATACACTTAGGCTCCCAAAATTTGCTCTTATAATCACATACAACATCAGATTCAAAACTGTTAAATTAACACCTGCAGAAAGTGCCCAGAAAATTCCCAGAAAAATATCACGTCGATCCTCGCGTCGATAGCTTCGCAACGGTACCTTGCACGCCCAAATCTGAGATCGGTAAGTCAAGAAATAAATTCGGCAAGTGGGCTCATCATACAAAATCTGCGCTAAAAACTGTACACTGTTCACTGAGAAAACAGTGATTTTCACCTCGAAATAATCCTCTGGAAAATCCAAGAAAAATACGAGCGCGTTCCTTACGATCCGTAGATGAAAAAGTTGCATAAGCTCGTTTTCGTCTGACACTCGTGCGCGAAGATATGGCCAAAATACTCCGCTGCTGTCAAGGAAATCCATACAGAAAAAGGGGTCACTGTTTGCCTCGGGATCCGTGCCAAAACCTCGAAACGGGAAGCGCGACCAAAACGAAAGATGAAGCCCTACCTCTTAGAAGTCTGTCGGCGCAAGAATCACAATAAAATGATCTTGGGGTAGCCCAGGGGAGCTAAAACACTGTCGCTGCGCCGAAGAAGAACCCAGGAATGCAACGTCGCGCCGCACCGTAAAATGGGGAACCTCGGGATTCGAGCCTCCTAAAATGCTAGAACTTGGCAGGAAGATCAAGCACTTAGAGATGAACAACTTTCCTTAAGGGGGCTCGAGCAGAAGGTGAGAGGGTTGAGAGAAAAAAGGCAAAGAAAGGGGCTCGGGTTGCCTTTAAATAGGCTGAAAAAAACTTTTGGAGAAATTCCCACTGTGTCCCAAGATTCGGGCGCCCGAAATTTTCGGGCTGCTACAGTAATGGGCCCGGCCCATTACTGTGCAAGCCCGAATCGGCCCAGGCCCGCCACGTGGCCCATTTCACTCATCCCTCGGGCCCCGCTGCGCCCGGCGCACCTGCGCCCGCCAATGGCGGCGCGCCACGTGGCCCCGGCAATCCGTGCACCGCGCACGTCGCGCCGTGCACCGCGCACGTCGCGCCTGCCCCCGCCCGTACGACTACATGCCCGCCGTACGGCCACCTACCCCCGGTCAACCACTCCACAGCTCGCGTGGACCGGGAGCACAACACCGAGCCAGCCAACAGCCGCCACGTGTCCGCCCGGTCTACCGTGCACCCACGCCCACGGTCCGTGGACCGCGCGCCGTGGACTACTCAACCGGACACCGCCACGTGGCACCTCGCACTGGCGCACGCCGACGCCGTGGACCGTGCACCTGCCCGCGCGCCCGGGCGCCTGCCCGCGCCCCGTGCCGCCGCCTGCCGCCTGCCCGAGGCTGCGCCGCCCTTCGCCGACGCCGCCCGCCGCCGCCGGCGATCGCCGGAGACACTGTTCCGGCATGAACAGTACCCACAAGCTCAAAAACAGCAAGTAAATAGCCCATCTTGACCGTTTTCGCGCGCTGATTCCAAAAACGACGTCCGTTTCGCCAAAATCCACTCCTAAAATTTGCCGGAGGCTCCCGGAAAGGTAAATTTAATCCAATTTTCGCGCCGGGTCGCAAATCTTGATTCCAATAAGCGCGCAAACCACTCTAACACCCCGAATGGGCTCCTGGATAGGCAGACAAGCACCAAAACGACGCAAATCAATTCCCAACCTCCGCTTTGGCCTAAAACCTCTCTAACATTCGGCAAAAACAGCCGACGGCCAAACACAACAAGCCAAAGCTTCACAGGGTCCATCTGTGGCATCCAATTGATGCGCTAAGGGCAGAGTACACCATCAACAGGTGTTAGCACAGTGAAATTGCGGGGAAAGGCTGTATGGAGCTCAGGGATCCTACACCTGTAGCAGGAGAGTTGATCTCGTCAGGAGTGTGTTCGCGAGTTTCTGCGACGGTTGAGCAGTGTGCCCCATGTTGCCCAGGATGAGGCCCAGAAGGTTGATCTGTTTGAGAGAGGACTGCATCGGGTTATTACCTCTTTGTGCATTCTCGGCGAGCGCCGACTTTAGATGCAGCGATTGTGCATGCTCGATGGATTGACCTAGGATCAGTGATCTTGTCCGAGAGGGGCGGAGAGCGAGGGACCAGCTCCGGAGAGAGACGTCCAGTATCACCTGATTTGGGGACAGTTGAGTGGATCGAGGTTGCCATGATTCCAGTTCAGGGTCATGTGTGAGGTCCCGAAATTTCCCGCGTAGGGTCTGCTGGTTGTTGGGCAGCTTTTAGTGGCCTTTGGGAGTGTTTGTGCGCGTGTCGGGCCCGAGAATTGGATTTGTGGTGCAATTTGGGATTTAGTTGCATCACTGGAGGCCTGCGTGGTGTGTCGGTAGTGTTTGCGTGCAATTTGGACACAGGTGTTGGACTTTGGGCTTAAAAGGAGATCCCGTGGGAATTTGGAGGACCCGTCGGGTGTTTAGAAGTGGTTTCGCGCGATTCAGATGTCAAAATTGGACTCCGGGCGAAGTTTGGATAAAAGATTACCTCTCCGGTCGCCTTCGGGAATTTTTTAGAGTTGGAATTTGACAAATCGGACTTCAGAAATGGACCCGGCGCGAAAATCGGATCGAGTGGGCATTCGGCAAATTTTCGGACGAGAATTTGGAAAAACGGACATCGTTTTTGGATTCAGCGCGCGAAATCGCTAAGAATGGACTATTTACTTGTTTGTTTTGGAGCCCGGTTGACGTGCGCGTTTTTTGAGGCGACGCGGCACGAGAATCGGGGTGGCGTGGCACGAATCCCGAGGGCGTGCGGCTCGGGATGGCGCGGCGGGCAGGCGCGCTTGGGAAGCGCGCCTGCAACGTGGGGCGCATGCGGGGGGGGCGGGGGGGGGCCGCCACGTGGCGGGCCCCCACTGGCGCCCGCCCGGGCGCGCGTGACACCGCGCCCGTGTGGCGCGCCCGTGTCCCGCGCCTGCGCGGGTACGGTGTCACGCGCCCGTGTGGCGCGCGGGCTGCGCGCCCGCGTGGCGCGCAGGGGCGCGGCCACGTGGCGTGGCCGCGCGTGCCTGGTCCTGGTGCACCCGCCTGGGTGCTGTGGACCGGCGGGTGCGCCGTGGACCGATGGTCCGTAGACCACCTTTTTCTCTCTCCCTCCTTTTCTTCTTCTTCTTTCTCCCCCGCACCTCCATTTTTTCTCCTCTTTGCTTTCTTCTCTAACCGAGAGTGAGGGAGAGTGAGGGAGGAGGTTGGGAGGTGTTGCGGCGTGGCGTCGTGGGCCTCGTGGAGCGCGCGAGGCTTCCGATGGGGGCGTTTTGGCGGCGGCGGCGCGGTCGAGTAAGTCCCGCGCTTTGTTTTTACGGTGTTTTTGGCACAGTTTTAGAGCGTTCTTTTGCACTGTTAATTGACCCTCTTGTTTTTATCTGTGTTAGGGACCGTGTTTTACTGCACCGTTTTGCGTGCGGTCCCCGGCGGGGTGCACCGTTTTGCGTGCGAACTCCGTTTTGCGCGCGGGTTTCGGCACCGTGCTCCGTTTTGCGTGCGGACCCCGGCGGCGTGCACCGTTTTGCGTGCGGCTCCATTTTGCCCGCGGGTTTTGGCACCGTGCTCCGTTTTGCGTGCGGACCCCGGCGGCGTGCACCGTTTTGCGTGCGGACTCCGTTTTGCGAGCGGGTTTCGGCACCATGCTCCGTTTTGCGTGCGGACCCCGGCGGCATGCACCGTTTTGCGTGCGGACTCCATTTTGCGCGCGGGTTTCGGTACCGTGCTCCATTTTGCGTGCGGACCCCGGCGGCGTGCACCGTTTTGCGTGCGGACTTTGTTTTGCGCGCGGGTTTCAGCACCGTGCTCCGTTTTGCGTGCAGACTTCGGCGGCGTGATCCGTTTTGCGTGCGGATCGCGTGGAGGCCAATTGCAAGTGTCTACGAGCAATTGGTGGCAAATCGAGGTAGGTGGCCTTATCACCAAGTTTTATGGACTGTACAGTAATGTTACTGATGTAGGACTTTGCATGATAGTTTATTTCCTTGTGTAGCATGCTAGATTGTAGGAATGGTTATTTCCTTTTATCATCTGTTAATATAGTTATCTTGGAACTTGACCTAGCACCCCCGTCATATGTTGCATGTGTAACCAGACCAGTAGAAAACCCTCACTTGGGCTAGGGTTATTTATGTTTAGACACCCACACTGTTTTTCTATTCCTGGACATAGTGTTATCCTCGCCCGGGTAGTGGGCCGAGAGGTCGGGACTTTCTTTTAGTGTGGGATGCTTTTGCACTCGTGCTTGGGAGCAGAGTGGAGTCTGGTAGTTGTAGTGGGTTGCTTATCTGTGCCGGGAGCCGTTTGGGTAAACGATAGTCCCGGGATGTCTTGTATCCCTGTTGTGCTATCGTGGGAGGGAGCCGTTGAGTAGACGGTAGTCCCGGGCCGTCGAGTATCTTCCGGTCCGTGTTGTTGGGAACCGTTGGGGTTGACGGTGGTCCCAGGTCGTTGAGTGTTGTCCGACCGGTATTGTTAGCCTGAGTTGTGGGTCGTTCCTGGCTGTGGAGTACCTCCAGCCAGTGTGCTTTGTGCTGCGAGCTGTTGGAGAGGCTAGTGTCTCGTGTTTCGAGTTAGCCGATCAGCTGAGTCGTCGAGAGTGCTCCGACTGTTGTGCGAGATATTTGGGGATCTTGAGTCCTACCGTTCTGTGAGTGAGCGTGGATTTTGACTAGCCTGCTTATGCCAATGTTGATACTCTATGCCGCGCCGTTTTCCTCAGTTGGGGTCGCGCCCCCTGAGATGCCGCAATGGATGCGATGGTTGGCCTGTTGAGGCAGTTTCCCGCAGTGGATGCGATGGTGGGCCTGTTGAGGCAGTTTTGCGCGAGGGGTGAGTTAGTCCGTGTGGGACGCCCTACGTAAGTCCGTTCCTCCGGGATGTGCGGCAGTAGGTAGGCGCAGGCTTGACTGGACTCAAGGAGGCAGTCAGTTCGATTGGGTGACTTTACTTATTTGTTAGTAGATGCATCATATTATCATCTGTTCCACTTTTGAGCATCTAGATAGAGGCATAGTAGCTGTAGAGTTATCCTTTTTCAGCTCTTTTCTTTCCGTATTACTTTGTTACTTTATGCCTCTAGTAGACTTGGTGGGTAGACCGTTGGGCTCGTTGGCGGCACCCACTGAGAACTACTGTGGGAAGTAGTTCTCACACCCGTCGTGGTGTCTTTTCCCCAGGGACTTCTTCTCCTGTTCCTGTGCTCCTGTTGCTGATCCTTCGGACCGAGGCGAGGGAGTCGCGAGCTAGTTCCCTACCCGTCGTTGGAGTGTAGCGGTACCCCTTCAGAGGAGAGCTTCAGTTGATTAGTTTACTTCTTTTCCTCTGTTGAGAGACCTTTGTTGTGAGGTATAGAGTTGTACTTTATTTTACAGTTTGAGAGACTTGTTGTAGTGAGGATATTTTTGTATTGAGAGCTTGTACACTGATTTATTTATTGGAGATATCTCCCTTTTGGGTTTTGTATCAGAGGACTTTTTATACGATCGTATTTGGGAGATGGATATTGTATTATTTTCAGTTGTACAGTGTTTGGATTTCAGTTTTTAGTAGTTTACTTTCAGCTCTGATATCTGTTTACTGTAGTTGATTCTTTCTGCAGGTTAGACGCTTCGTCTGTACGGCAGTTTCCGTACAGATGGCGGATCTGTTAGCGAGCCCGGGTCGCAGTTTCGACCCCGGGGCGTGACAGATTAGAGTGGTATCAGAGCCTAGGTTGTAGGTCATGGTGGACTTAGAAACCCTAGGCTTGTGGTTGGACATTAGGATGACTACGTGAGAGTCGTGACTTTTAGCGAGAGTCCTGATTGAGTTTTATACCTCTCCCAAGAGACGGGATGAGCGATTGCCAAGTTTATTCTCCTAAGCGATTATGTTGGCTGCAGACAACATAATGCTATGGAATGGATGGCATGTCTTTGACTTTCGCTGGATTGGGTCGTATGGTTGTTGTGTCCTGATGTTTGTTATTGTGCAGTGGATTGTGATACTCCTGAGACGTCATGTTGTGAAGAGGACACACCCCGCACCTGATGAATACCCGAGCAGCGGGAGGCAGAGCTATCAGAGCAGAGCGAGACCCAGGAGTTTGTGTGTTGAGATAGTTTCCCACTTTAACCGAGAAGGGCCAAATCCCTGAACGGTAAAGGATCGAGAACTTTGATAGGCTGAGCCTAGAGTCTGTTCTTGTTTGATTGGGGTTCTAGGCACCGGTCTATCGGAATTTTCGGATCTTTGCCGCGTCAGTCGGTTCTTCTCGCCTATGAGTGGGGTGTTGTTGTGGGAGCCGTTTGGAGTGACGGCGATCCCAGCTGTGTAATACATTGCCCCTGGCCGAGTTACCAGGTGGGCACATGCCCTGGCCGAGTTACCAGGAGGATGTTTTCCACTGGCCGAGCCACCAGATGGATACATTGCCCCTGGCCGAGTTACCAGGTGGGCACATGCCCTGGCCGAGTTACCAGGAGGATGTTTTCCACTGGCCGAGCCACCAGATGGATACATTGCCCCTGGCCGAGTTACCAGGTGGGCACATGCCCTGGCCGAGTTACCAGGAGGATACTTCCCACTGGCCGAGCTACCAGATGGACACATTGCCCCTGGCCGAGTTACCAGGTGGGCACATGCCCTGGCCGAGTTACCAGGAGGATGTTTTCCACTGGCCGAGCCACCAGATGGATACATTACCCTGGCCGAGTTACCAGGTGGGCACATGCCCTGGCCGAGTTACCAGGAGAATGTTTTCCACTGGCCGAGCCACCAGATGGATACATTGCCCCTGGCCGAGTTACCAGGTGGGTACATGCCTTGGCCGAGTTACCAGGAGGATACTTTCCACTGGCCGAGCTACCAGATGGACACATTGCCCCTGGATGAGTCACCAGGTAGGCACACACCCTGGCCGAGTTACCAGGAGGACACTTTCCACTGGCCGAGCTACCAGATGGGTACATACCCCTGGCCGAGTTACCAGGTGGGTACATGCCCTGGCCAAGTTACCAGGTGGTTGCTTTAGTGAGATTGAGATGGTCTGACGGGACGCCGAGATTTGGTGGCGTCGAGTTCGTCCTGTTGGGCTACCGGGAGCGTAGTTGTTGACTTGGAACCAGTTTCGTGCTTTGCGGCTCAGGGCCTCCTTTCCTGACAGTGTAAGCAGAAACTGGAAGGGGATCTTAGACTCCTGCAGCAGGGGAGTCGACCTCTTCTGGAGTATGTTCGCGAGTTTTGCGATTGTTGAGCGGTGTACGTACCCCATGTCGCCTGATGAGGCCCAGGAGGTTGAGCTAGTTGAGAAAGGGCTGCATCGGAATATCTATCACTTGGTGTATTCTCGGCAGTGCCGACGTTCGATGCAGCGATTGAGCATGCTTAGCGGATTGACCGAGGATCAGTGATCATGTTGGAGATAGACGGAGCGCCAGGGACCAGCTCCGGGGAGAGGCATCCAGTGCCGCCTGAGTTTGGACAGTCGAGTAGATCGAGACCCCCGGGGCCGCCACGATCCCAGTCTGAGGGTCATGAGTCTCAGAGGAGACAGAGACCAGGAGGTTCTCCACAGCCGATGTATCAGCAGCAGCAGCGGGATGACTGTGTCATTTGTGGTGGGCCGCATTCTGCGCCGCAGTGTGACCACAGGCAGGGCACAGATCATGGTCTTGTCCTACAGTGGGGTCATCAGTCGCATTGGCAGCTTCGGCTCCTCCTCCTCCGCTCTTCCAGACAGGCGGAGCTTCGACAGGTTATGGCCAGATAGTTAGGGCCACTTCTTCGCAGCAGTCCGACGGACGACCACCCCCCCGAGCGGGAGCGTCTATGTCGCACAGGATGAGGATTCGGGGGCAGCTAGCCACGTGGGGGCAGGTATTAATCTTATCTCCCATTCACGCACTTGAGCGTTATTTGTTACCGGAGCATCGCATTCTTTTCTTCTGTATGGGCTAGAGATAGGACCCTTAGCTTGTGCTCGTGAGGTTCAGATACCTGATCATGTGTTGCACATAGATGAGTGTTGTTTGTCCTGTCCAGTGCAGTTGGGGCCCTGATTTTTGCCTGTTGATCTTTTGGCCCTTCCTCAGCTCCGGGATTTCGAGATAGTGTTGGGTATAGGACTGTGAGGATCTGAGACCTTGATGCTTGGGTGATGCCACACCGTTGATACACGGTGGTGATGCCACACAGTTGATACACGGTGGTGATGCCACACCGTTGATACACGGTGGTGATGCCACACTGTTGGTGCACGGCAGTGATGCCACGTTGTAGGTACACAACGGTGAGAGTTTTTTGGATGTTTCGGACTTTTGACCGCGAGTTTGGGCATCAGCTTTATGATCGCCTTGCGAGCCAGTTTTCAGTCCCGTTCACCGACGGTTTGGTCCCCGTCAGGGTGTTCTTTATTAGTTGAGGGATCGACTTCGACCCGTGGGTCCGTTGGGGTTATGATAGCATGTTGAGTGACCAACTGTGGAATGGGATTGTGTCTCTTGAGGATCCCTTTTGAGGTTAGCCTGCAGTTGAGTAGTCCACTCGGGTGGTTTTGGATTGGGAAGTAACCGAGTGAAGACCCCAACTTATTGGATTCCCTTCCTTATTGGATGAATGTGCGGGTATGCTTCGGGTCGCCTTGTTGAGGTTGGCACCATGATGTGGTTTGGTGCGTGTTGAACCAGTGGTTATTTCCGTTTTTCCCCAGCCTTTTATTGGAGCCCCTTGGGTATTTCACGTCTCAGCTCAGGAGTGATGTATTTTTTTCCTCGCCCGTGATTTACTTGCCCCTTTGGGATCTGTGATTGTTGGAGTACGAGGGACGCCCGTTGCAATTTCTGGCTCGAGAGATGAGAGAATTGCACATCGGGCCATACCGTACTTATTGTTGTTGTTGTTGCGGAGTAATCACGGGGAGTGAGTGGTGTTTCGGGAGCTGGAGGCGTATTGATGGAAACCTACCCGCGGTAATTGTGACTCCTGATGGACTTGATCTAGTTTCGAGGACGAAACTTTCTTTTAGTGGGGGAGGGTGTGAGGTCCCGGAATTTCCCGCGTAGGGTCTGCTGGTTGTTGGGCAGCTTTTAGTGGCCGTTGGGAGTGTTTGTGCGCGTGTCGGGCCCGAGAAATGGATTTGTGGTGCAATTTGGGATTTAGTTGCATCACTGGAGGCCTGCGTGGTGTGTCGGTGGTGTTTGCGCGCAATTTGGACACAAGTGTTGGACTTCGGGCTTAAAAGGAGATCCCGTGGGAATTTGGAGGACCCGTCGGGTGTTTAGAAGTGGTTTCGCGCGATTCAGATGTCAAAATTGGACTCCGGGCGAAGTTTGGATAAAAGATTACCTCTCCGGTCGCCTTCGGGAATTTTTAGAGTTGGAATTTGGCAAATCGGACTTCAGAAATGGACCCGGCGCGAAAATCGGATCGAGTGGGCATTCGGCAAATTTTCGGACGAGAATTTGGAAAACGGACATCGTTTTTGGATTCAGCGCGCGAAATCGCTAAGAATGGACTACTTACTTGTTTGTTTTGGAGCCCGGTTGACGTGCGCGTTTTTCGAGGCGACGCGGCACGAGAATCGGGGTGGCGTGGCACGAATCCCGAGGGCGTACGGCTCGGGATGGCGCGGCTGGCAGGCGCGCTTGGGAAGCGCGCCTGCGCGTGGGGGGCACGCGGGGGGGCCGCCACGTGGCGGGCCCCCGTTGGCGCCCGCCCGGGCGCGCGTGACACCGCGCCCGTGTGGCGCGCCCGTGTCCCGCGCCTGCGCGGGTGCGGTGTCACGCGCCCGTGTGGCGCGCGGGCTGCGCGCCCGCGTGGCGCGCAGGGGCGCGGCCACGTGGCGTGGCCGCGCGTGCCTGGTCCTGGTGCACCCGCCTGGGTGCTGTGGACCGGCGGGTGCGCCATGGACCGATGGTCCGTGGACCACCTTTTTCTCTCTCCCTCCTTTTCTTCTTCTTCTTTCTCCCCCGCACCTCCATTTTTTCTCCTCTTTCTTTCTTCTCCAACCGAGAGTGAGGGAGAGTGAGGGAGGAGGTTGGGAGGTGTTGCGGCGTGGCGTCGTGGGCCTCGTGGAGCGCGCGAGGCTTCCGATGGGGCGTTTTGGCGGCGGCGGCGCGTCGGGTAGGTCCCGCGCTTTGTTTTTACGGTGTTTTTGGCACAGTTTTGGAGCGTTCTTTTGACTGTTAATTGACCCTCTTGCTCTTATCT
The DNA here is from genome assembly GCA_029168755.2 of Tillandsia fasciculata. NCBI lineage: Eukaryota > Viridiplantae > Streptophyta > Magnoliopsida > Poales > Bromeliaceae > Tillandsia > Tillandsia fasciculata. Next base: position 17,181,013 of record CM054931.1, on the reverse strand, counting down.
GTGTTAGGGACCGTGTTTTTACTGCACCGTTTTGCGTGCGGTCCCCGGCGGCGTGCACCGTTTTGCGTGCGAACTCCGTTTTGCGCGCGGGTTTCGGCACCGTGCTCCGTTTTGCGTGCGGACCCCGGCGGCGTGCACCGTTTTGCGTGCGGACTCCTTTTTGCCCGCGGGTTTCGGCACCGTGCTCCGTTTTGCGTGCGGACCCCGGCGGCATGCACCGTTTTGCGTGCGGAGTCCGTTTTGCACGCGGGTTTCGGCACCGTGCTCTGTTTTGCGTGCGGACCCCGGCGGCGTGCACCGTTTTGCGTGCGGATTCCGTTTTGCGCGCGGGTTTCGGCACCGTGCTCCATTTTGCGTGCGGATCCCGGCGGCGTGCACCGTTTTGCGTGCAGACTTCGTTTTGCGCGCGGGTTTCAGCACCGTGCTCCGTTTTGCGTGCGGACTCCGGCGGCGTGCTCCGTTTTGCGTGCGGATCGCGTGGCCAATTGCAAGTGTCTACGAGCAATTGGTGGCAAATCGAGGTGGGTGGCCTTATCACCAAATTTTATGGACTGTACAGTAATGCTACTGATGTAGGACTTTGCATGATAGTTTATTTCCTTGTGTAGCATGCTAGATTGTAGGAATTGTTATTCCTTTTATCATCTGTTAATATAGTTATCTTGGAACTTGACCTAGCACCCCCGTCATATGTTGCATGTGTAACCAGACCAGTAGAAAACCCTCACTTGGGCTAGGGTTATTTATGTTTAGACACCCACACTGTTTTTCTATTCCTGGACATAGTGTTATCCTCGCCCGGGTAGTGGGCCGAGAGGTCGGGACTTTCTTTTAGTGTGGGATGCTTTTGCACTCGTGCTTGGGAGCAGAGTGGAGTCTGGTAGTTGTAGTGGGTTGCTTATCTATGCCGGGAGCCGTTTGGGTAAACGATAGTCCCGGGATGTCTTGTATCCCTGTTGTGCTGTCGTGGGAGGGAGCCGTTGAGTAGACGGTAGTCCCGGGCCGTCGAGTATCTTCCGGTCCGTGTTGTTGGGAACCGTTGGGGTTGACGGTGGTCCCAGGTCGTTGAGTGTTGTCCGACCGGTATTGTTAGCCTGAGTTGTGGGTCGTTCCTGGCTGTGGAGTACCTCCAGCCAGTGTGCTTTGTGCTGCGAGCTGTTGGAGAGGCTAGTGTCTCGTGTTTCGAGTTAGCCGATCAGCTGAGTCGTCGAGAGTGCTCCGACTGTTGTGCGAGATATTTGGGGATCTTGAGTCCTACCGTTCTGTGAGTGAGCGTGGTTTTGACTAGCCTGCATATGCCAATTGTTGATACTCTATGCCGCGCCGTTTTCCTCAGTTGGGGTCGCGCCCCCTGAGATGCCGCTGTGGATGCGATGGTTGGCCTGTTGAGGCAGTTTTGCGCAGTGGATGCGATGGTGGGCCTGTTGAGGCAGTTTTGCGCGAGGGGTGAGTTAGTCCGTGTGGGACGCCCTACGTAAGTCCGTTCCTCCGGGATGGCGGCAGTAGGTAGGCGCAGGCTTGACTGGACCTTTGAGGCAGTCAGTTCGATTGGGTGATTGAGCACCTTTGTTAGTAGATGCATCATTTACTCATCTGTTCCACCTTTGAGCATCTAGATAGAGGCATGGTAGCTGTAGAGTAGTTCCAGCTTTTCTTTTCTGTATTACTTTGTTATCTTTATGCCTCTAGTAGACTTAGTGGGCAGACCGTTGGGCTTGTTGACGGCACCCACTGAGAACTACTGTGGGAAGTAGTTCTCACACCCGTCGTGGTGTCTTTTCCCCAGGGACTTCTTCTCCTGTTCCTGTGCTCCTGTTGCTGATCCTTCTGACCGAGGCGAGGGAGTCGCGAGCTAGTTCCCTACCCGTCGTTGGAGTGTTGCGGTACCCCCTTCAGAGGAGAGCTTCAGTTGATTAGTTTACTTCTTTTTCCTCTGTTGAGAGACCTTTGTTGTGAGGTATAAAGTTGTACTTTATTTTACAGTTTGAGAGACTGTTGTAGTGAGGATATTTTTGTGTTGAGAGCTTGTACACTGATGTATTTATTGGAGATATCTCCCTTTTGGGTTTTGTATCAGAGGACTTTTTATACGATCGTATTTGGGGAGATAGATATTGTATTATTTTCAGTTGTACAGTGTTTGGATTTCATTTTTTCAGCAGTTTTACTTTCAGCTCTGATATCTGTTTAGCTGTAGTTAATTCTTTCTGCAGGTTAGACGCTTCGTCTGTACGGCAGTTTCCGTACAGATGGCGGATCCGTTAGCGAGCCCGGGTCGCAGTTTCGACCCCGGGGCGTGACATCATGGGTCTCAGAGGAGACAGAGACCAGGAGGTTCTTGACAGTCGGGGCACCAGCTGTAGTGTCGGGTTGAGTGTGTCCATTGCGGTAGACCGCATTCATCGCCATAGTGAGACCTCAGGCAGGGGCGATACTTTTTATGTGGATAGTCAGGACATTTTCAGGCAGTGTTCCAGAGTAGAGCCCATGGAATTGCCGCTTGCGACGGCACCCCCACTACCCCTTCAGGATGCAGAGGTTCATCCGACTTACCGGTAGGCTGATAGAGCCGTGATGCCGAGGTAGATAGAGCGATGGCCGCCAGCATCTAGTGTATGAGGTTGTGCAGCCGGTTAGAGGGCGCCAGGATAGTGGGTCGCGTCTTACCAGGTGTGGTTTTCCTTACGGCCGTTGGATTTAGAGCTTGTTGATGCCGACACCGCTTGAGTGTGTTTTGTAGAGCAGGAGTAGCTACGCGTGGGCCAGAGTTAGGACTGTTGGCTTGTGCACGTGAGGATCATATTCCAGTTCACGTTAGCACATGGATGAGTGTTGCCATTCCTGCCCAGTGCAGTTGGACCTTGGAATTTGATCCATTGAGTTGTTAGGCCTACATCAGTTCAGAGATGTTGATATGAGGATGGATTGGGATGGGTTATCCCAATGTTATGCAATTATGGATTGTTGAGAGAGGACAATGACCCTCCGTGGACCTGGTCAGGAGGAGTGTGTTTATAGAGGAGGCTAGAGCACGACAGAGGTTGAGTCATGGTCGTATCGCTTGCTAGCGACTGTAGAGGAGGTGCCTGCGGCGACACCGGGACTAAGGGATATCCTTATCGCCCGTGTGATCCCGGGTGGGAGTCTACCTGAGCTGGTATTGAGGCCGCCGTTTAGCGAGATTGAGATCGAGATAGTGGTCGACATAGTTTGGAACTGCGCCGACTTCGATAGCACCTCTTGGAGTATTACCCGTGAGACAGAGAGCTGATAGCGCAGTTGCGGATTCTGTTGGATCGAGAGGTCTGTGTGACCCAGTACCACGTTGTGGGAATACGACAGTGAGGATCCGAGAGATGGATACTTGAGTATGATGCCACACCGTTGATACACGGTGGTGATGCCATGCCGCTGGTACACGGCAGTGATGCCACGTTGTGGATACACAACAGTGAGGGTTCTATGTTGGTTTGAGCACGGACAGGTTGGCTTGTGGTTTGGCAGATGCCTTTTTGAGATTGATAGCCTTATGGAACCATATACCCGAGGGCTGTGCCCAGATAGTGTTCAGGACCAGGTAGGGGCATTATGAGCTTGCAGCACGGTCAAGTGGATTGACTAAGGCCTTGCCATCTTTCTGGATTTGAGGAATTGTATGTTCCGGCTGTGTTTGGACGGGTTAGTAGCAGTACCTGTCGTGGATATTTGGATTTATTTCTGAGGTGACATAGAGCATGAGGAGCACTTGAGGATAGTGCTGCGACTTCTATCGAGAAGAAATTGTTGCCAAGTTGGGAGAGTATGCACTCTGACTTCGGAAGGTCCTGCTGTTAGGCCGTGTGATTTCAGTTGCAAGAGTGACAGTGGGCCCAACGAAGAGTGATGCCGTTTGGGAATTAACCTAAGCCTACGATTGCGACTGAGGACTGAAGCTTTTGGAGTATGTAGTGCCAGTGTAGCTTTGAGAAGATATAGCTGAAGATGATATCAGCATCGGTTTGGATGATTGCCGGTGGACAGAATTTTCGAGATGTGGGATTGATCTTGTAGCATTATCCCGGCGAGGACATTTTGGTCAGTTATGCCTTGTCTAGGCGAGCAGTGCAACCTTGGAATGAAGTGAGCGATCGGTGGACGCCACTTTTGGAACTTGAAATTGGGAGTTGGAACTTGAGGAATGATTCTAATGACAGATCCCTTTCCCGGTTGGTGGATTGAGAATGTATCTGAGGAGTTCTGAACAGTCGGTCGATATAGAGGCAACGAAGGAGATTTATTTGACCTGAGGAAGGTGGGTACTAGACCCCTTGCATATTTTGGACTTCACTTCCTTGAAATTGGACAAGGATCTGAGTTATCAGGAGCAGCCGACGCAAATTTTGCTTGTGAAGTTAAGGAATTGTGCAATCGGGTTATACCTTGAGTGAAGGTTCAGTGGAGCCATTATGATGAGTGAGAACGACCACCTGAGAGCCTGAGGATGCATTGAGGATCTCCTATCCCCATCTGATTGAGACACCCTCCTGTGTTATGGATTTATTCTGGTTTCGAGGACGAAACCCTTTTTAAGGAGGGGAGAGTGTAGAGTACCGGGACTTCGTATAGTGTACCGACCTCGCAAGATGGCGTGGTGCGGAGAAATTGCTTTGGACGGGTTCCAATTGTGTTTACAGATGAGTTCGGATCAACGCGGAAGCCCCAGCTTGAATCGGAATTTTCCGGGCATTGTGTGCCGTTGTAGGACTGGTTTGTTAGAGCCTCGACTCCTCAGTTGTATGCAAGAAAAATTGGAAAATGGTTGGACATGTGTATTTTCAGTTTATAGCAGAGATCGGGAGGTTCCGGATTGATGCGGAGGCCCCGAAGGCGAAAAGTGAGTTGGAGTTGGCGATTAATGGAACCGGTTTTTGGATTAAGCACACCAACTCCACAGTTGAGCTTTTTGAGGGGGAAAAGCTTTGGACATGTGTATTTTCAGATTACAGCGGAGTTCGGGAGGTTCCGGACTGATGCGGAGGCCCCTAGGGCAAAAAGTGAGTTGGAGTTGCCTTAAAATGGATTAATTAATTAATTAATTAATTGGTTAATTAGCCTGAGAGAAGGAAATTAGAAAAAGAGAAAGATGAGAGAGAGGGAGTTTGATTGGTTAGATGTTGGTGTTGGTGTTGGAGAGTGAATTGGGTTTCCTTGTCACCATGCACCATGCACCATGCACCAAGTCCCTTAATTAGCCACCTTAATTAGCAAATGCCACGTCATCTTCTTCTTCTCTGCTTCAAACATAGGATTTGAGCTTCAAACAGAGGATTGAATGGATGGAGAAGAAGGAGAAAAAGAAGAGGATTTGAGGAGAAATAAAAGAGGGAAATGAGAGAGGTGAAGGTGTGCTTGTAGTGTGGACCGACCGTTGGAAGCCGAGCGGAGCAAGTGCGCGTCGAGCTTCATGAAGGTGCATTTCAGTTTTTCTAGTGAGAGAGAGAGAAAGCTTGGTTTTGATTGTTTCTGAGTTGAATTGGGTTTTTGAAAGAGGTTGGTGTTGTTGTTGATGGAATTGGAGTTGGTTTGGGTTTTAATTGCTGTCCTTGTGTGGTGGAGAGGCGCGCGCAGCGGGCAGCGCAGCAGCTTGGGGGCTTGTGGTACCAGTACCCAATGTCACTTGAAGCCGGTTTGAGCTCGGGATATTTTTTTTAGTGAAGGGCTCTTTGGTAAATTCACTTCCCATGTGCTTTGCCCCACTCCTCCTCCTATATATGAGCCCTCCAACCCTGCCTTCTTCTCCACGACAGAAAGAAAGAAAGAAAGGAATGAAATCAAGAAAAGAAAAGAGAGAAAATAGATGAAAGAAAGCATGCACGGGTGCTGCTTGTGGGGTTTTGCAGCTCGGAGCTGAGCGGGGCCGCGCGCGCGTCGGCCGTGTGTGAGGTAAGTGACTGTCACGCCCCGGGGTCGAAACTGCGACCTGGGCTAGCTAACAGATCCGCCATCTGTACGGAAACTGCCGTACAGACGAAGCGTCTAACCTGCAAAAGATAGAACTACAGCTACACAGATATCAGAGCGGATAGAAAGCTGTAATACAAAATCTCACTACTATAAAGCTGAAAATAAATACAAGCTCCATCTCCCAAATACATGGTGATACAAAGGAAACCACCTATACATCATCTACAAATCCAAAAGGGAGATAGCTAAAACTAGAAATATAACAATACATAATCAAACTCCCACAGTCCGGGATGGTACATCTACCTCACTCTAAAGAAACAATGCTGGTAGGGAACTAACTCGCGACTCCCTGTCCTCGGTCCGTCAAGCCAGCTCGGGCAGGAACGGAAGAAAAGCCTCAGCAACCTGTCACCGACAGAGGGTGTGAGAACTACATCCTACAGTAGTTCTCAGTGGGTACCGTCTCCAAGAACCACGGTCTGCCCACTAAGTCTACTAGAGGCATAAGATAACAGAAAAAGACTGTGATAAGGATAAATAAGCTGGAAAAGTATCTACAGCTATCATGCCTCTATCTACTATGCTCAATAGGAAAAGAACACAGATGATGGTATGCATCCACTCACTACTGACAATGTGTCACAAGTACTATGCTCAACAAAACTCTACTATGACACATGCTATGCCATCACTCTCTCAGTGTCACACAATCTCAATGACTGCCTCATAGGGTCCAGTCAAGCCTGCGCCAAACCTACTGCCGCACATCCCGGAGGAACGGACTTACGTAGGGCGTCCCACACGGACTATCACAAGCGAACACTAGTGTATCAACTAGTCGCATCATCGCAGCCTCGTCAGGCTCGGTATCATCACACACACACCCGGGTGGTAGCTCGAGGGGAGCGACCCCACCGAACTCAAATATCTCAACTGAATCACTGTCTCATAAGCGGCACATGCAGGCTATAGTCCACGATCAAACAGATCGGTATCTCGATGCTAAAAGCACAACTCTGTCGGAGAACCCTCCACGACTCAACTCGCACACTGCTCACTAAAAGGAAATACTACACAGCTGGGACCACCGTCACTCCAAACGGCTCCCAAAAGATACCCCACTCATAGGCAAGAAGAACCGACTGACGCAGCAAAGGCCCGAGAATCCCGTTAGGCCGGTGCCTAGAACCCCAATCAAACAAGAACAGACTCTAGGCTCAGCCTATCGAAGTCCTCGATCCTTTACCGTTCAGGAATTTGGCCCCTCTCGGTTAAAGTGGGAAACCAACTCAACACACAACTCACAGGCTGGAGATGCTCCACAGCCAGATCCGCGAAGGGTCCGAAAATCCCGGGAGACTAATACCTACGGTCCCAATCAAACAAGAACAGGCTATAGGCGTAGCCTCTCGTTGTTTTCGGCCCAAGAAAGAAATCAGCCCTTAGAACCCAGACCACTCGAATCATCTCGGGTGGATAAGTTTATAAGAAATAGTGACATTTATTACAGAAAACCATTTGATCTGAGAGAAATCCATCTTTTTAATGATTTTTAGTCTTTTTAGGAAAACAATTTGAAAACAAGTTTTATGTCCAAAAAAGTTCTGGCTTGGAAGAAATATTAGCTGACTAAAATCATGTGTGCGTCCAAAAAAGTTCTGGGTTCAAGGTCCTGCTAACACACGAGCACCACGATCACAACATGGTGGTGACGAGAAGAACAGCGAAAAACTAAATACCCGGGACCACCGTTTATCTGAAACGGTTCCCAAAACACTAACATTGGCCTAACCCAGCCACCAGACCCCACTCGGCCCCCAGGCCCGAGTGCAACACCCGTCCCATAACACCCTGACCACTCGGCCCGCTACCCGGGCGAAGAACTCTATGTCTGGAAGGAAATGCAATTTGTGGGATGTCTAAAGCATAAAAGAACCTAGCCCAGATCAAGGTTCACTATTGGTCTGGTTAAACACATGCAACATATGACGGGGGTGCTAGTCAAAGTTCCAATTGAATACTTAAACTAGCATGCAGATCCTATCATAATAGAATTAGAAAGAAGTCCGCAGACTTGGAGAGAAAAACTAACCCACCTGGAACGCTTTCCGCAGGCAATTGCTGAAGTCGGTGAAGTGCCGGAACCTCGAACTGACGAAATCTCGAGAAACGCGCCGCGCGTGCGCACACCGTCGCGAACTCGAGAAAATCCCCGGAAGCTCAACTAAAAAAATCTTGAGTCTTCTACCAATAATCCGGCGTACTCCAAACACTCCCCAGCCAACACTAAGCACAAAAAGGGCCCAAGCATACTAAAAGCTCCAACTGCATATTAATAAAAAGCTCACAGGCTCACCCTCTTAATTCCATCTACACTCTTAAGTTGCATCTGTTTATATCGAGTCCATCACAATTAAATCGCTTGCACTTAAATACAAGTTCACATAACACCTTGAAATATAAACATCACACAACTGCCCAAATCGACAGCACACAATAACCAAAGATCCAGCATAATTAAGAGCTCCACAGGCACCCTAATAATTAATATTCACATAACCATGATAACCCAACATTCCTCTTGCACCCCATAGGTTCACCCCAAATCATCTAAATTAAGCTCATCACCATTAGGTAAACAAAGCACACTTCCAGCACAATCACAATCCACAAAAACCAAAGACCATTTATTTAAATCATTCCACACACATACACAAGTTCTGCACTCCAATAATGCTCACCCCACTCATAAAATACAAACGTCCTCATATACATCTCCAACATTAAGCTCACATACACATAATGATTCCAGATCACATATGCACAATCCCTTAATTCCCATAATTTTAAATTGCTCCCTGCTTAATGCAAGTCCTTCATCCATCAACATGCCTAATTAAGGTTCACAACACCACCAAGCACCCATGCATACACACACTTCCCTTAGTATCAATACAGCTCTCATCAAGCTCACAGCCCAGTAACTGCACTCTTTAGCACAAGGATAATTTAAAGCTCACTTAACCACACTCACAAGAATCCATTGCTCCTTACAAGTTACAACAGTTAAGGCAACCATGTGCCGCACCCTCCAAGCAGGCTCCGCACGGCACCCGCCGAAATCTGCTCACTTGTCGACGCCCTGGCAGAGAAAAAGGAAAAACCCAAGTTAAAACGGTTCACAAAAAAACATTGCGACACCCGGGCAACCACCGGCCCTCGCCAAGCGCGCTCGCAGCACGCAGAAACGCTGCCCGGGCTCGCGCTCCCACCGCGCGCAGCAGCCGCGCGCGCCGCCTCGGCTGGCCGTGCGCGTGCTGCCCGCGTCAGCCGCGCCCAGCCGCGGCCTGGCGGCCCTGCACAAGGCTTGTGCGGCGCCCAGCCCGCACTTGCCAAGCCCTCCGCGCTAGCAGCGCGCCCAGCGCGCTCGCCGAGCGCCCGCGCGGCACAAGGGCACGCCCGCGCGGCGCCTGCGCAGCGCCCGCGCGGCGCTGCCCAGCGCCCGCCGCTGCGCGCCCGCCTGTGCGCGCAGCGCGGCGCCCGCCACTGCGCAGCGCCAACGCCAGCCGCGCGTGGTGCAATTTCGCGCCCGCGCGGCTCCGGCAGCGGCCTCTCCACGCACGACCAACGGCACAGGCCACCACCCAAAAACCAACCAAACTAAAAACACAACCAAAAAAAACCACACCTCGAGCTTCACTCCCTAAAAAAAAAACTGTACTATACCTCAAAGAGCTCGACGCGCGTGCGCTCCGCTCGCTCCCCGCCCGGCCCCGCGGCTCCTCACAGAAGGTCCAGGCCAAACCATCACTCAACCATCCATCTCTTTTCCATTAATTTTCCCTTCATCTTCCTCCTTTTCTCTCTTTCTCTCATTCCTCTGCTTTTGCCCAAGTCCTCTGCTTTGCCTTGATAAGAAGACGATGACGTGGAGGCATTTAATTAAGGGGATCCTTAATAGATGTGGTTGTTGGGAGCATTAATTACACCCTCAAAAAAAAAATCTCCAACCACTCCTAACCCAAGCTGCATCACTATTCCATTTCCTTTTTTACAAGCTACTTCACAGACTAAAGAAAATTCCAATTAATAATTAAATTAATTAAATAATCTAATCTAAGCCATCTCCAAGTCACTTTTTGACTTCGGGGTCTCCGCCCCGCCCCGAAACCTTCCGAACTCCGCTGTAATCTGCAAATATAACTGTTTCAAGTATTCCCGAATTTCTGGCACTCTACTGTGAAGTCGATAATTCCAAATCTAGTCCTCAATCGGCGTACAATGCCCGGAAAAACCCCGAATCGAGTTGGAGCTTCTGCGTTGATCCGAATCAACCTGACATCAACAGTAATCACAAACGCAACATGCCCGAGGCAAACTCTCCGCTCCACGCCATCATGCAAGTTCGGCGCGCCATCCGAAAATCCAGTACTCTACAATGACAGTTGACCTCCTAAATGGATTTAAGATTTTTTTTAGATGGATTTTTATGGATTAGTGAGCTTGGTTTTGATGGTTTCTTCCTCTCTCTCTTTTACACTCATCTTGAGCGGCTGTCGGTTGAGCCGGGGTGCCGTGCACGTGCTGTGAGCCGGCCGTGGAGAGGACCGGAGTGCGCGCATTTTTTTTAGAGGACTCGAGAGGGTTGTTCGAGCTTCCGGGAATATTTCCGAGGATTGCGACTGTGCGCGGTTTTAGTATTTCCGGCAGATTTTTGGCCGTGAGCGGTGTAGAGTACCGGGACTTTGTAGAGTGTACCGACCTTGCAAGATGGTGTGGTGCGGAGAAATTGCTTTGGACGAGTTCCAATTATGTTTACAGTTGAGTTCGGGTTGATTCGGATCAACGCGGAAGCCCCAGCTTGAATCAGAATTATCCGGGCATTGTGCGTCGTTAGAGGACTGGTTTTGTTGAGCCCTGACTCCATAATGGTGCCCAGAAAATATTAGAAAGTGTTTGGAATATGTGTATTTTCAGTTTACAGCGGAGTTCGGGAGGTCCCGAATTGATGCGGAGGCCCCGAAGGTAAAAAGTGAGTTGGAGTTGGCAGTTATGGGAGTCGGTTTTTGGATTGAGCACATCGACTCTACGGTGAGCTTTTTGAGTGGGGAAAGCTTTGGACATGTGTATTTTTAGATTACGGCGGAGTTCGGGAGGTTTCGGACTAGTGCGGAGGCCCCGAAGAAAAAAAGTGAGTTGGTGTGGGCATTTGATGGATTATTTAATTAATTTAATTTATTTAATTAAATTATTGGCTTTGTCTGTGAGGTACGGTTTAAGAAGAGCAGAAATGAGTAATGAAGAGGGTGAGAGAGAGGGTTGGTGTTTTAACTGAGGACTTTGAGGATTTTTGGAGGCACGCATCCCGAGGTTCGCGATTTTACGGCGCGGCGCGACGCTCGTTCTCCGGCGACCCGCTTCGTCCCTTCTCAGTGTTTGGGCTCCCCCGACTCACCCCGACCTTCTTTTCCGACGATTCTTGCGCCATTGGACTCTCGACAGGTAGGACTCCAATTATGTGTTTTGAGTTTCCTCGATTTCCGTGCTGACCTTGGAGATTTCCGAGCTTCCATTTGACCCATTTTTCTTCGTGGATTTTTGGACAGCACTGCGGTGTTCTATTTGTATCTTTTCGCACAGACGTCGGATCGAGGCGATTCAGAAGGCATTTTTCATCTACATTTCGCAAGGAATCTCCTGGATTTTTCTCAAATTTTTCTAGATTTGTCTCGAAGGTGAAGATCTCGTTTCACTGTAGTTCTTTGACACAGAAATTTGGTACAGTTTGTTTTGGGGTGTTCCCCTTGCCGAATTTTTTATCTCAGCGTAGGAAACTCGGTTTTGGGCGTGCAGGTACTCGTTTCGACGGGTTCGTCGCGAGGATCGTGACAGTATTTATCTTGGATTTTTCCGAGCGTTTTTCACAGGTGAAAACAAGCAAATAGTGGACTGCTGTAATTGGGACAGATTTTTTGATGTATTGTGTGATTAAATGTTGTTTGTTCTTTTGGGGAATGTTGTACAGTTTTGTGGAGGTTGTTTGGACCGAGCGTGGGCATCACTTTTGGGACCAGGATTTAGCGCTCGAGGTGGGTGTTGTTGTAAACCTCCTACTTTTGATTTCCCACTAGGCATATTAGAGTGTTGCTTGATCATGTTGCTAGTTAGAATTGTGAAATGGACCTAGCATGCTTGTATGAGATCACGGATTCTTTATTACTACTTGCATGGTTAGAGAACTAAATGTTAGTAAGTTGTGTTTCCTTGCTTTAGATGTGTAGTTTAAACACTTGGAATCATGCTAAATCCATATCAGGTTGTATGTATAATGGAAGGTTTGGGCATGTGGTTAGAGTTCATATTTTGGAAAGATTATTTGTTAATGAGTTCCTATCTTTGCAACAACCTATTGAAAGTGATTATATCTTGAAAAGCTTATTGTTAGTAGATCATGTATCAAGATTGTATCATGTATCATGTATTATGCATCATGTACATTGGAGGTACCATGCACTTAGTTTTGTAAAAGTTAGAATACTTGTAATTGCGTTATCAAGTAAAGGACTTTGCATGCTTGTATGGTCATCTAGTTAGGCCACTATTTACTGCTGCACTATCATATTGGAAAATGACTTAGGAGAAACCATGTTTAGCTGTTCTCCTTTCTATTCAGTTGCATATTGCTCGAGTTAGAGCAGGGGTATGGGATAGTGTAGTCGAGGCCATCGAGTCAGGGTCAGATTAGACTCGATTATGGATCGTGGGGCATTGTGGTAACCGCGGACAGTAGGCGGTTAGCCAGATGTTGATTACCTTATCAGATTTGGACTTGTGGGGTGTTGCGGCGACCGCGGACATTGGGCGGTTGACCGGATGTTTTACTTATGCATCAGATTGGGTATCAGATTTCATTAGTGGATGGATTTTCCCACTTTGATCATAGTTATGATCGAAGTCCTGCTATACTGAGATACTTGTTACAGAGATACTTTACTCGTGTGGGTCGCTCCCCTCGAGTGCCACTCCGGAGGTAGGCTTTTCGGACCCAGCCTTGTGTGCCGGTCTGATACTTTTTTTTGGGATGCGAGCCGTGCGGGCCGATCCCGCGGTTTCGAGCCTTGTGTGCAGATTCCGCTGAGCAGGCAATGCCAGTTGTACCGGTGGCACATGATTGGGTTATTTGGACAGATACAGTTTTCTGATGCATTCATACAGTCATCTCTTTTGATACTGCATTTAGAGGCATAGTAGTGATAGTTTTTCCTTATCAGTAGCCTTTATAGCTTACTACGGTTCTTTCCCCTTTTTGCCTCTAGTAGTCCTAGTGGGCCGTCAGAGTTTGAGGTTTCCCACTAGGGGAGGCTACTGTTCTTTATAGTTCTCACCCCCATTGTCCTTCTCTTCTTTTCTCCCTTTGTTTTGCAGAGTCTTCTGCGGGAGTAGCAGGGCGATCTCGGGTAGATCGAGGCAAGCAGATAGCGGATTAGGTAGTTCTTCTACCCCGACTTCGAGCTTAGTCGTGTATCAGTTGTACCCCTTTCTTTTCTCAGACAGTTGTAGTTATTTTGGGTCTGGCTCTTGCCAGCTGTTTGTACTTATTTGGTGAGCTGGGAGAGACACTTGTATATTTTGAGAGTTTTTACTATGCTTTTACTTTCCAGCTGTAGTCTGATATGTAGTAGTCTTATTTTAGCTCTGTTCTATGCTCCTTTATTATATCTTGTATATCTGAGCAGGTTACCAGCGCTTCGTGTACATGGGAAATTCTGTGTGCACAGCGGATCTGTGGACGGGCCCGGGTTCTGGTTTACACCCGCGGCGTGACAGATTAGTTTGGTATCAGAGCTTAGGGATAGGTCAGTTGGGACTTAGAAAAACCCTAGGCTTTTGGCAGACCCTAGGATGTTAGGGCGTGAGTGGCGTGATATTTTGCGAAAGTCGGTGATTTTGGTCAGTTGACTCTTCCAGTGAGTGAAGAGGGATCGACATACCCTATCTCTGTTGAACAATTATGTTGGCTGCAGACAACATAAAGTTGCAGAAATAGTGGGATGTCTTTGACTTTCGCTAGATTGGGTCTTGTGGGGTTTTGTTGCTGATTTTTGGTTTACTGTGGCAGGATGTCTCCGCGTCGTCGTTCACCCACCCGGGGTATCCCCGCACCTTCCGAGGAGTCTGAGCGGGCGGTATCCGCCGAGTTGGGAGAACTGCGGGCTTTGGTGACCTAGTTGGTGGCGAGGAGCTTTCGTCAGGACCAGCGCCTGGAGCAGTTACTGGCACAGCAGGGTGGCTTGGCGGTTGGCGAGGGGGCCGGGGCTTCAGAGCAACGTCCAGACAGGAAACGCCCAGCCCCCGATGATGATGGACAGGCCAGTTTAGGGAGACCATCACGACCCCCGCAGCCCCAGCCTCCTAGCCGTGGGCGTCTTGATCGACGAGGACCTGGTAGGACTCAGAGGCCACCGCAGCAGCAGTCTCGACAGTCTCGGGCGTTGGCCCGGTGTGTTTTCTGTAGGGGGCAGCATCCATCTGATACCTGTAGCTTGAGGGAGGGTCGATGCTTCCGATGTGGGCAGCCAGGCTACATCCGATCTACGTGCCCCTTTCGGACCTTAGTAGCTCCTTCTCCAGCATTGGCCCCTACCGCGTCCCAGCAGAGGTCGCGATCACGACTACAGAGACCGCAGCAGCAGTCGCAGCAGTTACGAGTCCCTGGCAGTTGTATTTTCTGTGGGGGTCAGCACTTTCCCGGCACTTGTGATCAGAGGTGGGGGCGTTGTTTTTGCTGTGGTCAGGCCGGGCACTTACGAGTCTCATGCCCTTTTGCGACATCAGCGGCACCGACTTCGGCATCTGTTCCTACCACTTCCCAGCTGCGACCGGGAGCTTCACCGACAGGTCTCCAGGCAGACCGAGTTTCGCCTCCACACCCTTCTGGTGAGAGACAGCCGATGTTGAGTGATCAGGGCGGCTTAGCACAGGCGGGGGATTCTGCTACGGCTGACTGTGTGGTGGCAGGTATGATTTATTACTGGCATTTGGATTCTTGTCTTATTTGTTATACGAGCATCGCATTCCTTTTAGTAGATCTGTTGCATCATCGCATGGGTTAGAGGTAGGGCTTTTACCACGTGCACGAGAGGTTCAGTTTTTCGATTACACTTTGCACGTGGAGGAGTGTTAATGGTCCTGCCGATACAGATCGAGTCATGGATTTTGCCAGCGGACCTGATGGTCCTGTATCATCTATGAGATTTTGTTATAGTACTTTGGATGTTTGGCTGGCTCGCTATTTCACGGCAATTGATTGCGCCGCAAGAATGGTGACCTTTAGCGAGCCAAGCCAGGAGGTGATAGTGAGAGGGTGCCAGAGTGCTTTCTTCGCCTCGGTAGTTTCGACTTCCCGTGTGAGGCAGATGATGCGTAGTGGATGCGTGGCCTTTTTGGCTTGTGTGGTTAAGGAGCCTACGGCGGCACCGGGACCTGGGTATATCCCTATTGTCCACGAGTTTCCGGATGTGTTTCCACCGGAGCTGACCAGTATGCCGCCGGATTGGGAGATCGAGTTTTTGATTGACGTAGTCCCAGGAACTACGCCAATCTCTAAGGCTCCTTACCGAATGGTACTGGCTGAGCTGCGAGAGTTAAAGGCGCAACTTCAGGATTTAATGGACAAAGGTTTTGTGAGACCGGGTGTATCGCCTTAGGGAGCGCCGGTGCTATTTGTGAAGAAGAAGGTTGGGTCGCTTCGATTGCATGTGGATTACATAGAGCGTCAGTGTTCTTGAAAATTGATCTCCCGTCAGGTTACACCAGCCGAGGGTGAGGGTCGAGGACATCCCCAAGACGGCTTTTAGATCCCGGTACGGGCATTATGAGTTTACGGTTATGCTTTTTGGTTTAACTAATGCCCTGCTACATTTATGGATTAGAGGAACCGGGTATTTCAGCCGTACTTGGACCTGTCTGTCGTTGCGTTTATTGACGACATTTTGATTTACTCCCGGAGGGATATATAGCATGAGGAGCACTTGAGGATAGGGCTGCAGCTACTGCGAGAGAAGAAGCTGTTTGCCAAGTTTGCAAAATACGAATTTTGGCTTCGGGAGATTTTAGGCCACTTTGTATCAGCCGCAGGAGTGGCAGTTGACCCAACGAAGATTGATGTTGTTCGGGATTGGCCTAGACCGACGACGGTTACTGAGGTCCATAGCTCTTCGGGCTTAGCGGGTCATTACCGTCGATTTGTGGAGGACTTTGCGAAGCTCTTTGCCCTTTTTTTTTTCCCTGACCAGTTTGTCAAGGAAGGGAATAAGGTTTGTTTGGACTGAACAGTGCCAGCTGAGCTTTAAGGAACTGAAGAGGAATTTGATTTGGGCACCACTTCTGGCATTGCCAGCGAGGGGCAATGGATTTGTGATTTGTAGTGACGCCTCTCCCAGCGGTTTGGGATGTGTTTTGATGCAGCATAGTAGGGTAATTGCTTATGCTTCACGGCAATTAAAGGATTATAAGAAGAATTACCCTACTCATGATTTGGAGCTTACGGCTGTGACGTTCGCGTTGAAGTTGTGGCGGCATTACCTCTACGGAGAGCACTGTGAGATTTACACTGATCATAAGAGTTTGAAGTACTTGTTTACTCAAAAGGAGCTGAATTTGAGGCAACGCCGGTGGTTGGAGTTACTAAAGGACTGTGATGTGAGCATCCTTTATCATCCCGGCAAGGCCAAGGTTGTAGCAAATGCTTTGAGTAGGAGGTTAGTGCAGAGTTTGAGCATGTTGATCACGCGGCAGGCACCGCTTGTGGAGTTGTTGAGGCGTTTACAGATTGAGATGGTATCCCTTGGGATCTCTGCTAGATTCATGTATATGGTCTTGCAGCCCACTCTGTTGGACAGGATTAGGGAGACACAGAGTGAGGACCCCCACTGGACGAGAGTCAGATCACAGCTTCGGGCAGATCAGATAGGGGATTTTGCAGTGGACAGCTCGAGTGTACTACGGTACAGAGATCAGAGTTGTGAGGGGCCCATTATACACCTTTTACCATTCATTCTGATAGTACTAGGATGTATAAGGACCTCAAGGCACACCTTTGGTGGTTCGGAATGAAGCGGGACATTGGAAGATTTGTGACTCACAGTTTAACTTGTCAGCAAGTGAAGGTAGAGTACCGGGTTCCTGCTGGCAAGTTACGAAGTCTTCCAATTCCCGAGTGGAAGTGAGACCACATCTCGATGGATTTCGTTACAGGACTGCCTAGGGCACAGAGTGAAGCCGAAGCGATTCGGGTTATCGTGGATATACTCACCAAGTCTGCACACTTCTTGCCTTTATGGATGACTTTGTCGTTGGAGCGCACCATATAGACCCTTGAGGATATGTTGAGAACGTGCGTTATGGATTTTAGAGGAAGGTGGTACCGGCACTTAGCGTTGGTTGAGTTGCGTGCAATAACAGCTTTCAAGCGAGCATTCAGATGGCTCCGGACACAAGTGTCGGTCGCCCTTGTATTGGAGTGACGTGGGTGAGAGGAGGACTTTGGGACCGGATTTACTGTTGGAGACAGAGGAGAAAGCCAGAGTAGCTCGCCGACATCTTGAGGTGGCCCAGAGTCGTCAGAGGAGCTACGCCGATACTTGGCGGCGAGACCTAGAGTTTCAAATTGGTGATCAGGTCTTTTGAAGGTCTCGCCCTCGGAAGAAGTCCGGAGATTGGAGTTCGTGGGAAGCTCAGTCCCCGCTTTATTGGACCCTTCGAGGTACTTGAGAGAGTAGGCCCGGTGGCTTATAGAGTTGCCCTTCCTCCACACCTGGCCGGAGTCCAGGAGGTTTTCCACGCTGAGGATATATATATATTCGACCCTTCGCACGTGATTGATTTCACTCCTTTGGAGATTGGTGAGGACCTTGGATATGAGGAGCGCCCGTTGCGAATTCTTGCTCATGAGATGAGGGAATTGCGCAATCGGGCCATTCCGTATGTGAAGATCTTGTGGAGCAATCACGAGGAGCGTGAGGCTACTTGAGAGCTAGAGACAGTGATGAGAGATACCTACCCCTTTTCTGTTCGAGGCTTCCGGTTGAGGTACGTCTGTTTGTTCTTTTCCTTGTTTCGTGGACGAAACTCCTTTTAGTGGGGGAGGATGTAGTGGTCCAGAATTCCATGCACCTTTTTCTGGTGAATCCACTGTTTGTCTAGTCCATAGTGTATCGAAGGGATAGCACAGATGGACCCATTGAGGAATTTATTGTCATATTGGCCTTCGGCTGCATTTGCCGAATTTTAGAAAAGGTTTTGGGCCAAACAGAGGTTGGATTTGGATTCAGCACGGAAAAACGCTTGAAAACGGCTATTTGCTTGTTAAATTTGGAGTCCGGATGACCAAAAATGGGCTTCCGGAAGTTTTCGGGGTTTTTCGGTGCATGGGAGGTGACTATGGACCGCCGGCTGCCACGTGGTGGCCTGTCATTGGCCGGTTCGCGGTGTTCGGTCCACGGAGCGGCGCGGATGGGTGCATGATGAGCCCGGCATAGGACACGTGGCAGGCGGGGATTGGTTGGCTTTCGGTGCGCGGTCCACGGGAATTTGTGCGTCGGTGCATGGTTTGAGCGGTGGCGCAGGGTTCTGCGCGGGAACCACGTGTCGCGCCCTGGTTGGTGGGCGCACACGGCGCGGTCCACGGAACCCAAAAGTGGGTGCGTGGACCCGGCGTATGGGACGCGTGGCAGTTTCCTATAGGCGGGCTCAGCTAGCGCGGCGCACGGAAGCGTGGGGGCTCGCCTCGGGACGGAGCGCGCACAGGGGCGCCTGACGCGGCGGTCGGCCGCACTCGAGTGCGCCACGCGTCGCGACGCGAGCGGCTGGCCGTACTCGAGTGCGCCATGCATCGCGACGCGAGTGGCGGTCCGTACCTACCCCGCTGACCGCGGGGGGACGCGTGGCGCGCGGCGAAGGCCCTTGCACCGCTGTTTCCTGTTGCAAGGACACGTGGCATCACCTCAGCATTTCGGGCGCGTCGGAAGGGATCTGTGCGACCAGGCTTGGCGGATTCGGGCGCCCGGAAGTTGCGCCCGAATCCGGCCCAAAGCTGCTTTCGGGCTGGGCCTATAAATAGACTTCCTTGGTTTTCTTTTCGGGTTTTTGGACTTCTTTTCACAGAGAGCTCTTCAGGGAAGTTCTTCCTCTCACTGT
Organism: Tillandsia fasciculata; assembly: GCA_029168755.2. NCBI lineage: Eukaryota > Viridiplantae > Streptophyta > Magnoliopsida > Poales > Bromeliaceae > Tillandsia > Tillandsia fasciculata. Next base: position 17,161,870 of record CM054931.1, on the reverse strand, counting down.
GCACAATACTTCTGAGGACTTTGAGGATTTTTGGAGGCACGCATCCCGAGGTTCGCGATTTTACGGCGCGGTGCGACGCTCGTTCTCCGGCGACCCGCTTCGTCTTTTCTCAGTGTTTGGGCTCCCCCGACTCACCCCGACCTTCTTTTCCGACGATTCTTGCGCCATTGGACTCTCGACAGGTAGGACTCCAACTTCTGTGTTTTGAGTTTCCTCGATTTCCGTGCTGACCTTGGAGATTTCCGAGCTTCCATTTGACCCATTTTTCTTCGCGGATTTTTGGACAGCACTGCGGTGTTCTAGTTGTATCTTTTCCCACAGACGTCGGATCGAGGCGATTCAAAAGGCATTTTTCATCTACATTTCGCAAGAAATCTTCTGGATTTTTCTCAGATTTTTCTGGATTGGTCTCGAAGGTGAAGATCTCCTTTCACTGTAGTTCTTTGACACAGAAATTTGGTACAGTTTGTTTTGGGGTGTTCCCCTTGCCGAATTTTTTATCTCAGCGTAGGAAACTCGGTTTTGGGCGTGCAGGTACTCGTTTCGACGGGTTCGTCGCGAGGATCGTGACAGTATTTATCTTGGATTTTTCCGAGCGTTTTTCACAGGTGAAAACAGGCAAATAGTGGACTGCTGTAATTGGGACAGATTTTGTGATGTATTGTGTGATTAAATGTTGTTTGTTCTTTTGGGGAATGTTGTACAGTTTTGTGGAGGTTGTTTGGACCGAGCGTGGGCATCACTTTTGGGACCAGGATTTAGCGCTCGAGGTGGGTGTTGTTGTAAACCTCCTACTTTTGATTTCCCACTAGGCATATTAGAGTGTTGCTTGATCATGTTGCTAGTTAGAATTGTGAAATGGACCTAGCATGCTTGTATGAGATCACGAATTCTTTGTTACTACTTGCATGGTTAGAGAACTAAATGTTAGTAAGTTGTGTTTCCTTGCTTTAGATGTGTAGTTTAAACACTTGGAATCATGCTAAATCCATATCAGGTTGTATGTATAATGGAAGGTTTGGGCATGTGGTTAGAGTTCATATTTTGGAAAGATTATTTGTTAATGAGTTCCTATCTTTGCAACAACCTATTGAAAGTGATTATATCTTGAAAAGCTTATTGTTAGTAGATCATGTATCAAGATTGTATCATGTATCATGTATTATGCATCATGTACATTGGAGGTACCATGCACTTAGTTTTGTAAAAGTTAGAATACTTGTAATTGCGTTATCAAGTAAAGGACTTTGCATGCTTGTATGGTCATCTAGTTAGGCCACTATTTATTGCTGCACTATCATATTGGGAAATAACTTAGGAGAAACCATGTTTAGCTGTTCTCCTTTCTATTCAGTTGCATATTGCTCGAGTTAGAGCAGGGGTATGGGATAGTGTAGTCGAGGCCATCGAGTCAGGGTCAGATTAGACTCGATTATGGATCGTGGGGCATTGTGGTAACCGCGGACAGTAGGCGGTTAGCCAGATGTTGATTTCCTTATCAGATTTGGACTTGTGGGGTGTTGCGGCGACCGCGGACATTGGGCGGTTGACCGGATGTTTTACTTATGCATCAGATTGGGTATCAGATTTCATTAGTGGATGGATTTTCCCACTTTGATCATAGTTATGATCGAAGTCCTGCTATACTGAGATACTTGTTACAGAGATACTTTACTCGTGTGGGTCGCTCCCCTCGAGTGCCACTCCGGAGGTAGGCTTTTCGGACCCAGCCTTGTGTGCCGGTCTGATACTTTTTTTTGGGATGCGAGCCGTGCGGGCCGATCCCGCGGTTTCGAGCCTTGTGTGCAGATTCCGCTGAGCAGGCAATGCCAGTTGTACCGGTGGCACATGATTGGGTTATTTGGACAGATACAGTTTTCTGATGCATTCATACAGTCATCTCTTTTGATACTGCATTTAGAGGCATAGTAGTGATAGTTTTTCCTTATCAGTAGCCTTTATAGCTTACTACGGTTCTTTCCCCTTTTTGCCTCTAGTAGTCCTAGTGGGCCGTCAGAGTTTGAGGTTTCCCACTAGGGGAGGCTACTGTTCTTTATAGTAGTTCTCACCCCCATTGTCCTTCTCTTCTTTTCTCCCTTTGTTTTGCAGAGTCTTCTGCGGGAGTAGCAGGGCGATCTCGGGTAGATCGAGGCAAGCAGATAGCGGATTAGGTAGTTCTTCTACCCCGACTTCGAGCTTAGTCGTGTATCAGTTGTACCCCTTTCTTTTCTTAGACAGTTGTAGTTATTTTGGGTCTGGCTCTTGCCAGCTGTTTGTACTTATTTGGTAAGCTGGGAGAGACACTTGTATATTTTGAGAGTTTTTACTATGCTTTTACTTTCCAGCTGTAGTCTGAGATGTAGTAGTTTTATTTTAGCTCTGTTCTATGCTCCTTTATTATATCTTGTATATCTGAGCAGGTTACCAGCGCTTCGTGTACATGGGAAATTCTGTGTGCACGGCGGATCTGTGGACGGGCCCGGGTTCTGGTTTACACCCGGGGCGTGACAGTGTTTGACGGAGTTTCTTGGTTTTTCTCTCTTTTTTCTCTCAGGACGGCGTCATTCGTGCGGTTTTCGGCGAGGTGCCGTGCGGAGCCCGAGTCGAGTGCACGGCACGCGGTTTTCACCGGAGCAGTCTGGGCAATGTATGTGTGTGCTGTGGGTGTATGTGTGGTGTATGTGAGCTGTTGGAGCCACTGCGAACGGCGTGCGGATTTTTTTTCCAAATTGAGGGCTTTGAGAGTGTGCTGTGGATTTTTGTGGGTATAATAGCTGATGTAATTGTGTATTTTGTAGTGTGCTGTGGACTTGTGTGTGTGTGGGTGGACTTAAGTAATTGGTGATTATGTGATCATGTATTTTAGTTGTGCTAGGAGCATAAGAGTTTGTTTTGTCGGAATTAATTTGTGATGAAGCTTTGGTGTGGGCTGTGTGTTTGTGACTGTTGGAGCGCGACCGAGTGTTAGTTGATGGCTGGGGTGTGAGTGGTTGGCCGCAGAATTTTTGTGAGGACTTAGGAGGATGGCTCGAGCTTCCGGGGCTTTTTTTGTGGTTCGCGGCAGTGAGCGCAGCGCTGTTTTCGAATTTTCTTCAGTTTGAGGGTTCGGCGCTTCCCCGAATTCAGCGTTTGCCTGCGGAAAACGTTCCAGGTGGGTTGGAATTTCTCCAAAATGTGTGGAATGCCCTTTAAAGCTATTGAATGCAAGTTGATCATGTTTATTATGTTATTTTCTCTGTAATTAAATCTGATAGTTGCCTGGAATTTTTCAAAAAATTCTTTAGAACTCCAGATTATTTTTAGCATACTCCTGATGTTATATGACACTAGATTTCATACTTTATTTGCATCATAATTGCACCTGGACCGTTTTAAAAATCGAGAAAACCCGTTTTTAGCAAAATCAGCATTTTTAAAAGTGGTTTTTAAATCATGAGTTTGCCAGAGGTAGGGCATAGGTTCAGGGTGCTTTTGACCTCGTGCCTGGGGGTCGAGGGGTCTCTTTTTGAGTTTTTGAGATGTGATATAGTGTCATGTGAGTTTTGAGCTTTCGATCAGATTATTCTAGATCATGAGTTGTGCATTTCTGATTTGGTAGTGGAGATGGTTCTCCGACATAGCCATGAGAGGTTTGGGTTCTGGCAGATCGAGTCGTGGAGGTTTCCCGACTTAGCCATGGGTTGTGCATTATCAGATTAAGTCGTAGAGGGTTCTCCGACAGATTATGTGAGAGCGTTTGGGCAGTTCCTGATTGAGTCGTGGGGTCTTTTCCTGCTGAGTTGTGCTATTTTAGCATTGAGTTTCCGATCTGTTTGATCGTCGATCATAGCCTGCATGTGCCGCTTGTTGAGACAGTTGAGACAGATGAGATACTTGAGCTCGGTGGGGTCGCTCCCCTCGAGTTACGCTCCGGATGCGTGTTGATGATGCGACTAGTTGATACACTAAAGTTTGCTTTGAGATTGAGATAGTCCGATTGGACACCCTGGTTGATACACTAGGGGCCCTAGTTGATACACTAGGGGGCGCAGGCTTGACTGGACCCGATGTGGCAGTCATTCAGATTGGGTGATATGAGCGGGTGGTTACATATTATGTTCTTAGATGGATCTTTCCTTTGAGCATTGATACTGAGGTATTTTTAGCAGTAGCGAGGGTATGCATAGCATGTTTATGATAGAGTTTCCTTTTTGAGAATGATGGTTGAGACATTTTAGCTGTAGTTTTCATTCAGCTTACCTTTTATATATCTATCTATCTGCATACCTATCTGTTTGTCTCCAGTAGACTTAGTTGGCATACCGTGGATATTGGTGACGATACCCACTGAGATCTACCTTCTGCAGTAGATCTCACACCCGCTGCGGTGACAGGTTACTGAGGTTGCTGTTTCGGCTTAGCACGCGCGGAGGCAGCTGATCGAGGTGAGGACGTGGCTGAGTAGTTCCTTACCAGCATTGTGAGTCAGAGGTAGATGTACCCGGTATTTTGTTTTATGATTCCACTTTTGTACTGGACATTCTGAGAGATCAGTGAGGGTTGTACTTGTATTTTTCATAGTTGAGAGACCTGTATTGAGGATTTTTATTTATTTCAGATGTTCAGTTTGATTTCTGTAGTTTTTAGTTCTTTTTCAGCCCTGATACTTGTTTAGATATAGATCTTTTGCAGGGTAGACGCTTCGTCTGTGCGGCAGTTTCCGTACAGACGGCGGATCTGTTGGCGAGCCCGGGTCGCAGTTCGACCCGGGGCGTGACAAGCGGTTCGGCGCTTCACCGACTTCAGCGTTTGCCTGCGGAAAGCGTTCCAGGTGGGTTGGAATTTCTTCAAGATTTATGGAATGCCCTCTAAAGCTTCTGTATGCATGTTGAGCATGTATAGTTTACCTATTTTTATACTTGTTAAATCTGATAGTTGCCTAGAAAATTGTAGGGAGACATTCCTGAGCCCCAGACATTTTTAGTATGATCTAGAGGTGATTTGACACTAGACTGCATGTTTCCTTGTCTTTCGGGATGCATCTGGACCTTCATTTTATTTCTGCAACCGGTTTTAAGTAAACTCTGATTTTATAAAGAGTTTTAAATATTGAGAGTATTACAGAAGGTCCAGGTGGCCCGGTATGCATGTATACTCGTGCCGGAGGGCCGAGTGGATTTTTTTTAGAGCATTGTGTGTCGAGGTTCTAGTGTCATGAGAGTTATACTTCCTTGTTGGGTGTGATGGGATTATCCTAAATCATGAGTTTGCATTTCTGATTTAGGTGTGGAGGTGGTTCTCCGACTTAGCTTTGAGAGTTTTGGGGTTCTGGCAGATCGAGTCGTGGAGGTTTCCCGACTCAGCCATGGGTTGTGCATTATCAGATTGAGTCGTGGAGGGTTCTCCGACATAGTTGTGAGAGTGTTTGGGCATTTCCTGATCGAGTCGTGGAGGGTTTTCCCGACTGAGATGTGTTATTTGAGCATTGAGTTTCCGATCTGTTTGATCGTGGATCATAACCTGCAGGTGCCTCTTGTTGAGACAGATGAGACAGTTGTGATATACTTGAGCTCGGTGGGGTCGCTCCCCTCGAGTTACGCCCCGGGTGCGTGTTGTTGATGCGACTAGTTGATACACTAGAGTTCGCTTGAGATTGAGATAGTCCGTGTGGGACGCCCTACATAAGTCCAAGTCCATTGTGGGCTAGTGGCAGTAGGTTAGGCGCAGGCTTGACTGGACCCTATGAGGCAGTCATTGAGATTGGGTGATATGAGCGGGTGATTGCATAGCATGTTCTTAGATGAGCTTTCCTTTGAGCATTGTACTTGAGGCTTATTAGTAGTGAGAGTGTATGCATAGCAGGTTCATAGTAGGGTTTTCTTGACCATGATGATTGGGACATTTTAGCGGTAGTTCATTTTCCTGCTTTCCTATTTATCTATCTGCAAACATATCTGTTATGCCTCCAGTAGACTTAGTGGGCATACCGTGGATATTGGTGACGATACCTACTGAGATCTACCTTCTGCAGTAGATCTCACACCCGCTGCGGTGACAGGTAGGTTCCTGAGGTTGCTGTTCCGTCTTAGCTAGCGCGGAGACAGCTGATCGAGGTGAGGACGTGGCCGAGTAGTTCCCTATCAGCATTGAGAGTCAGAGGTAGATGTACCCGGTTTTTTTTATGATTACACTTTTGTATTAGACAGTATGAGAGATCTGTGAGGATTGTTTTATTTTTCATAGCTGAGAGACTATGTATCGAGATTTATTTATTTATCCAGATGTTCAGTTGATGTCTGTAGCTATTAGTGTCACGCCCCGGGGTCGAAACTGCGACCCGGGCTCGCCAACAGATCCGCCACCTACGCAAAATCCCACATAGGTGAAGCGTCTAACCTGCAAAAGATAGTACTATAGCTACGCAAATATCAGAGCGGAAATAAAATGCTGTAAAAATAAAATCCAATCACTGTACAACATGAAATAAAGTACAATATTCATCTCCTCAAATACAGATAATCATCAAACAATATCTTCAGTACAGCATCTCTCAACTATAAAAGGGGGATAAACAAACACTATAGTACATCAGTCTCTACATCAGTCTCTCCAAATACAAAAGATCTCTATCCAAAGTAAATAGTAAAAAACCAGCTGACAGCCACAAGGAATCTCCAACCAGGGGATACAGCTACACTCCTCAGGCGGTAAGGATCTAGCTCGTGACTCCCTCGCCTCGAACAACGACCGAAAGATCAGCAACTCCCGCAGAAGACTCTGCAAAACAGGAGGAAGAAAAAGGGGAAACAACAATGGGGGTGAGAACCACTAGCAAACCAGTAGCCTCCCCCTGTGGGTAAGGCCTCAAACTCCGGCGTCCCCACTAAGTCTACCAGAGGCAAGAAAAGGAATAAGTGGTAAAGCTGTAGACAGAACTGCTGAAGAAAGGAGACTACCACTACTATGCCTCTAGTGTGCCAAGCTAAAAGAATAGCTAAATGTATGCGTCAAAATCTAAATGCCTGCCTGTCAAGACCCAATCTATACACCAGTAAGGACTGGTACTGCCTGCTATGCCTGCCAAATCGGGTATGCCAGCCTACGCATAACACCGATAGGGGATGGGAGTCTCAAGGACTCGAAGTCTGTAAATCGCACACTCCAGAGTGGCACTCGAGGGGAGCGACCCACACGAGTAAAGTGCATCAGTAACAAGTATCATAAGTATCGTAAATCAGCAGGACTGGATCACGACTCTGATCAAAGTGGGAAAGCTCAACCACTAAAGAAAACCCCGGTCCTCAATCAGATGCAAAAGTACTCAAGAAGTGGGAAATACCATCCACTAGAAAAAGCTGATACCCAATTTGATGCAATAGTACTCAATAAGTGGGAAACTCCATCCACTAGAGAAAGCTGATACCCAATATGATGCAAAGGTAAACATCCGGTCAACCGCCCAATGTCCGCGGTCGCCGCGACACCCCACAATCAACAATCAAGCCCAACAACCGACACCCGGTCAACCGCCCAATATTCGCGGTTACCATAATAACCCAGAGTCAACAATCGGGTAAAATAATCAATATTCGGTCAACCGCCTACTGTCCGTGGTTGCCGCAATAACCCACAATCCAACATCAAGTACACCCTGTCTCTGACCCTAAGGTCCCGGCTACACTATCCCAAACCTCTGCTCGAACCTGAGCAACATGACTCGAAAGTCTAAATAAGAAGGAGAAAGAAAACAATCATGGTTTCTCCTAAGTCAAATCCCAATATGATAGTGTAGCAATAAAATAGTGGCCTATCTAGATGTCCAAACAAGCATGCAAAAGTTCTCATGCAAGATGAAAGAGAGAATATCAAATAACAATTCCACATGTGTAACAAATAATAAATCTGTGACACCCCCGGAATTTGGATTAGTCCTCTATATAAATGATATAATAGGACTAAATCTCTAACCCGGCTATAGCATTTTGGATGGTAGCAAGATCCAAGAGGAACATGAGAGTTAAGCGTGCTAGACTAGAGTAGTTCTAGGATGGGTGACCCCCTGGGAAGTAGGGCGTCACAGTTGGTATCAGAGCCATTCACCAGCCGGAAATGTGAGATCAGTCTCGGCTGAGCCAGGGTTATATAGCGGGTAGAGCGAGGCTCCCCGGCTAATGACCGTTGTGAGTGGAGTGCAGCTCCTCACAAGGTCGGCTAAGGCTAGCGAGACGAGTCTCACATCGCCTGGTGCTTGTGAGTGTGCTTGAGCCTGACGTGGACGTCAGGGCTTAAAAGGGGGGGAGAATGTGACACCCCCGGAATTTGGATTAGTCCTCTATATAAATGATATAATAGGACTAAATCTCTAACCCGGCTATAGCATTTTGGATGGTAGCAAGATCCAAGAGGAACATGAGAGTTAAGCGTGCTAGAGCTAGAGTAGTTCTAGGATGGGTGACCCCGTGGGAAGTGGGGCGTCACAAAATCCACATAGATTTAACCATCATGCTAAAATCATCAGTCAACTACACATGTATATAATCACTTATCCATAATAAATCCCAAATTGGCACCCACACATAGATAATCATGTTTCCACAACAATATTATCCCAATAATATTTCTAACATGCTATGTCCACAAAATTAATCTCAAATGATAGGCTCATATTTATATCAGTCAATCAATCAATATGTTCAATAGTGGGCTTCTCTAATAAACTTAGTGAGCAAGTCAGAAGTTGAGGCATGCAACAACCACCCACCTCGAAAAGCGCAATCCACAGCCGTAAAAGTCTCCTCGCTGTCCAACCTTCATTTCCTCGCAAAACATCCCCGATCTGCGAACCACAAGGTCGGCTAAGGCTAAGGCTCCTCACAAGGTCGGCTAAGGCTAGCGAGACGAGTCTCACATCGCCTGGTGCTTGTGAGTGTGCTTGAGCCTGACGTGGACGTCAGGGCTTAAAGGGGGGGAGAATGTGACACCCCCGGAATTTGGATTAGTCCTCTATATAAATGATATAATAGGACTAAATCTCTAACCCGGCTATAGCATTTTGGATGGTAGCAAGATCCAAGAGGAACATGAGAGTTAAGCGTGCTAGAGCTAGAGTAGTTCTAGGATGGGTGACCCCGTGGGAAGTGGGGCGTCACAAAATCCACATAGATTTAACCATCATGCTAAAATCATCAGTCAACTACACATGTATATAATCACTTATCCATAATAAATCCCAAATTGGCACCCACACATAGATAATCATGTTTCCACAACAATATTATCCCAATAATATTTCTAACATGCTATGTCCACAAAATTAATCTCAAATGATAGGCTCATATTTATATCAGTCAATCATGCATGTTAATAAATCAATATGTTCAATAGTGGGCTTCTCTAATAAACTTAGTGAGCAAGTCAGAAGTTGAGGCATGCAACAACCACCCACCTCGAAAAGCGCAATCCACAGCCGTAAAAGTCTCCTCGCTGTCCAACCTTCATTTCCTCGCAAAACATCCCCGATCTGCGAACCACTAAACAAGAGTTATTTTCGGTATAAAATCAATCACCAAAAACAGCACCTTGCTGTTTTATAAAATAGCAATGAAAACATGGATTTTCACCTCTCTGCAGTCCTCTGAAAAATCCACAAAAATAACCGCTGCGATCGTCGCGTCGAACCGGTCGAAACGAGTACTCGCACGTTCCGATCCGATACCTGTAGGCCAAGATATAAATAAAACACCGCTGCATACTCAAAACCTCCCACAAACAAAATTCCTGTAGCAACCTGTCCAGAAAAGTGGATTATCACCTTCGAACCAATCTCCAAAAATCCCAGAAAAATCACCACTGTGTTCCTCGTGACGAGTAGATCAAAATCGAGTTCTTAAACGCCTTGATCCGATTCTCGTAGACCGAGATATAAATCGAACAAGCCCATGCTGTCCAAAACCCATCACAGAAAAGGGGGGGTCAAAAATGCCTCGGGAACTGTGCCAAAAGTGCGAAACGGGGTAAAGTGATCAACACAAAAATCGAAGCCTTACCTCTTAGGAACGCGCTGTCACAGAAATCTCCCAAAAATTCCTCCTGGTTGGCGCTCGGGAAATTTTTGACTGAATTGCGACAGAAACGGGCCAGAAAATGGAAACCGTCGAAGCGCGCCGCGTCGTAGAGAACTCGCTGTTGGCAACTCCAAAAATTCTGAAACTTCCTAGAGAGATGTAGGACAGAGAGGGGAACAAGTTCACTTCAGGCCACTCCCTCAGTTTCTCTCTCTAAAACTCGGGAAAAACCAGAAAAATGCGAGAAAAAACATTGAGCTCAGTTCAAAATCTCAGGCTGTGCACAAGTTCTTCAAAGATGGCTAATAAACTCCCAGAAATATTCAAATCTAGGTAAAGTAATACATACCAAAGTTATAGATATTCGAGTCCTGAAGATTTCCCCACAAATATCATCTCAAAATTCCATTCCTACTGTCCAGGGAAGGGAAAACATTAAGCACTGTCCGAAATCCCAGGCTGTGCACAAGGGTCCCAAAGATGGCTTAAAAACTCCAATAAAACTCAAGAACTAGCCAAAGTATTGAATACCAAAGTTGTAGATATACCTCTTGTGAAGATGCAGAACCAAAAATTAGGCCAAAATTCCAAGGGATGAGCTCTGCGGAGCTCCTGTACTGAAATGCGACGAACATGGTTGAAATCAGCTTCAAAGGGCTCATCCACCACTTGCACAGCTACGGGCATCCACAGCACACCCCAAATTCGAAAGCTGGTGAAGGAGAAGAAGAAGAAGGGGATGGGGTGCTCTGGAAAAATCAGGGATTTTTGCCAGATCGTGAAAATCCAAAAAAAGGTGGAAAAGGAGCTATTTATAGGCCAAAAGTTCCTGTACAAAAAGGTTCGGGGGACATTCTAGGGAACATGTAGCCGACGGCCAAGGGTGAGCGCGAGGCGCACGCGCGCCGCCCAATCGGCGCGCCCCACGCATCGTGTCGGGCCAATCAGGGCCCTACACGTGGCGGGCACGATTTTGGCTGCGCCTGGTGCACCCGCATGTCCCGTGAACCGGCCCACTTAAAATAGGCCCGTTTTTGGGCGTCCGGACTCCAAAAAATACAAGTAAATAGCCGTTTTCAAGTGTTTTTCCGCGCTGAATCCAAATACGGCCTCTGTTTTGCCAAATTCTCAATCAAAATTTACCCGGAAGCCCCAGAAAAGCCCACTTGATCCGATTTTTGCGCCGGGTCCATTTCTTGAGTCCGATACACACCCAAACACTCCCATCTCCCAAGATAGTTCTCCAGAAGCCACTGATCAAGGCATAAACCCCCAATGAAGATCCGGGTCATCACATCCTCCCCCACTAAAAGAAAGTTTCGTCCTCGAAACTAAAACAACTTAAAAGGGGGTCTCAAACTAGGGTAGGTACCCATCAACACCGTCTCCAGCTCCCAGGTTACTACTCACTCCCCGTGATTACTCCTCAACAACAATAACAACAACCAGTACGGCATGACCCGATTGCATAATCCTCTCATCACACTAGCCAGAATTTGCAACGGGCGTCCCTCGTGCTCCAAACATTCACAAATCTCAAATGGAGCGAGTCAATCACGGGCGAGGGATCCAAAAGCACATCACTCCCGTGCTGAGACGTGGAAAAACCTCAGGGACTCCAAAAAGGCTGGGGGAAAAAGGAAGAGGAACAGTACAACACACATCAACACCACACCCTGGTGCCAACTCGACCAGCGCAACGCAAAACACCCTCACGCGATCATCCAAGAAGGGAAGAAGTCTTAACAAGCCGGGGTCCTCACTCGGTCGCTCTCAAATCCTAACCATCCGAGTGGATTGCTCAGCCATAGCCTACCATCAAAAGGAATCCTCTGGGACACAATCTCAAACCCTGTACACCACAATGGTCCCACACAGCGCCAGCTATGGAATCCTCAAACTCAGCCCCAAATAGCTCTTCTGCTCCAGGTATCCGCCACCACAGTGGCCCGGTCGGGGTGATACTGGATGCTCATCAATAATCCAACTGTAACTCCATAGCCACTATGGGAGGCATCACTGCATCTCACAAATCCATCTCCCATCACTAGCGATGCTAAAATCGACGCAGGTATCAGTCTCATCACCCATTCGTCAAACTCTGCTGGCACTATCCGGTCCAAAAGCTCCTCACCTCAACAATAACTGTCGGTCTTGGCCAGTCTCGAATAGCATCCATTTTGGCCAGATTTCCATCGCCGCCCCTTATGGCTAGAATAAATAATCCAAGAAGATATGCCCTCACAGCTAAAACTTGTACCACAACCCTTGGCATAAAGCTTCTTCCTCACAGACCTTGTCACACCGTCTACAAATGCTTCCCAAGCTCTAAATCACTCAGGGAGGGGGTAAAAATCCGAAATATCCCTGGAGAATGCCGCTATTAATCTGTTCAAGTCCAATTGGAACACAGAATTCCTCAATCTTAAAGGCGACAGGGCATTAGTCATTCCATTGGCCTCACTGTACTCATAATGCCCCTACCGTGTTCTGAACACCATCTTGGCGAAATACTCAGCTGTAATTCCAAATTGGTGCCGGCATCACAGTCAAACAACTGCCGGAGTATAATTCCATCAAAAGGTCCTAAATAGTACCTGGACCTGCCTGGGCTCCAATCACAAAGAGCTCTCACAGTCGTGTATCAACGACGTGGCACTAGGTCAAACAGACCCTCGATCCATCAGATCCCTGCACTTGTGCCATCTACTCTCGCAGCTCTACAGATGATATTTAACGAGGTGCTAATGAAGTTGGTGCGATTCCCAAAACCATGTCCAACGCAATCTTAATCTCCCTATCTGGCGGCATAATCATCAGCTCAGGTGGAATCACACCCGGGATCTCACGGACAACAGGAATGTCCTTGAGTCCCGGTGCCGCCGTAGACACCTCTCGCATTGTCGCTGCAACCTGTGTGCTCTAACTGTCTCAACGAACACGTCTCTATTGTCTGCCTCGCAGAAGATCATAACCTTCTCCCTCCGCAGTCATACACCATGTGGCACTGTGCCAACCAATCCCACGCACTGGGTCAAACACCAAACTGACACAAATACCAATAAGTCTGCCGATACGACTCGAGGTCTCAACTGCACTGGACATGATCCACAAGCCTCCTCCACATGCACCACACCAACAGGAACCTGTACCTCTAGTGCACGTGGTAACAAATCTGCCTCTAGTCCATGCAGGAATGCAACATGCTCTAACCCCGACTGCTGTGATGGAATCACACCTGCGATGACCCGATCCACTGCCTTGGCGCCCTCCACCCAGGCAGCACAGTCTCATTCGCTCGATGTAGGTGGTCGTCGCTTAGTCTGCCTGAAAATCAAGACTATCACAAAAGGAGCACAATTCTCTGCCTCTGCTCACACTGAGGCGACGGATAAGGCCCTCCGCAGACAACAAATCCACGCTACCGCTGCGCCACTCTGATAAAGATGCTGATGCTGCCACCGGGGTCCACCCGACCTCTAACATCTCAAAAAATCCATTATTGCAACCGTCATATGACAAAACACAATTAATTCATGCAATTCCTTATACAATTATCCTTACTAAGCTCACCCCTCAATCACATAAATTGTACCCCAAACATGCATGTTATCAATCACAAAGGGTAACATTCCCTTGGGTAAGCTTTACATAATCCGTCCACAAGGATATCCACCATCTGGGAAAGAAAACGAAAATACCTCTGCCGGCCGATCTGTCCTCCAACACCTAGCGCCAAGCGCCTCTATCCAGAACTCGCCTCTGGCGGCAGATCCCTATCCAAAGGAACGGCAACGCCACGCTCCACACACAATGCCTACTCCACCGAGGCATCCAAAATCCAAAACGGAGGGATCAAATAAACTAAAAGGTATCCTGGCGCAATCCACTCCCAGTCACACATATCCTATGCGCCCCGTCCCTCGAAACCTGGAGCGCACAGTTCAACAACTGCATAAACTCTCTAGCACATGGAGGCTCTCAATTGATCACTCCATCACCACCAACCATGATTCTGCCTCCAAAGGCTCCAACTAAATTCCATGAATCGCGGTGGTTCATCTGCCAAAACTGGCTCCATCGATCAATGATGTCCCACAGCTCATCAACTGTCAGCTATCCACCCCGCCTCGGTGCCTCGGCACTAAACATTGGCACGGAGGGGGCTACTCGCTCCATCGGCGCCACAGAAATCATTGCCGCTGAGGATACTGCAACCAGGTGGTCTCAGGAGAAAAGCACTGTCGGGCTGCCCACTGCTCCGACAACTGCGTCACCCAGACCAGCTGTTCACTCTGCCGCTGATAAGCCTCTGACAATCCTGTCATCTGGGTCCGGAGCTCTCTGACCTCAATCCGGGTATCCGGCCCCAAAACAATCCGCTCAAGCTCCACTGCTGCGACGAGTGCACACCAATCCGCACAACGCGTCGGGGAGACACCGCTCACCACGACCAACTGCACCACAGCACAAAACAAAACTCGACCCAATCCGGCGAGAGTCTAGAGCATGTCAACCGTTCCACCGCAGTATGTTGTCTGCAGCCAACATAATTGCTTAGGAGAATAAACGTGCCAATCACCCATCCCATCAATTAGGAGAGGTATAAAACTCAATCAGGACTCTCGCTAAAATCACGACTCTCATGAAGTCATCCTAGGGTCCAACCACAAGCTTAGGGTTTCTACAGTCCCAACTGACCTATCCCTAAGCTCTGATACCAACCTAATCTGTCACGCCTCGGGGTCGAAACTGCGACCCGGGCTCGCCAACAGATCCGCCACCTACGCAAAATCCCGCATAGGTGAAGCGTCTAACCTGCAAAAGATAGTACTATAGCTACGCAAATATCAGAGTGGAAATAAAATGCTGTAAAAATAAAATCCAATCACTGTACAACATGAAATAAAGTACAATATTCATCTCCTCAAATACAGATAATCATCAAACAATATCTTCAGTACAGCATCTCTCAACTATAAAAGGGGAATAAACAAACACTATAGTACATCAGTCTCTACATCAGTCTCTCCAAATACAAAAGATCTCTCTCCAAAGTAAATAGTAAAAAAACCAGCTGACAGCCACAAGGAATCTCCAACCAGGGGATACAGCTACACTCCTCAGGCGGTAAGGATCTAGCTCGTGACTCCCTCGCCTCGAACAACGATCGAAAGATCAGCAACTCCCGCAGAAGACTCTGCAAAACAGGAGAAGAAAAAGGGGAAACAACAATGGGGGTGAGAACCACTAGTAAACCAGTAGCCTCCCCCTGTGGGTAAAGCCTCAAACTCCGGCGTACCCACTAAGTCTACCAGAGGCAAGAAAAGGAATAAGTGGTAAAGCTGTAGACAGAACTGCTGAAGAAAGGAGACTACCACTACTATGCCTCTAGTGTGCCAAGCTAAAAGAATAGCTAAATGTATGCGTCAAAATCTAAATGCCTGCCTGTCAAGACCCAATCTATACACCAGTAAGGACTGGTACTGCCTGCTATGCCTGCCAAATCGGGTATGCCAGCCTACGCATAACACCGATAGGGGATGGGAGTCTCAAGGACTCGAAGTCTGTAAATCGCACACTCCGGAGTGGCACTCGAGGGGAGCGACCCACACGAGTAAAGTGCCTCAGTAACAAGTATCATAAGTATCGTAAATTAGCAGGACTGGATCACGACTCTGATCAAAGTGGGAAAGCTCAACCACTAAAGAAAACCCCGGTCCTCAATCAGATGCAAAAGTACTCAAGAAGTGGGAAATACCATCCACTAGAAAAAGCTGATACCCAATCTGATGCAATAGTACTCAATAAGTGGGAAACTCCATCCACTAGAGAAAGCTGATACCCAATCTGATGCAAAGGTAAACATCCGGTCAACCGCCCAATGTCCGCGGTCGCCGCGACACCCCACAATCAACAATCAAGCCCAACAACCGACACCCGGTCAACCGCCCAATATTCGCGGTTACCATAATAACCCAGAGTCCACAATCGGGTAAAATAATCAATATTCGGTCAACCGCCTACTGTCCGTGGTTGCCGCAATAACCCACAATCCAACATCAAGTACACCCTGTCTCTGACCCTAAGGTCCCGGCTACACTATCCCAAACCTCTGCTCGAACCCGAGCAATATGACTCGAAAGTCTAAATAAGAAGGAGAAAGAAAACAATCATGGTTTCTCCTAAGTCAAATCCCAATATGATAGTGTAGCAATAAAATAGTGGCCTATCTAGATGTCCAAACAAGCATTGAAAAGTTCTCATGCAAGATGAAAGAGAGAATATCAAATAACAATTCCACATGTGTAACAAATAATAAATCCACATAGATTTAACCATCATGCTAAAATCATCAGTCAACTACACATGTTTATAATCCCTGATCCATAATAAATCCCAAAGTGGCACCCACACATAGATATGTCATAATGTCCCAACAATTAATCTATTTAATCCACTTTCATAAAATCTATGTGCTAATATGGCATGTTAATTATCACTATTAAATATGTCCCCGCAATCATGTTTCCACAACAATATTATCCCAATAATATTTCTAACATGCTATGTCCACAAAATTAATCTCAAATGATAGGCTCATATTTATATCAGTCAATCATGCATGGTAATCAATCAATATGTTCAATAGTGGGCTTCTCTAATAAACTTAGTGAGCAAGTCAGAAGTTGAGGCATGCAACAACCACCCACCTCGAAAAGCGCAATCCACAGCCGTAAAAGTCTCCTCGCTGTCCAACCTTTATTTCCTCGCAAAACATCCCCGATCTGCGAACCACTAAACAAGAGTTATTTTCGGTATAAAATCAATCCCCAAAAACAGCACATTGCTGTTTTATAAAATAGCAGTGAAAACATGGATTTTCACCTCTCTGCAGTCCTCTGAAAAATCCACAAAAATAACCGCTGCGATCGTCGCGTCGAACCGGTCGAAACGAGTACTCGCACGTTCCGATCCGATACCTGTAGGCCAAGATATAAATAAAACACCGCTGCATACTCAAAACCTCCCACAAACAAAATTCCTGTAGCAACCTGTCCAGAAAAGTGGATTATCACCTTCGAACCAATCTCCAAAAATTCCAGAAAAATCACCACTGTGTTCCTCGCGACGAGTAGATCAAAATCGAGTCCTTAAACGTCTTGATCCGATTCTCGTAGACCGAGATATAAATCGAACAAGCCCATGCTGTCCAAAACCCATCACAGAAAAGGGGGGGTCAAAAATGCCTCGGGAACTGTGCCAAAAGTGCGAAACGGGGCGAAGTGATCAACAGAAAAATCGAAGCCTTACCTCTTAGGAACGCGCTGTTGTAGAAATCTCCCAAAATTTTCTCCTGGTTGGCGGTCGAGAAATTTTTGACTGAACTGCGACAGAAACGGGCCAGAAAATGGAAATCGTCGAAGCGCGCCGCGTCTCAGAGAACTCGCTGTTAGCAACTCCAAAAATTCTAAAACTTCCTAGAGAGATGTAGGACAGAGAGGGGAACAAGTTCACTTCAGGCCACTCCCTCAGTTTCTCTCTC
This sequence comes from Tillandsia fasciculata, assembly GCA_029168755.2. Taxonomy (NCBI): domain Eukaryota; kingdom Viridiplantae; phylum Streptophyta; class Magnoliopsida; order Poales; family Bromeliaceae; genus Tillandsia; species Tillandsia fasciculata. The sequence goes on along the minus strand of CM054931.1, from coordinate 17,144,281 downwards.
TAAAACTCGGGAAAAACCAGAAAAATGGGAGAAAAAACATTGAGCTCAGTTCAAAATCTCAGGCTGTGCACAAGTTCTTCAAAGATGGCTAATAAACTCCCAGAAATATTCAAATCTAGGTAAAGTGATACATACCGAAGTTGTAGATATTCGAGTCCTGAAGATTTCCCCACAAATATCATCTCAAAATTCCATTCCTACTGTCCAGGGAAGGGAAAACATTGAGCACTGTCCGAAATCCCAGGCTGTGCACAAGGGTCCCAGAGATGGCTTAAAAACTCCAATAAAACTCAAGATCTAGCCAAAGTATTGAATACCAAAGTTGTAGATATACCTCTTGTGAAGATGCAGAACCAAAAATTAGGCCAAAATTCCAAGGGATGAGCTCTGTGGAGCTCCTGCACTGAAATGCGACGAACATGGTTGAAATCAGCTTCAAAGGGCTCATCCACCACTTGCACAGCTACGGGCACCCACAGCACACCCCAAATTCGAAAGCTGGTGAAGGAGAAGAAGAAGAAGGGGATGGGGTGCTCTGGAAAAATCAGGGATTTTTGCCAGATCGTGAAAATCCAAAAAAAGGTGGAAAAAGAGCTATTTATAGGCCAAAAGTTCTTGTACAAAAAGGTTCGGGGGACATTCTAGGGAACACGTAGCCGGCGGCCAAGGATGAGCGGGAGGCGCACGCGCGCCGCCCAATCGGCGCGCCCCACGCATCGTGTCGTGCCAATCAGGGCCCTACACGTGGCGGGCACGATTTTGGCTGCGCCTGGTGCACCCGCATGTCCCGTGAACCGGCCCACTTAAAATAGGCCCGTTTTTGGGCGTCCGGACTCCGAAAAATACAAGTAAATAGCCGTTTTCAAGCGTTTTTCCGCGCTGAATCCAAATACAGCCTCCGTTTTGCCAAATTCTCAATCAAAATTTACCCTGAAGCCCCAGAAAAGCCTACTTGATCCGATTTTTGCGCCGGGTCCATTTCTTGAGTCCGATACACACCCAAACACTCCCATCTTCCAAGATAGTTCTCCAGAAGCCACTGATCAAGCCATAAACCCCCAATGAAGATCCGGGTCATCACAATTAGTTTTTCTTCAGCTCTGATACATGTTTAGCTATAGATCTTTTGCTGGGTAGACGCTTCGTCTGTGCGACAATTTCCGTACAGATGGCGGATCTGTTGGCGAGCCCGGGTCGCAGTTTCGACTCCGGGGCATGACACCTGCCCCCTGCGTTGCATGGACCACGTGCGCGTGAGCCGGCCAACCCGGGTCCGGCACGTGGCCCCACCCTGGTCCTTTGCTCCCCCGCGCGCCTCTGTGGACCGCGCCGCGTGTGCCCGCCTATCCGAGGCTGCCAAGTGGCTCCGCCCCCAGTCCACTACACCCGCGCGGCTTCCGTGGGCCCGCGCCGCGTGCGCCGGCCTATCCGGGTCCACCACATTGCTTCCCAGCCGGTCCACGGCTCCCCCCGTGCACCAAAACGCTCGGTAAACTTTCGGGTGTCCCTTTTTGGGCATCTGGACTCAGAAAAAAACAAGCAAATAGCCGTTTTTCGACGCTGAATCCAAATTCGGCTTCCCATTAGCCTAAAACCACTCCCAAAATTTGGCGAGAGCAGCCGAAAGGCAGGTTTGATCCAGAAACCTCACTGAGTCCGCCGGACACGTCAATTTGACGCGTTGTGGGCCCGACACACCAATAATAGGTGTTTCGCACCACGAATCACGGGGGAAAGCTACACGGGTATCTGGGCCACTACATCCTCCCCCACTAAGAAAAGTTTCGTCCTCGAAACAAAAATCATACCTGAAGCCGGAACCTCGAACAGGTAAGGGTAGGTGTCCATCATCGTCGACTCAAGCTCCCAAGTATCCTCGCGCTCGTCATGATTGCTCCACAAGATCTTCACATAGGGGATGGCCCGACTGCGCAATTCTCTCACCTCTCGATCCAGAATCCGCAGTGGGCGCTCCTCGTACCTCAAGTACTCGGTGATCTCGAGTGGGGTGATGTCGATGACGTGCGACGGGTCGAAGACATACCTCCTCAGAGCAGAAACATGAAAAACATCGTGGACACAGGCTAGCCTCGGAGGTAGTTCAAGTCTGTAGGCAACTGGCCCAATACGCTCCAACACCTCAAAAGGTCCAACATAACGGGGGCTAAGTTTCCCACGGATGCCAAACCTCCTGATCCCTTTGGACGGCGAGACTTTCAAAAATACATGATCTCCAATCTGAAACTCCAAGTCTCGACGCCGCGTATCAGCATAGCTCCACTGTCGGCCCTTGGCAGTCTGAAGGTGCTGTCGAATAACTCTGATCTTCTCCTCTGCCTCAAGCAATAAATTGGGCCCCAAAGTCCGTCTCTCACCCACATCACTCCACTAAAGAGGTGATCGACACTTGCGTCCATACAACGCTTCAAATGGAGCCATCTGAATGCTCGCTTGAAAGCTGTTGTTGTACGCAAACTCAGCTAAGGATAAGTGTCGAATCGACCCTCCGCCAAAGTCCAAGACGCAAGCCCTCAGCATATCCTCAAGGATCTATATTGTCCGCTCTGACTGCCCATCGGTCTGTGGGTGAAAAGCTGTACTGAATCTGAGCTGAGTCCCCAAGGTGGTCTGTAAAATTCTTCCAGAAATGCGAAGCAAACCTCGGGTCTCTATCTGATAGACGGTCACTCCATGTAACCTCACCACCTCATCCAAATATAGCTGGCTAGCCGCTCGAGTGACCAAGTAGTCTGCATTGGCAAAAAGTGGGCGGACTTGGTGAGTCGATCCACAACTACCCAAATAGCATCTGCTCCTCCCTGTGCCCTCGGCAATCTAACCACAAAGTCCATCGTAATATGGTCCCATTTCCACTCAGGAATCGGGAGACTCTGCAACTTGCCAGCTAGCACCCGATGCTCAGCTTTTACATGCTGGCTAGTTAAACACTTAGCCACAAAACTCCCAATATCCCTCTTCATGCCGTTCCACCAAAAGTACACGAAGCGCCGAAAACCTGCTCAGATATAAGATAAGTAATAAAGAGCACAAGTACAGAGCTGAACTAAAAACTACAACATCTCTGACTGAAACTGGAAATAAAATACAACAGTAATAAGTACAATACTCTCCCAGCTCACCAAAAGTACTACCAGCTGGCTGAAACTAGACCCAAAATAAAAGGAGAATACAACAGTCTAAGTGGAGGGTACATCAACTGTCTAACCAGACTCTCAACCTCACAGCAGATCTATCTACTCAGCAATCCTTGTCACGCCCCGGGGCCGAAACTGCGACCCGGGCTCGCCAACAGATCCGCCACCTGTGCAACACCTGCACAGGCGAAGCGTCTAACCTGCAAGAAAAGATACTACAGCTAACAAATATCAGAGCTAAAATATAAAACTACTGTGAAATTAAAACCAAAGATCTGAACAACTGGAAATAAAGGTACAAAATCCATCTCCCATACATGATAATCATAGAATAACCTCAAATACCAAACTCCAAACTCAAACAGGGAGGTAATCCTGAATAGATAAATGATACATCAATGTACAGCCTCTCAGTACAAGTCAGATCCTCTCAATACATCAGTCTCTCAAAGAGAAAATAAAATACTAATCTACCGACTGTACTGAAGATCTCCTCCGAAAGGGGGTACCGCTACTCTCCAAAGATAGGTAGGGATCTAGCTCGCGACTCCCTCGCCTCGAACAGCAACCGCAGAATCAGCAACACCCGCTAAGACTCTGCAAAACAAAGGAAAGAAGGGACAAAAAAAGGGGGAAAACCCCCAACGGGCGTGAGAACTACACCAAAAAGGAGTTCTCAGTGGGTATCGCCACCAGGCCCGACGATCTGCCCACCAAGTCCACAAGAGGCAAAAGATGACCAATGCAATGAAACTGAAAGAAGAAGCTGGAGACACTCTACAGCTACCATGCCTCTATCTAAAAGCTCAAATGGGGAAACTCTGATAAAGATATGCAACACTGGCACACGAGGTGCTCAATCGACCCAAATCGAGCTGACTGCCACATCGGGTCCAGTCAAACCTGCGCCCACCTACAACCACCTCCCGCTGACGGGCAGGAATTACGTAGGGCGTCCAAACGGACTAACTCGCTATCGAGTAGTGGCTCATGCAGGCTATAGTCAAAATCCATGCCCTCTCCCTCAGAACAGATAGACTAAAGATCCACCACATCTCACACAACGGTCGAAGTACTCTCAACGACACGGGGTCACCGTCAACCCAAACGGCTCCCAACAACACTAGCACCGGTCCAAACACAACTGCCAGCCTCCACTCGTCCTCCAGGCACGAGTGCAAAAGTAAAAGTATCCGCCTGAATAGACCCAATCGATGGACCAGTAAAACTGGCACTGCCTGCTAAACTCATCTGTAGAAGTACTGACCGACTCCTGCCCGGTACGGTCGTATCCCAAGGTAGGTAACAGATCGGCCTCTGTCCGTCCGATCGCACACTAAAGTAGTAATAGACCGGCCTCTATCCGTCCGGTCGCACACTCCGGAGTGGCACTCGACGGGAGCGACCCACACGAGTAAAGTACCTCAGTAACCAGTATCATAAGTATCTCTGTAAAGCAGGACTAGATCATGACTATGATCAAAGTGGGAAAGCCCATCCACTAAAGAAGACCCTGGTCCCCAATCAGATGCAAAAATACTCAAATAGTGGGAAACTCCGTCCACTAGAGAAAACTGACACCCAATCTGATGCATAAATAAATATCCGGTCAACCGCCCAATATCCGCGGTTGCCGCAATACCCTGCCGTCTATAAACAAGTCCTATATCCGACCTCCGGTCAACCGCCCAAAGTCCGCGGTCACCGCAAAACCCTGCCAACCTCAATCTAGCACAAACCATCCCTGACACCAAAGTCCCGGCTACACTATCCCATATCCCTGCTCGCACCTGAGCAACACAGACCGCCTGACTAACAAAGAAGGAGAAAAGGATAACATGGTTTCTCCTAAGTCAAATTCCGGTATAAAGTGTAGCAGTAAAAGATGGCCTAGCTATATGTCCAAACAAGCATGCATTTGTCCTCAAAGAAGAATAAAGAAAAATAAACCTCATGCCAACTTATCAATGACCATAACATGACCATACCTGTCCATAATTCTCGATCCATAATCGCTCCTCAGAGTAGAACCTGCACATAACTATATAATCCTATCCCATTGCATAATCCAGCCTCATAAAAGGTTATGTGCTAACATGGCATGATAATTAATCAAACAGGGTAACCTTGCCTTAGGTAAGCTTCCACTAATCATCAACATGAATATTCGATTAATACCATTGTCCTAATATGACTAATTATCTTGCAATTCCCATAAAGTCGACATCGTTAAGCTTACCGATCAATCCCAGGTATTGTACCCTTCACCTGCATGCAATTCTAACATAAAGAATTAGAGAACTGTCCACCGGTTCTCGAAACAAAGCACCCACCTGAAACGCATTACGCAGGCAAAGCTGAAGTCGGTGAAGTCCGCAGCCACACGAAATCCAAATTCTGCCGGAACCGCACTCTCGGTAAACAGTCGCACATACCACTGTTCCAACAAACAACATCGAAGCCGAGAATCAATTACATCACAACCAAACTCTCAAAAACAGCAAATGCTATTTTTACCAACCAGCAGAGAGAGAAGAGCCTTTTTACCAGTATACAGACCTCCAAAAATTCAAAAAAAATTACGGTTGCGATCCTCGCGACGAGTAGACCCAAATAGACTGTTTAAATGCCCCGTTCTGATACCTGTAGGCCAAGAAACAATTCGGACAACGTTGGAAGCCATTCCTTCAAGAACACAATTCTGCTGGAAAAACAGCAGTAAAGAAGCTTAATTCTCACCCTTTAAATGACCTCCAAAAAATCTAATAAAAATACGGGTGCGTTCCTCTCGAAGAGTAGATATCAATCGACACCTTAAACACCTCATTCCGACGTCCGTAGGCTGAGAAATAAATCCAACAAGCTCATGCTGTCCAAAATCACCACAGAAAAACAGTGGCTCAGAGATGCCTCGGGAACTGTGCCAAAAACTCGAAATGCGGAGAAGTAATCAACACAAAAAACGAAGCCTTACCTCTCGTGAACGCGCTGCCGCAAAAATCATCGAAAAAGATGGTCTGAGTAAGCCAAGGGAGCCTGCGCACCGAAACGCGACGAAGGGGATCATCGGTGAAGGAAAGTCGCACTGTGCCAAAAGCCGCATACCTCGAAGTGCGTGCCACCAAAAATTCCCAAACTTCTCCACGAGATGCTCCACAGGAAGATGAACAACTTTGCTTAAGGTTGCCAAGAGAGAAGAGCTCGGGAAAAGCCTCAAACTGCAGGCCAAAGGGAGGTATTTATAGTCAAAACTGAACAAATCAAATAATTCCCTCTGTGTCCCCACTTCCGGGCGCCCGAAAAATTCGGGTTGCTACAGTAATGGGCCCGGCCCATTACTGTGCAGGCCCGAAACTGCCACGGCCCGCCACGTGGCCCGCTGCGCAGCCCACCCGCGCCCCGCTGCGCCCGGTGCACGTGCGCCCGCCAATGACGGCGCGCCACGTGGCACTGACAACTCTGCACCGCGCACGACGCGTGCCTGCCCCCGCGCGTACGGCCACCTGCCCCGCCGTACGGCCACCTGCCCCGGTCACCTGCTCCGCTCCCTGCGTGGACCGCGCGCACAACACCGCTCCAATAGCAAGCCACCACGTGTCCCTCCCCTGGTGCACGCCTCGCCCGTGGACCGCGCGCCTGCCCGCCCCGCGCGCCTGCCCGCCGCCGCTCCGCCGCCTGCCCGAGCCCGCGCCGCCGCGCTCCGCCGCTGCCCGCCGCCGGCCGGTCGCCGGAATCACTGTTCCGGCCGTGAACAGTAATTTTACTGTTCCAAATTCCGAAAAAAGCAAGTAAATAGCCCATTTTGACCGTTTTCGCGCGCTGAATCCAAATCCGCTGTCCGTTTTGCCAAATTCCAACTCCAAAATTTGTCGAAGGCATCCGGAAGGGCATTTTTAATCCAAATTCCGCACTGAGTCTAATTTTGATGCCCGATTCGCGCGAAACCACATCTAAACATCCGACAGGGTCATCCTAATGCCCAAGTGATCCAATTAAACACCCAAAAACCATCACTTGACCAAATGGATGCAGAAACACCGCCGACGCGCCACAAAGGCCCCCAAAAGCTGCAGGTCACACTGTAGAAGCCCTGTAGAGATCCGGGTCACCACATCCTCCCCCACTAAAAGAAAGTTTCGTCCTCGAAACTAACACAACTCCAAAGGAGGTCTCCAAAACCAGGGTAGGCACCCAACAACATCGTCTCCAGCTCCCAGGTCACCACTCTCTCCCCGTGACTACTCCTCAACGTCAACATCAGCAACCAGTACGGCATGGCCCGATTGCGCAATCCTCTCATCCCACGAGCCAGAATTCGCAACGGGCGTCCCTCGTACTCCGGACTCTCACAGATCTCGAACGAAACGAGTCAATCACGGGCGAGGGATCCACAAGCATAACTCTCCTGAGCTGAGACGTGGAAGAACCATCAAGAATTCCAACAAAAGGCTGGGGGAAAAAGGAAATAACCACTAGTGCAACACGCACCAAACCACAACCTGAGTCAACTCAACCAAGGCAACCCGAAGCACCTTCACGCGATCATCCAAGAAGGGAAGAAGTCTCAACAAGTCGGGGTCCTCACTCGGTCACTCTCAAATTCTGACCATCAGCGTGAACTGCTCCACTGCAGTCTACCATCAAAAGGAATCTTCCGGGACACAGTCTCAAACCCTGTACACCATAATGGTCCCACACAGCGCCAGCTGTGGAATTCCAACTCAACCCCAGACAGCTTTCCTGCTCCAGGTATCCGCCAACACAGTGGCCCTATCGGGGTGATCCAGAATGCTCAAAAGTAAACCAACGGTAACTCCATCGCCACCATGGGAGGCATTGCTACAACTCGCAAGTCCATCACCCCGCACTAGCAATGCAAAAGTCGACGCTAATAACAGTGTCATTATCCATTAGCCATGCTCTCCTGGCACCGCCAAGTCCAAGAAGCTTCTTACCTTGACCATAAATATTGATCTCGGCCAATTCCCAGATAGTATCCATGTTGGCCGGATTTTCCACCGCCGCCCCTACGGCTAGCACAAAGTGACCCAAGAAGGTAAGCTTCAGAAGCTAAAACTTGTAGTCCAATAACACGGGATACAGCTTCTTCCACCCAAGCGTTATAGCACATCCACAAGTGTTCCTCTTATTCCAGGTCACTCAGGGAGTAAATCATAAAATCCTTGGGGAACACCACTCCCAAACTGTCCAAGTACAACTGGAGCACACCATTCCTCAAATCTCGAAGACAACAGGGCATTAATCATTCCATTTGGCCTCAACTGCCGGAGTATAACTCCAACAAAAGGTCCTAAATAATACCCGGACCTGCCTGTGCTCAAACCACAAAAGAGCTCTCACAGTTGTGTATCAACAATGTGGCACGAGGTCAAACAGACCCTCGATCCATCAGATTCCTGTACCGGTGCCATCAACTCTCCCAGCTCTTACAGATAATATCTATGAGGTGCTATTGAGGTTGGCGCGGTTTCCAGAACCACGTCAATCGCAACCTCAATCTCCCTAACTGGCGGCATAATCATCGGCTCGAGTGGACTCACACCCGGGATTTCGCAGCAATAGAAATATCCTTTAGTCCCGGTGCCGCCAAAAGCTCCTCTCACACTGTCGCTATAACCCGTGTGCTCGAACAGTCTCCATATAACAAGCCTCCTTTTGTCTGCCTCGCAGAAAGTCACAGTCATCACTCTCTCCGCACTTAACCATCCAGTGGTACTGTGCCAACCAATCCCAAGCACTGGGTCAAAACACCGAACTACCACCCATACCAATAGGTTCGCCGGTATAACTCATGGTCTCAACGGCACTGGACATGATCCACAAGCCTCCTTCACATGCACAACACCGATGGTAACCTGTATCTCTAGTGCACGTGGTAATAACTCTGCCTCTAGTCCATGCCGGAATGCAAAGTGCGCTAACTCCGACTGCTGTGATGAAATCACACCTGCAACAACCCGATCCACTGCCGTGGCGCCCTCCAACCAGGCGGCACAAACTCATCCACACGATGCAAGCGGTTGTCGCTTAGTCCGCCAGAAAATATCCAAATCAATCACAAGGGAGCACGACCTCTGTCTCTGCTCACGCTGAGGCAACAGATACGATCCTCCGCAGACAACAAAACCACGCTACCGCTGCGCTACTCTGATATAGATGCTGATGCTGCCATCGGGGTCCACCCGATCTCCGACATCTCAGAAATCCATTATTGCAACCGTCATCTGACAAAACACAATCAATCCATGCAATTCCCTATACACTTATCCTTACTAAGCTCACCCCTCAAACCCATATAATACATTCCAAATATGCAAGTTATAAATCACAAAGGGTAGCATTCCCTTGGGTAAGCTTTACATTAACCGTCTACAAGGATATCCACCATCCAGGAAAGCAAAACGAAAATGCTTCTGCCGGCCGATCTGTCCTCCATCACCTAGCGCCAAGCGCCAACATCCAGAACTCACATCTGGCGGCAGATCCCTGTCCAAAGGAACTGCAGTGCCATCCTCCATACACAACGCCTACACCATCGAGGCGTCAATAATCCATAACGGAGGGACCAACTAAACTGAAAGGTATCCTGGCGCAACATATCCTATACGCCTCGTCCCTCGAAACCTGGAGCGCGTAGTTCAACAACTGCATAAACTCTCTAGCACAGGGAAGCTCTCAATTGATCGCTCCATCACCACCAACCACGACTCTGCCCCCAAAGGCTCCAAACTCAATCTTACGAGTCGGGGTGGTTCATCTGCCAAATCTGGCTCAATAGATCGATCATGTCCCCACAGCTCACCAGCTGTCAACTATCCACCCTGTCTCGGTGCCTCGACACTAAACATTGGCACAGAGGGGGCTACTCACTCCATCGGTGCCACAGCAATCCCCGCCCCTGAGGATACTGCAACCGGGTGGTCTCAGAAGGAAGCACTGTCGAGCTGCCCGTTGCTCCGACAACTGTGTCACAAAAACCAGATGCTTGCTCACTCTGCCGCTGATATGCCTCTAACAATCCTGTCATCTGGGTCCGGAGTTCTCTGACCTCAATCCGGGTATCCGGCCCAAAACCAACCGCTCAAGCTCAACTGCCGAGACAGGATGCACAAGGGTCCCAAACCCAGCGTCGGGGAGACACCGCTCGCCACGACGAAACCACAAATCAGCACACAACAACGCTCGACCCAATCCGGCGAAAGTCTAGAGCATGTCACCCATTCCACAGCGTTATGTTGTCTGCAGCCAACATAACTACTTAGGAGAATAAACATGCCAATCACTCCTCCCGTCCCTAGGGAGAGGTGTAAAACTCAATCAGGACTCTCGCTACAAATCACGACTCTCACAAAGTCATCCTAGGGTCCAACCACAAGCCTAGGGTTTCTAAGTCCACCATGACCTACAACCTAGGCTCTGATACCACTCTAATCTGTCACGCCCCGGGGCCGAAACTGCGACCCGGGCTCGCCAACAGATCCGCCACCTGTGCAACACCCGCACAGGCGAAGCGTCTAACCTGCAAGAAAAGATACTACAGCTAACAGATATCAGAGCTAAAATATAAAACTGCTGTAAAATTAAAACCAAAGATCTGAACAACTGGAAATAAAGGTACAAAATCCATCTCCCATACATGATAATCATACAATAACCTCAAATACCAAACTCCAAACTCAAACAGGGAGGTAATCCTGAATAGATAAATGATGCATCAATGTACAGCCTCTCAGTACAAGTCAGATCCTCTCAATACATCAGTCTCTCAAAGAGAAAATAAAATACTAATCTACCGACTGTACTGAAGATCTCCTCCGAAAGGGGGTACCGCTACTCTCCAAAGATAGGTAGGGATCTAGCTCGCGACTCCCTCGCCTCGAACAGCAACCGCAGAATCAGCAACACCCGCTAAGACTCTGCAAAACAAAGAAGAGAAGGGACAAAAAGGGGGAAAACCCCCAACGGGCGTGAGAACTACACCAAAAAGGAGTTCTCAGTGGGTATCGCCACCAGGCCCGACGATCTGCCCACCAAGTCCACAAGAGGCAAAAGATGACCAATGCAATAAAACTGAAAGAAGAAGCTGGAGACACTCTACAGCTACCATGCCTCTATCTAAAAGCTCAAATGGGGAAACTCTGATAAAGATATGCAACACTCGCACACGAGGTGCTCAATCGACCCAATCGAGCTGACTGCCACATCGGGTCCAGTCAAACCTGCGCCCACCTACAACCACCTCCCGCTGACGGGCAGGAATTACGTAGGGCGTCCAAACGGACTAACTCGCTATCGAGTAGTGGCTCATGCAGGCTATAGTCAAAATCCATGCCCTCTCCCTCAGAACAGATAGACTAAAGATCCACCACATCTCACACAACGGTCGAAGTACTCTCAACGACACGGGGTCACCGTCAACCCAAACGGCTCCCAACAACACTAGCACCGGTCTAAACACAACTGCCAGCCTCCACTCGTCCCCCAGGCACGAGTGCAAAAGTAAAAGTATCCGCCTGAATAGACCCAATCGATGGACCAGTAAAACTGGCACTGCCTGCTAAACTCATCTGTGGGAGTACTGACCGACTCCTGCCCGGTACGGTCGTATCCCAAGGTAGGTAACAGATCGGCCTCTGTCCGTCCGATCGCACACTAAAGTAGTAGTAGACCGGCCTCTATCCGTCCGGTCGCACACTCCGGAGTGGCACTCGAGGGGAGCGACCCACACGAGTAAAGTACCTCAGTAACCAGTATCATAAGTATCTCTGTAAAGCAGGACTAGATCATGACTATGATCAAAGTGGGAAAGCCCATCCACTAAAGAAGACCCTGGTCCCCAATCAGATGCAAAAATACTCAAATAGTGGGAAACTCCGTCCACTAGAGAAAACTGACATCCAATCTGATGCATAAATAAATATCCGGTCAACCGCCCAATATCCGCGGTTGCCGCAATACCCTGCCGTCTATAAACAAGTCCTATATCCGACCTCCGGTCAACCGCCCAAAGTCCGCGGTCACCGCAAAACCCTGCCAACCTCAATCTAGCACAAACCATCCCTGACACCAAAGTCCCAGCTACACTATCCCATATCCCTGCTCGCACCTGAGCAACACAGACCGCCTGACTAACAAAGAAGGAGAAAAGGATAACATGGTTTCTCCTAAGTCAAATTCCGGTATAAAGTGTAGCAGTAAAAGATGGCCTAGCTATATGTCCAAACAAGCATGCATTTGTCCTCAAAGAAGAATAAAGAAAAATAAACCTCATGCCAACTTATCAATGCCCATAACATGACCATACCTGTCCATAATTCCCGATTCATAATCGCTCCTCAGAGTAGAACCTGCACATAACTATATAATCCTATCCCATTGCATAATCCAGCCTCATAAAAGGTTATGTGCTAACATGGCATGATAATTAATCAAACAGGGTAACCTTGCCTTAGGTAAGCTTCCACTAATCATCAACATGAATATTCGATTAATACCATTGTCATAATATGACTAATTATCTTGCAATTCCCATAAAGTCGACATCGTTAAGCTTACCGATCAATCCCAGGTATTGTACCCTTCACCTGCATGCAATTCTAATATAAAGAATTAGAGAAACGTCCACCGGTTCTCGAAACAAAGCACCCACCTGAAACGCATTCCGCAGGCAAAGCTGAAGTCGGTGAAGTCCGCAGCCACACGAAATCCAAATTCTGCCGGAACCGCACTCTCGGTAAACAGTCGCACATACCACTGTTCCAACAAACAACATCGAAGCCGAGAATCAATTACATCACAACCAAACTCTCAAAAATAGCAAATGCTGTTTTTACCAACCAGCAGAGAGAGAAGAGCCTTTTTACCAGTATACAGACCTCCAAAAATTCCAAAAAAATTACGGTTGCGATCCTCGCGACGAGTAGCCCCAAATCGACTCTTTAAACGCCCCGTTCTGATAACTGTAGGCCAAGAAACAATTCGGACAACGTTGGAAGCCATTCCCTCAAGAACGCAATTCTGCTGGAAAAACAGCAGTAAAGAAGCTTAATTCTCACCCTTTAAATGACCTCGAAAAAATCCAATAAAAATACGGGTGCGTTTCGCTCGAAGAGTAGATATCAATCGATACCTTAAACACCTCATTCCGATGTCCGTAGGCTGAGAAATAAATCCAACAAGCTCATGCTGTCCAAAATCACCACAGAAAAACAGTGGCTCAGAGATGCCTCGGGAACTATGCCAAAAACTCAAAATGCGGAGAAGTAAACAACACAAAAAACGAAGCCTTACCTCTCGTGAACGCGCTGCCGCAAAAATCATCGAAAAAGATGGTCCGAGTAAGCCAAGGGAGCCTGCGCACCGAAACGCGACGAAGGGGATCATCGGTGAAGGAAAGTCGCACTGTGCCAAAAGCCGCATACCTCGAAGTGCGTGCCACCAAAAATTCCCAAACTTCTCCACGAGATGCTCCACAGGAAGATGAACAACTTTGCTTAAGGTTGCCAAGAGAGAAGAGCTCGGGAAAAGCCTCAAACTGCAGGCCAAAGGGAGGTATTTATAGTCAAAACTGAACAAATCAAATAATTCCCTCTGTGTCCCCACTTTCGGGCGCCCGAAAAATTTGGGTTGCTACAGTAATGGGCTCGGCCCATTGCTGTGCAGGCCCGAAACTGCCACGGCCCGCCACGTGGCCCGTTGCGCAGCCCACCCGCGCCCCGCTGCGCCCGGTGCACGTGCGCCCGCCAATGACGGCGCGCCACGTGGCACCGACAACTCTGCACCGCGCACGACGCGCGCCTGCCCCCGCGCGTACGGCCACCTGCCCCGCCGAACGGCCACCTGCCCCGGTCACCTGCTCCGCTCCCTGCTTGGACCGCGCGCACAACACCGCTCCAATAGCAAGCCACCACGTGTCCCTCCCCTGGTGCACGCCTCGCCCGTGGCCCGCGCGCCTGCCCGCGCCCGCGCGCCTGCCCGCCGCCGCTCCGCCGCCTGCCCGAGCCCGCGCCGCCGCGCTCCGCCGCTGCCCACCGCCGGCCGATCGCCGGAATCACTGTTCCGGCCGTGAACAGTAATTTTACTGTTCCAAATTCCGAAAAAATGCAAGTAAATAGCCCATTTTGACCGTTTTCGCGCGCTGAATCCAAATCCGCTGTCCGTTTTGCCAAATTCCAACTCCAAAATTTGTCGAAGGCATCCGGAAGGGCATTTTTAATCCAAATTCCGCACTGAGTCCAATTTTGATGCCCGATTCGCGCGAAACCACATCTAAACATCCGACAGGGTCATCCTAATGCCCAAGTGATCCAATTAAACACCCAAAAACCATCACTTGTGACCAAATGGATGCAGAAACACCGCCGATGCGCCACAAAGGCCCCCAAAAGCTGCAGGTCACACTGTAGAAGCCCTGTAGAGATCCGGGTCACCACAATCCTCTTACCTCGAACAGCCGCAGATGGCCCAGCAGCTCCCGCAGAAGACTCTGCAAAACAAAGCGGAAGAAAAAGGGAAACAACCATGGGAGTGAGAACCACTGATAAAACCTGTAGTACACTAAACTTTAGCAAATTGCAAAGTTCTAGTGTGTGAAGGGTTAAATGATACCCTTCGGATGTTTTAGTAAGCTTCCGGAAGGTTCTAGAAGGTTTCCGGAGAGTTTGGGCGCAAATCGGAAATTTTCGAAAAATTTGAAAATTTGAGGTATTTGGCTTCGGGGTCCGGACCGTCAGGGGACAGTCCGGACTGTCCGCGCGAATCTAGGAAATTCCACCTTCTGGGTCCGGACCGTATTGGGGCAGTCCGGACCGTTTTGGTCTGGGCAGCACGGTAAGAAATGTAATTACATATCTTGCAGGGGGCTTGTGGGATTTTGTTTCTTTAGGGTTTTTAACCCTCTTTATCTTCTCTTTTCCTCTCAATTGATGAGTGCGAGAGAGAGTGTTAGAGAGAGAGAGAGAGAGAGAGGGAGAGTTCTTGAAGAAAGGTAAGAACTTAAAGAAGAAGGGATTTTGGAGCCCTAGTTCCTATCCTTTGCATTTCCAAGGTGGGATTTGAGATTAAGGAGGTTAAGAGCACTTCTTTTCCCTTTCTTTTGGGATTTTTGAAGGAAAACCTAGTTTTTGGAAAACTAGGGTTTATTTTGAGGCTTTTTGATTTCTAGCTTTTGGGGTGGAATTGATGAGTGTAGAACACTCTTGTAGGTTGGTTTTGAAGCATTTCTGGTTTGGATTTCAAGATTTTGCAAGATTTCTCAACCTAAGGTATTTTCCACCTATATTTTCCTTATGATTTTTAAGGAATTTTGTGATTGGATTTTTTGTGATGTTTTAACCCATTGGAAACTTCTCTTAGGGCATAAGAGGAAGTGTGGGCTTCTTGGTTGGGATCCTTCACAAGGATTTTGCAACTATCCGGTGGGTCCGACCTCACCGAAATGGGTGAACTCCCCCTATGTCTTCTATAGAATTTTAGGGCATCATTGCTATATTAAACATGCATCGTTTGATTTATCATGATTTATGATTATGCATTTGAACCCCTTCATGTGTAGAAAATTTCATACTCTATGTAGTAGAGGTAAACATTGTATGTGCATGAGCACTTTAAGGAGGGATTGAATAGGAATTTTCGTGAACTTAAGCTTTTGGATATGAATAGAGAATAACTATACATGTTATCGAATTATTGAGATATGTTATGCATATGATCATGAAAAAAATGGACATTATGACATTAGTGCCATCTAGTGTTGTGAGATACAAGTAGAAAACTTCTAAACTTGTACAATCAAGATGAAATAGTTAGATTCCATGTTTGAGACATGAGGACAACTTGTAAATGTTTTACTCTTTCATTATGCAAGATAATGTTAATATTGTATATGAAACATTGACACTTGAGATACTATACCCCGACCTAAAGGTCGATGATGCTATTCCGTGTTTTAGACACGATGATTGCTATTCCGTGTTTTAGACACGATGATCGAGACTTGCTTGCTTGCCGTTTGTGCTCATTCGCACATGCTTGGTAGGGTCGCTCCCTCCAAGCCGGCACTCCGGAGTTGGCCATTTGCGACATCATGATCGCCATGCGGGATTGGGTGCCAATTGGGACGCCGTTGGATTGGCATAGCTCCTTGGGGGGTGCCACCACGGGACCATGAGGCGTGGCTCAAGCTTAGACTCAAAGAAAGTCTTCAAGAGAAAAAGATTAAAATTAACTAAACTTGACATTGAATATCACCTAGATGATACTTCTTATGGTAGTTGGACATACATGATAGCAAACTTGACATTGGACATCACATAAATGATACTACTCATTGTAGTTGGACATTATGATAGCATGATAGATTCATATCATCATCACCTTGTACATGAGCATAGAGGCATGATAGTAGTAGAGTACTTTACTTTACTTCAGTTGTTTATTTTCTGCATTTCATTTCAGCAGTTTTACTATCTTATGCCTCAATTGACATAGTGGTGTATTTCGCTCCTCTCGGCGGCTTACCCACTGGGAACTATTGATTAATAGTTCTCACCCCATTTGGTTGTTGTTTTTCAGAGCCCTTCGCAGCAGGAGGGGCTCGGGACCGTGGCAAGGGGTTATCGCATAGCTAGCTTGTCCCCATCGCACCACTCGAGGTGGTTACAGGGCACATTTTCTTTTGTTTTTGTTGGAGAGGTGTTGGTTGTATTTTGGCATAGAAACCACCCATGTATTTTGATAGGTTGTATTTCAGAGGACCTCATTTGTATAATGGATTTTAACTTCTTGTATGATAGTTGTTATCTACTCTCCTCTTTTATGTATAGTTTAGTTGTGTTGTGCTCTGATTACTAGTAGGATGTGTATATTTCTTCCTTTCCGCTTTGTTGTTGTAGACGCCTTGTGTGTACCGGGGGGTACCTTGTGCACACGGCGGGTCTGGTAGGCTTCCGCTGGGGTGTAGAGTCCTGGCGTTCCAATGCCTTTGTATACCTTCTTTTATGACGGGATTGTTAGGAAAACTTTTCACTATGTTTTCTGCAATGGACTGGCCTGGGCCGCGAGTTTTTTTCTGCGACTGAGCTCGAAAAACGGAGGACGGCAAAGCGAACGGATTCGGATTCCGACTTACGGGTCTCCCGGAATGGGGGTCAAAGCGTTTGCCTTTGAGTGGTGCATCGGAATCCGTGCTAAGTGGCCGGCACGCTTTTCGAGGCGGTCGGACGGGATCGGTCTCTGATCAGTTTCTTTGATCTTATTTATGTTATTGGTTTATTTTAATTATTTTTGTAATACCTCGACCTTCCGGTTTTCCGTTTTGGTTTTAATTGAATCTTTTTAGTGTTAGGGGGGGTTGAAAGTTCGAGAACTTCTAGTCGGACCGTCGGGGCTCGCGGGTATTTTTAGGTGTTAGGGCTCGCGAAACGGAGAATGGCGGCGAAATCGGATTCGAATTCCGACCCCGAGATCTCCCAGAATAAATTTCTGAAGGTAACCAGCAGTTCCGGGTGCATCAAAAAGCGTGCGGGCGATCGGCACGCTTTTCGAGGTAAGTTTGGACCCCTGGTCCGCACCCGATCGTTAAGTGTTGAGTTTGGGGACTAGGGTTTTATTTTCCTATTCTCATCGCTTTGGATCGTGCGTTAGGGTTTCGGGGGCGTACAAAAAAAAGAGGAAAAAGCCCCAATCCCCCTTTCTCAATTCAAGTATTGGCGTATAGAACCGAGGAAAGGAGAAGGAAAAAAAGGGGGGAATCCATCCCTCATGGGGTTCTACGTTGGCGACAGGAAGGACGATCGCACTTCCTGCGAAATCCGGCGAAAACGAGGTGAGCGTTTTGGGTCTTCCCGTTGTCTTACGGTATGAGTTTTCCCTTTTGTCGGGTCGCGTGCGAGGCAAGTTTGGTACTAAACGGGAGGCCGCCGCCGCCGTTGTTAAACGGGAGGCCGCCGCTGCTGTCATCGTACTCACGGGGTCATCGCCGCAGCCGCCGTGATCGCGGGGTCGCAGCCGGAGCCGAAAACGGGGAACGGATACTGTTCACAACAAGAGAATTCAGGCTGCGGTCCACCGTGCCGGCGTGCACCCGGCGCACGCTCCCGCGGCCCGGGGGCGCAGACCCGGTGCACGGACGCGTGCGCCAGGCCGCGCGGTCCACCGGACCGGCGTGCACCTGGCGCACGCCTCCGCGACCCGGGGCCGCAGACCCGGCGCACGGAAAGCGTGCGCCAGGCCGCTCGGTGCACGCCCTAGGCGTGCACCCGGTGCTCGGTGCCGCAGCGGGGAGCGGTGAACCCGGTGCGCGCCCGAGCCCGTGCACGGCCCGGCCCAAGCCACACGGGTCCACCGCTGCAGTGTGCTCCCGGCCTGCGCCGCGGCCGCCTGCTGCCGTGGACCCTGTCCACGCCTGGTTTTATGCACCAGTATTCAGGAAAGGAGCCCAGAAGCTCCGTTTTTGGCCCGTTTCGCCCCGTTTTTGAGTGTTTTTAATCGCGACGATATTTTTAACAATAATTCTTACTGTAGTTTTTTTCCGGCACAAGGTGGGAGTGTTTTAGCTGGAGTTTCCGCACGTCTTCTCCTTCGTGTTTATGGTGGGTACCCCCTTAGAACCCCTTATTGCGGAATTTTGTTATTGTTATGTTTATCATGCTGTGGATTTTGGTTTGGAATTTAGCACCGGGTTTCCGGCAAATTGTACCTCGTTTAAAATCAATATCTAATCATGCTAACATGTTGGCTCTTGTGGACTTTATCGTTGAGTATATTAGTACTATGGTTGCCTTGCTCTTTTACTTGGTACTATGGTTACTTTGTTCGTGTTGGGTACTGTGGTTACTTTGCTCGAGGCTGCAGCACGCGCACCCGCGGTTTGGCCACCGCAAAGGGTGCGCTTTTCCGGAAAAGTGGTCCATGACCCGTGTATACCCACGAGGTGACGTAATGGGCCCCTGTAGTTGTGGGGTTTGGATGCGCCAAGGTATGAGCGGTGCGACCCGTCGGTTTAGTTGTCCGACGAAGGAGTGGTGCGACCCGTCGGTTTAGTTGTCCGACGTGGGAGCGGTGCGATCCATCGGTTTAGTTGTCCGACGTGGTCGCGTATTGCAGGTTTACAGGTGTTCGTGGTTTACTTTCCCTCTTGGGAGGGTGGTCAGGTTTTACAGGTGTTCGTGGTTTACTTTCCCTCTTGGGAGGGTGGTCAGGTTTTACAGGTGTTCGTGGTTTACTTTCCCTCTTGGGAGGGTGGTCTAAAAATTTGTGGATTTATCCTTTCAAAACTAGCCGGCCTTTTTATACTTATGGAAAACGATTGTATGCATTCGACTGTTGAACTAGTGTGGTTAAAGTGATGATTGTATGATGGTTGTAGTCAGGATGCCGTGCATATACAAAGGAGACTTTGCCCGTTCGCAGAGTGAATTTGTATATGCGGCGGGTCTGGGCACGCACTGGGGGAGGTTGGTTTCAAAAGAAAAAAATGTGTACGCAAACTCAATCTTTTCGTTGGTCGTCTTCCGCTTAATGAAACCCCCGGGGCGTGACAGATTAAGATGGTATCAGAGCGAAACAGCTTTAACCACAGTAGTCGCTGTCCAACATCCACTGGAGCACACTACCACTGGCTACTAGCTAATGAAATGATCAGGATATATCTGCGTAGAGATGCGAGAGTGCAGGGACTATTGAGTTTCTTTTCCGGTTTAGCTCGGGTGGTAGCACAACCCACCGGTGGTTGTTGGTTTGTCGGCCGTCTGTCGGTCATGGGTAACTCGATAGCCGTTTGTCTAAACTTGTACCTTCTGGGTCTTCTGGTGTTAAGCTACAGCGGGCAGTCGGTCGATTCCTTTTGCACCATGGGCAAGGTATGGGTGGGAATGAGGATTCTTCCCCTATGTTTGTACCCATAGTTCGGCTTTTCACCGTAGACACTGTGACGGTTGTAGAGATCGTCGTGATGGGTTCACGGGGGGCTCCTTTGGGTTAGAAAGGGAGGCCACCGGGGCTAGTAAATCCTCTTCGTTTGGTCTCGTTTTGGGGTCAGAGAGACCGTACCTCGCTGCGCACAAGGGTGCGTAAGTGGTGACTTTTACTAGGGGGTTTAGCTTTGACGCTGGGTGGTGCCGAGTGGCTCCTTTTAGTGGGGTTGTGGTGGTAAAGATTTGGGTTGGGTTTCTGTTTTCTGCACAAGTGCGTCGGTTCGGTTGTCCTGCTGGTGGGTTGGCGTGTGATCCCTCGAGTGCGTTTAGTGAACCTAGGCAACTTTTGACACGGTCCTTCTCGCTGTTTTCGTTGCTTGTCTTCTTCCGACCATTTAGATTTCAGATGGATAGTCTTCAGTACCTGGAGGTCTTTGTTGAACGGACCTAGAGCTTAGATTGTCTTCTAGTTGGGAGTGTCACTGTTGGTCTGGAAGTTTACCGCTCGATTCGATGCCCGGTGCTTGGTGGGGCAAAGGTTTGGGACCGAGAGTTAGTGGCAATTTAGAGCGTCGCACCCCGTCGGTGCCAGGACGGAAGTAGGACCTTACCTTGTGGGTTTTGTCGCCAGCTTCCCATGACTAAGGCATAGCCTTGAGGCTTGGTTTGGGAGCGTTGTGGATCGTGATCTTTTGGGGCTGGTGTGAGTCAAGGGGAGGATCTGGCGACTACTCGGAGTTTTGGTACTGGTCACCTTCGGCTAGGAGGCCCTGTACGCAGCCCTTTCTGTGGGGTAGACCTTGTGGTAGGTCTTAGAGCTGAAACCTAACGTTAGTCTTGACCGTCGCCTCGGTAGGATGGATAGTCGGAGCGGGTGGTCCGGGATGGTGGTTATGCTCCGAGCTTGTGGTCCGTGTTGGTGACAGGTGAGTTCATTGTTTTCAGGGGAGAAGTTATGGTAGTTAGTAACCCAGCCTGTTTTGTTGGCACCTCTCGGAGCCTTGTGAGGGTGTTGTGTGGTTTGTTTTCCTCGTCGTCGGGTTAGATGTTTTGGACTTTTAAAGGATCATTGGTATGGGTTGGGCAGTATGACTAGGGTACCTCGACGCATCGCGAGACTTTGTTGCTGACTGCTCAGCGCCGGCTGGGGTGGTGTGCGGACCGGTGGCGTCGTGACTGGGAATTTCGAGTCGGGAAGCAGGAATACGACGAGGTGCTGGGCATGGACTGGTTCACGAGGTATACGGCGGATGTATAGCTACTTGGTTTCAGTGAGCCTAGTGACTCGACCCTTTGCGTCGTTCACTGACACCCCCGTTGTAGGGGTTTCTTCTGCCATCCCCCTGACTGAATTGCCGGGAATACCCCCGGGCGAGAGGTCATCCTATCTTTCGAGCTTCTACCAAACACGCAACCTATCAATTGGGCGCCTTGCGGAATGGCTTTCGCGGAACTGAGGGAATCTAAGGCACAACAAGGAGTTTTTCTGAATAAAGGGTTCATCAGACCGAGTGTGTCGCCTTGGGGCGCTCCCATGCTTTTCGTGCGAAAGAAGAAAGGAAACCTACGCCTACGCATCAACTTCAGGGAGATAAATAAGGTTACAGTGAAGAACAAGTCCGGGATTGATGACCTCTCAAATCAACTGCGAGGAGCACTTACGGATTTTTTTTTTTTTTTTTTCTCCGGAATCTCAGGGACCAGAAGCTGCTTGCTAAATTGAAGAATGTGAGTTCTGACTTCGCGAAGTGGACTTTTTGGGGTACATTGTGTCAGCAACAGGAAACACAGAGAATGTGAGCGGAACTGCCCGACATACAATCCGGAACTGGCAGCAGTCGTCTTCGTTTTAAAGCTTTGGAGACACCACCTTTTGGAGTTCATCGTGATGTATTTTCGGATCGCCAGAGTCTTAGGTTTTGTTCACATAGAAGGATTTGTTTTTGCGGCAGAAGCATTGGTTGGAGTTACTGAAGGACTCGGCTTGTCCATTCAGTAACACCCCGGGAAAAGCAAGTGTAGTAGCGGAGGTTTTGAGCAGGAAGGGTCAAATCGAGGGGGGAAACCGAAGGGCGCGAGTACTTAGCGGGACCGGTATGGTCACGTGACCTTTTGTTCCTTATTGATCAAGCCAACCCTATAAGAGAAATCCTGGAGGGTCAGAAGACAGGCGCACTGCGCTCCCTATGCGACGCATCCGGGTGACACGAAGAGGTTCAAGGACGCGATGCGGTCTGAGTCGCAGTGGATCGATTGACGAAGTCGGCTCTTTTCTCACCCATCCATACGGCGTGGGCTAGAGACACTCAGCTTGTGTCGAACCTATGGCAAGGACTACAACAAGCTCTAGAGATTTAACCACACTTCTGCACGGTTTTTCACCCCCAGACCGACGGGCAATCCGAGCGAGCGACCTGGATTTTTCGAAGATATGCTTCGAACCTCCGTACTTGATTTGGGTGATGGATGGTCACTGCTTTTGAGCTTAGAGAGGACTTGAGCTTCGACGGAACACCGGTGCGGATCTTAGCACGAGAAGACAAAAAGGATTGCGCGACCGGACGATCCCCTATGTGAAGGTGCTGTAGAGCAACCGGGAAGAACGTGAAGTGACTTGGGAACTGGAGTCAAAGATGAGCGAGTGCTACCCAGATTTATTCGTTGCGGACCAGGATTAAGTTTCGCGGACGAAACTTCTTTTAAGTGGTGAGTGATGTAGAGTCCTGGCGTTCCAATGCCTTTGTATACCTTCTTTTATGACGGGATTGTTAGGAAAACTTTTCACTATGTTTTCTGCAATGGACTGGCCTGGGCCGCGAGTTTTTTTCTGCGACTGAGCTCGAAAAACGGAGGACGGCAAAGCGAACGGATTCGGATTCCGACTTACGGGTCTCCCGGAATGGGGGTCAAAGCGTTTGCCTTTGAGTGGTGCATCGGAATCCGTGCTAAGTGGCCGGCATGCTTTTCGAGGCGGTCGGACGGGATCTGTCTCTGATCAGTTTCTTTGATCTTATTTATGTTATTGGTTTATTTTAATTATTTTTGTAATACCTCGACCTTCCGGTTTTCCGTTTTGGTTTTAATTGAATCTTTTTAGTGTTAGGGGGGGTTGAAAGTTCGAGAACTTCTAGTCGGACCGTCGGGGCTCGCGGGTATTTTTAGGCGTTAGGGCTCGCGAAACGGAGAATGGCGGCGAAATCGGATTCAAATTCCGACCCCGAGATCTCCCAGAATAAATTTCTGAAGGTAACCAGCAGTTCCGGGTGCATCAAAAAGCGTGCGGGCGATCGGCACGCTTTTCGAGGTAAGTTTGGACCCCTGGTCCGCACCCGATCGTTAAGTGTTGAGTTTGGGGACTAGGGTTTTATTTTCCTATTCTCATCGCTTTGGATCGTGCGTTAGGGTTTCGGGGGCGTACAAAAAAAAGAGGAAAAAGCCCCAATCCCCCTTTCTCAATTCAAGTATTGGCGTATAGAACCGAGGAAAGGAGAAGGAAAAAAAGGGGGGAATCCATCCCTCATGGGGTTCTACGTTGGCGACAGGAAGGACGATCGCACTTCCTACGAAATCCAGCGAAAACGAGGTGAGCGTTTTGGGTCTTCCCGTTGTCTTACGGTATGAGTTTTCCCTTTTGTCGGGTCGCGTGCGAGGCAAGTTTGGTACTAAACGGGAGGCTGCCGCCGCCGTCATCGTACTCACGGGGTCATCGCCGCAGCCGCCGTGATCGCGGGGTCGCAGCCGGAGCCGAAAACGGGGAACGGATACTGTTCACAACAAGAGATTTCAGGCTGCGGTCCACCGTGCCCGCGTGCACCCGGCGCACGCTCCCGCGGCCCGGGGGTGCAGACCCGGTGCACGGACGCGTGCGCCAGGCCGTGCGGTCCACCGGACCGGCGTGCACCCGGCGCACGCCTCCGCGACCCGGGGCCGCAGACCCGGCAAACGGAAAGCGTGCGCCAGGCCGCTCGGTGCACGCCCTAGGCGTGCACCCGGTGCTCGGCGCCGCAGCGGGGAGCGGTGAACCCGGTGTGCGCCCGAGCCCGTGCACGGCCCGGCCCAAGCCACACGGGTCCACCGCTGCAGTGTGCTCCCGGCCCGCGCCGCGGCCGCCTACTGCCGTGGGCCCGGTCCACGCCTGGTTTTATGCACCAGTATTCAGGAAAGGTGCCCAGAAGCTCCGTTTTTGGCCCGTTTCACCCCGTTTTTGAGTGTTTTTAATCGCGACGATATTTTTAACAATAATTCTTACTGTAGTTTTTTTCGGGCACAAGGTGGGAGTGTTTTAGCTAGAGTTTCCGCACGTCTTCTCCTTCGTGTTTAAGGTGGGTACCCCCTTAGAACCCCTTATTGCGGAATTTTGTTATTGTTATGTTTATCATGCTGTGGATTTTGGTTTGGAATTTAGCACCGGGTTTCCGGCAAATTGTACCTCGTTTAAAATGAATATCTAATCGTGCTAACATGTTGGCTCTTGTGGACTTTATCGTTGAGTATATTAGTACTATGGTTGCCTTGCTCTTTTACTTGGTACTATGGTTACTTTGTTCGTGTTGGGTACTGTGGTTGCTTTGCTTGAGGCTGCAGCACGCGCACCCGCGGTTTGGCCACCGCAAAGGGTGCGCTTTTCCGGAAAAGTGGTCCATGACCCGTGTATACCTACAAGGTGACGTAGTGGGGCCCCTGTAGTTGTGGGGTTTGGATGCGCCAAGGTATGAGCGGTGCGACCCGTCGGTTTAGTTGTCCGACGAAGGAGCGGTGCGACCCGTCGGTTTAGTTGTCCGACGTGGGAGCGGTGCGATCCATCGGTTTAGTTGTCCGACGTGGTTGGGTATTGCAGGTTTACAGGTGTTCGTGGTTTACTTTCCCTCTTGGGAGGGTGGTCAGGTTTTACAGGTGTTCATGGTTTACTTTCCCTCTTGGGAGGGTGGTCAAGTTTTACAGGTGTTCGTGGTTTACTTTCCCTCTTGGGAGGGTGGTCAGGTTTTGCAGGTGTACATATCTTATTTTACGGTTGCTCCGGATAATCAGGTTTGCCGGGGCAGGTGCCCGGTCCAGGTTATGCAGGGGGAGGGGATACTGACGATTGCACGACGAGGAGGGTGGTTGCTCTGGTTTACTGCGGTTTGCTTTATTTATAGCCCTAGTTGCTTTCGTGCTTTATTTTTTTGGTCACTGACTTCCCACTCTGTGACAGGTTCTCGGGGGTGAGAGCTAGGGCGACGGTGAGGCCGTGGCAGGAGCACTTTTTGTCCTTCGAGGCCATAGTTTGTATTTATTTCTTATATTGCGCATTTCATTACTCGTTAGTAGCTTACTATGTGGATCGCGATACCCTTGTGGGGTCGATGTGGATGTTGAAATGTCTTTTATTTACCCTTGTGGGTAGTTGTTTTGCTTGTCCCGATTGGCCGCTTTCAAACTACAAAAGAAAAGGAAAGGAAAATATTTCGAAAACTGTTTTAAAAATGTGGGTGTCGTGTGGGCACCATTTTTAAAACCCTATGGATTTATGGATTGCGAAAACCGTTTTGAAAATCTGGGTGTCGTGTGGAAACCATTTTTAAAACCCTGTGGATTTATGGTCTTCAAAAACCGTTTTGAAAAACCTGGGTGCCGTGTGGGCACCGTTTCTAAAAATTTGTGGATTTATCCTTTCAAAACTAGCCGGCCTTTTTATACTTATGGAAAACGATTGTATGCATTCGACTGTTGAACTAGTGTGGTTAAAGTGATGATTGTATGATGGTTGTAGTCAGGACGCCGTGCATATACAAAGGAGACTCTGCCCGTTCGCAGAGTGAATTTGTATATGCGGCGGGTCTGGGCACGCACTGGGGGAGGTTGGTTTCAAAAAAAAAAATGTGTACGCAAACTCAATCTTTTCGTTGGTCGTCTTCCGCTTAATGAAACCCCCTGGGCGTGACATGGGGCCTGAGGTGTGGCAGATTATTTTGGTATCAGAGCCTAGGGTTGAGTCTTAGAAGACCTAGCAAACCTTAGGCTGGTTGGACCATAAGGATTAAGAACGTGAGAGGCGGGGTCTTATATGATTACTTGGCGAAAGTGACATGATTGGGTCAATACTATAACTTCTTAAGAGTTGGAGTTGATCGAAGTGATTGCACCTTCTATTTCCTTGGAAGGTCTGGTTGGCTGCCGACAATCTGACATCGGGAAATAATTGTGGCATGCTTCATTTGCTTTCGCATGATTGGGATTTGTTTTGAGTAGGGATGCGTTTCGCCTTGGTTATCCTAACCTACGCATTTTATGCCTGTTACAGTTTGTGATGCCTACGACTCGCTCCATGACGGCCGAGGAGGCCGATGCGGAGACGTCCGCTACTTCCGGATCTAGTGAGGTCCGAGATTTGAGAGAGCAGATGGCTATGCTAGCTGATGCAGTGGAGCGGCAGTCGGCTGCGGCGCGAGAGCAGGCTGAGGCTTCGCGTCGGCAGGATGCAAGGATGCAGAGGTTGGAAGCTCTTTTGACCCAGCAGTTGGCGGCAAGGGGAACTCAAGACCCTTCGCACCCACCCGTGCAACAACGGGAGCACATGGGTGGAGTGACCGATGCACTTCGACCTGAGGTGCCCGAATCTTCACATCACACTCCGAGTGCTGGGCGCCGGGAAGAGGTTGTGATGTCACCGCCAGTTCAGACTCCACCGGCGAGGACGGTTTTACCGATGATGGTAGCAGGAGAAGAGCGGGACCGACTCATGGCTCGTTTGAGGGAATTCCGAGAATCAAAGCCTCGGACATATGATGGAGAGAAACCCGACTATTGGGTTTTTGAGAAGTGGATTCTACACATGGAGAAACTTTTCCACGATACCTTCGTAGCGGAGGGAGACCGGGTGTGGTTGGCAACACACCATCTTGAGGGCGATTCTTACCAGTGTTGGACGGACATTCGGGATGACCCCACGACCGATTTGGCGGCAATCACATGGCCGCGATTCAAGAAGATGCTTGCAATGAAGTATTTTTCGGCGAGCACAAAAAGGCAGATGGAAAGAGATCTCCGCAACTTGATGCAAGGAGACAAAACCGTGGCGGAGTACGAGAGGGAATTTACTCGACTACTTAACTGTATTCTGCACGTTGTGAGGGACGACGAGGACAAGGCCCGTATGTTTGAGAACGGCCTTAGACCGTCCATTTTCAGATTGGTTCAGACCCTAAACCTCCAAACCTACCAGGAGGTTGGGGACCGTGCCTTGATCGTGGAGAAAGGCGCGGAGATTGCTAAGGAAGAGAGAGAAGCTCTTGATAGGACGCGAGGCAAGAGGTCGGCGACCGAGGGCGCAAGTCATAAGCCCTATTCGAAGAAACCACCGAAGCACCAGAGGAGCCAGTCTGGAGGACGCGGCTCATCTTCACACCGGGGAGGACCTGACTGTTGGCGGCCGCCGCATTGCGTGATTTGTGGTGGACCCCATGTGCCGCCGCAATGCCCGCAGCGTGGAGGCAAGTGCTACCTTTGTGGCCAGGAGGGCCACTTTCGATCAGAGTGCCCGCGAGGCTCGACACCAACCCCTTCTTTAGCATCGGCACCAGTTATTCCAGGACAGGTGACCCCACCCACCTACTCTCAGTCAAGACGACCATCGGCGTCGCGACAGTACGAGGGGCCATGGCAGGCTCCGAGCCGGCGCATGTATGGGGCCCAAACTGAGGAGGCTTCAGCGGCAGAGGACGTCGTTGCTGGTATTATCTTGAGTCATAGCATTCGAGTTCAAGCTTTATTTGACACTGGTGCATCTCATTCATTCATTGACCGGCTGTTTGCCGAGTTGCATGTCATTGAGTTAGTACCTACCTTGCATCCGGGACGAGTCTTAGTTCCCGATCATACTTTGGAGATTCGGGAGTTTTCCCCTAGTTGTCCCATTAGGATTGGGGATTGGATTTTGCCGGCGGATTTGTTGGCGCACCATCGACTTGGAGAATTCGATGTGGTTTTGGGCATGGATTGGCTCACAAGATATCATGCTACCATTGATTGTGAGAATCGACTCGTGACGTTTCGAGAACTGGGACAAGAGGGAATTGTGTTTAGAGGCTACAAGAGTTCGTTGTTTGCGATGACTATCTCTTCCACTAGAGCAAAACAGTTGATTTGGAGTGGATGTGTCGCCTACTTGGCTACCGTTGTGGATAGGAGCTGTGAGACTCCGAGAGTGGAGGATATCCCAGTTGTGCGAGAGTTTGCTGATGTGTTCCCGGCAGAGCTACTGGGGATGCCTCTGGATAGAGAGATCGAGTTTGTGGTGGATCTGATCCCTGGAACTACCCCAATCTCGAAGGCACCATATAGGATGGCACCGGCAGTGTAGAATATCGGTATTTCGGATGGCGCACCGACCTCGCAAGATGGCGTGGTGCGGAGGAAATTGCCTCGGGTGTGTTCCATATGAGTCTTCTGATGAGTTCGGGTTGATTCGGATCTACGCGGAAGCCCCAGCTTGATTCGGAGTTTCCGGGCATTGTGCGCCGATAGAGGACTGGTTTGGGCAGCCTCGACTCCACAGTGGTGTGCAGGAAAAGTGGTAAACACTTGGAACAGGTATATTTTTTGATTCAGCGGAGTCCGGGACGTTCCGGACCGACGCGGGGGTCCCGAAGGCGAAAAGTGAGTTGGAACTGGCAATTTTGGAGCCGGTTTTTTGGATTTAGCACAGGGACTCCACGGATGAGCTTTTTGAGGAGAAAAGCTTTGGACACGTGTATTTTCATATTACAGCAGAGTTCGGGAGGTTTCGGGCCGGTGCGGAGACCCCGCAGGCAAAAAGTGACTTAGAATTAGCTTAATTTGGAATTAATTAATTAATTATTTATTTATTTTAAGTAATTGGTGTTTTGCCTGTGAGAAGGAATTAGAGAGTATGGATGTGTGTGAGTGGGAGGTCTTGGCTTGGAGTTGGTGTTGGTGTTGGAGGGGTTTCCTTGGGTTCTTTTTTCACCTTGCACCATACACCAAGCACCACACCTCCTTAATTAGCCCACTTAATTAGCACATGCCATGTCATCATCTTCTCCAAATGTGAAACAGAGGAAAAAGGTGTGAAACAGAGGAAATAGAAATTGAGGAAGAATGAGAAGAAGAAGATGAATTGAGGGAAAGTGAAAGAGGTTTTTTATGGTGTTGACGGTATGGATCTTCCGCTATTAGCTGCGTGGAGCCGAGCGGAGCGCACGCGCGTCGAGCCTCATGGATGCACTTTGCTGTTTTTTTAGAGTGAGAGAAAGAAGGCTTAGCTTTGGTTTGTGGGGTTGAATTGGGTTTTGTTTGTGAATGGTGTTGTTGTGGGTGGAGGAGAGACCAGCAGAGGGTGCCGCGCGGGCGCGCAGAGGCGCCGCGTGCGGCCGGTGCAATCGCTGTGCGGGTGCGCATGGGTGCCGCGCGCAGCGGCTGCGGGCGGCGCGCAGCAGGCGGGCGCACGCAGGCGGCGCAACCAGTGCGCGCAGCGGGCGCGGGCGCGCGCCGCCGGTCAAGGCGCCGCGCGGATGGCATTTGGGCGCCGCGCGGTGGAAATTTGGGCGCCGCGCGGGTGGGATCTTGAACGGGCTTGGTGTTTTAGCTTGGAGTTCCGGAACCCATAAGGGAGTTCCGGAACTGGGTCTGGGTACCGGTACCACAAGGAGGGTACCGGTACCCCATCTTGCTGATTACATTTTTTAGTGTGGTTAAGCAAGGGGCATTTCGAACTTTTCTCTTTTCTAACCCTCCTTTGACCCTGTGAACCCCTATTCTCTATATATAGGCTCCTCTCTTCTTCCCTCGATAGAGAGAGAGGAAAAGAAAGAAAGAGATGAATCAGAGAAAGCAAGGAAAAACGAAAGAGAAGAAAAGGGAAAGAGAGCAAGCTTGGGTGCTGCTTGTGTGATCGTGTTCCTTGGAGCTGGGCGAAGCCGCGCGCGCGTCGGCTGTGCATGAGGTACGTGTTGGATTTGATTCAAGCATGGGGTTTTGGATTTATTGATGGATTTTCAATAAGTTTTGAGCTGAATGGTTTTTAATTCCTTCCATCTCGCTCCATGCTTGCACCTTGGGAACCACTTGTGTGCTGTTGGTTGGAAGTTTTGGATATTTTACTGCGCGGAGCCGAGGGCATGCGCGCGTGCTGTGTGGTGACTGTGGTGTGAGCCGAAGCGCGCCGGATATTTGTAGAGGACCCGAGGGTTATGTTCGAGCTTCCGGGGAATTTTCCAGGTTTCGCGACAGTGTTTGCGCGCGCGCGGCGCAGTTTTCGTTTTTCCGGCAGATTTCGGCAGAGTGCAAGTTGGCGCTTCACCGACTTCAGCGTTTGACTGCGGAAAGCTTTCCAGGTGGGTTGGAATTTCTTCAAGATTTATGGGATGCCCCCTAAAGCTTCTGTATGCATGTTGAGCATGTATAGTTTACTGTTTTATTATCTGTTAAATCTGATAGTTGCCTAGAAAATTGTAGGAAGACATTTATGAGCCCCTAATATTTTTAGCATGATCTAGGCATGATTTGACACTAGTTTGCATGGTTAGTTAGCATTAGATGGGCATCTGAACCGTTTTAAAAATCGTCGGACCGGTTTTAATGAAAAGCTGAGTTTTAAAAATGGTTTTAAAATATTGTGAGCACCCTGAGGGGTTGATTTGGTTCAGATCGCATGTACGCTCGTGCCAGAGGGCCGAGCGAATTTTTAGTGCATTGGTTGTTGAGTTTCTAGTGTCTTGAGAATCGCTCTTCCTTGTTGGGATTGATGGGTTTACTCTAGATCATGGGTCGTGTCCTGATTTAGTGGTGGAGGTGGTTCTCCCACTTAGCTTTGAGAGTTTTGGGGGTTCTGGCAGATCGAGTCGTGGAGGTTTCCCGACTCAGCCACGGGTTGTGCATTATCAGATTGAGTCGTTGAGGGTTCTCCGACATAGTTGTGAGAGAGTTTGAGCTTTGAGATACCGATCTGATTGAGTCGTGGATCTTTTCCGACTGAGTTGTGCTTTTGAGCTTTGAGATACCGATCTGTTTGATCGTGGATTATAGCCTGCATGTGCCGCTACTGAGACAGTTGTGACAGATGTGATACTTGAGTTCGGTGGGGTCGCTCCCCTCGAGCTACGCCCCGGGTGCGTGATGATTGATGCGACTAGTTGATACACTAGAGTTCGCTTGAGATTGAGATAGTCCGTGTGGGACGCCCTACGTAAGTCCCGTCCCTGTGTGGATGAGGTGGCAGTAGGTTTGGCGCAGGCTTGACTGGACCCTATGAGGCAGTCATTGAGATTGGGTGATATGAGAGAGTGAGTGCATAGTATGTTCTTAGGTGAGCTTTCCTTTGAGTATGATACTTGAGGCATGTAGCAGTATCGAGTGTATGCATATTTCATCTTTAGTAGAGTTCATGTGCATGATGTTGAGACATGGTAGCTATAGTTTCATTTTCAGCTTTTACCTATCTATCTATCTGCATACCTATCTATTGTGCCTCCAGTAGACTTAGTGGGCATACCGTGGATATTGGTGACGGTACCCACTGAGATCTACCTTCTGCAGTAGATCTCACACCCGCTGCGGTGACAGGTTCTTGAGGCAGCAGTTCCGGCTTGGTTCGCGCGGAGACAGCAGTTCGAGGTGAGGACGCGGCCGATTAGTTCCTTACCAGCATTGAGAGTCAGTGATAGATGTACCCGGTCTTTTATGATTCCACTTTTGTACTTGTATTATTCTTGCGATACTTTGTATATTGTGGAGATTATTTTATCCAGAGGTTCAGTTTATTTCTCTAGCTCTTTGGTTTTAGTTCTTTTTAGCTCTGATACATTTATAGCTGCAGATCTGACTTGCAGGGTAGACGCTTCGTCTGTACGGCAGTTTCCGTACAGATGGCGGATCTGTTGGCGAGCTCGGGTCGCAGTTTCGACCCCGGGGCGTGACAGGCAGAGTTAAAAGAGCTCAGCTTCAAGACTTGTTGGAAAAAGGCTTCATCCGACCGAGCGTTTCACCTTGGGGAGCACCAGTTTTGTTCGTCTAGAAAAAGGATGGATCGCTTCGCCTATGCGTGGACTATCGTGAGCTTAACAAGGTCACAATTAAGAATATGTATCCATTGCAGAGGATTGATGATTTGTTTGATCAACTCTAAGGATCACGAGTGTATTCGAAGATTGACCTTCGGTCTGGATACCACCAACTCAAGATCAAGCCCGAGGATGTTCCTACGACGGCTTTTAGGACACACTATGGACACTATGAGTTTACTGTTATGCCGTTTGGGCTCACTAATGCCCTGGCAGCTTTTATGGATTTGATGAACCGTGTCTTCAAGCCCTTTTTGGATAGATTCGTCGTGGTGTTCATCGACGACATTTTGGTGTACCCTCGAAGTGACGAAGAGCATGAGGATCACTTGCGGCAAGTATTGCAATTACTTCGGGAGAAAGAGCTCTATGCCAAGTTGAAGAAATGTGAGTTTTGGCTACGAGTGGTAGCGTTCTTGGGTCATGTAATATCGGAGAAAGGAATAGCTGTGGACCCCAAGAAAATTGAGGCAATCAAGGATTGGCCTAGACCGACGAACATCACCGAGATCCGGAGCTTTATCGGTCTGGCCGGCTACTATCGGCGTTTTGTTGAGGGATTTGCAATGTTATCTACTCCCCTCACGCGACTAACACATAAAGGCACCAAGTTTACTTGGAACGATGCGTGTGAGAGAAGCTTCAGGGAATTGAAGGAACGGTTGACAACCGCCCCGATCTTGGCTTTGCCTACTGCAGGAGCGGGATACGTGATCTACAGTGATGCTTCCTTGAGTGGGTTAGGGTGTGTTTTGATGCAAAACGAGAAGGTTATTTGTCACGCCCCGGGGTCGGACTGCGACCCGGGCTCGCCAACAGATCCGCCGTCTGTACAGAAACTGCCGCACAGACGAAGCGTCTACCCTGCAAAAGATCTATATTTAAACATGTATCAGAGCTGAAAAAGAACTAAAAACTACATAAATCAAACTGAACATCTGAAATAAATAAAAAATATCCTCAATACATAGTCTCACACCCTATGTGAAATAAAACAACCTCACAGATCTCTCAGAATGTCCAGTACAAAAGTGGAATCATAAACCAAAATACCGGGTACATCTACCTCTGACTCTCAATGCTGGTAAGAAACTACTCGGCCACGTCCTCACCTCGATCAGCTGTCTCCGCGCGTGCTAAGCCGGAACAGCAACCTCAGTAACCAGTCACCGTAGCGGGTGTGAGATCTACTGCAGAAGGTAGATCCCAGTGGGTAACGTCACCAATATCCACAGTATGCCCACTAAGTCTACTGCAGGCAAACAGATAGGTATGCAGATAGATAGATAATAGGTAAGCTGAATGAAAACTACCGCTAACATGCCACAATTATCAAGCTCAAGGAAACTCTACTATAAATATGCATACACTCGCTACTGCTAATATGCCTCAAGTATCATGCTAAAAGGAAAACTCATCTAAGAACATGCTATGCATACAACACTCGCACACGAGGTGCTCACAAACTCAAATCTCAATGACTGCCAAAACTGGCTCAGTCAAGCCTGCGCCTGTCGTCTAGGAACGCACCTACCCACTACCACGCATCCACATGAGCACGGGATTTACGTGGGGCGTCCTAGGGGCCACGGCAGGCTCCGAGCGGGCGCATGTATGTGGCCCAAGCAGAGGAGGCGTCAACGGCAGAGGACGTTGTTGCAGGTATTATCTTGATTCATAGCATTCGAGTTCGAGCTTTATTTGACACTGGTGCATCTCATTCATTCATTGACCGGCTGTTTGCCGAGTTGCATGTCATTGAATTAGTTCCTACCTTGCATCCGGGACGAGTCTTAGTTCCCGATCATACATTGGAGATTCGGGAGTTTTCCCCTAGTTGTCCTGTTAGGATTGGGGATTGGAATTTGCCGGCAGATTTGTTGGCCCTCCATCGACTTGGAGAGTTCGATGTGGTTTTGGGCATGGATTGGCTCACGAGATATCATGCTACCATTGATTGTGAGAGCCAACTCGTGACGTTCCGAGAATCGGGACAGGAGGAAATTGTGTTCAGAGGCTGCAAGAGTTCTCAATTTGCGATGACTATCTCTTCCACCAAAGCAAAACAATTGATTAGGAGTGGATGTGTCACCTACTTGTTGGCTACCGTTGTGGATAGGAGCAGTGAGACTCCGAGAGTGGAGGATATCCCAGTTGTGCGAGAGTTTGCTGATGTGTTCCTGGCAGAGCTACCGGGGATGCCTCCGGACAGAGAGATCAAGTTTGTGGTAGATCTAATCCCTGGAACTACCCCAATCTCGAAGGCACCATATAGGATGGCACCGGCAGAGTTAGAAGAGCTCAAGGCACAGCTTCAAGACTTGTTGGAAAAAGGCTTCATCCGACCGAGCGTTTCACCTTGGGGAGCACCAGTTTTGTTCGTCAAGAAAAAGGATGGATCGCTTCGCCTTTGCGTGGACTATCGTCAGCTTAACAATGTCACAATTAAGAATAAGTATCCATTGCCGAGGATTTATGATTTGTTTGATCAACTCCAAGGATCAAGAGTGTATTCGAAGATTGACCTTTAGTCTGGATACCACCAACTCAAGATCAAGCCCGAGGATGTTCCTAGGACGGCTTTTAGGACACGGTATGGACACTACGATTTTACTGTTATGCCGTTTGGGCTCACTAACGCCCCGGCAGCTTTTATGGATTTGATGAACCGTGTCTTCAAGCCCTTTTTGGATATATTCGTCGTGGTGTTCATCGACGACATTTTGGTGTACTCTCGAAGTGACGAAGAGCATGAAGATCACTTGCGATATATGTATTGCAATTACTTCGGGAGAAAGAGCT
Source organism: Tillandsia fasciculata (assembly GCA_029168755.2). Lineage (NCBI taxonomy): Eukaryota > Viridiplantae > Streptophyta > Magnoliopsida > Poales > Bromeliaceae > Tillandsia > Tillandsia fasciculata. The sequence goes on along the minus strand of CM054931.1, from coordinate 17,109,331 downwards.
CTACGCCAAGTTGAAGTAATGTGAGTTTTGTCTACGAGAGGTAGCTTTCTTGGGTCATGTAATATCAGATAAAGGAATAGCTGTGGATCCCAAGAAAATAGAGGCAATCAAGGATTGGCCTAGACCGACAAACATCACCGAGATCCGGAGCTTTATCGGACTAGCCGGCTACTATCGGCGTTTTGTTGACAGATTTGCAAGGTTATCTACTCCCCTCACGCGACTCACACATAAGGGGACCAAGTTTATTTGGAGTGATGTGTGTGAGAGAAGCTTCATGGAATTGAAAGAACGGTTGACCACGGCCCCAATCTTGGCTTTGCCTACAACCGGAGCAGGATACGTGATCTACAGTGATGCTTCCTTGAGTGGGTTAGGGTGTGTTTTGATGCAAAACGAGAAGGTTATTGCTTATGCCTCTCGTCAATTCTTTTACGAGAAAAACTATCCCACTCATGATTTGGAATTGGCCGCTGTGGTATTTGCATTGAAGCTTTGGCGACACTACTTATACGGTGAGCATTGTGAGGTATATACCGATCATAAGAGTCTAAAATACCTCTTTACCCAAAGGGAGCTGAATCTTAGGCAGCGGAGATGGTTAAAGTTGCTTGAGGATTATGATTTAACTATTCTTTACCACCCTGGCAAAGCAAATGTAGTGGCGGATCCTCTAAGTCGCAAATCGGTGGAGAACTTAGCGATGATGATCACTTACCAACAACCATTACTTCAGGATATGAGACGGCTGGAGTTGGAGTTTGTAGCACCCGAGACACCCAAGAGATTGAAGGCATTGGTGTTGCAACCAACCCTTATGGAAAGGATCAAGATGAAACAAATTCAAGATCAAAGTTTGGAAAAGATCCGGGCTACTCTTGTGGATGGCCGAGCTGGTGAGTTTCATGTGGATGATCACGACGTACTTCGTTTTCGAAGTTGACTTTGTGTACCGGCGGATTTGGAGATCAAAGAAGAGATCCTGAAGGAAGCACACCGAGCACCTTATTCTATTCACCCGGTTGGCACTAAAATGTATAAGGACTTAAGGTTGCTTTATTGGTGGCCCGGCATGAAGAAAGATGTTGGAAAATTTGTGGCTCAATGCTTGACATGTCAACAAGTGAAAGCCGAGCACCGACTTCCAGCAGGCAAGTTGCAAAGTTTACCCATTCCTGTGTGGAAGTGGGAGAGGATCACCATGGATTTTGTTGTTGGATTGCCTCGCTCTCAAGCTGGGCATGATGCTATTTGGGTGATAGTGGATAGGTTAACCAAATCTGCTCATTTTTTATCCCTATCCATACTACTTGGTCAAGAGAGAAGCTTGCACAGATTTACCTTAATGAGATTGTGCGATTGCACGGAGTTCCTGTCTCTATAGTTTCCGATCGAGATCCGAGGTTCGCATCTCATTTTTGGAGGAGCCTTCATGAGGCCCTAGGCACACAGTTGGATTTCAGTACAGCTTTCCATCCGCAGAGTGATGGGCAGTCTGAGCACACCATACAGATCTTGGAGGACATGCTCAGAGCATGTGTTTTGGATTATCAGAGTGGTTGGCATCAACATCTGCCGATGGCCGAGTTTGCTTATAACAATAGTTATCAAGCAAGTATCAAGATGGCGCCATTCGAGGCACTTTATGGAAGAAAGTGCCGATCACCGCTTCATTGGAGCGAGGTGGGAGAATGATTGATTTTAGGCTCCGATGTACTTCAAGAGGCCGAAGACAAGGTTCGACTAGCGCGAGAACATTTGATTTCAGCTCAGAGTCGACAAAAGAGTTACGCTGATAAGCGTCTCCGCGATTTGGAATTTCAAGTGGGGGACCATGTCTTCCTAAAGGTATTGCCGACTCGGGGAGTCAAGAGATTTGGCGTCCAAGGGAAGCTACGTCCCCGATTTATTGGACCTTTTGAGATTTTGGAGCGTATCGGCCCAGTGGCATATCGACTTGCTCTACCACCTAACCTATCGGGAGTGCACAATGTGTTCCATGTCTCGATGCTCCGGAAGTATGTTTTTGATCCATCTCATGTGGTGGACTTTGCCCCGTTGGAACTACACGAGGACTTGAACTTTGAGGAGAAACCGGTGAGGATTTTGGCTCGTGAGGTGAAGAAACTTCGGAATCGCGAGATACCATATGTGAAGGTACTTTGGAGCAATCACGAGGATCCCGAGGCTACTTGGGAGCTGGAGAGCGCGCTTCAGGAGCGTTTCCCTCATCTCTTTCTGCAGTATACTTGAGGTAACTCCTTTTTAGGAGGGGTGAATGTAGTACACTGAACTTTAGCAAATTGAGAAGTTCGAGTGTGTGAAGGGTTGAATGATACCCTTCGGATCTTTTTGTAAGCTTCCGGAAGGTTCTAGAAGGTTTTCGGAAAGTTTGGGTGCAAAACGGAAATTTTTGAAAATTTTGAAAATTTGAGGTTTTTGGCTTCGGGGTCCGAATCCGTCCGGGGACAGTCCGGACTGTCCGCGCGAATCTGAAAATTCCACCTTCGGGGTCCGGACCGTTTTGGGTCCGTCCAGACCGTTTTGGTCTGGACAGCCCAGTAAGAAATGTAATTACATTTCTTGCAGGGTGTTTGGGGATTTTGTTTCATTAGGGTTTTTAACCCTCTTCAATCCTCTCTTTTCATCTCATTTGGAGAGTGCAAGAGAGAGTGTTAGAGAGAGAGAGAGAGAGAGAGAGAGAGAGAGGGAGAGCTCTTCTTTGATTTCCTTCTCCAACACATCTCTCTACTTGGGTTCTTCTTCATCCTTCTCTTCTCCACCATTGGAGCTTGCTTCAAGAGCTTGAAGGAAGGCAAGGGCTTGAAGGAGAAGGAAGTTTGGAGCTCTAGTTCCTATCCTTTGCATTTCCAAGGTGGGATTTGAGCTAAAAGAGGTTTGGAACACTTCTTTTCCCTTTTCTTTTGGGATTTTTGTAGGAAAACCTAGTTTTTGGAAAACTAGGGTTTATTTTGGGCTTTTTTATTTCTAGATTTTGGGGTGGAATTGATGGGTGTAGTACACTCTTGTAGGTTGGTTTTGAAGCATTTCTTGTTTGGATTTCAAGATTTAGCAAGATTTCTCAACCTAAGGTATTTTCCACCTATTTTCCTTATGATTTTTAAGGAATTTTGTGATTAGGTTTTTAAGGAATTGATAGTGTGGGCATCTTGGTTGGGATCCTTCACAAGGATTTGGCAACTATCCGATGGATTTGACCTCACCGAAATGGGTGAACTCCCCCTATGTCTTCTATCGACATTTAGGGCATCATTGTTATATTAAACGTGCATCGTTTGATTTATCATGATTTATGATCATGCATTTGAACCACTTCATGTGTAGAAAATTTCATACTCTATGTAGTAGAGGTAAACATTGTAGGTGCATGGGCACTTTAAGGGGGGGATTGAATAGGAATTTTGAACTTAAGCTTTTGGATATGAATAGAGAATAACTATACCTGTTGTAGAATTATTGGGACATGTTAAGCACATGATCATGTATAAATGGACATTATGACATTAGTGCCATCTAGTGTAGTGAGATACAAGTAGAAAACTTCTAAACTTGTACAATCACGATGAAATAGTTAGATTCCATGTTTGAGACATGAGGACAACTTGTAAATGTTTTACTCTTTCATTATGCAAGATAATGTTAATATTGTAAATGAAACATCGACACTTGAGATACTATACCCCGACCTAAAGGTCGATGATGCTATTCCGTGTTTTAGACACGATGATTGCTATTCCGTATTTTAGACACGATGATCGAGACTTGCTTGCTTGCCGTTTGTGCTCATTCGCACATGCTTGGTAGGGTCGCTCCCTCCAAGCCGGCACTCCGGAGTTGGCCATTTGCGACATCATGATCGCCGTGCGGGATTGGGTGCCTATTGGGACGCCGTTGGATAGGCATAGCTCCGTTTGGGGGTGCCACCACGGGACCATGAGGCGTGGCTCAGGCTTAGACTCAAAGAAAGTCTTCAACAGAAAATGATTAAGTTAACTAAACTTGACATTGAATATCACTTCGATGATACATTCATGGTAGTTGGACATACATGATAGCAAACTTGACATTGGACACCACATAAATAATACTACTCATTGTAGTTGGACATTATGATAACATCATAGATTCATATCATCATCACTTTGTACATGAGCATAGAGGCGTGATAGTAGTAGAGTACTTTACTTTACTTCAGTTGTTTATTATCTACATTTTATTTCAGCAGTTATACTATCTTATACCTCAGTTGACCTAGTGGTGTATTTCGCTTCTCTCGGCGGCTTACCCACTGGGAACTATTGTCTAATAGTTCTCACCCCATTTGGGTTGTTGTTTTTAAGAGCCATCCGCGGCGGGAGGGGCTCAAGACCGTGGCAAGGGGTTATCGCATAGCTAGCTTGTCCCCGTCGCACCACTCGAGTTGGTTACAGGGCACCTTTTCTTTTCCTTTTTGGGAGAGGTGTTGGTGTATTTTTGTCATAGAGACCACCCATGTATTTTGATAAGTTGTATTTGAGAGGATCACTTTTGTATATTGGATTTCAACTTCTTTGTATGATAGTTGTTATCTACTCTTCTCTTTTATGCATAGTTTAGTTGTGTTGTGCTCTGATTACTAGTAGGATGTGTATATTGCTTCCTTTCCACTTTTGTTGTAGATGCCTTGTGTGTACCGGGGGTACCTTATGCACACGGCGGGTCTGTGCACGTGCCGGGTAAGCTTCCGCTGGGGCCCGGGGCGTCACACCAGGGCCGATCGCTCACCGACATTTTCGGCCCCAACAATTTTTTGGCACGCCCGGTGGGACACTCAGGTAATTCTTACCTCTTCCTACCGTAAACATGTCAGGGAATCTTGAGACCAGCGGGAGGTCGGCACTACCAAAACCGACCATGTCGCAACTATTCGGGAAATGGCCCAATTAATGAGGTCTCTCAAAAGAAGCGCTCGAGCTGCGGATGCGGCGTCTGTTGCCCCCACGACTTTGGAGGACTATCCTCCGACTCAAGCAATTTTTAGCCCATGAAGGTCTACAAGGACCTCTATCCACCCTGCCACCACCGAGACCAACTCAAGCCGTCCTGACGGCGCCGGCAACAAAGGCGACATGGCAGGATGCGCCTCTCACAACGGCACAGCTGCTAGGGGGCAGTACAACCGCAAACGATCCCATACCAGACGGGAATGGGGCCGATGGGGCGGAACATCGGCCCTCAACAAGAAAACTACTGGGGGGTTCCTCTGCCTTCCCCACCGCCGTTCGTTCAGCCTCAGGCTAGGGGCAGGAATGGCAGACAGGTTCCTCCACAGGGACCGCCTCAATATCAGACCGGCCATTACGGGACGCCACCTCCGCCAGCACAACCGGCGACCCCGGTGACTCAGGCCAGACTCGCCGAGATGGCTGGGGCAGGAATGACAGGCGGGTTGTAGAATACCGGGATTTCGGATGGCGCACCGACCTCGCAAGATGGCGTGGTGCGGAGGAAATTTGCCTCAGGTGTGTTCCATATCTATCTTCTGATGAGTTCGGGTTGATTCGGATCTACGCGGAAGCCCCAGCTTGATTCGGAGTTTCCGGGCATTGTGCGCCGATAGAGGACTGGTTTGGGCAGCCTCGACTCCACAGTGGTGTGCAGAAAAAAGTGGGAAACACTTGGAACAGGTATATTTTATGATTCAGCGGAGTCTGGGAGGTTCCGGACTGACGTGGGGGTCCCGAAGGCGAAAAGTGAGTTGGAACTGGCAATTTTGGAGCCGGTTTTTGGATTTAGCATAGCGACTCCATGGATGAGCTTTTTGAGGAGAAAAAGCTTTTTGAGGAGAAAAAGCTTTAGACATATGTATTTTCAGATTACAGGGGAGTTCGGGAGGTTTCGGGCCGGTGCGGAGACCCCGAAGGCAAAAAGTGACTTAGAGTTGGCTTAATTTGGAATTAATTAATTAATTAATTAATTATTTTAAATAATTGGAGTTTTGCCTGAGAGAAGGAATTAGAGAATGTGGATGTGTGTGAGGGGGAGGTCTTGGCTTCGAGTTGGTGTTGGTGTTGGAGGGGTTTCCTTGGGTTCTTATTCACCTTGCACCATACACCATGCACAACAGCTCCTTAATTAGGCCACTTACTTAGCAGATGCCATGTCATCACCTTCTCCAAAGGTGAAACAGAGGAAAAAATGTAAAACAGAGGAAATAGAAATTGAGGAAGAATGAGAAGAAGAAGATGAATTGAGGGAAAGTGAAAGAGGTTTTTGATGGTGTTGACGGTGCGGATCTTCCGCTATTAGCCGCGTGGGGCCGAGCGGAGCGCACGCGCGTTGAGCCTCATGGAGGCACTTTGCTGTTTTTCTAGAGTGAGAGAAAGAAGGCTTAGCTTTGGTTTGTGGGGTTGAATTGGGTTTTGGTTGTGAATGGCGTTGTTGTAGGTGGAGGAGAGACCAGCAGAGGGTGCCGCGCGGGCGCGCAGAGGCGCCGCGCGCGGCCGGTGCAATCGCTGCGCGAGTGCGCATGGGCGCCGCGCGCAGCGGCTGCGTGCGCTGCGCAGCAGGCGGGCGCGCGCAGGCGGCGTAGCGGGCGCGGGCGCGCGCCCGGGCCAAGGCGCCGCGCGGATGGCATTTTGGCGCCGCGCGGTGGAAATTTGGGCGCCGCTCGGTGGAATCTTGAGCGCCGCGCAGTTCCGAAACTGGGTCTGGGTACCAGTACCACAAGGAGGGTACCGGTACCCCATCTTGCTGATTACATTTTTAGTGTGGTTAAGCAAGGGCAATTTGGTCTTTTTGCTTTTCCAACTCTCCTTTTCACCCTATGGACCCTCTCCTCTTTATATATATGGACGACTCCTCTCTTTTCCCCTGGATTCAGAGAGAGGAATCAGAAAGAAAGAAAAGAGAAGGAAAAGAGAGAATGTAAGGAAAAGAAAGAAAAGAGAGGGTGCTGCTTGTGTGTGGTCTTGCTACTTGGAGCTGAGCGGAGCCGTGCGCGCGTCGGCCGTGCGTGAGGTAAGATGTCAGATTTCTCCCAAGCTTGGATTTATGGATTGGTTTTGTGGTTTTGGGATTATTGAGCTGAAATGGATGTTCTCTTTTCCATCTTGCACATTGAGGAACAATTTGAGAGTTTTGGCTGTGAGCTTCGAATTTTCACTGTGCGGAGCCGAGGGCGCACGCACGCAAGCACTCGTGCGGTGGGTTGGCAGCGAGTGAGCCGAAGCGTGCCGGGATTTTGTTAGAGGACTCGATAGGGTTGTTCGAGCTTCCGGGAATATTTTCGAGGATCGCGACAGTGCGCGCGGCGAAGTTTTGGGAGTTTTCCCGCAGTTTCTGACAGTGAGTGGCGCGACCCTTCACCGATGCCTGCGGAATGCTTTTGAGGTGGGTGGGAATTTCTTCAAGATTTATGGGATGCCCCCTAAAGCTTCTGTATGCATGTTGAGCATGTATAGTTTACTGTTTTATTATCTGTTAAATCTGATAGTTGCCTAGAAAATTGTAGGAAGGCATTTATGAGCCCCTAATATTTTTAGCATGATCTAGGCATGATTTGACACTAGATTGCATGGTTAGTTAGCATTAGATGGGCATCTGAACCGTTTTAAAAATCGTCGGACCGGTTTTAATGAAAAGCTGAGTTTTAAAAATGGTTTTAAAATATTGTGAGCACCCTGAGGGGGTTGATTTGGTTCAGATTGCATGTACGCTCGTGCCAGAGGGCCGAGCGAATTTTTAGTGCATTGGATGTTGAGTTTCTAGTGTCTTGAGAATCGCTCTTCCTTGTTGGGATTGATGGGTTTACTCTAGATCATGAGTCGTGTCCTGATTTAGTGGTGGAGGTGGTTCTCCCACTTAGCTTTGAGAGTTTTGGGGGTTCTGGCAGATCGAGTCGTGGAGGTTTCCCGACTCAGCCACGGGTCGTGCATTATCAGATTGAGTCGTTGAGGGTTCCCCGACATAGTTGTGAGAGAGTTTGAGCTTTGAGTGTAGAGTACCGAGACTTAGTGGCGTGTACCGACCTCGCAAGATGGCGTGGTGCGGAGAAATCGCCTTGGACGTGTTCCATAACTGTTTGCAGTTGAGTTCGGGTTGATTCGGATCAACGCGGAAGCCCCAGCTTGAATCAGAGTTTTTCCGGGCTTTGTGCGCCGTTAGTGGACTGATTGGTTAGAGCCGCGACTCCACTGTGGTTCGTAGAAAATTTGGGAAAGGTTTGGGACATGTGTATTTTCATATTACAGCGGGGTTCGGAAAGTTCCGGATTGGTGCGGAGGCCCCGAGGGCAAAAAGTGAGTTGGAGTTGGCTTAATTTGGATTAATTAATTAATTAATTTATTAGTGGTCTGTGATGGAATTAGTGTAAAGAAAGAATAGGGATTTGAGAGAGAGTGTGTTGGGTTGTGGTGTATGGATGGATTTTAGTGTTGGTGTTGGGAGAGTGTTGGAGGAGTATGGGCTCTTTGCACCATGGACCATGCACATGCACACACTAATTAATTAAATGCCATGTCATCATCTTCTCTAAAGCATAACAGAGTATTTTTGTTGAAACAGAGGAATGAGTTAATGAAGAAAAAGAAGAAAAAGAAGAAGAATTAAAGGAAAGTAAAAGAGGGTTTTGATCGTTTTGACGGCGCAAATCTATCGCTAGTAGCCGCGTGGAGCCGAGCGGAGCGCACGCGCGTCGAGCCTCATGGAGGCACTTTGGTGTTTTTCTAGAGTGAGAGAAAGCTTGATTTGAGCTTGGTTTTGGTGTTGATGTTGGAGAAATTGGAAGATGGAAAGTGGTTGGAAAGAGATGACTGTGTGCAACTTATTAAAAATCATTTGGGTAAACCTTTTTTTTAGATATTAGTGCTGATAAAAATTTATGAGCAAAAAGCCTCAGAAAGGAGTTAAAAGCTTGGGCATATGCAGAATTAGGATCAATTGCACAAGGGAAAAAGGACCTGATGGAAAATATCAAATTACTTGACAGGAAAAAAATGAGACAGAGGGACTTACGTTGGAGGAAGAACAACTTATGATGAATGATTATAACCATAATTTCAATCAGGTGGACAAGGAAGAGGAAGTAATGTGGTGGTGTGTAAAAATGAGAATTTTGATGCTTTTGTTTTCGGTGGTGGGGACATGGTCTTTCTGTTCATGGGTGGAGAGTGGCGCGCCATGGGCGCCGCGCAGCATGGGCCTGGGCGCCGCGCGTGCGGAGGCTGAGCGGCGCGCGGGTTTTGCTTGGAGTTCCGGAACCAATTGAGGTGGGGTTCCGGAACCAACACTTGAGTTCCGGAACTCATTGAGGTGTTCCGGAACTCAATGTGGTGTACCGGTACCCAGCTTGGGGTACCGGTACACATCTCTCAGGAGAGCTTAATTATGATGCTGACTTGGATTTTTGAAGGGCACTAAGGTAATTTTACTTCACTATTGTGGTTGCCCTATGCTTGGTCTATTTATACAGCCCTTCATCTGCTTCTTCTCCACGTTAACCTAAGGAAAGAAAGAAAGAAGAAAGCAAGGAAAAGAGAGTGAAGGAGAAGGAGGAAGGAAGAAGCTGAAGGTTTGGGTTCCTGCTGCTTAGAGTGAAGAAGAGCCGCGCGCGCATCAAGCTTCTTTGGAGGTGAGTTGACAGAATTTCTAGATTGAGCTTTTGGTTTTATAGTATGGTTTGGGAATAAATTATTGAGTTGAGTTTTGGTTTCTTCCTTCTCTTTCTTCCTTGCAAGCTGTGAGAGCAGCTTGTGCTGCTTGGTTTTTGGGCTGGTTACAGCGCAGGGCCGAGGGAGCACGCATGCATGCATGCGCATGCTGTGTTGGCTGAGTGAGGAGCCGAAGCGCGCAGGAGGGTTATAGCAGATTCGTGGATTATTGGTTGAGCTTCCGGGGATTTTTCGAGATGCGCGATAGTACGCGCGCGCGCGCGCGCAGTTTCAGACTTTCTGCAGAACGTGGTTCCGGCGCTACCCCGACTTCGGCTTGCCTGCGGAATGCTTTTGAGGTGGGTTGGAACTTCTCCAAAATATATGGAATGCCTTCTAAAGCTACTGCTTGCATGTTGATCATGATTAGTTCATTATTTATATAGCTGGTAAATCTGATAGTTGCCTAAAAAATTATAGAAAAACAATTATGGGCCCCAGATATTTTTAGCATGATCTAGGGATGATATGACACTAGATTGCATGTTTAGTTGGCATTAGATTGGCATCTGAACCGTTTTAAAAATCGGCGGACCGATTTTAATGAAATTGAGACTTTAAAAATAGTTGGAATTTTTGTGAGCTTCCAGAGAGTTGAGTGGGTTCAGGATGCATGTATCCTCGTGCCGGGGGGCCGAGTGGATTTTTAGAGCTCTGTGTGTCGAGCTTCTAGTGTCAGGTGAGTTGAGATCCCTGGTGGGATTATTCTAGATCATGGGTATATTTTCTGATTTAGTAGTGGAGATGATTCTCCGACTTGATTTCGAGAGATTGGGCTCTGGCAGATTGAGTCGTGGAGGTTTCCCGACTTAGCCATGGGATGTGCATTGTCAGATTGGGTCGTTGAGGATTCTCCGACATAGCTATGAGAGGGTTTGGCATTCCCTGATCCAGTCGTGGAGGGTTCCCGACTGTGGTGTGTTATCTGGTGTTAGGTATCCGATTTGTTTGATCGAGGATCATAGCCTGCATGTGCCATTTATGAGACAGTTGAGACTGACTAGATACTAGAGCTCTGAGGGGTCGCTCCCCTCGAGGACGCCCCACGCGGAGTGGGCAGGTGCGTAGTACGCCCCACACGCAGTGGGCAGGTGCGTCCATAGTAGTCAGCAGTACGCCCCACGCGGAGTGGGTAGGTGCGTAGTACGCCCCACCGTGAGTGGGCAGGTGCGTAGTACGCCCCACACGCAGTGGATAGGTGCGTAGGACGCCCCACGGGGAGTAGGCAGGTGCGTCCATAGTGGTCAGTAGGACGCCGCACGTGGAGTGGGCAGGTGCGTTCCTAGACGACAGGCGCGGGCTCGACTGTGCCAGCTTTGGACAGTCATTGAGATTTGGGTTTTGAGAGCACCGTGTGTGCGAGTGTTGCATAGCTTGCTCTTAGATGATGATTCCTTTGAGCTTGATACTTGAGGCATTTAGTGGTGAGGGTGTATGCATAGCAGGATCATAGTAGAGGTTTCTTTGAGCATGTGGTTGTGGCATATAGTTGTAGCTCATTTCCTGCTTTCATTTATTTATCTATCCGCATACCTATCTTTTGTGCCTCCTGTAGACTTAGTGGGCATACCGTGGATATTGGTGACGGTACCTACTGAGATCTACCTTCTGCAGTAGATCTCACACTCGCTGCGGTGACAGGTTCCTGAGATAGCTGTTCCTGCTTGGTTCGCGCGGAGACAGCTGATCGAGGTGAGGACGTGGCCGAGTAGTTCCTTACCAGTTTTGAGAGTCAGAGGTAGATGTACCCTATATTTTATGTTTCCACTTTTGTACTGGACAGTCTGAGAGTTTTGGTGAGGCTTGTATTTTATTTGGTAGTTGAGAGATGTTGTATTGAGGATGATTTTATTATATCTGACGTTCAGTGGTTTATTCTATAGCTCTTGGTTTTAGTTCTATTTCAGCTCTGATACATGCTTTTTAGCTATAGATCTGACTTGCAGGGTAGACGCTTTGTCTGTGCGGCAGTTTCCGTACAGATGGCAGATCTGTTGGCGAGCCCGGGTTGCAGTTTCGACCCCAGGGCGTGACATTGAGATACCGATCTGATTGAGTCGTGGATCTTTTCCGACTGAGTTGTGCTTTTGAGCTTTGAGATACCGATCTGTTTGATCGTGGATTATAGCCTGCATGTGCCGCTATTGAGACAATTGTGACAGATGTGATACTTGAGTTCGGTGGGGTCGCTCCCCTCGAGCTACGCCCTGGGTGCGTTATGATTGATGCGACTAGTTGATACACTAGAGTTCGCTTGAGATTGAGATAGTCCGTGTGGGACGCCCTACGTAAGTCCCGTCCCTGTGTGGATGAGGTGGCAGTAGGTTTGGCGCAGGCTTGACTGGACCCTATGAGGCAGTCATTGAGATTGGGTGATATGAGAGAGTGAGTGCATAGTATGTTCTTAGATGAGCTTTCCTTTGAGCATGATACTTGAGGCATGTAGCAGTATCGAGTGTATGCATATTTCATCTTCAGTAGAGTTCATGTGCATGATGTTGAGACATGGTAGCTATAGTTTCATTTTCAGCTTTTACCTATATATCTATCTGCATACCTATCTTTTGTGCCTCCGGTAGACTTAGTGGGCATACCGTGGATATTGGTGACGGTACCCACTGAGATCTACCTTCTGCAGTAGATCTAACACCCGCTGCGGTGACAGGTTCTTGACGCAGCTGTTCCGGCTTGGTTCGCGCGGAGACAGCAGTTCAAGGTGAGGACGCGGCCGATTAGTTCCTTACCAGCATTGAGAGTCAGTGATAGATGTACCCGGTCTTTTATGATTCCACTTTTGTACTTGTATTATTCTTGCGAGACTTTGTATATTGTGGATTCTTGTATCTTGTGGAGATTATTTTATCCAAAGGTTCAGTTTATTTCTCTAGCTCTTTGGTTTTAGTTCTTTTTAGCTCTGATACATTTATAGCTGTAGATCTGACTTGCAGGGTAGACGCTTCGTCTGTACGGCAGTTTCCGTACAGATGGCGGATCTGTTGGCGAGCCCGGGTCGCAGTTTCGACCCCGGGGCGTGACACGGGTCCTCCCGCCGGACCGCCTCAGAGTTAGGCTGGCCAATATGGGCCGTCACCTCCACAAGCACAGCTGGCGACTCCGGTACCAAGGCCGGGCTCGCCAAAATGGCTGGGGGCAGGAATGACATGCAGGTACCTCCACAGGGACCGTCTCAATATCAAACCGGCCATTACGGGCCGCCACCTTCACCAGCACAGCTGACGGCTTCGATACCTCAGGCCGAACTCGTCAAAATGGATGGGGGCAGGTACATCGGTTAGGTCCCTCCGCAAGGACCGCCTCAGAACCAGGCCGGCCAATAGGGGCCCGCCACCACTGCGACCCCAGAACCTCAAGTAGGGCTCGCCGACATCCACGCCCACGTGGAGGAGAGCATCCGTAATTCGTTCGGCACAAAGGCCAAGTCGGAAATACGGCTAGTTTCCAGGTCCCCACATCCCTCGAACGGGGATGTCTGTGCGGGATACCCATGCGTAGCCGATTGGAAAAGGCTAATGTTTGATAAGTTCTCGGGAGAAGTGATCGAAGACACGGTCGGGCATGTTGACCGAGGATAATTCGGCCAATGGCATTGAATTTGACCGATGTGAGATGGCCAAAGGAGTTGGCTCGTAAAGCAACGATCGAAATAAAAGGAGATCGGCTGACAGAGGTCGGCTTGGGAAAATCTTCTTGGCTACCACAGTTTAGGCCGAAGACTCGGTCGAAAGGGCCGAGGGTGAGAGTCTTGATTCCGATAGGAGGGATCAGAAAGCAAGGCACTCCGATTAGCTAACAAGCATCGGATGAGAAATGTGTGAATTTTGGCCAAAAACGCTTGGCTACACGCGTGTGAAGACCCAAAAATTCCCACTTATGGAGCACTGTTGCATCTACAGCTTCTGGAGGCCCATGTGGCGCGTCGGTGGTGTTTGTGCGCAATTTGGACACAAGTGGTGGACTTCGGGCTTAAAATAGATCACGGGAGTACTTGGAGGACCCGTCGAGTGATTAGAAGTGATTTCGCGCGACACGGATGTCAAATTTGGACTCAGGGCGAAGTTTGGATAAAAGATCACCTCTCCGGATGCCTTCGGGAATTTTTAGAGATGGAATTTGGAAAAACGGATTTTAGAAATGGACCCGGCGCGAAAATCGGATCAAGTGGGCTTTCCGGGGGCCTTCGGCAAAATTTCGGATGAGAATTTGGAGAAACGGACATCGGATTTGGATTCAGCGCGCGAAAACGATGAAAATGGACTATTCACTTGTATTTTTCGGAGCCCGGATGACGCGCGCAATTTTCGAGGCTTCTTGGTACTGTTCCGGCATCGGCGGCGGCGGCGTGCGGCGGTGGGCAGCGGGGCAGGCGCGGGCAGGTGCGCGGTCCACCGCGGAGGCGTGCACCGGACGCGTGCCGCGTGGCGGCTCCTGGTTGGGCCGGCGCAGCGGGCGCGGTCCACGGGGAAAGGCGGGTGTACGGTGGACCGGTGGGGGGACACGTGGCGCACACCGGTTGGCCGGTCCGCGTGCACTCGGTCCACGAAGCAGGTGCGGCCGCCTCGGGGCGCGTGCCTGGCAGGGGGGCGCAGGCGGCGCTGGCAGCGCGCACGTGGGCGCGTTGACCGACTGCCGGGCCACGCGTCGGCGTTGGAGGCGGCCACGTGTCGAGCTGTGAGCGGGCGGATTGGCTGTTGCGTGTTCGGCAGGCTACGTGGAGGCCCAGGGGCGATTCGGGCCCGCACAGTGTTGGGCCGGGCCCAACACTGTAGCGGCCCGAAAGGAGCGGGCGCCCGAAACTTGGGATATAACTGTAATTTTGGGATTTGTTTCCTGGAGCCTTTAAAAGCGATCCGAGCTTTCTTCTTTCCCCTTTTTCTGGCATTTCCGAGCCTCCTCTCGCCATGGCGCCTTCAGTAAAGTTGATCCCCGAGCTATGCTGCATCCATCTGCAAAGTTTTGAGATTTTTGGTGGCACGCTTATCGAGGTTTCCTTTTTTACGGCGCGGCGCGACGCTCGTCCATTTGGGTTCCCCTTCGTCGCGTTTTGGTGCGCGAGCTCCCCCGGCCTACTCCGACCATCTTTTTGAGCGATTTTTTCGCCGTTGGATTCGCAACAGGTGAGGCTACGATTTTGGTTTCTCGCACATTTTCTGGTTTCGCGTTTTTCGAGGAGTTTTTCCTTGCTCACTGGGACACTGGTTTGCTGTGAGGATTTGTGAGTACAACAGCTTCATCCGAGGAGATCTCCGCGCACAAGTCTCGGATCAGGACGTGCTTATAGACTTTTTTCATCTACTCGACGCAAGGATCATCGTGGTATTTTTTTTGGAATTTCTTGAGGCCTTCCCGGAGGTATACATCTCCCTTCTTATCTGTGCAAGAGTTTACAGTTGATTGGTTTTGGGATTTTGCGCACCGATACTGTGGAATTTGTAACTTGGCCTACGGTGCTCGGATTTGGGCGTGCAGGTACCCGTTTCGAAGCTATCGACGCGAGGAACGCTGTGGTATTTATTTCAGAATTTTTGGAGCTCTTTCTGTAGGTGAAAAATTGACTTATTTGCGGCTGAGATTTCAGTGTTGTGTACTTGGCAGATTTTGGGATTTAAGTGTAATTGTAGCCTTGTGTTGTACCCAGGAGGGTTTGTAGACTGTACTGGACCTGTTGGACTTGAAGTTGCTATTTCCTGGTATTTTCAACTGTGGAATCTTGGACAGTTAGCGCCTTCGGTGGGTGGCCTTATCTTCAGTTTGATGGACTGAACAGTAAATCTGCTATAGTAGGAACATGCATGTTAGTGGATTCTTTGTAGCATGCTAGAATGTAGGAATGGTTATTCCTTGTAATTATCTGTTGATCTTATGATCTCTTTTGCTTCCTACTACCTGTTTAATTTTAGTTATCTTGGAACTTGACCTAGCACCCCCGTCATATGTTGCATGTGTAACCAGACTAGTAGAAAACCCTCACTTGGGCTAGGGTTATTATGTTTAGACATCCACACTGTTCTTTCATTCCTGGACTTAGTGTTATCCTCGCCCGGGTAGTGGGCGGAGCGGTCGGGACTTCTTTTTAGTGTGGGTTGCATTTGCACTCGTGCTTGGAAGCAGAGTGGAGTCTGGTAGTTGTAGTGGGTCGCTTATCTGTGCCGGGAGCCGTTTGGGTAGACGGTAGTCCCGGGAGGTCTTGTATCCCTGTTTGTGCTGTCGCCACTGTGTTAGTGGCAGTTGTGTTCTTGTGTTAGCTGGACCTAGAACCCAGAACCTTTTTGACATACACATGATTTTAAGTCTATCTATGTTTTTCTTCCAAGCTTCGAAGGGCCGCTGGAGTCTGTTCTTGTTTGATTGGACAAAGGCATCAGCCCTTCGGGGTTCGGGTACACACTTGTTTTCTAACTATTTTTCTAAAAAGAACTAAAATCATTAAATATGGATTTCTTCCAGATCAATATGGTTTTCAATAACAAATGTCACCTGTTTCCTGTAATCTCCCCACTCGAAAGGATTCGAGTGGTCTGGGTTCTAGGGGCCGTTCCTTTGTCAGGACGGAAGCCGCGGGGGCCGAACCTGGAATCTGTTCTTGTTTGATAGGGTTGTAGGTGTAGGTCTCCCGGGACTTTTGGGCCCTAGTTGGTATTTTCTGCGTGTTGTACCGAGGTTGTCGTGTTCCCGAACTGTAAGGGGGCCGGGAACTTCGATAGGCGGAGCCTAGAGTCTGTTCTTGTTTGATAGGGTTCTTAGCACCGACCTTTCGGGTTTTCCAAACCCTTATGGTGTCAGTCCTTCCTGAGTTATCCATGTGGTTGATGTTCTGCTGTTGGGAACCGTCGGGGTTGACGGTGGTCCCGGGTCGTTGAGTGTCGTCCGACCAGATTTGTTAGCCCTGAGTTGTGGGTTGGTCCTGGCTGTGGAGTATCTCCAGCCAGTGTGTTTGTGCTGTGAGTTGTTGGAGAGGCTTGTGTCTCGTGTTTCGTGAGAGAGCTGATCAGCTGAGTCGTCGAGAGTGCTCCGACTGTTGTGCGAGATGTTTGTGGATTCTGAGTCTTTCCGTTCAGAGCGTGAGCGTGGATTTTGGACTATAGCCTGCAGTGCCACTTTGAGCTTGACAGAGTGCGCGGATACCCTTGTCCTCGTTGGGGTCGCTCCCCTCGAGTGCCACGTCCGGGTGGGTCTGCACTTTGGTATCGCGACTTGTCGACGCCGTCCCTCTGACTGGGCCAGTTAGTGGCAGTTACGGACGCAGTCCCTCTGGCTGGGCCAGTTAGTGGCAGCCACGGACGCCCTACGTAAGTCCCGTCCTCCGTGGATGTAGCGGCAGTAGGTAGGCGCAGGTTTGACTGGACCCTATGCGGCAGTCAGTGTAGATTGGGTGACTGTACTTTGGGAGTTAGTGGATGCATCATATTATCATCTGTCCCACTTCTTGAGTATCTAGTTAGAGGCATAGTAGCTGTAGAGTTATTTTCCAGCTTTTTCCTTTTTCAGCCCTGCTTTTGTTACTTTATGCCTCTAGTAAACTTAGTGGGCAGACCGTTGGGCTTGTTGACGGCACCCACTGAGAACTACTGTGGGAAGTAGTTCTCACACCCGTCGTGGTGTTTTTCCCCAGGGACTTCTTCTCCTGTTCCTGTTGCTCCTGTTGCTGTTTCTTCTGACCGAGGCGAGGGAGTCGCGAGCTAGTTCCCTACCCGTCGTTGGAGTGTAGCGGTACCCCTTCTGAGGAGAGCTTCAGTAGATTAGTTTACCTCTTCTCCCTCTGTTGAGAGACCCTTGTTGTGAGGTATAGAGTTGTATTTTATTTTACTGTTTGAGAGACTGATGTAGTGAGGACATTTTTGTATTGAGAGCTTGTACACTGATGTTTTTATTGGAGATATCTCCCTTTTGAGTTTTGTATCAGAGGACTTTTTATGCGATCGTATTTGGGAGATGGATATTGTATTATTTTCAGTTGTACAGTGATTGGACCTCAGTTTTTCAGTAGTTTACTTTCAGCTCTGATATCTGTATACTGTAGTTGATTCTTTTTGCAGGTTAGTCGCTTCGTCTATACGGGGTTTCCGTATGGGCGGCGGATCTGTTGGCGAGCCCGAGTCGCAGTTTCGACGCCGGGGCGTGACAACGCGAGTCTACCAAAGCCGAATTTAATACGCACGCAACAAACAGATCAGAAGGTAATCGACAGATTAAAGGAAAGCATCTGAAATATTATTATACATCGGTTTGAAGAGATGTGAAGTACAAGAAAACTTTACATTTGATAAACCGATACATATGCAAATACAAAAGCATTTCAGAAAAGAGAAAGTCATGGTTGATGAACCCAGTTAGAGGGAGAAACACCGGACTACCCTCAAGCGAACCGAGGTAGAAGAGGAGCCATAAAAAAGGATCAAGCACCGGCTTGTGGAAATTGAGACACCCGACCACCTTGCCGTCGGGAAGTCTCAAACCTCTCGAAACTCCCACGAAAAACCTGTGCCTGGCAAGATGTTCCCCCCGGGACAAAAGGAGGACGACCTCGTAGGAAAGCTGGTCGAAGCATGAGAACACACCCCACCCCCGCCGGGGGAAACTCAATGCTGAGCGGTTTGAACTCCTCCAACTCCTAGGGATGGAGGCAAAGGATAGTCTCCTTGTCGACATGATATTCATGAACATAACCGCCCGTAAGCAGCCGAAAATCGTCTTGATCACCGGCTATACGAGTCCAGTTCGGAAAGTCACACATAAGGGCTTCTCCGAAAGAAACCCTGTTAGAACTCAAGGTAAGAAGAAACGTTTGTTGGTCAGTGGCAAAGTGCCGCCGAATTCAGTTTGAAAAACTACTTCCAAAGTACCCTCAGAAACAGAAAACTACGGCCGGAGCACCGGTATAGTGATGGCATATGAATCATCATGAGGGAAGAAGGCTATGTGGGGAATGCGGCAAGAACTCCCTATTTATAGGCTGACGGGGAAACAAAATGATGACAACCGTGTGACACCCCCGGAATTTGGATTAGTCCTATATATAAATGATATAATAGGACTAAATCTCTAACCCGGCTATAGCATTTTGGATGGTAGCAAGATCCAAGAGGTTATGAGAGTTAAGCGTGCTAGAGCTAGAGTAGTTTAGGATGGGTGACCCCCTGGGAAGTGGGGCGTCACAGTTGGTATCAGAGCCATTCACCAGCCGGAAATATGAGATGAGTCTCGGCTGAGCCAGGGTTATATAGCGGGTAGAGCGAGGCTCCCCGGCTAATGACCGTTGTGAGTGGAGTGCAGCTCCTCACAAGGTCGGCTAAGGCTAGCGAGACGAGTCTCACATCGCCTGGTGCTTGTGAGTGTGCTTGAGCCTGACGTGGACGTCAGGGCTTAAAGGGGGGAAGAATGTGACACCCCCGGAATTTGGATTAGTCCTATATATAAATGATATAATAGGACTAAATCTCTAACTCGGCTATAGCATTTTGGATGGTAGCAAGATCCAAGAGGTTATGAGAGTTAAGCGTGCTGGAGCTAGAGTAGTTCTAGGATGGGTGACCCCCTGGGAAGTGGGGCGTCACAACCGCCCCTTGGAAAGCAGCGGCATTCAACGAAGAGATGGCGAAGGACGGTTTCGCTAAAAAGCAAGAAAGAGCGGCACCTGTTTGCGAATCCCTCGGGCAGTGAGCAAATATCCTGCCAGGATATGGGATTGATTGCGGGACACCGTTACCAGTGCCAGGAGTCGGACTCGATTTCGACAATCACCCGAACGACATATCAGGCGATTGCAGAGGGGGCATTGTTGAGATCAGAATGTTCGCCACTCAAGGGTGTGACATGTGGCGACAATCGTCGGCAAAAGACATCAATCGACGAAAGAATGGGTCAACCAAAGAATGGTCTGCATCCCGATCCGGACCGATCTTGGTCGCGTGAGAATGTAGCACGCGATACATACCATCGGCTGATGACATCAGCCGATAAGAGCAGCAGCCGACGAGAGGGATATCGCCTCATCCAAGATCTACTTCGGCGAAAAGAAGGACGTCAAACCGCCTCAATCAAACGACGAGGAAGGCGGAGTCAGAGTCAACCTTCGGCTGGTCAGACCAAGAAAGGAAGAACTCTGCAAAGGAAGGGAACGAGATTCGGGGGTTGAATCTCGTAACAGATTCCGAAACGGCATGTGGCGTCCAACGTTGGGAAGCGCTGAAGATCACGCTTCGGCGCGTCAACAAGGGGATGAACCTGAACGGGAGAGCGGCTATTATCCTATTAGGGAGGATCGACTCAAAAGGAAGTAGTTGAGGATTTCACTATAACTTCCGCCAAATTACACCGATAATTCAAATCGGCGTCTATAAGTATGGTTTGGGAAGCTTATAAATACCGGAACCATCGAAGAAGAAGGGGTCCTGCAACCTCGTAAGCCAGGACCACCCCCCTGCTTTTTCATATCTTTCATACCTGCATTTACTGCTTTCCTAGATAATTTTTACCGCATTTTCTAGTAGTTTACTTGTAATTGGCTACCAGTTCCCTTTGTAACCCCACTACAATCAATACAATTGCTTAATCGGCTCCTTAGCCATGTCAAATCTTTGTCTTTGTTATTTGATTCGGCTACTCTAGGCCGAACTTAGCCTCTCTCTACCTCCACATCTCGTTTCGGCTAATCCAAGCCGGACGGTCGCGAGAGTTACTGAGAAGAACCCAACCGTGCGGATCCCTCCTCGGCCCGATCGCTTGATTCCTTGGCACGCGGCGCATTCACATTTAGAGGGTCAAACGCACACCCCGGGGCTGATCACTCACCGATATTTTCGGCCCCAACAGGGATATATATGTATGCCTAGGCAAAGACAGGTAAGTAGGCCTATGTCGTGGACTAGTGGGGTAGGTTGCCATTCTGTATGGGTTTAGAGAACTCAACATTGAACTAGTAAACATAGTGCCATGAGAATATAGGTTGGAAAACAAGTAAACCTAGGAGTTGAGTAAACCAAGGTGAAAAGGACATAGGACCTAGTGTTATCAAATATAGGCCAGGAAATCAAGTGAACCTAGAGTCGTGTGAACCTAGGTGGTAGAGACTTTGGACCTAGCATCGTTGAACCTAGGTTATAAAAACTTAGTGTTAGAGAAACCACATGGACAAGGGACTTGGAACTTATAAAGGTCGGTAAATAGGGTTAACAGTGGACACTTGTGACCATACGAGGAATAATTTCGGAATCCTCAACTGACTTCCGAGAGAGATGTGTGGGTGATCCTCTCCCGTTGGATGACAGGACCCGTGGGTTTGTGCGGGGGATCCTACCCATCGGGTACCCTATAGCTGGCGATGTGTGAACGATCCCCGCCAGGCCGAGGGTGTGTGCTGACAGGATCATGGCTAGGGTGTGGAAGATTCCGCCCGAAGCCAAATTTGTCACGCCCCAGGCCCCAGCGGAAGCCTACCCGGCACGTGCACAGACCCGCCGTGTGCACAAGGTACCCCCCGGTACACACAAGGCGTCTACAACAACAAAGCGGAAAGGAAGCAATATACACATCCTACTAGTAATCAGAGCACAACACAACTAAACTATACATAAAAGAGCACAACACAACATATCTACTTTTTCCTCTGTTCAATACATAATGACTGAGGCGGTTGGTTAATCCGATCAGTTCATCGATGGTCAGCAAGTATGAGAAAGTAGATAACAACTATCATACAAGAAGTTAAAATCCAATATACAAATGTGGTCCTCTCAAATACAACCTAACAAAATACACGGGTGGTTTCTATGCCAAAATACACCAACACCTCTCCAACAAAAACAAAAGAAAAGGTGCCCTGTAACCACCTCGAGTGGTGCGACGGGGATTAGCTAGCTATGCGATAACCCCTTGCCACGGTCCCGAGCCCCTCCCGCTGCGGATGGCTCTGAAAAACAACAACCCAAATGGGGTGAGAACTATTAAACAATAGTTCCCAGTGGGTAAGCCATCGAGAGAAGCGAAATACACCACTAGGTCAACTGAGGCATAAGATAGTATAACCGCTGAAATAAAATACAGGTAATAAACAATTGAAGTAAAGTAAAGTACTCTACTACTATCATGCCTCTATGCTCATGTACAAAGTAATGATGATATGAATCTATCATGTTATCATAATGTCCAACTACAATGAGTAGTATTATTTATGTGGTGTCCAATGTCAAGTTTGCTATCATGTATGCCCACTACCATGAATATATCTTCTATGTGATATTTCAATGTCAAGTTTAGTTAACTTAATCCTTTTCTCTTGAAGACTTTCTTTGAGTCTAAGCTTGAGCCACACCTCATGGTCCCGTGGTGGCACCCCCCAAGGAGCTATGCCAATCCAACGGCGTCCCAATCGGCACCCAATCCCGCACGGCGATCATGATGTCGCAAATGGCCAACTCCGGAGTGCCGGCTTGGAGGGAGCGACCCTACCAAGCATGTGCGAATGAGCACAAACGGCAAGCAAGCAAGTCTCGATCATCGTGTCTAAAACACGGAATAGCATCATCCACCTTTAGGTCGGAGTATAGTATCTCAAGTGTCAATGTTTCATATACAATATTAACATTATCTAGCATAATGAAAATGTAAAACATTTACAAGTTGTCCTCATCATGTCTCAAACATGGAATCTAACTATTTCATCTTGATTGTACAAGTTTAGGAATTTTCTACTTGTATCTCACTACAATAGATGGCACTAATGTCATAATGTCCATTTTCTTCATGATCATATGCATAACATATCTCAATAATTCTATAACATGTATAGTTATTCTCTATTCGTATCCAAAAGCTTAAGTTCACGAAAATTCCTATTCAATCCCCCCTCAAAGTGCCCATGCACCTACAATGTTTACCTCTACTACATAGAGTATGAAATTTTCTACACATGAAGGGGTTCAAATGCATGATCATAAATCATGATAAATCAAACGATGCATGTTTAATATAACAATGATGCCCTAAAAGTCAATAGAAAACATAGGGAGAGTTCACCCATTTCGGTGAGGTCAGACCCACCGGATAGTTGCCAAATCCTTGTGAAGGATCCCTACCAAGAAGCCCACACTTCCTCTTATGCCCTAAGAGAAGTTTCCAAAGGGTTAAAACATCACAAAACCCTAATCACAAAATCCCTTAAAATCATAGGGAAAATAGGTGGAAAATACCTTAGGTTGAGGGATTTTGCTAAATCTTGTAATCCAAACAAGAAAAGCTTCAAAACCAACCTACAAGAGTGTTCTACACCCATCAATTCCACCCCAAAAGCTATAAATCAAAAAGCCCCAAAATAAACCCTAGTTTTCCAAAAACTAGGTTTTCCTTCAAAAATCCCAAAAGAAAGGAAAAAGAAGTGTTCCAAACCACTTTGAGCTTGAATCCCACCTTGGAAAAGCAAAGGATAGGCACAAGAGCTCCAAACTTCCTTCTTCTCCAAGTTCTAGCCTTCCTCCAAGCTCTCTTCAATGGTGGAGAAGAGGAGGTTGAAGAAGAATCCAAGTAAAGAGATGTGTTGGAGAAGGAAATCCAAGGTTTCTCCCTCTCACTCTCTCTCTCTAACACTTTCTCTTGCTCTCTCTCCAAATGAGAGGAAAAGAGGAAGTGAAGGGGTTAAAAACCCTAAAGTAACAAAATCCCAAAAGCCCCCTGCAAGAAACGTTATTACGTTTCTTACTGTGCTGTCCAGACCCGAACGGTCCGAACTGCCCCCAATACGGTCCGGACCCCGAACGTGGAATTTCCAGTTTCGTGCGGACAGTCCGGACTGTCCCCCGGACGGTCCGGACCCCGAAGCCGAAAACCTCAAATTTTCAAATTTTTCGAAAATTTCCGATTTGCGCCCAAACTCTCCGGAAACCTTCTAGAACCTTCCGGAATCTTACTAAAACATCCGAAGGGTATCATTTAACCCTTCACACACTAGAACTTTGCAATTTGCTAAAGTTTAGTGTACTACAAAATTGGTAGTGGTAATCCACTGATGATTGACTCAAGACCGAGTCACAATATTTGGCTAAGGTAATGGAACCTTAGGTGTGGAGACCCGAATCCCCGCAAAAGGATTACTGTTGGATCAGCAGCTTCTGGAGGCCCTTGTTGGGTGTTGGAGGTGTTTGGGCGCGTGTCGGACTCAAGAAAGGGGCTCAGTGCGTAGAATGGATCCCGAGTGTATTCGGATGCCCCCGTCGAATTTTAGAAGTTGTTTTGCGCGAAAAGGACATTAGATTTGGATTCGGCGCGGAAAAACGATGGAAATCAACTACTTGGTTGTATTTTTCTGAGTCCGGACGACCGAAAACGACACCCGGAAGATTTCTAGTGTTTGCGGGTGCACGGTGAGCCGGTCGAGCGAGGGTGTGCCACGTGGCGGCTTTCGATTGGTGTCGTACGCCTCGTGGCGGAGCAGGAGGCGCAGAGCAGTGGGCCCGGCCCACGGGAGCAAGCGCGGGCAGGCGCGCGGGCTGGCGCGGCGCAGTGGGGGCGGAGTGCCACGTGGCAGCTTCCCGTTGGTCCTCTTCGGACGCGTGGCAGCGGAGTGCTCAATCCGAAATCCCATACTCTTACAAGAAAATTCCTCACTTGCATTCTCTTCTCATTTCTTTTCTCGTTTCTTTTCTCAACTCCAAAGCGGGTTACAATTAATTACTTAAATCGTTTAATTGCTAACTCCAACTCACTTTTTGCCTTCGGGGCCTCCGCATCAGTCCGAATCAACGCGAACTCCGCTGTAATCTGAAAATAAACATGTTCCCACACTTTCCAATTTTCCCCGTGCACCACGGCGGAGTCGGTACTCTAACCAATCCAATACTCTACAGGTACACAATGCCCTGAAGTCACTGATTCAAACTGGGCTTCCAAGTTCGACGCCGCTAACTCACTTTTCTTCCCAAAGGATTCTGCGTCGATCCGAATCAATTCAAACTCATCTGTAAATGCAAAAGGAATACGCCCAAGGCGATTTCTCCACACCACGCCATCTTGTGAGGTCGGTGTACTCTACAAAGTCCCGGTACTCTACACTCTCCCCTCCTTAAAAAGGTTTCGTCCTCGAAACCAGAATAAGTCTAAATCTCGGGAGAATGTCTCAATCCGATAGGAACAGGAAAACTCAACTCACTATTTAGGCTCTCAAATGGCCTTTCTCTCAACAAAGCTCCACGGGACCTTTACCAAAGGTATAATCTGACTGCACAATTCCTTAGCTTCACGAGCAAGAATTTGCATCGGTTGTTCCTGATAACTCAAATCCTCGACTAATTTCCAGGGAAGTGAAATCCAAAACATGTAGGTGATCAAATATACTTCTTCCAGCCAGATAAATACTCGCGGACCAAACTCGCCGCGTAAACTCGAATCTACAAATCCCTGCGGATAGAGGCTTCACAGATCATGGTCTCCAAATCCAAAACTCCAAGCCTCCAATTGGCATAACTCCTCCGTTGCTCCTTAGCAACTAAAATACTCAAGTTCCACAGATACATCTCTCATATCCTTCCACAGGGGAAGAAGTTCAACATCAGGAACAATGCTCAACCCTTAGCTCTCAATTTCCAAGTTCCAAAAGTAGCATCCACTGATTCGATCACCTCATTCCAAGGTTACACTGCTCGCCTAGACAAGGCGTACCTGACCATTATGTCCTCGCCGGGATAATACTACAAGATCAATCCTACAGTTCCAATAACTCTGTCCACCGGCGTTGCCTCAACCAAAATCCTCCTGAGTAACCAAGTACTTCAGGTTCAAGGGTCTCTGGATAACTCCATACTCTCTCTATCACTGGCAAAATCTACATCAATGCTGGTATCCTCCTCAGCTTTATCTCCTCCAAGCTACGCTGGCCTTGCATAGTCCAAAAGCTTCTGACCTCTGTCACTAACATAGGCTTAGGCTAATTCCCAACGGCATCACTCTTCGTTGGGTCCTCGGTCACTCTTGCAGCTGATATCACATGGCCTAACAACAAAACCTTCCGAAGTCAAAAGCATACTCTCTCAACTTGGCATACAACTTCTCCTCTCTTAGAAGTTGCAGCACTATCCTCAAGTGCTCCTCATGCTCTATGCCACCTCGAAAATAAATCCAAATATCCACGACGGGTACGGCTACCAATCCGTCCAAACACAGCTGGAACACACAATTCCTCAAATCCAAAAGGCGGCATGGCCTTAGTCAATCCACTTGACCGCGCTGCAAGCTCATAATGCCCCTACCGGGTCCTGAACACTATCCGGGCACAACCCTCGGCCGTAAGGTTCCATAAAGCTATCACTCTCACAAAGGCATCTGCCGAAAAACAATCCAAACCTATCTGTGCTCAAACCATCATAGAACCCTCACCGTTGTGCACTCACAACGTGGCATCACTGCCGTGTACCAACGGCATGGCATCACCACCGTGTATCAACGGTGTGGCATCATACTCAAGTATCAATCTCTCGGATCTTCACTGTCGTATTCCCACGACGTGGTACTAGGTCACACAGACCTCTCAATCCATCAGATCCCGCAACTGCGCTATCAGCTCTCTCTCTCTCTCTGTCTCACGGGTAACACTCCAAGGGGTGCTGCCGAAGTCGGCGCGGTTTCCAAAACCACGTCAGTCACCATCTCAATCTCAATCTCACTAAACGGCGGCTTCAATATCAGATCAGGTAGACTCTCACCCGGGATCACACGGGCAATAAGGATATTCCTTAGTCCGGGTGCCGCCGTAGGCACCTCCTCTACAGTCGCTAACAAAGCGATACGACCACGACTCAACCTCGGTCGTCCTCTAGCATCCTCTATAAACATACTCCTCCTGACCAGGTCCACGGAGGGTCATTGTCCTCTCTCGACAATCTATGATAGCATAACATTGGGATAACCAATCCCTATCCAACCTCATATCAATATCTCGGAGCTGATGTAGGAATAACAACTCATTGATCAAATCCAAGGTCCTAACTGCACTGGCAGGACTGGCAACACTCATCCATGTGCTAAACGTGATCTGAAACCTGATCCTCACGTGCACAAGCCAACAGTCCCCTCTCTGGCCCACGCGAAGCTACCCATGCTCTACTAAAATACGCACAAGCGGCGTCAGAATCAAACATACTCTAACTCCGACGGCCGTAAGGAAAACCACACCTGGTAAGACGCGATCCACTATCCTGGCACCCTCTAACCGGTTGCACAAACTCATCCACTAAATGCTGGTGGCCATAACTCAATTTGCCTCGGCATCACGGCTCTATCAGCCTACCGGTAAATCGATGAACCTCTTCATCCTAAAGGGGGGGGTAGTGGGGGTGCCGTCGCAAGCGGCAAAAACCAAGAGGACTACTCTGGGACACTCTCCCTAAAAATGTCCTGACTATCCACATGAAGAACATCGCCCTCTTCTGAGGTCACACTATGGCGATGAATGCGGCCCACCGCAATGACATACTCATCATCCTGACACTGCTGCTGGTGCCTCGACTGTCGAGAACCTCCTAGTCTCTGTCTCCTCTGAGACTCATGATCCTGTGACTGGAATCATGGCAACCTCGATCCACTCGACTGTCCCAAAAATCAGGCGATACTAGACGCCTCACTCTAGAGCTGGTCCCTCGCTCCTCGTCCCTCTTGGACGCGATCACTGACCTCGGTCGATAAATCGGGTATTTACAATCGCTGCATCTAAAGTCGGCGCTCGCCGAAAATGCCCCAAGTGATAGATAACTCGATGCAGTCCCCTCTCAAACATGATCAACCTTCTGGGCCTCATCCTGGGCAACATGGGGCACACTGCTCATCAAACATAGAAACTCGCTCCAGGTCATCAACTACGCTCCCGGTGGTCCAACGGGACGAACTCGACGCCACCAACTCTCGGCGTCCTTATCCAAAAGTGCATAACTAAGTGCACCTGATGCTTCTCCTAGATGAACAAATCCTCAAACAACTTCTCCCTAGCAGCAATCCAGTTCTCGGCCTCCCAAGGCTCCAAACTCTGCCCCGAAATCTGCAGGGGAATGGAACTGGTTGATGTACAACATCCGATCAACAAACTCTTGCTGCTCCTGCACTATCCGCAGTGCGATTTGGGTCGAAGTCGACGATGTCGCAGCCGGAGGTACTACTGGCGATACCCCGGGAGATACTCTCTGCTCAAGAATGCGCACCACGCTGTCACGTGTCGATCGAGTTGGTTCGACCGTGACATCCTTGGGGGCCACTTTTGGAGAACATTTGGTAGGCATTTGGGTTGACAGAGTTACGGGGTTGCGAAGTTGGGACAATCCGTCAGGGTTGAGCCGCGGGCGAACCAACGGGGGCAATTCCCTAGCAATGGCCCATGCCATGACCATGGAAATGGTGCCGCATGCGGGGTTTCAAAACGTACCCCTCGGTGAGCACCTTTGTACCCCCGGGGTGCCAAAGGGGTGGATGCCTCGTGGGTTATATAGAGGAGGGGTTGGACACTTGCGAAGTGGCCCCGACTCCCCCGTTGGCCTATAGGACATAGGCCATCCCTTGGCGAGCGGAGTCGCCAAGCCTAAGTTCGTGTGGGCGGTATTCGATGGTCGAAGAGCGCACGGGCTTAGGGTAATGCCTAAGACACAAGGTCGACGGCATTACGGAGCGGGGTAAGCCCAGAGGTTTTGCCTCTAGGTTCGCTTGCACTACCTTATGCCGTTTCGGATCTCTGTAGTGGAGCGAACGAGCGGATGAGGGACAGTCTTGCGAAAGGTTGGTCCGCCTCAATGGACAAGGCTTGCGAAGGCATATGGTTGCCTAGCGGGGATTCGTGAGGCGCGAGGCCTACGAAGTTCGCGATGCGAAGTAACGGTCGGTCCGCCGTAATGGACAAGGCTCGCAAAGGCAGCGGTGCCGAGCGGGGATTCGTGCGGCGCGGCCCACGAAGGAAGAGGAGACAATCGATGCTGGATTTCGTGAAGTGAGCCATGGAGAGGACCGAGAGTGTTGGGGCCAAGCTTGGCCGGCCAATGGAGGTACCGAATGGCAAGCGAAGCGGAGCGAGGCTGATTCGATTGTGGGCGACATCCGTCAAGCAAACCTTGGATACTGGGCCGAGTGTGTTGGCGGCCGAGCATGGTCGTGCAATGGAGGTGCCAGGGGGTTGGCGATGCGGGAGGAATGTCGCTAGGTTGGCAAACCCTTGCGAAGGGTATACACGTGGGAACAAGGAGTGTGGGGTATTCGGGAAGCGGACCTTGGACCGAATCGGGAGCGATGACGGAACTAGGTGGCTAGCGGAACGGGACATGCCCGACTCGATTATGGTTCCCGTCGTGGGAATTGCGGGGCGCGCGGCGCCTTGGCAAAGGCAATGGGCTGGCGGACGGGCGAGACGTGCGGGACGGGTCGCTCGGTTAAGCAGACGAGCGGAATGCGCAGGAGCAGCTCGCTCGGGCCCATTCAAATGGACTTAAGTTGCGAGAACTTGTATTGTCCTGGGTGCTTGCTTCGGCGGCATAGGGGCACTCGGTTATGTAGCACTCTCGAGGAGAGTTGTCCGGCTAGGCGGAATACTCGACTTGAAGGCCAACCTCGGTGGCGGGGTTGTTGTTTCAGAACTCGCGGAGTTCGACAAGGGGTCCGACAGAAGGCGCGGCGCCGGGCAGTCAGGCTCGTGGAGGAGCATGCTTGGTTAATGCTTGAGTTGTGATCCCGCTGTTTAAGTTTGAGGGCGTGTCCGTGGCAAGGGACTCGGGAAGGCTGGCTTGGGTGTGCGACACTTGAGCGCCGCACGGGGCAATTTTAAGGCGAAAACTCTGGCCCCGTGACAACGCGCTCCATGTCCTTTTCCTGGCGCCGCATCGCCTCAAACATCTGGGCTACCTGGGCTCGCAACTCACGGACCTCACTCTGCTCTGTCCATTTAGCCTCCCGCTGTTCGGGCTCCTCATCCAAGGTCAAACACGCCCTCGCCGCTGCACGGCGTCTCGGGGGCAACAAGGACAACAGCCACAACCAAACCTGAAGACCTCAAACACTCTCGACCCAATCAAGCGAAAGTCTAAAACATGTTAACCATTCTAAAGCATTATGTTGTCTGCAGCCAACATAATCACTTTGCAGAATAAACATGTAAAATCACTAGCCCCAATCCCTCGGGGGAGGTACAAACTCAATCAGGACTCTCGCTAAAGTCACGTCTCTCACGACAGTCATCCTACTGTCCAACCAATAGCCTAGGGTCACTAAGTCCTCAACGACCTATATTCCTAGGCTCTGATACCACCCTAATCTGTCACGCCCCGGGGTCAAAACTGCAACCCGGGCTCGCCAACAGATCCGCCATCTGTACGGAAAACTGCCGCACAGACGAAGCGTCTACCCTGCAAGAGATCTATAGCTAAACATGTATCAGAGCTGAAATATAACTAATAGCTACAGAATCAACACTGAACATCTGATATAAATAAAACCTCAATATATAGTCTCTCTCTGCTATGAAAATAAATACAACTCTCACTGATCTCTCATACTGTCCAGTACAAAAGTGTAATCATAAAAATATATAGGGTACATCTACCTCTGACTCTCAATGCTGGTAAGGAACTACTCGGCCACGTCCTCACCTCGAACAGCTGTCTCCGCGCGAGCTAAGCCGGAACAGCAACCTCAGGAAACCTGTCACCGCAGCGGGTGTGAGAACTACTGCAGAAGGTAGTTCCCAGTGGGTACCGTCACCAATATCCACGGTATGCCCACTAAGTCTACTGGAGGCAAACAGATAGGTATGCAGATAGATATATAGGAAAGCTGAAAGAAAACTATAGCTACTACGTCTCAATCATCATGCTCAAGAAACTCTACTATGCATACTCTCACTACTGCTAAATGCCTCAAGTACCATGCTCGAAGGAAAACTCAACTAAGAACATGCTATGCACCACTCGCACACGAGGTGCTCACAAAACTCAAATCTCAATGACTGCCCAAAACTGGCTCAGTCAAGCCTGCGCCTGTCGTCTAGGAACGCACCTGCCCACTACCACGCATCCACAAAAGGACGGGATTTACATGGGGCGTCCTAAACTGACTACTAGGAACGCACCTGCCCACTCCACGTGGGGCGTCCTAGTCTGACTATCTCAATCATCATCATCACGCATCCAGAGCATAACTCGAGGGGAGCGACCCCACCGAGCTCAAGTATCTCATCAGTCTCAACTGTCTCATAAGCGGCACATGCAGGCCATGATTCACGATCAAACAGATCGGAAACTCAATGCTCAGATAACACAACTCAGTCGGGAACCCTCCACGACTCGATCAGGAAATGCCCAAACACTCTCACAGCAATGTCGGAGAACCCTCCACGACTCAATCTGATAATGCACAACCCATGGCTAAGTCAGGAAGCCTCCACGACTTGATCTTCCAGAGCCCAAAACTCTCAAAGCTCAGTCGGAGAACCATCTCCACTACCAAATCAGAAATGCACAACTCACGATCTAGAATAATCCCATCGATCTCAACAAGGAAACTCAACTCATATGACACTAGAAACTCATCCCACAGAGCTCTAAAAATCCACTCGGCCCTCTGGCACGAGAACACATGCATCATGAACCTACTCGACACCTCTGGAAAATCTCAATATTTTAAAACTATTTTCAAAGCCCAGTTTTCATTAAAACAAGTCCGACAATTTTTAAAACGGTTCAGATGCCAATCTAATGCCAACTAATCATGCAGTCTAGTGTCAAATCACTTCTAGATCATGCTAAAAATATCTGGGGCTCACAATTGTCTTCCTACAATTTTCTAGGCAATTATCAGATTTACCAGCTATGCAAATAAATAAGCTAAACATGATCAACATGCATACAATAGCTTTAGAGGGCATTCCATACATCTTAAAGAAATTCCAACCCACCTGGAACGTTTTCCGCAGGCAATCGCTGAAGTCGGTGAAGCGCCGCATCGCTCACTGTCAAAATCTGCCGGAAACACCAAAACCGCGCCGCGCGTGCACGAACACTGTCGCGAACCTCGAAAAAATTCCCCGGAAGCTTGAACAAATCCCTCGAGTCCTCTACAAAAATCCAGCGCGCTCCGGCTCCCTCGCTGTCAACTCACAGCATGCGCGCATGCCCTCGGCTCCGCACAGTAAAAATCCAAAGCTCACAGCACATGTGCAAAAGATGGAAGGAAGCAACCCAATAAGCTCAAAGCTTCATTAGAAAATCCATCATCCAATCCAAAAACCCATGCTAGGAAAAATCTCTCACTTACCTCTCATGCGGCTCGACGCGCGCGCGACTCCGCTCCAGCCCAAACAGCAGGAAACACCAACAGCACACTCACACCTCACTTCTTTTCCTTCTCCTTCTTCTCTCATTTCCTTGCTTTCTCTCTTTTCTTTCTTTCTTTCTTTCTTTCTCTGGTTGTCGTGGAGAAGAAGGCAGGCGGCTTGGGGGCTCTTTATAGAAGGAGTGGGGCAAAACACAAGGGAGAAGAAAAGACCAAAGTGCCCCTCACTAAACTGCTCAATCTGGACTCCCAAAGGTGCTAGGTATTGGTACCCCAAGCTGGGTACCGGTACCAAACCGTTTAGTTTCGGAACCAAATGTCAGGTTCCGGAACACAGCATGCAGCTCCGGAACCCAGACTTTGGTTCCGGAACTCAAGCTCCAAACCCTCCAAATTCCGAAATCTGAAGCTTCCTCAACGCCGCGGCCGACTCACTTTTCGCCCCGGAAGCTTCTGCTGCGCTCTGAAATCCCCTCTGTAAACATAAAGTACACATGTTTCAAGCTTTTCCCACTCACAAAGCTCAACTGTGGAGTCGGAGTGCTCAATCCGAAATTCGATACTCTTACAAGAAAAATCCTCACTTGCATTCTCTTCTCATTTCTTTTCTCGTTCCTTTTCTCAACTCCAAATCGGGTTACAATTAATTACTTAAATCCTTTAATTGCCAACTCCAACTCACTTTTTGCCTTCGGGGCCTCCGCATCAGTCCGAATCAACCCGAACTCCGCTGTAATATGAAAATACACATGTTCCCACACTTTTCGAGTTTCCTCGTGCACCACGACGGAGTCAGTACTCTAACCAATCCAATACTCTACAGGTACACAATGCCCCGAAGTCACTGATTCAAACTGGGCTTCCAAGTTCGACGCCGCTAACTCACTTTTCTTCCCAAAGGATTCTGCGTCGATCCGAATCAATTCAAACTCATCTGTAAACGCAAAAGGAATACGCCCAAGGCGATTTCTCCGCACCACGCCATCTTGCGAGGTCGGTGCACTCTACAAAGTCCCGGTACTCTACATGCTGACAAGTTGCAGAGTCTCCCAATCCCAGAATGGAAATGGGATCATATCACTATGGATTTTGTCACTAGATTGCTGAGAGCACAGACTGGAGCTGATGCGATCTGGGTAGTCGTGGATAGACTCACCAAGTCCGCTCACTTTCTACCGGTGCAGGTGACTTGGCCTTTGGAGCGACTGGCACAGTTGTACTTAGCTAAGGTGGTGAGATTGCACGGTGTACCCGTCTCTATTGTATCAGATAGAGACCCGAGGTTTGTCTCGCATTTCTGGAGTTTACAGACAGCCTTGGGGATGATGCAGCTCCGATTTAGCACAGCATTCCACCCACAGACCGATGGATAGTCTGAGCACACCATACAGACCCTCGAGGATATGTTGAGAGCGTGCGTCCTGGATTTTGGAGGAGGGTGGTACCGACACTTGGGATTGGTTGAGTTTGCGTACAACAACAGCTATCAAGCGAGCATTCAGATGGCTCCGTTTGAAGTGTTGTATGGACGCAAGTGTCGGTCACCCCTATATTGGAGTGACGTGGGTGAGAAGAAGACTTTGGGTCCTGATCTACTGTCAGAGGCAGAGAAAAAGGTCAGATTGATACGACGACATCTTGAGACCGCCCAAAGTCGACAGGGGAGTTATGCTGATACCTGACGGCGAGACTTAGAGTTTCAGGTTGGTGATCATGTCTTCTTGAAAGTCTCGCCTTCGAAGGGGGTCCGGAGATTTGGAGTTCGTGGGAAGCTTAGTCCCCGGTTTATTGGACCCTTTGAGGTACTGGAGAGGGTTGGCCCTGTTGCTTATAGAGTAGCTCTTCCTCCACGCCTGGCAAGAGTTCATGATGTGTTTCACGTCTCTGCTCTAAACTTGTACTGCATATAACCATGTATAAATGGACCTTATGACATTAGTGCCATCTAGTGTAGTGAGATACAAGTAGAAAACTTCTAAACATGTACAATCAAGGTGAAATAGAGAGATTCCATGTTTGAGACATGATGACAGCTTGTAAATGCTTTACTCTTTCATTATGCAAGATAATGCTAATAATGTATATGAAACATTGACACTTGAGATAATATACCCCGACCTAAAGGTCGATGATGCTATTCCGTGTTTTAGACACGATGATTGCTATTCCGTGTTTTAGGCACGATGATGACAACTTGTAAATACTTTACTCTTTCATTATGCAAGATAATGCTATTATTGTATATGAAACATTGACACTTGAGATACTATACCCCGACCTAAAGGTCGATGATACTATTCCATGTTTTAGACATGATGATTGCTATTCCGTGTTTTAGACACGATGATCGAGACTTGCTTGCTTGCCGTTTGTGCTCATTCGCATATGCTTGGTAGGGTCGCTCCCTCCAAGCCGGCACTCCAGAGTTGGCCATTTGCAACATTATGATCGCCGTGCGGGATTGGGTTCCAATTGGGACACCGTTGGATAGGCATAGCTCCGTTGGTGGGTGCCACAACGGGACCATGAGGCGTGGCTCAAGCTTAGACTCAAAGAAGGTCTTCAAGAGAGAAGGATCAAAGTTAACTAAACTTGACACTGAACATCACATAGATTGTAGTGTTCTGGTTTTTCCCCGTACAGTTTTTCTGTTGAATCCACTGTGTAGAACACCTAGTGTTGGTGTGCCTGGCCCATGGTGCATCAAAGGGGTGCCACAGATGGACCCTGTGTGGTATTTTAGCTGTTCTGGTCTTCGGCTGTATTTGCCGAATTTTAGAAAAGGACTTGGGCCAAACAGAGTTCGGATTTGGATTCAGCGCGGAAAAATGCTTGAAAACGACTATTTATTTGTCGAATTTGGAGTCCGGATGACCAAAAAGGGGCTTCCGGAAGTTTCGGGGGATTTCTGGTGCATGGGGGTGCTTCGTGGACCGGCCTCTGCCACGTGGCAGCTCACCATTGGGCGGCCCACGTCGCTCGGTCCACGGAAGAGGCGCGGAGTGCATGAACCGCGCGGGTGGGCCACGTGGCGCTTCCTGATTGGAAGGAGCACGCGGAGCGGTCAAGGGAGGAGGCGCGGCTCTGGTGGACCGGGCGCACGACACGTGTCGCCCGGGAATTGGATGGCCTACCTGGGGGCGGTCCACGGGCGTGTAGAGCGGCGCCTCGGGGCGCGTGCCCGCACAGTGTGCCAGTGCGGCTGGTCCGCACATGGCCCGCACTCGAGTGCGGGCCACGTGTCGGCCCGGGGCTGGCCGAGCGCATGCGGGGTTGACCGGGGTGTGGGACGCGTGGCGCGCTGCGGAGCCGCTTGCACGGCTGTTTCGTGTGCGGGTACACGTGGCGGCCCCAGGATTTTCCGGGCGCGTCGGATGAATCCCGTCCAACCGCCTTGGCGGATTCGGGCGCCCGAAAGTTGGCGCCCGAATCCGGCCAAGGGGGGGGATTTTGGCCTGGGCTATAAAACGGACCTTGGGGGCCCTTTTTGCTCACCTTCTGTGCGGATTTTCACAGGGCACTCTTAAGGAAAAATTTTCCTCTACTTAAAATCCTTCTTGCTGATCATTCCTGGGATTTTTAGGAGCGCGTTTTTCGAGGTTGGCTATTTTCCGGCGCGGCGCGACGCTCGTTCTTCGACGACCCGTTTCGTCCCTTTGCAGTGTTTAAGCTCCCCCGGCTCACCCCGACCTCCGATTCGGGCGATTCTTGCGCCGTTGGATTCTCGACAGCACCTGGTTGAATCGGCTATAACTTCGCGCTCAGGCATTGGATCGAGGCGATTCAAAAGGCGTTTCTCTTCTACATCTCGCAAGGAATCTCCTGAAATTTTCTCAGAATTTCCTGAATATTTTTCGAAGGTACTCGTTTCGACGGGTTCGTCGCAAGGAACGCGACGGTATTTTCTTGGAATTTTCTGAGCACCCTTCACAGCTTTGCGGTGTGTTTTGGTGTGAGCGCGGATTTTCGCATTTGGGACAGGATTGTAGCGCTCGAGGTGGGTACCGTTGTTAACCTCTTACTTTGGACAACCCACTAGGCATATTGGAGCTTGTATTCTGTAATATGGCCAACATACTAGTACAATGGACTTAGCATGCTTAAAGAAAAGAAAAGGAACTTGTATTTGATACTGGCATCTTTAGAGGACTAGACACTAATAAATGGTAATAATCGGCTAAATCCGTTTCATACTTAATGTTTATTGAAGGACCTATGCATGTGTCTAAATCAGCTTATGGTAGGTTAATATTTCGGATATTTTAACCAAGGCATAATGTAAGAATTGGAATATTAAAATTATCTTGCTTAGTAAAGGACTTTTACATGCTTAATGGTCACCTAGTTAGGCCACCTTTTTCTGCTGAACTATCATGCTGGAATTGACTTAGGAGAAACCATGATTTCATTTTTCTCCAGTTATTTTGACATAGGGGATGTCATGCCCGGGTTAGGGCAGGGGCTGGGATAGAGTAGGCAGA
The DNA here is from genome assembly GCA_029168755.2 of Tillandsia fasciculata. NCBI lineage: Eukaryota > Viridiplantae > Streptophyta > Magnoliopsida > Poales > Bromeliaceae > Tillandsia > Tillandsia fasciculata. The sequence continues at coordinate 17,072,841 of CM054931.1, read as the reverse complement.
TACTTGGGTTTCGGGACAGGCAGGCTGTGTAGGCAGGGTATTGCGGCGACCGCGGATCTTGGGCGGTTGACCGGACAGTTGTTGTTGCATCAGATTGGGGAAAGGATTTGGGCTTTCTTTTAGTGGATGGATCTGTTCCATTTAGATCAGTGTCATGATCCAGTCCTGCGGACTTATTTTCCTTGGACACTTATTACTCAGGCATTATGCTCGTGTGGGTCGCTCCCCTCGAGTGCCACTCCGGAGTGCGCGATATGCAGACTTGAGTCCGTGAGACTCCTATCCCCTATCGGTGTTATGCGTAGGCTGGCATACCCGATTTGGCAGGCACCGCAGGCAGTTCCAGTGTTTACTAGAGTAGTGATTGGGTTATTCAGACAGGCTTTGATATTCTGATGCATACATTTAGCTATCTCTTTAGCTGGGCATGTAGAGGCATATTAGTGGTATTTTTATCAGCATCCATGCATATAGTTTACCACATTATTCTTTTCGCCTCTGGTAGTCCTAGTGGGCAGGTTCGAGTTGAGGTTTACCCACTAGGGGAGGCTACTGTCTTTATAGTAGTTCTCACCCCCACTCTTTTTCCTCCTTCTTTTCCCCTTTGTTTTGCAGAGTCCTCTGCGGGAGTTGCGGGACCCTCTTCCCAGGACCGAGGTAAGAGGATCGTTGACTAGCTAGCTGTTTCCCCTGATCCTGAGTTTGATAGATTTTGATGTATCCCCGGTACACTCAGACTGTTGTACTTCCTTTTATTTTGGGTCTGGCTTCGGCCAGCTGGATGTATTTTATTTGGTGAGCTGGGAGAGACATTTGTATATTTATGAGAGCTATGTTGTATTTTCTTTTCAGTATTTGTCTGGGATGTACTAGTTTTAGTTTAGCTCTGTTTATGCTCTTTTATTATATCTATCTATCTGAGCAGGTTACCAGCGCTTCGTGTACACGGGAAATTCCGTGTGCACGGCGGATCTGTAGACGAGCCCGGGTTCTGGTTTACACCCGGGGCGTGACAGATTAAGTTGGTATCAGAGCTTAGGGATAGGTCGATTGGGACTTAGGAAACCCTAGGCTTTTGGCAGACCCCAGGACGGCAGGGCGTGAGTGGCGTGATATTTTGGCGAAAGTCGGCAATTTATTATTTAACTCTTCCTGAGAGTGAAGAGGGACTAGCATATCCTATTTCTTGAGGACTATTATGTTGGCTGCAGACATCATAAGGTTACAAAAATGGGAAGATGCTTATGACTTTCGCTGGATTGGGTCGAGAGTGGTTTTGTTTCTGATCTGTTGTTTCTTGTGTGGCAGGATGCCTCCTAGGCGACGGATGCCTACCCGGGGTACTTCTACACCCCCGGAGGAGCCGGAGCAGTCCGGGCCATCCGAGATTAGCGAGCTGAGGGCCATGGTGGCCCAGTTGGCGGAGAGTCACCGCCGACAGGAGCAGAGGTTCGAGCAGTTACTTGCCCAGGTTGGGGCACCTCCCCCTACGGCTGTAGAGGCCCCTGTACCACCGGTTGTACCGCCGGTTATTCCACCCGTCCCTACGGCACCGTCGTCGAGCAGTGGGGCCCAGGGGATGTTCAGGCCATTGACCCCGGCGGAGGAGCAGGAGTTTGCCGACAAACTCTCACAGTTTTGTCAGCGAGGACCGCCTCGGTTCTCAGGGCGGAGTACACACCCGTGGGAGATCGGTACGTGGCTGGCAGCGATGGAGAAGCTGTTTCGGGACTTCTTCATCGACCACAAATACAGAGTGCATATGGCCGTACACTGTCTTGAGGGGGATGCAGATGCCTGGTGGCGTCGGGTTGAGCCCTTGGAGTTTCAGATTACCCGGCAGCTGCCTTGGTCAGAGTTTCGACGGATGATCCTGGACACCTATTTCTCCACGAGCGTGAAGAAAAAGATTGAGGATGATTTGAAGAATCTACAGCAAGGTGATCGGGCTGTATGGGATTATTTTCAGGAGTTCACGCAGTTGCTCAACTGCGTGCCCTATGTGGCCAGGGATGGGCCGCACCAGGTCGAGCTTTTTGAGACGGGTTTGCGCCCTGAGATTTATACCTTGGTGCACGCCCAGAGGCTTCAGACCTTATCAGAGGCAGTGGATCACGCACAGTGGGTCGAGAGGGGAGACCACGTCGTTGCTAGGCGTGGGGGCGCGGTCGCTCAGAGTTCTGAGAGGAAGCGACCAGCGTCCGACGATGGAGGACAGGCCAGCTCCTGGAGGCCGCCCCGACCGCCACCGCCTCAGTTTTCGGGCCGTGGGCGATCGGAGCGGCGAGGGTCTGGGGGATCCCAGAGGCCCCCGCAGCATCAGCAGCAGCCCCAGCGACAGCAGCAGCAGAGGTCGCAGTCCCGACAGCAGGGGTCACAGCGGCAGAGGCAGCAGCAGCAGCAGTCGAGGCAGTCTCAGTCGGCGGTCAGGTGCATCTTTTGAAGGGGACAGCACCCATCGGATACTTGTGATCAGAGGTACGGCCGCTGTTATCGGTGTGGACAGTCTGGCCACATTCGAGCTACTTGCCCTTTCTCGACATCGCAGCCCCCTTCGTCAGCATCAGCCCCTTCGGTGCCCCAGCAGCGACCTTATGCTCCAGCGAGCAGGGCTCCTTCCTCCTATCCTGCAGATTACAGACCCCCGGCACAGAGTGGGCGAGTCTACGCCGCCCAGGTTGAGGACTCCGCAGCAGCCGATCATGTGGTGGCAGGTATCACTGTACTTTTTGGTACTAGAGCTCGCACTTTATTTGATACCGGTGCATCGCATTCTTTTATCAGTAGATCATTTGCATTATCTCACGGATTAGAGTTAGATCGGTTGCCTCATGCATTAGCGGTACAGATTTCTGAGCATACATTGCATGTAGTGGAGTGTTGTTGGTCTTGCCCTGTACAGATTGAGTCTTGGATTCTGCCAGTGGACCTGTTGGTCCTTAGTCAGCTGCGGGATTTCGATATAGTACTTGGGATGGATTGGCTGGCTCGCTACTTCGCCACGATTGATTGTGCCGCGAGGACTGTGACGCGAGCCAGGCCAGGAGGTATTTGTTTACAAGGGGTGCCAGAGTACTTTCTTTGCCTCGGTGGTTTCGACTTCTCGGGCGAGGCAGATGATGCGCAGTGGATGCGTAGCCTTTTTGGCTTGTGTGGTCAAGGAGCCTACAGCGACACCGGGACTCACGGATATCCCTATCATCCATGAGTTTCCGGATGTATTTCCCCCGGAGTTGACTTGTATGCCGCCGGACAGGGAGATTGAGTTTTTGATTGACGTAGTCCCAGGAACTGCGCCAATCTCTAAGGCTCCTTACCGTATGGCACCGGCTGAGCTGCGAGAGTTAAAGGCGCAACTTCAGGATTTGATGGATAAAGGCTTTGTGAGACCAAGTGTATCGCCTTGGGGAGCGCCGGTGCTATTTGTGAAGAAGAAAGATGGATCACTTCGACTGTGTGTTGATTATCGAGAGCTGAATAAAGTGACCATCAAGAACAAGTACCCTTTGCCGCGCATTGATGATCTACTTGATCAGCTGCAAGGGTCTTGTGTCGTCTCCAAGATTGACTTACAATCTGGTTACCACCAACTGAAGTTGAAGGCCGAGGACATCCCGAAGACGGCATTCAGGACGCGGTACGGGCATTATGAGTTTACCGGCATGCCTTTTGGATTGACTAATGCCCCTGCTGCTTTTATGGATTTAATGAACAGGATTTTTCGACCATACTTGGATCGATTCGTGGTGGTGTTTATTGATGATATCCTTATCTATTCACAGAGTGATGCGGAGCACGAGGAGCATCTGAGGTTTGTGCTGCAACTTCTCAGGGAGAAGAAGTTGTATGCCAAACTATCTAAGTGCGAATTTTGGCTTAGAGAGGTCACCTTTTTGGGGCATGTGATCTCCACTGCAGGAGTGGCCGTGGACCCGGCGAAGATTGAGGCAGTCCGGGATTGGCCCCGACCAACGACGGTATCTGAGGTTCGCAGTTTTATGGGCTTAGCCGGGTACTACCGTCGGTTTGTGGAAGGTTTTGCGAAACTTTCCACACCCCTCACTCGTCTGACTCGTAAAGGGATTAAGTTTATTTGGAGTAAGGATTGCCAGAGGAGCTTTGAGGAATTAAAGAACAGATTGATGTCGGCTCCTATCCTTTCCCTCCCTATTATGGGGAAAGGATATGTGATTTATAGTGATGCATCACACAGTGGACTTGGTTGCGTGCTGATGCAGGAGGGTAGAGTGATCGCGTATGCCTCTCGGCAACTAAAGGATTATGAAAAGAACTACCCCACCCACGACTTGGAGCTTGCTGCAGTGGTTTTTGCATTAAAGTTGTGGCGCCATTATCTGTATGGGGAGCACTGCGAGATTTACACAGATCACAAGAGCTTGAAATACTTGTTCACACAGAAGGAGCTCAACCTGAGGCAACGACGATGGTTAGAATTATTAAAGGACTATGATGTGGATATACTCTACCATCCCGGCAAGGCCAATGTGGTTGCTGATGCCCTGAGCAGGAGAGCAGTACAGAGCCTATCTCTGATGATTACCGATCAGGCGCCATTACTTGAGCAGATGAGGCGGTTAGAGCTCGAGGTTGTGTCCCCTGGGGTCTCTGCTAGACTTATGTCTCTAGTCGTGCAGCCCACTCTGTTGGACAGGATTCGAGAGAAACAGAGTGAGGACCCCCACCTGATGAGGATTCGAGAGCAGATCCAGACGGATTCGACAGGGGACTTCTCAGTTGATGCTTCGGGAGTACTTCGGTACAGGGACCGAGCTTGTGTGCCCATGGATACAGATATTCGAGAGCAGATCTTGAGAGAGGCCCATTATACACCTTATACCATCCATCCTGGGGGGACTAAGATGTATAGGGACCTCAAGGCACAGTTCTGGTGGAACGGGATGAAAAGAGACATTGGGAGATTTGTAGCACATTGCTTAACTTGTCAGCAAGTAAAGGCTGAGCATCGTGTACCTGCTGGCAAGTTGCAGAGCCTCCCAATCCCTGAATGGAAATGGGAACATATTACCATGGATTTTGTCTCGGGGTTGCCGAGGGCACAGTCTGGAGCAGACGCGATCTAGGTAGTCGTGGACAGACTCACCAAATCCGCTCACTTTTTACCGGTACAGGTGACTTGGCCACTAGACCGACTGGCACAGCTGTATTTAGACGAGGTGGTGAGACTGCATGGCGTGCTTGCCTCCATTGTATCTGATCGAGATTCGAGGTTTGTTTCGCGCTTTTGGAGGAGTCTACAGGCCACTTTGGGGACGCAGCTCAGTTTCAGCACGGCATTCCACCCACAGACAGACGGACAGTCAGAGCGGACTATACAGATTCTCGAGGACATGCTCCGGGCTTGCATGCTAGACTTTGGAGGAGGTTGGGTGCGACACTTATCACTGGCAGAGTTTGCGTACAACAATAGCTTTCAAGCGAGCATCCAGATGGCTCCGTTTGAAGCATTGTATGGACGCAAGTGTCGCTCTCCACCTTATTGGAGCGATGTGGGTGAAAGACGGACTTTGGGCCCAAAGATGTTGCGAGAGGCAGAGGATAAAGTCAGAATAATCAGGCAGCATCTTCAGACAGCTCAGAGCAGACAGAGGAGCTACACCGATGTGCGGAGACGAGACCTGGAGTTTAGGTTGGAGATCATGTCTTTTTGAAGGTTTCGCCTTCAAAGGGTATCCGGAGATTTGGGATTCGTGGGAAACTGAGCCCTCGTTATATTGGACCTTTTGAGGTATTGGAGCGCATAGGGCCAGTTGCCTACAGGCTTGCACTTCCTCCCAGGCTTGCTGGTGTTCACGATGTATTTCATGTATCGACCCTGAGGAGGTATGTTCATGATCCGTCACACATCATCGATTTCACCCCACTGGAGATTGCCGAGGACTGAGCTTTGTTGAGCGGCCACTGAGGATCTTGGACCGCGAGGTTAGAGAGCTGCGCAGCCGGGCCATCCCTTATGTGAAGATCCTCTGGAGCGGTCATGATGAGCGCGAGGCTACCTGGGAGCTAGAGTCAGCGATGATGGATGCTTACCCCACTTGTTCGAGGCCCCGGCTTGAGGTATGGCTTTTGTTTCGAGGACGAAACTCTTTTTAGTGGGGGAGGATGTAGTGTTCTGGTTTTTCCCCGTACAGTTTTTCCGTTGAATCCACTGTGTAGAACACCTAGTGTTGGTGTGCCTGGCCCATGGTGCATCAAAGGGGTGCCACAGATGGACCCTGTGTGGTATTTTAGCTGTTTTGGTCTTCGGCTGTGTTTGCCGAATTTTAGAAAAGGACTTGGGCCAAATGGAGTTTGGATTTGGAGTCAGCGCGGAAAAACGCTTGAAAACGACTATTTATTTGTCGAATTTGGAGTCCGGATGACCAAAAACGGGCTTCCGGAAGTTTCGGGGGATTTCTGGTGCATGGGGGTGCTTCGTGGACCGGCCTCTGCCACGTGGCAGCTCACCATTGGGCGGCCCACGTCGCTCGGTCCACGGAAGAGGCGCGGAGTGCATGAACCGCGCGGGTGGGCCACGTGGCGCTTCCTGATTGGAAGGAGCACGCGGCGCGGTCCAGGGAGGAGGCGCGGCTCTGGTGGACCGGGCGCACGACACGTGTCGCCCGGGAATTGGATGGCCTACCTGGGCGCGGTCCACGGGCGCGTAGAGCGGCGCCTCGGGGCGCGTGCCCGCACAGTGTGCCAGTGCGGCTGTAGTGCACCGGTTTTTGGGATGAGCTTTCTGACTCCACCGATGAGCTTTCCGACTGGAAAAAGGCGTGAGCGCGTGTATTTTCGTATTACAGCGGGGTTCGAGTGGTTCCGGGCGACGGCGGAAGACCCGAAGGCAAAAAGTGAGTTATGGTTGGTTTTTTTTTATTGGATTATTTTATTATTTAATTTAGACTTTATGTTAATGTTGCTTTTTGGTGAAGTTGTGAGGGAGTGGTTTTGGCTGTTTGGTTGGTGGAGTTAATTAAGATGTGTTGGCAATTAATTAGCTCCCTTATTTAATGTTATCCTTTTGCCTTAATTAATGTTGGGGCTTGCATTTATTAGCAGCCATCACCTCCCTATCCACCTCACCTCACTCCTCTTTCCAAAAGTGAAGCAGCAGCTCAGCTTGGAGCTTTTGGGGAACGTTGCTAAGGGAAGAAGAAGAAGAAGAGAGGAGTAGGAAGAGAGAGTTCTTGGACCTTGGAGCTTCGCTACGAGGAGGTGGACCGAGCGAAGCGTACGAGGCAACCAACTTCAAGGTTAGTGCATTGAGTTTTCGTTTGGGTTTTTCTCTTCCCTCCTCTCCATTTCTTTTTCTTCTTCTTTTTCTTCTTGCTGTTGTGGCTGGGAAGTTTTAGTGTCCGGGGCTGCAGGCCGCGCGTACCGCACTCAAATTATTGCGGCGCGTGATTTTCGTGGGCTGCGCAGCGCGTGCGCGCTTGCTCGCCGCGCGCAGCGCGCGCCCTGCTGCCACATTGGGCAGCAGGGCGCCTCTCTGCCTGGACTGGGGCGCTGGGGCCGCGCGGCCCTGCAGGCCGCGCGCTGGGCGCGCGGCACTGCAGGGTGCCGCGCGGGCGGCCCCCAGTGCCGCGCGGCACTGCAGGCCGCGCGCCAGGCGCGCGGCCCTGCAAAGTGCCGCGCGGGCGGCCCTGCAGGCCGCGCGCCTGGCGCGCGGCACTGCAGGGGCCGCGCGGGTGCGCCTGGGCCCCGCGGCCCTGCAGGCCGCGCGCCAGGGCGCGCGGCACTGCAGGGTGCCTCGCGGGCGGCCCCCAGTGCCGCGCGGCACTGCGGGCCGCGCGCCAGGCGCGCGGCCCTGCAAAGTGCCGCGCGGGGCGGCCTGCAGGCTGTGCGCCAGGCACGCGGCACTGCAGGGGCCGCGCGGGTGCGCCTGGGCCCCGCGGCCCTGCAGGCCGCGCGCCAGGGCGCGCGGCACTGCAGGGGCCGCGCGGGTGCCGCTTGGGGCCCCGCGGCCCTGCAGGCCGCGCGCCAGGCGCGCGGCACTGCAGGGGCCGCGCGGCGGCCCCTTGGGCCCCGCGGCCCTGCAGGCCGCGCGCCAGGGCGCGCGGCACTGCAGGGGCCGCGCGGGTGCCGCTTGGGGCCCGCGGCCCTGCAGGCCGCGCGCCAGGCGCGCGGCACTGCAGGGGCCGCGCGGCGGCCCCTTGGGCCCCGCGGCCCTGCAGGCCGCGCGCCAGGGCGCGCGGCACTGCAGGGGCCGCGCGGGTGCCGCTTGGGGCCCCGCGGCCCTGCAGGCCGCGCGCCAGGCGCGCGGCACTGCTGGGGCCGCGCGGCGGCCCGCTTGGGGCCCCGCGGCCCTGCAGGCCGCGCGCCAGGCGCGAGGCACTGCAAGGGCCGCGCGGCGTCCCCTTGGGCCCCGCGGCCCTGCAGGGGGCCGCGCGGGTGCCGCTTGGGGCCCGCGGCCCTGCAGTGCCGCGCGCCCGCGCGGCCCCCTGGGCCCCGCGGCCCTGCTGGCCGCGTGCTTGGCACGCGGCGCTGCAGGGCGCTGCGTGGGCTGGTGTTGGGCCGCGCGGCGCTACCGGCCGCGCGGCTAGCCGTCACCGCGCAAGGTGCGACTTGAGCTACGCGGCCGTGTTGTTCAGAGCCGCGGGGCTTGCGGTTCGGCGGCGCGGCGTGGCGATCGTGCGAGGGGATTTCCGCACATCGTCCGACGTTCTTCGTCGCCGGACGGGGTTTTTTCCACCGTTTGAGGGCAGGTCTTTTCTCGAGCCTTTCTTTTGACCCCAGTTTCACCGTTTTTGCAGTGTGACCTAGTGCTAGCCTGATTGCGGGGTCAGCGGTGCGCTTTGTGCTGTTTGGAGCTTTAGGATTGCACCAGGACCTTCGTTGGGCGCGCGGCTTTTGCGGGTTCTTCACAGGTGGGTTGGGTTCTTCCGAGAATGCTACGGAATGCCCGTTATACTTGCAAATGCAAACGTAATGAGTCCTTGGGATATCAGGTAAAGGCGGAGCAGCCGTGTAAGTCGTGGGTTATGGTTACCGACTGAAACACGCAATATACTCCTAGGAGTAAGTTCTGAATACAAGATGGTATCCAATGCCCCTGGCTGAGCTACCAGGAGGGTGTTTTTCCCCGGCCGTGCTACCGGGAGGGTTCTTCCCTGGCCGAGTTACCAGGTGAGTCAATTTCCCTGGCCGAGTTACCAGGTGAGTCAATTTCCCTGGCCGAGTTACCAGGTGAGTCAATTTCCCTGGCCGAGTTACCAGGTGAGTCTATTTCCCTGGCTGGGTTACCAGGAGGGTATATCCCTGGCCGAGTTACCAGGTAGATGTTTTTCCCTGGCCGAGTTACCAGGAGTGAGTTCGCCCTGGCCGAGTTAACAGAGGGCAGCGGGGGAATGGCTTGAGCGGGTGGTCATATTTTACGAATCCAGAAGCCATTTCATGTTGCATTGCATTCCTGCATATAGTGATAGACTTATTTACAGCTTTTATTTCTGTATCTATCTATCTATCTATCTATCTACTTATCTGTTTACCTCCAGGGGACTTTGTGGGCTACCGTGGTTCGGACATCGGTACCCACTGAGATCTGACTTTTCTGTTGATCTCACACCCGCTGTGTGTGTGGCAGGTGCTTCTGAGGCGGTCGCTCCTGGGTCGGTTCGTGCGGAGTCTGCTGACCGCGGCAAGGGCTTAGCTGATTAGTACCTGCCGGGTTGTAGAGTTCGAGGTAGAGTCTCCGGGTATTTTGGTTTCCACTTTTGTACTAGATAGTGATGTTGTACCCGATTTTGGGAGACTATGGGGTTGTACTTGAATTTACTATTTAGTGACTTTTGTATGTAGTTTTCCCCTTCAGCTTTGCTTCTTTTCTGCTCTGATACTGGTATAGCTAGATCTCTTTTGCAGGTTTGACGCTTCGTCTGTGCGGCAGTTTCCGCACAGACGGCGGATCTGTTGGCGAGCCCGGGTCGCAGTTCGACCCCGGGGCGTGACAGCAGCTGGTCGGCCGCACATGGCCCGCACTCGAGTGCGGGCCACGTGTCGGCCCGGGGCTGGCCGAGCGCATGCGGGGTTGACCGGGGTGTGGGACGCGTGGTGCGCTGCGGAGCCGCTTGCACGGCTGTTTCGTGTGCGGGTACACGTGGCGGCCCCAGGATTTTCCGGGCGCGTCGGATGAATCCCGTCCAACCGCCTTGGCGGATTCGGGCGCCCGAAAGTTGGCGAACGAATCCGGCCAAGGGGGGGGATTTTGGGCTGGGCTATAAAAGGGACCTTGGGGGCCCTTTTTGCTCACCTTCTGTGCGGATTTTCACAGGGCACTCTTAAGGAAAAATTTTCCTCTACTTAAAATCCTTCTTGCTGATCATTCCTGGGATTTTTAGGAGCGCATTTTTCGAGGTTGGCTATTTTCCGGCGCGGCGCGATGCTCGTTCTTCGACGACACCGTTTCGTCCCTTTGCAGTGTTTAAGCTCCCCCGGCTCACCCCGACCTCCGATTCGGGCGATTCTTGCGCCGTTGGATTCTCGACAGCACCTGGTTGAATCGGCTATAACTTCGCGCTCAGGCATCGGATCGAGGCGATTCAAAAGGCGTTTCTCATCTACATCTCGCAAGGAATCTCCTGGAATTTTCTCAGAATTTCCTGAATATTTTTTGAAGGTACTCGTTTCGACGGGTTCGTCGCAAGGAACGCGACGGTATTTTCTTGGAATTTTCTGAGCACCCTTCACAGCTTTGCGGTGTGTTTTGGTGTGAGCGCGGATTTTCGCATTTGGGACAGGATTGTAGCGCTCGAGGTGGGTACCGTTGTTAACCTCTTACTTTGGACAACCCACTAGGCATATTGGAGCTTGTATTCTGTAATATGGCCAACATACTAGTACAATGGACTTAGCATGCTTAAAGAAAAGAAAAGGAACTTGTATTTGATACTGGCATCTTTAGAGGACTAGACACTAATAAATGGTAATAACCGGCTAAATCCGTTTCATACTTAATGTTTATTGAAGGACCTATGCATGTGTCTAAATCAGCTTATGGTAGGTTAATATTTCGGATATTTTAACCAAGGCATAATGTAAGAATTGGAATATTAAAATTATCTTGCTTAGTAAAGGACTTTTACATGCTTAATGGTCACCTAGTTAGGCCACCTTTTTCTGCTGAACTATCATGCTGGAATTGACTTAGGAGAAACCATGATTTCATTTTTCTCCAGTTATTTTGACATAGGGGATGTCATGCCCGGATTAGGGCAGGGGCTGGGATAGAGTAGGCAGATACTTGGGTTTCGGGACAGGCAGGCTGTGTAGGCAGGGTATTGCGGCGATCGCGGATCTTGGGCGATTGACCGGACAGTTGTTGTTGCATCAGATTGGGGAAAGGATTTGGGCTTTCTTTTAGTGGATGGATCTGTTCCATTTAGATCAGTGTCATTATGCTCGTGTGGGTCGCTCCCCTCGAGTGCCACTCCGGAGTGCGCGATATGCAGACTTGAGTCCTTGAGACTCCTATCCCCTATCGGTGTTATGCGTAGGCTGGCATACCCGATTTGGCAGGCACCGCAGGCAGTTCCAGTGTTTACTGGAGTAGTGATTGGGTTATTCAGACAGGCTTTGATATTCTGATGCATACATTTAGCTATCTCTTTAGCTGGGCATGTAGAGGCATATTAGTGGTATTTTTATCAGCATCCATGCATATAGTTTACCACATTATTCTTTTCGCCTCTGGTAGTCCTAGTGGGCAGGTTCGAGTTGAGGTTTACCCACTAGGGGAGGCTACTGTCTTTATAGTAGTTCTCACCCCCACTCTTTTTCCTCCTTCTTTTCCCCTTTGTTTTGCAGAGTCCTCTGCGGGAGTTGCGGGACCCTCTTCCCAGGACCGAGGTAAGAGGATCGTTGACTAGCTAGCTGTTTCCCCTGATCCTGAGTTTGATAGATTTTGATGTATCCCCGGTACACTCAGACTGTTGTACTTCCTTTTATTTTGGGTCAGGCTTCGGCTAGCTGGATGTATTTTATTTGGTGAGCTGGGAGAGACATTTGTATATTTATGAGAGCTAGTTGTATTTTCTTTTCAGTATTTGTCTGGGATGTACTAGTTTTAGTTTAGCTCTGTTTATGCTCTTTTATTATATCTATCTATCTGAGCAGGTTACCAGCGCTTCGTGTACACGGGAAATTCCGTGTGCACGGCGGATCTGTAGACGTGCCCGGGTTCTGGTTTACACCCGGGGCGTGACATAGATGGTGCATTCATGGACATGATGATAGATTCATATCATTACCACTTTGTACTTGAGCATAGAGGCATGATAATATTATAGTACTTTACTATACTTCAGTTATTTATTGCCTGCATTTTATTTCGGCAGTTATACTATCTTTTGCCTCAGTTGACCTAGTGGTGTATCTCGCTTCTCTCGGCGTGTCACGCCCCGCTGTCGAAACTGCTACCCGGGTTCGCCAACAGATCCGCCGTCTGCACGGGATTTCCCGCACAGACGAAGCATCTAACCTGCAAAGAAGAGTGCTACAGCTATACAAGTATCAGAGCTGAAATAAACTATACAAGAGAAATAAAACTGAACTGCTGAAATGACTAAAGATATAATCCCAAAATACAAAGTCCAGGTACATGATCCAAATACAACACCACTCTCTCAACATAAATACAACCCACTGACTAGTACAAAAGTGGAACCAAAAAAAAATACAGGTAACCCTATCTCTGACTCACAGACCCGGGTTGGAACTAGTCAGCCATGCCCTTACCTCGGTCTGAAGACTCCGCACGAGCTGAACCCTGAACGGCCGCCTCAGAACACCTGTCACCACAGCGGGTGTGAGAACTACTGCAGAAGGTAGTTCTCAGTCGGTACCGTCCCCAAAGACTACGGTATGCCCACTAAGTCTACCGGAGGCAAACGGATAGATAGATAGATAAGTAAATAAAGTGCACTGAAATCAACTACCCTACATGCCTCAATATGATGCTCAAAGGAAAAACCATCTAAGAATAAATATGCAACCACCCGCTCACATCACCCAATCTCAATGACTGCCACATAGGGTCTAGTCAAGCCTGCGCCAAACCTACTGCCACGAGCCCCCAAGGGACTTGGACTTACATAGGGCGTCCCACACGGACTATCACAATCTCTCACAAGCGAACACTAGTGTATCGACTAGTCGCATCATAACACGCATCCAGAGCGTAACTCGAGGGGAGCGACCCCTCCGAGCTAAAGTATATCACAATTGTCTCATAAGCGGCACATGCAGGCTACAGTCCACGATCAATCAGATCGGAAAAACTCGAGTAACAAGACTCATCTCATGTCTAGGTCGGAGAAACCTCCACGACTCAATCTGATAAGCCCTCACCAACCCCCAAGTCACTAGTAAGACCATGCATAAATCAAATAAAAATCCCTCGGCCCCCAGGCACGAGGTCATAGCACCCCGGGACTCTGTCAACTCCCAAATAAAATCCTCATGTTGAAAGAATGCGAATTTTTCTTAAAAACAGGTTTAGGATTTTAAAACATTCCCGGTGCAAAAGTAATGCTCTCTAACCATGCATACTAGTGTCCTACAGTACCAGGAGTATACTAAAAATAATCTGGGGTTTTATGGAAATTTCTGGAATTTTCTAGGCAACTATCAGATTTACCAACAGTAAAAATACTACACTATACATGCTCAAAATGCCTATAGAAGCATTAGAAGACATTCCATATACTTTGGAAGAATTTTAACCCACCTAGAAAGCTTTCCGTAGGCAAGCCGAAGTAGGGGTCGCGCCGAAATCCTCAATCTGACGAAAAACTGCTTTGCGCCTCGCGCGCGCGCGCACTGCCGCGCACCCGAAAAACCCTCGGAAGCTCTCACAATAGTCCACAAGCCTCAACAATCTCCCTGTGCAAACCCAGCACCAATCAGCCAACCCATTCACCAGCACGTGCATGAAAAGCATGCATGCTGTTGCGGATTTGCACAGTAACTCCCAAGAACAGCACAAGCTGTTTCCAACTGCTTGCAGGAAAAGAGGAGAAGGAACATGCAATTCAACTCCAAATCCACTCCAAATCCATAAAATAAATCCACCAATTCAGCAAATAAAAATAATTGCTAACATACCTTGTAAAGAGCTCGATGCACGCGCGGCTCCACGGACTCCATGCAGCAGGAAATTTCCAAGTTGCACTTCCTCCTTCTTCTCCTTCACTTCCTTGCTCTCTTCCTTTCTTCTCTTTCCTTAGGTTATGGTGGAGAAGAAGCATGGTGAAAAGCTTGTATAAATAAACCAAGAGTAGGGCTAACACAGAGAGAAGGTTTATACCTCATTGCCCTCAAGAAAAACCAAGTCTGCATCAAAAAAACCGGCCCCTGTGGCCTGTGTTCCGGAACCAGCATTCCTGTTCCGGAACACCAGGACAGCATTGTGTTCCGGAACACAAGGGGCCAGCCACTCCAAAACAATGCAGAATCCTCCAAAAACTCCGCCGCCGACTCGATTTTCGCCCCGGAAGCTTCCGCCACAGTCTGAAACCACCCGAACCTCACTATAAACATAAAATACACATGTTCCAAGAATTTTCAAGTTTTTCTGTAAATACCTGCGGAGTCGGTGCTCGATGCAAATCCCGTACTCTACACGGCGACTTACCTACTAGGAACTATTAATTAATAGTTCTCACCCCCATTTGGGTGGTTGTTTTTCAGAGCCATCTGTGGCAGGAGGAGCTCGGGACCGTGGCAAGGGGTTGTCGCTTAGCTAGCTTGTCCCCGTCGGGCCACTCAAGGTGGTTATAGGGCACCCTTTCTTTTACTTTGTTGGAGAGGTGTTGATGTGTTTTGTTATAGAGACCACCTATGTATTTTGATAGGCTGTACTTGAGAGGACTACTTTTGTATAATAGTTGTTATCTAACCTTCTCTTTCATGCATAGTTTAGGTTTGTTGTGTTCTGATTACTAGTGGTAGGTGTATCTTGCTTCCTTTCCGCTTCTTGGTTGTAGACGCCTTGTGTGTACCGGGAGGTACCTTGTGCACACAGCGGGTCTGTGCACGTCGCCGGGTAGGCTTCCGCTGGGGCCCGGGGCATGACAGATTATATTGGTATCAGAGCCTAGGGTTCAGTCTTAGTGGACCTAGCAAACCTTAGGATGGTTGGACTATAAGGATTAAGAACGTGAGAGACGGGGTCTAATCTGATTACTTGGCGAAAGTAACATGATTGGGTCATGACTATAACTTCATAAGATTTGGAGTTGATCGAAGTGATTGCACCTTCTATTTCCTTGGAAGGTCTGGTTGGCGGCCGACAACCTGACATCGGGAAATAATTGTGGCATGCTTCATTTGCTTTCGCATGATTTGGATTTGTTTTGAGTAGGGATACGTTTCGCGTTGGTTGTCCTAACCTACACTTTTTATGCCTGTTACGGTTTGTGATGCCTACGAGTCGCTCCATGACGGCCGAGGAGGCTGATGCGTAGACATCCGCTAATTTAGAATCCAGTGAGGTCCGAGATTTGAGAGGGAAGTTGGCTATGCTAGCTGATGTTATGGAGCGGCAGTCGGCTGCGGCGCGAGAGCAGGCTGTGGCTTCGCGTCGGCAAATGCAAGGATGCAGAGGCTGGAAGCTATTTTGACCCAGCAATTGGCGGCAAGGGAAAGTCGAGACCCTTCGCCCCCACTCGTGCAACATCAGGGGCACGTGGATGGAGTGACTGATGCACTTCGGCCTGAGGTAACCGAGTCTTCGCATCACACTCCGAGTGCTGGGCACCGGGAAGAGGTTGTGATGTCACCTCCGGTTTAGACTCCACCGGCGAGGATAGTTTTACCGATGATGGTAGCAGGAGAAGAGCGGGACCGACTCTGTAGGGCCCCAGAACCCCATGTAGCTTTTTCCCGTGAATCCACTGTGTAAAACACCTATTGATGGTGTGTCTGGCCCATAGTGCATCAAAGGGATGCCACAGATGGACCCGGTGAGGTATCAATAGCTGGATTGGCCTTCGGCTGCTTTTGCTGAATTTTAGAAAATGTTTTGGGCCAAACAGAGGTTGGATTTGGATTCAGTGCGGAAAAACACTTGAAAACGACTATTTGCTTGTTTAATTCTGAGTCTGGATGCCCAAAAATGGACTCCCGGAAGTTTTCAGTGGATTCTGGTGCATGGGGGAGGCCGTAGACCGGCTGGGTGCCACGTGGCGGCCTATTATTGGCCGGTTTACTGAGCGCGGTCCACAGAGCAGCGCCGGGTGGCGCATGGACCCGCCGCGGGGACACGTGGCGCCCCAGGAGTGGCCGGCGCGCGATGCGCGGTCCACGGAACCCCGCGCTGGTGCATTGACCGGGCGTGGGGACACGTGGCAGCAGAAGATTGGTGGGCTTTTTCGGCGTGGTCCACGGAAGTGTACGCCGATGCCTCGGGGCGCGTGTGCACGTGGGGGGCAGGCGGCGCGACCGGTCAGCGGGTTCCCCGGGCGGGCCACGTGGCGCCCACCCATTGGCAGGCGCCACCTACCCGGTTGACCGGGCGCGGGACACGTGGCATCGCCCGGGCACACTTGCACGGCTGTTTCGTGTTCGGGGGACACGTGTCGCACGCATGAGGATTAGGGCGCTGGTCGGACGGCTCGGCGGTGCGACTGTTGGATTCGGGCGCCCGAAAAGGAGCGCTCGAATCCGAAACAGTGCCCACCTTTCGGCTGGGCCTATAAATAGGCCCATTTGGCTTCATTTCGTGGGTTTTTTGGGCCTTTTCTCAGAGGGTGTTCTATAGGGTTTTTGTTCACCCATTTGTTCTACACTTTGTGGTGGAGTTCCAGGATTTTTGGTGGCACGCTCTTCGAGATTTGTTATTTCTCAGCACATCGTGACGTTCCTTCATCAGTGATCTTTTCCGTCGTGTTTCAGTGCGCGGGCTCCCCCGGCCTACTCTGACCATCTTTTTGGGTGATTCTTGCGCCCACGTTTTCACGACAGGTAGGGCTACGACTTTTGTATGTTCAACTTCCCCATATTTCGAGGTTTTTTTGGACTTTTTGGATCATTTCTGTGACCTCTTTTTCTGTGATGGAATCTAGACAGCACCGAGGTTTTTGTGGGTTTTCTCAGCAACCGAGGGTCGGAACTGTCACGCCCCGGGTCGAAACTGCGACCCGGGCTCGCCAACAGATCCGCCGCCCATACGGGAAGCCCCGCATAGACGTAGCGACTAACCTGCAAAAGAGATCTACACTAAACAGATATCAGAGCTGAAAAGTAAAAGCTGGATAAAATAAATACAACTCTAACAAAATATACAACCAGAACCTCACCCAAAATACAAATATCTCTCAGAACAAGAAGAGTACAACTCAATCCTCACTACAAGGTCACTCGACATGAACTCTCAAAAGTAGGGAGGTACATCTACTCTCAGGCGACACTGGTAGGGATCTATCTCGCGACTCCCTTACCTCGATCAGTCGGGTCAGCAACGGTGCGGCAGGAACTGGAGCAGAAGAAGAAGTCCCTGGGGAGAAGACACCACGATGGGTGTGAGAACTACGTCCCAAGTAGTTCTCAGTGGGTGCCGCCAACAAGCCCGACGGTCTGCCCACTAAGTCTACTAGAGGCAAGAAGTAACAATGCAGTGCGGAAAGGAAAAAGCTGGTAAAGTAAACTCTACAGCTACTATGCCTCTATCTAGATACTCAATAGTGGAACAGAGAGAACATGATGCTACAACTAGCTCTCGACTCAAATCACCCAATCTCAACTGACTGCCGCATAGGGTCCAGTCAAACCTGCGCCTACCTACAGCCGTCACGTCCCGGGGGACCGGACTTACGTAGGGCGTCCGTGACTGCCACTAACTGGCCCAGCCAGAGGGACTGTGTCCGTGACTGCCACTAACTGGCCCAGCCAGAGGGAACACTGCGTCGACAAGTCGCGATAGAAGAACAGGCCCAACTCCGGAGTGGCTCTCGAGGGGAGCGAGCCCACCGAGGAAAGTATCCGCGTATCTCTGTCGAGCTCAAATGTGGCTCATGCAGGCTATAATCCAAATCCTCGATCAACAAGATCGACTGTAACCAAAGGAACACTGTCTCACACACAGGCTGGAAAACTGCACAGCCGAGACTCACAGTCACTCAAAATAGCTCTCAAGATCTCAAATCTACAACCCAAGTCACTCTCCCAAAGAAACCTGGTCTACAGACTGCTAACAACTCCACTCGGTCCCCAGACACGAGTGTAAATGCATCCCACAATAATCCGACCTCTCGGCCCACTACTTGGGCGAGGAAAACTCTAAGTCCAGAGTGATAAAAGTAATAGTGATGTGGGAATGTCTAGAGCAATAAAAACCTAGCCCAAGTTGAGGTTTTCTACAGTCTGGCTGAACATGCATCATATGGCAGTGGTGCTAGGTCAAGTTCCAAGATAAATAATAAACAACAGCTTGTAGGGAGCAAGATAATAATCACAGGATCATCTAACAGCAACAGGAACATCAATTCACACATTCTAGCATGCTGGACATCAAACATTAAAAATATGCAAGTTCCTAAAGCTAGAATTAGTACACAGTCCGCTGATCTTGAAAAAGAGGTCACCCACCTGATGAGCAGATCTGTCCAAGTCCTACAGCTGATAATACCAAAATAACAGCAACTCACTGTCCAGTATGTCCAATACAGTCCAAAATCCCACCTGGGTACAACATAGGATACAGTTATATACAAATCCCCGAAAATCTGTCCAAAAAATCACATGCTGAATTTCAGCTGTACAGATGCCAAAATATCACCTGCTGAAATTGCTCAATAAATTCCAATAAAAATATCCTGGCGTTCTTCGCGTCGATAGCTTCGAAACAAGTACCTGCATGCCCAAAACGGAGCCTCCTACGCTGAGATAAAAATCCGGCAAGGGGAACACCCCAATCCAAACTGTACAGAATTTCTGTAACAAAGAACCACAGAAAAAGGAGGTTCTCACCTTCGTGAAAAATCCAGAAAAATCTGAGAAAAATCCAGGAGATTCCTTGCGAAATGTAGATGAATTTTGTCTTCAAAATCGCCTCGATCCGATGCCTGTGCGCAAAGTTACAGCTAGAACACTGCGGTGCTGTCCAAAAATCCGCGAAGAAAAATGGGTCAAATGGGAGCTTGGAAAACTCTAAGATCAGCACGGAAATCGAGGAAGCTCGAAACACAGAAGTTGAAGTCCTACCTGTCGAGAGTCCGATGGCACAAGAATCGTTGAAGAAGGAGGTCGGGGTGAGTCGGGGGAGCCCAAACACTGAAAAGGGACGAAACGGGTCGAAGATGAACAAGCGTCGCGCCGCGCCGCAAAATAGCTAACCTTGGGATGCGTGCCTCCGTAAATCCTCAAAGTGCTCCAATGGATAGTGCACTGCGTGAGGGGAATTTCCTCTGAAGGAGTCATAGTGAAAAAGGGCCCAAAAACTCGAGAAAGGAACCAAAGAAGCCCTTTTTATAGGCCCAGCCCACCACTGAAGTGGGCCGGATTCAGGCGCAGGATTCGGGCGCACTGCGCCCGAAAATCCGGTCGGAGGATTCCCGTCCGACGCGCCCGAAACCCTCTGGGGCTGCCACGTGTACACGAACAGGGGACAGCCGTGCGAGGAGGCCCGCTGCGCGCCGCGTGTCCCTCCGCGGTCAGCGGGGGTAGGTACGGCCGCCCACACGCGAGGCGACACGTGGCCGCACTCGAGTGCGCCCGACCGCCCGCCTGGCGCCACTGTGCGCGTGCCGTCCCGAGGCGCCCCTCAGCGCACACCGTGGACAGCGCCCACGTGAGCCAGCCAATTGCAGGCCGCCACGTGTCGTGCGCCCGGCCCACTGCAACCGCGCTAAGACGCTGAGCCGTGCCGCGTGCGCCGGCCATTCCGGGCACGCCACGCGTCCCCCCGCTCGCGGTCCATGCACCGCCGCGCCTCCCCGTGGACCGAGCTGCGTGAGCCGGCCAATAACAGGCCGCCACGTGGCTCCGGCCGGTCCACGGTCCTTTCCCATGCACCGAAAAACTCCAGAAACTTCCGGAAGCCCGTTTTTGGTCATCCGGACTCCAAATTTAACAAGCAAATAGCCGTTTTCAAGCGTTTTTCCACGCTGAATCCAAATCCAACCTCAGATTGGCCCAAAACCTTATCTAAAATTTCGGCAAACACAGCCGAAGGCCAATACAGCTGTAAAAAAAACTCACAGGGTCCATCTGTAGCATCCCCTTGATGCACAATGGGCCAGACACACCGACAATAGGTGTTCTAAACAATGGATTCACCAGAAAAAGCTGCGTGGGAATCTGGGCCACCACAGGAACGAGGAGTGCAAGTACTTGATTTCTATCTACGCGTCGCAAGGAACATCATCATATTTTTCTTGGATTTTTCTGAGTTTTCCCCGAAGGTGAAAATCCCACTTTTTCAGGACAGAGTTCTACAGATTTTGTACTTGGGATTTTTGAGGTGGTCACCTTGTCGATTTTGTATCTTGACCTACAAAACTCGGTTTGGGACGTGCAGGTACTCGTTTCGGAGGGCTCGTCGCGAGGATCGCAATGGTGATTTTTTCCAGATTTTTCTGAGGACTGTATTGAGGTGAATTTTCTCGTTTTCCGTGCTATTTGGAAAAATAGTAAATGC
Source organism: Tillandsia fasciculata (assembly GCA_029168755.2). NCBI lineage: Eukaryota > Viridiplantae > Streptophyta > Magnoliopsida > Poales > Bromeliaceae > Tillandsia > Tillandsia fasciculata. The sequence goes on along the minus strand of CM054931.1, from coordinate 17,052,188 downwards.
TGTTTTTGGATGTTGTTAGTTATGCCGTGTGCAATCTATGTTGCTGCAGTTCTCGAATTTTGGAGGTTTACAGAGTTTGAGGATCTTGGCAGCGAGGGATCTCGTATTGTTGTAGTTCACGCTTTTCGAGGTGGGTGGTTGTTGTATCCCTCTCTTTTAGTATGCTCACTAGGAACATCAGAATATTTCGATGTTAGTAAATGCTGAACAAAATACTGATAAACCTTGCATGCAATAAGGGATTAAATAATTGATAGCTTATCCATGTAATTGAGATATTGGTATTTGGACATGATCATTATACCATAATCACTCCTGTTAAAGTATGTATTTATCTGGAATAGCATGAGCAGTTGTATGTTAGTACTTAGAGATTACGCAAAAAGGGATCATCACTTTGAGACATTAGTGTTGGAGCTCGTTGCTATGTCATAACTATTCATGTGAAATAGATTAGTACATTGGGACATTACGATTTATTACATGTGAGCGCACTGGTGGACGCTTTTCCTTCTATTCTAGATGAGGACATTTGCATGCTTGAATGGACATCTAGATAGGCCACTATTTACTACTGCACTATCATATTGGAATATGACTTAGGAGAAACCATGTTGGCACCTCTCCTCCTTTTATTGAGATACATGTGGTATTGCTCGAGTTGAGCAGGGTTGTAGGGTAGTGTAGCCGGATTTGTTGTGTGGGTTGGTCATACCAGATTGTGGTTGTGGGTTATTGCGGCGACCGCGAACATTGGGCGGTTGACCGGATGTTTACTGTGCATTAGATTGGGGATAGGATTCCTCTAGTGGATGGGTTTTCCCTCTTCGATCATAGTCGTGATCCAGTCCTGCTATATCTTGATACTTGTGACAGAGGTACTTTACTCGTGTTGGTCGCTCCCCTCGAGTGCCACTCCGGAGGTAGGCCTATGACCGAGCCATGTGTGCTGGTCTGATACTTATTTTGGGATGCAAGCCATGTGTGCCGATCCCACGGATTCGACCATGTGTGCAGATTCCGCTACTGAGATCTTGAGTTCGACAGCAGAGCAGGCAGTGCCAGTTTTTACTGGTGGTTAGATTGGGTTATTCGGTCAGGCACATACACTGATGCATTCTTATAGTTACATATTTCTGACTCTGCATTTAGAGGCATAGTAGTGGTAGCTTCATGTTATTCGCAGTCCTGTTTATAGCTTACCACCTCTTCTTTCCTTTTGCCTCTGGTAGACCTAGTGGGCATGTCCGAGTTTGAGGCTTAACCCACTAGGGGAGGCTACTGTTTTTATAGTTGTCACGCCCCGGGGTCGGAACTGTACCCCGGGCTCGCCAACAGATCCGCCGCCCCTACAGGAAGCCCTGTAGAGACGTAGCGTCTAACCTGCAAGTAAGTATCTAAACTAACAGGTATCAGAGCTGTAAAAGTAAAACTAACAATAACAAGAAGTAAAACTGTCTCACAATAATATACATAAAGTCCTCACTCAAATACAGGAGTCTCTCAAAAGAAAACAGAAGAGTACAACTCGATACCTCACTACATAATCTCTCAAACCAAAAGACACGACCAAAAAGTACATCGGGTACCTCTACCTCTCGCTGCTGCTGAAGGGAAAAAGGATCTATCTCGCGATTCCCTTACCTCGGTCTGTAGGAGCTGGATCAGCAACGGGCACCACAGGAACTGGAGCTGAAGTCCCTGGGGAAAAGACACCACAACGGGTGTGAGAACTACCTCCCACAGTAGTTCTCAGTGGGTGCCGCCAACAAGCCCGACGGCCTGCCCACTAAGTCTACAAGAGGCATAAAGTAACAAGAAATGCAGTATAGAATAGCTGGAAAGTAAAACATCTACTGCTACTATGCCTCTATCTAAATGCACAAGGAAAAGGACCAAAGATTAATATGTCTATACTGATACACGACTCAAGTCACCCAATCCAAACTGACTGCCAAAACGGTCCAGTCAAACCTGCGCCAACCTACTGCTGTAGGTATGTCCATAGTTGCCAAAACTGGCTCAGCCAGAGGGACGATGTCCATGACTGCCAAAACTGGCTCAGCCAGAGGGACACCAACATCGACAAGCCGCGATAGAAGTAGCAAGCCCAACTCCGGAGTGGCACTCATGGGTAGCGACCCCACCGAGCAAAATATCTGCGCATCTCTGTCGATCTCGAGTATGGCTCCTGCAGGCTATAATCCAATCCCTGACTCACTCACTAAAAGAGAATCCACACTGTCACTATGATCATCTCCCAAAGATCCCAGATCCAACATGTCACTATCTCAATGATAAATAATCTACAGACTGCTACCAACTCTACTCGGTCCCCAGACACGAGTACAATGCAATCCACAGCTACTAGACTTCCCAACCCACGACTCAGGGGAAATCTACTATGCCCAAAGTGACAGGGGTAACAAGCAAAGTGGGAGATCTAATGCCTAAATCTAACTGTAGTCGTCTGAGTATGATGTACAATGCATAATAGATGTGCTAAGTCAAGTTTTTTTCCAATTAAAATGGTTCATATGTTACAAGAGTTCCAAAAAGATCATCAAATTTCGCAATTATCCATTGTGGTTACTAACATACAATTTGCACAGATTTATTAGCTCACATACTATCATGCATGCATTTATAGTTGCAGAATTAGAGTGCAGTCCATAGAAATTGAAAGCAGAATCACCCACCTGAACACGCTAACTGTCCGAGACGGTACAGATGAACAGTCCAGGAATCGACAATTTCCCAGATCCACAGAGCCAGGAGCACAGAAAAAGTGCTCTTACAGTCCTGGGTACAACAACAACTCACAATTACAAACAATTAACACACAACAATCACATTCCAAAAATCTGCATACACAGTTACTGTTCACACGCGAATTTCACCTGAAAATAAATTTCCAGAAATTCCAATAAAAATATCACGACGATCCTCGCGAAGTGTAGATGTCGATAGGCTCTTAAATCGTCGAAATCCGATATCTGGAAGTGAAGATAAAATTCCGCGAAGTTGCTGCTGTCAAGATTCCACACTGTAGCAAAGGGGCGTAAAAATGTACCCCAAACCCTCATAAAAGCTCATTTCTGGGAAAAATTATCAACACGGAAAACGTAGATATACCTCTTGTGCAACCGCTGGCGAAGAAATCGTCCAAAAATGTGGTCGGGGTAGCTCTGCAGGTCTCCCAGAAGAAAATACGACAGTAGTGGGCCTCAAACTGTAGAACGTCGCTCCGCACTACGAGGTAGGAAACACAGTCGTCACGGCTTCCAGAAATTCTGAAATTTCTCCAGGAAAAAGGTAAGAGGGAGAGAAAGATTTTTCATATAGAGCTCAAGAGCTGGTTCCCACGAAAAAAGGGTGAAAAAGCCAGCCCAAGGTGGCCTATATATAGGCTCCAAAGAAAAAGGCCCAAAAAATCAGGCTGCTGTTGGGTCGGGCCCAACTTTCGGGCGCCCGAAAAATTTCGGGCGCGCACAGTGCGGCCCGGCCCAGGATTTTCGGGCGCGCACAGTGCGGCCCGGCCCAATACACACCGTCGGACGGGATCCACGATCCGTCCGACCCGCCTCTGAGCCTGCCACGTGTCGCCCGAACAGCGAACACCGAAGCGGGCCACTCACAGCCCGCCACGTGTCCGCCCCCCGGGCACAGTAAGGCGGCGGCGCCCGCCAATGAGCGGGCGCCACGTGTCCGCCCGGTTGACCCGCTGCCCGGCCGGCAGCGCGACGTGGGTCGCACGTGGGCACGCGCCCCGAGGCACCTACCGCGCGCCCGGTGCACCGCGCACGTTGCACCCGCCAATCAGGGGATGACACGTGTCCCCTGCACCCGGTCCACGCCTTCCCCAGCAATTCCGTGGACCGCGCCGCGTGCACCGACCAACCGGTGACTGCCACGTGTCCCCCGCCTGGTCCATGCACTGCCGCGCTCCACCCGGTAGACCGCGCGCCCTAGGCCCGCCAATCAGGCGGTGCCACGTGTCCCTGCGCCGGGTCTGTGCACCCCGCCGCGCTGCTCTGTGGACAGTGCATCACAGACCGGCCAATCAGGGCCTGCCACGTGGCATCCCGGCGGTCTACGGCCCCTCCCATGCACCATTTTCCACCAAAAACTTCCGGGTGTCCGTTTTTGGGCATCCGGACTCCAAATTAAGTAAATAAATAGCCGTTTTCAAGCGTTTTTCCGCGCTGAATCCATCTACGACCTCTGTTTGGCCTAAATCTTTCCAAAAATTTCGGCAAACCCAGCCGAAGGCCAGTAGAGTAAATAAAAACACACTTGATGCACTGTGGGCCAGGTACACCAATACTAGGTGTTCTAACAGTGGATCCATCGGAAAAACACTGCATGGGAACTAGGGCCACTACAATAGTAGTTCTCACCCCCCATCGTCTTTTTCTTTGTTTCTCCCTTTGTTTTGTAGAGTCCTCTGCGGGAGTTGCTGGGCCGTCAGCAGCAGATCGAGATAAGAGGATAGCGGACTAGTTAGAGTGTCCATCCGACAGTTGCTAGCTGGACTTTTGGTGTACCCCTATCTTCTCAGACAGTTTTATTGTATTTTATTTTTGGGTCTGGCTTTAGCCAGCTAGTTGTTTATTTGTGGTGAGCTGGGAGTGATACTTGTATTTATTTACAGTTGTTCTTTACCTTATTTCCAGCTTTTGTCTGAGATGTAGTAGTTTTAGTTCAGCTCTGATTTTATGCTCTTTTATTATTATCTCTTATATCTGAGCAGGTTACCGACGCTTCGTGTACGCGGGAAATACCGTGTGCACGGCGGATTTGTAGACGGGCCCGGGTTCTGGTTTACACCCGGGGCGTGACAGACTCATGGCTCGTTTGAGGGAATTCCGGGAATCCAAGCCTCGGACATATGATGGAGAGAAACCTGATTATTGGGTTTTTGAGAAGTGGATTCTACACATGGAGAAACTTTTCCACGATACCTTCGTGGCGGAGGGAGATCGGGTGTGGTACACACCATCTCGAGGGCGATGCTTACCAGTGGTGGACGGACATCCGGGATGACCCACGACCGATTTGGCGGCAATCATTTGGCCGCGATTCAAGAAGATGCTTGCAATGAAGTATTTTCGGGCGAGCACAAAAAGGCAAATTGAAAGAGATCTCCGCAACTTGAGGCAAGGAGATAAGACTGTGGCGGAGTACGAGAGGGACTTTACTCGACTACTTAACTGTATTCCGCACATTGTGAGGGACGACGAGGACAAGGCCCGTATGTTTGAGAACGGCCTTAGACCATCCATCTTCAGATTGGTTCAAACCCTAAACCTCCAAACCTACCGGGAGTTTGTAGACCACGCATTGAGAGTGGAGAAAGGCGCGGAGATTGCTAAGGAAGAGAGAGAAGCTCTTGACAGGACGCGAGGCAAGAGGTCGGCGACCAAGGGCGCAAGTCATAAGCCCTATTCGAAGAAACTGCCGAAGCACCCGAGGAGCCAGTATGGAGGGCGTGACTCATCTTCTCACCGAGGAGGACCTGGTCGTCGGCGGCCGCCACGTTGCGTGATTTGTGGTGGACCCCATGTGCCGCCACAATGCCCGCAGCATGGAGGCAAGTGCTACCTTTGTGGCCAGGAGGGCCACTTTCGATTAGAGTGCCCGCGAGGCTCGACACCAACACTTTCATCAGCATCGGCACCAGTTATTCCAAGACAGGTGACCCTACCCACCTACTCTCAATCAGCGACCACCGGCATCGTGACAGGACGAGGGGCCACGGCAGGCTCCGAGTGGGCGCATGTATGCTGCCCAAGCATAGGAGGCGTATCCAGCAGAGGACGTCGTTGCAGATATTATCTTGATTCATAGTATTCAAGTTCGAGCTTTTTTTGACACTGGTGCATCTCATTCATTTATTGACCGGCTGTTTGCCGAGTTGCATGGCATTGAGTTAGTTCCTACTTTGCATCCGGGATGAGTCTTAGTTCCCGATCATACTTTGGAGATTCGGGAGTATTCCCCTAGTTGCCCTGTTAGGATTGGGGATTAGATCTTGCCGGTAGATTTGTTGGCCCTCCATCGACTTGGAGAGTTCGATGCGGTTTTGGGCATGGATTGGCTCACAAGGTATCATGCGACCATTGATTGTGAGAGTCGACTCGTGATGTTCCGAGAACCAAGACAAAAGGAATTTGTGTTCAGAGGCTGCAAGAGTTCGCTATTTGCGATGACTATCTCTTCAACCAAAGCAAAACAATTGATTAGGAGTGGATGTGTCGCCTACTTGGCTACCGTTGTGGATAGGAGCAGTGAGACTCCGAGGGTGGAGGATATCCCGATTGTGCGAGAGTTTAAAGATGTGTTCCCGGCAGAGCTACCGGGGATGCCTCCGGACAGAGAGATCGAGTTTGTGGTAGATCTGATCCCTGGAACTACCCCAATCTCGAAGGCACCATATAGGATGGCACCGGCAGAGTTAAAAGAGCTCAAGGCGCAACTTCAAGACTTGTTGGGAAAAGGCTTCATCCGACCGAGCGTGTCACCTTGGGGAGCACCGTTTTGTTCGTCAAGAAAAAGGATGGATCGCTTCACCTTTGCGTGGACTATCGTGAACTCAACAAGGTCTCAATTAATAATAAGTATCCATTGCCAAGGATTGACGATTTGTTTGATCTACTCCAAGGATCAAGAGTGTATTCGAAGATTGACCTTCAGTCTGGATACCACCAACTCAAGATCAAGCCCGAGGATGTTCCTAGGACGGCTTTTAGGACATGGTATGGACACTACGAGTTTACTATTATGCCGTTTGGGCTTACTATCGCCCCGGCAGCTTTTATGGATTTGACGAACCGTGCCTTCAAGCCCTTTTTGGATAGATTCATCGTGGTATTCATCAGCGACATTTTGGTGTACTCTCGAAGTGATGAAGAGCATGAGGATCACTTATGACAAGTGTTGCAATTACTTCGGGATAAAGAGCTCTACGCCAAGTTGAAGAAATGTGAGTTTTGGCTACAAGAGGTAGCGTTCTTGGGTCATGTAATATCAGATAAAGGAATAGCTGTGGACCCCAAGAAAATCGAGGCAATCAAGGATTGGCCTAGACCGACGAACATCACCGAGATCCGGAGCTTTATCGGTCTAGCCAGCTACTATCGGCGTTTTGTTAAGGGATTTGCAAGGTTATCTACTCCCCTTACGTGACTCACACATAAGGGCACCAAGTTTATTTGAAATGATGCGTGTGAGAGAAGCTTCATGGAATTGAAGGAACGGTTGACAACTGCCCCGATCATGGCTTTGCCTATTACAGGAGCGGGATACGTGATCTACAGTGATGCTTCCTTGAGTGGGTTGGGTTGTGTTTTGATGCAGAACGAGAAGGTTATTGCTTATGCCTATCGTCAATTAAAGGATTACGAGAAAAACTATCCCACTCATGATTTGGAATTGGCCGCCATGGTATTTGCATTGAAGCTTTGGTGACACTACTTACATGGTGAGCATTGTGAGGTATATACCAATCATAAGAGTCTAAAATACCTCTTTACTCAGAAGGAGTTGAATCTTAGGCAGCGTAGATGGTTGGAGTTCCTTAAGGTGTAGTAATCCGGATATTTTATTTTTAAATAAATAAATTAAAAGGTGAAATTTTAGCCGGAGTTAGATTCTAAAGATCTAAATTGATCTATTTGATCAATTGCCGGGGTGCAAGTTGCACGATTTACGAGGCAAAAAGGCTAATTTCCAATCCGGACATGATCTTGGAAATCCGAGTTGACCGTTGCGATCGTCTCGTCGAACTGAGCAAGTTTCATATTCAGCACTTTTCGATCTGACGGTCGGATCTTCCAGAATTCAAAGAAGAAGGAGACAAAGGGCTGCGACCAATGGAACAGTGCCCTATGCGCACAGTGACTTAAGTCACTTACTGTTCATCTACAGTAACCCTGGATTTTAATTGTCTCTAGAACTAATGTTAGGGCTTTAAATATGAGGGTGTTGGGTGCAATTTACACCCACTGAGATAGGTCTCGGATGCTAGGGCTTAGTGTGAACCGGGTTTGGGTCAAGTGTACAAGGAATCATGCATTAATGGTGTATACGTTGAACCGAGCTCTCTGCCTCTTCCACTTCGTAACTGGCAGCTCCACCACCTTCTCCACCTTGCAACGGACGCGTCTCCTCGGCTGCTGAACGCCTGCCCGCTCGCATCGCCGGGAATGACCCGAGGAGCCTATAAATAGGTGGCCTCCTCTTGGGTTTGGAGCAGAAGCCATCTGGAGTTGTAGGATTAGTCCAAACCACTCCTGAGAGATCCCCTGAGCGACCGCAACCAGGCCTAGGTGAAGCCGCCGCCGTGCGCCGCCACCACTCTCTCTCTTTCTTCTTTACTCCGGCAAAGATGAAGGTTGGGAGTTTTTAAATTTTCTGCGGCCTTGGACCCTTGCAGAAGGTTCCTGACGTCGAGGGGGTTCTCCCAGTGCAACCCGAGCCCTCGCCGCCGTCCCCGTTGCCGGCAGAAGGCTTGAGTCGCCGGAAGTTATTATTTTCCGACGAACTCAACTTCTTTTTTTTCCAACCGTTAAAATTAAGATCGGCACCGTTGATTCTCTTCACCTTGATGACTGCCAGCTACCCTAGAAGTCTCGGGACGATCAGTTGAGACGTTGAGCCGCGTAAAGAAGACCTAGTTTCGGGTTTTTGAGCTTTCACCCGAGCTCCGCCGTCCGGCGCCGCCGCTCATAGGAACAGCGGCCACCGCCACCAGAAGACTCCTGGCATCGAGTGGGACCTTTTGGTCCAAGTCCCATCAGCTCAAACCCAACCGGCCGAAATTCGCCATTAACGGCCATCATCTTGGCCGAGCTCCGCCGCCGGCGATCGCCGGGGCTTCATCAAATGGGATAGCGGCTTAGGTGAGTTCCCTTGACCTCTGTGATGCTCCCCATCCATTTGCATGCGGATTCTAACGTGTGGTTTAGCGTAACCGAAGTTGCACCACTTTGGTCCATGTTTTGGCCGAGCTCCCCTCCGGCCGCCGCTGCTGCCCGCGCTGCCGGCCACCACCACGGGAGGCATGGGGGAGTCGAGGGGACTCATTTGGTCCAAGTTGTTGGGTCTCAAAAGCCTCCGGTTGAGTTCCACCATTAATGGCCACCGAGCTCGGGTGAGGTAGGCCGCGGGTTGTCGTCGTCGCCTCCGGTCGCCGGGGGGACACCCAGGTAACTTACTAAACTTGCTGGCATGCTTCCCCTCCATCTTAGAAGCCTCAAAATTTCCTCTTTGCTGAGATTAGGCTCGGGCAAAGTGTTATAGTTAATGTTTACAAGGTGTTCGATGATATGCTTCAGAGAGTTTTTAATTGGAATTAGGGTTTGCAATGAATATGAAAGTTGTTGTAGAACATCCCCTGAGCTCAGTGCTCACTTCAAATCAAATTAGATCTGTGTGGATGCATGTGTAGTGCTTTGTCTAAGTGTTAGAGAGCAAGAACTCGGATTTGGTTGATCCATCACTTTTGGACTGAAAGTAAGGTGAGCATGGGTATCCTGGCACTGTCCAGAGTTACTTTCATATACAAAGTTCGTCTGTTTGACGATCGGATTAAAAGATACAGCGAAATCGACCTTTTTCAATAATGTTGGAACAAAACTAAGTTCCGGGCTGTTAGCGAAGCCGCGACAGTGCATTCCTGGCTAATTTGGGGTCACTGGACGCGATGCTCGCGTCAGATTTGGTGTTTGAAGTCCCGGAGAAACAAAAATGCATTTTGGCTATGTTAGAGAGGAATTTTATGGCCCGAAGTTTGCCTCGGGTCTCGTACTGCTCCCAAATGGTGAGCACGAGCTTCGTCATGTTGTAACGGACACGCTGAAACTTACGGCGCTGTCATCGGACTTCTGGTTTGAAAGAACGAGCGAAAACAACGCTCAAAACGGCATTAAAAGTGTAAAAATAATGTTCGGGATAGGTGTGGTTGAGTAGTTTCCTAATCATCATTTTGATTTAGGTTGGCACAGTTTTCGAGCGTCTAGTTGGAGTCGAGTGTTCGCCTGCGCGTTGTCAGGTGGGTTATCTTCGGTCCGGGCTTTATCAGTTCGGCCCTCGGTGTACGGTATTGGTTGGACTCCTGTTCTTGGTAACTTAGGTTATTTTGAGCCTGTCTGCCTTTGGTTGCAATATATATTACTGTTACTTGTTCTGACTGATTGGCCATTTCGTAGTTGCACTCCTATGCTTGATTATTATATCAGTCTATTAATGCTTGAGCCTGCCTTTCCATTGATTCAGTGATTTACTACCTTATGCCTGCTTTATACTTGCTTCCTTGTTGTTCGCCCGTTATGTTGCTAAATACATGATCTTTTGAAATAAATGTTTTTACTAAGCCTTGTAGGGTGGCCTGAGTCTGTTCTTGTTTGATAGGACAAGGGAAACGCTCTACGAGGTTTGGGACCCAAAAACCTATTGTTTTCAAAGGTTTTCTTAAAAACATGTGTTTAGCTGCATAAGGGGTTACCCTGTCTGATTGGTTGAGCTATGCCTGTTATCAGTTCGATTCTGCCTTCCATGATTATTCATAGTGCCTCTGGTATTCATATCTTATCTTGGAACATTTCCATGTTTGATTTGAGAGCCTGCTTATTCCGCTGATCAAATGATACACTGCTGAACACATAGATTTAATCAACTGATGTTTTACCGAGCTTCGTAGGGTCGCCGGAGTCTGTTCTTGTTTGATAGGACAAAGGCATTGCTCTGCGAGGTTTAGACCTAAAACCCAAGCTTCGTAGTGTCGCCTGAATCTGTTCTTGTTTGATAGGACGAGGGCAATGCTCTTCGGGGTTTGGACTTTTCAAAACAGTTTTCTTAAAAATATGTGTTTAAGTTTTGTATCATTTGGTTGGTCTGCATGATTGAGTTGAGTTTTTCGGTTGAGCTTATGCTGAGTTGAGATTTGCCTTAGTCTTGCATATGAGTTGAGATTCAGTTGATTTTGCCCTTGCATCCCAGTGGGGATTTCCCGGCTTGTAGCCGATTACCCGGTCAGTGGACCGCCAGTTTGAGCATTTGCATATGATTCGCCCGCACCGTTGTTCTTCACGTACACTAGCGGGCCGATCACCCGTAGCAGTGTACTTTACCGGTAAAGTGGTTAGCAGTTGCAACCCGTGACCCTCAGTGGAGGGAATGTCAACCAGGTGGTGCCAGGTGGGCAGCCTTGCCTGAGGTCTTGTGGGACCAATATGGTAGCTTGTGATTGGGTCTTTGTGTTTTCATCTATTTGATGCATGTGTTGTTAAGTTGCTTTAACATGCTTCTTTGATTCTTTGATCTGGCTTCTAGTCATCTACCTTTATATGATTCTATGTGATGCCTTTGATTATAGTTTCATTGTTATCTTGCTGATTGTCCTAACTCCTTGATGCGTTGATTATCCTGATACATGATTGTCCTATTTTTAAATTCTGCTAAAATTATCTCCTATGCTTGTACCCGATTATGAGTTTTGTTTTCCTTACAGCACCAGTTATATATCTGCTTTACCCTAACCCATGATCTATTACTATCCTCTAGTATTGTATACCAGTAGGTACGATCTGCTATTTCTCGGCTCGTCGTGCCCACTGGGATACACTCCGGTGTGTCTCACACCCTCGGGTGACTGTTTTTCAGGTCGAGCGGGTGTTGAGATGTCGGGACGAATTGGCGAGGTATCGAGATAGATGTTCGACCCTGAACAGCCGTGTACTTAGTTAAAGAGTTTAAAGTTGAAAGATTATATAATTTGGGAAAAGAGTTGTAAGTTGTAAAGTTATTGTAAAAGTTAATTTTGTATTATCCATAGTACGTAGTTAGTACTCTGATTGATTGCCAAGCTAGCCGTGCATATATAGAAAAGGCTCAATCCCCAGTGGGATTGAGACTCTTTTATATATGTGGCGGTCTGTTGCGCCCTGGCTGGTTTCACACTCTGATTTCAAAAAAAAAAAAAAAAAAAAAAAAAAAAAAAAAAATTTTAGACGCTGGTTTTTAAATTCGGGGCGTGACATAAGGATTATGATTTAACTATTCTCTACCACCCTGGTAAAGCAAATGTAGTGGCGGATGCTCTAAGTCGCAAATCGGTGGAGAACTTAGCTATGAAGATCACGTCCCAACAACCATTACTTCAGGATATGAGACGGTTGGAGTTGGAGGTTGTAGCACCTGAGACACCCATAAGATTGATGGCATTGGTGTTGCAACCAACCCTTATGGAAAGGATCAAGATGAAATAAGTCCGAGATCCTAGTTTGGAAAAGATTCGGGCTACTCTTGTGGGTGGCCGAGCCGGTGAGTTTCATGTGGATGATCACGGCATACTTCATTTTCGAAGCCGACTTTGTGTACCGAAGGATTTGGAGATCAAAGAAGAGATCTTGAAGGAAGCACACCGAGCACCTTATTCTCTTCACCCGGGTGGCACAAAAATGTATAAGGACTTAAGGTTGCTTTATTGGTGGCCCGGCATGAAGAAAGATGTTGGAAAATTTGTGGCTCAATGCTTGACATGTCAACAAGTGAAGGTCGAGCACTGACTTCCCGAAAGCAAGTTGCAGAGTTTACCCATTCCTGTGTGGAAGTGGGAGAGGATCACCATGGATTTTGTTGTTGGATTGCCTCACTCTCAGGCTGGGCATGATGCTATTTGGGTGATCGTGGATAGGTTAACCAAATCTGCTCATTTTATCCCTATCCACACTACTTGGTAAAGAGAGAAGCTCGCACAAATTTACCTTGATAAGATTGTGCGATTGCACGGAGTGCCTGATTCTATAGTTTCCGATCGAGATCCGAGGTTCGCATCTCATTTTTGGAGGAGCCTTCATGAGGCCCTAGGCACGCAATTGGATTTCAATACATCTTTCCATCCGCAGAGTGATGGGCAGTCTGAGCGAACCATACAGATCTTGGAGGACATGCTCAGAGCATGTGTTTTGGATTATCAGAGTGGTTGGCATCAACATCTACCGATGGTCGAGTTTGCTTATAACAATAGTTATCAAGCAAGTATCAAGATGGCGCCATTCGAGGCTCTTTATGGAAGGAAGTGCCGATCACCTCTTCATTGGAGCGAGGTGGGAGAACGATTGATTTTAGGCCCCGATGTACTTCAAGAGGCCAAAGACAAGGTTCGACTAGCGCAAGAACATTTGATTTCAGCTCAAAGTCGACAAAAGTGTTACGCGGATGAGCGTCGGCGTGATTTGGAATTTCAAGTGGGAGACCATGTCTTCCTAAAGGTATCGCCAACTCGGGGAGTCAAGAGATTTGGCATCCGGGGGAAGCTAAGTCCCCGATTTATTGGACCTTTTGAGATTTTGGAGCGTATCGGCCCGGTGGCATATCGACTTGCTTACCGCCTAACCTATCGGGAGTGCTCAATGTGTTTCATGTTTCGACGCTCCGGAAGTATGTTTTTGATCCATCTCATGTGGTGGACTTCGCCCCGTTGGAACTATGCGAGGACTTGAGCTTCGAGGAGCATCCGGTGAGGATTTTGGCACATGAGGTGAAGAAACTTCGGAATCGCGAGATACCTTATGTGAAGGTACTTTGGAGCAATCACGAGGATCGCGAGGCTACTTGGGAGCTGGAGAGCGCGCTTCGGGTGCGTTTCCCTTATCTCTTTCAGCCGGAGACTTGAGGTACTTGACTTCTAGTTTTGCGGACGAAACTCTATTTTAGGAGGGGTGAATGTAGTACACTGAACTTTAGCAAATTGCGAAGTTCTAGTGTGTGAAGGGTTTAATTGTGAGGTCCCGGAATCCCAGGCGTAGGAGTTGCTGGTTGTTTGGCAGCTTTTAGTGGCCGTTGGGAGTGTGGTGCGCGTGTCGGGCCCAAGAAATGGTTTAGTGATGCAATTTGGGATTTAGATGCATCACTGGAGGCCTGCGGGATGTGTCGTTGGTGTTTGCGCGCAATTGGGACACACGTGGTGGACTTCGGACTTAATTGAGACCCCGTGGGAAATTGGAGGACCCGTCGGGTGTTTAGAAGTGATTTCGCGCGATTCAGATGTCAGAATTGGACTCCGGGTGAAGTCCGGATAAGGTTTACCTCTCCGGTCGCCTTCGGGAATTTTAGAGTTGGAATTTGGCAAATCGGACTTTAAAAATGGACCCGGCGCGAAGATCGGATCGAGTGGGCATTCGGCAAATTTTCGGGTGAGAATTTGGAGAAACGGACATCGTTTTTGGATTCAGCGAGCGAAATCGCTAAGAATGGACTATTTATTTGTTGGATTTGGAGTCCGGTAGGCGTGCGCGCTTTTCGAGGCAAAGCGGCACGCAAACCGAGGCAATATGTGCGGCACGGACCCCGAGGAGGCCGCGGCGCGCAAATCGAGGCGCGCCACGTGACAGGACGTGCAGGGGCGCGTCAGTGCGCAGGCGCACCTCCTGCGCGGGCCACGTGGGGGCCGCCACGTGGCGGACCCCCGTTGGAGCCCGCGCGGGCGCGTGGTCGCGCGCCCGTGTCACGGGCGCGTGTCACGCGCCTGTGCGCAGACCGCGCAGCCACGTGGCGCGCAGGGGCGCGGCCACGTGGCCGCCTTTTCTTTTGTGTGGGCCGGGTGCACCCGGGTGGGTGTGGTGGACCGGCCGGTGCACGGTGCACCGTGCACCGTGGACCGCCCCCTTTCCCCTTTTCTTCTTTTTCTCCTTCTTCTTCCTCCCGAGCGCCATTCTTCTCCTGCTTCGTGTTCTTCTTCAACCGAGAGTGAGGGAGAGTGAGGGAGGAAGTGGAGAGGGTTGCGGCGTGGCGTCGTGGGCTTCGTGGAGCGCGCGAAGTGCTCCAAAAAGCCAGATTGACTACGCGATACCGTCGAGGTAGGCCGTTCGTCATTCTTTTGTGGTATTTTTGGCACAGTTTCTACAATTCCTTTTGGATTATGGATTTGACCCTCTTGCTCCGTTTTGCGTGCGGACCCCGTTTTGCGGGCGGATCCTGGCACCGTGCACCGTTTTGCGTGCGGACTCCGGCACTGCGCACCGTTTTGCGTGCGGACCCCGTTTTGCGTGCGGATCCTGGCACCGTGCACCGTTTTGCGTGCGGACTCCGGCACTGTGCACCGTTTTGCGTGCGGACCCCGTTTTGCGTGCGGATCCTGGCACCGTGCACCGTTTTGCGTGCGGACTCCGGCACTGTGCACCGTTTTGCGTGCGGACCCCGTTTTGCGGGCGGATCCTGACACCGTGCACCGTTTTATGTGCAGACTCCGTTTCTGGTGCGGACTCCGGCGGCGTGCTCCGTTTTGCGTGCGGACTCCGGCGGCGTGCCCCGTTTGCGTGCGGATCGCGTGGAGGCCAATTGCAAGTGTCTACGAGCAATTGGTGGCAAATCGAGGTGGGTGGCCTTATCTCCAAGTTTTATGGACTGTACAGTATTTCTACTGATGTAGGACTATGCATGATAGTTTATTTCATTGTGTAGCATGCTAGATTGTAGGAATTGTTATTCCTTTTATATCTGTTAATATAGTTATCTTGGAACTTGACCTAGCACCCCCGTCATATGTTGCATGTGTAACCAGACCAGTAGAAAACCCTCACTTGGGCTAGGGTTATTTATGCTTAGACATCCACACTGTTCTTTCATCCCTGGACATAGTGTTTTCTCGCCCGGGTAGTGGGCCGAGAGGTCGGGACTTGCTTTTAGTGTGGGATGCTTTTGCACTCTTGCTTGGGAGCAGAGTGGAGTCTGGTAGTTGTAGCGGGTTGCTTATCTGTGCGGGGAGCCGTTTGGGTAAACGGTAGTCCCGAGAGGTCTTGTTTCCCTTTTACGTTGTCGTGGGAGGGAGCCGTTGAGTAGACGGTAGTCCCGGGCCGTCGAGTATCTTCCGGTCCGTCTTGTTGGGAACCGTTGGGGTTGACGGTGGTCCCAGGTCGTTGAGTGTTGTCCGACCTGTTTTGTTACCCTGAGTTGTGGGTCGTTCCTGGCTGTGGAGTATCTCCAGCCAGTGAGCTTTGTGCTGCGAGCTGTTGGAGAGGCTAGTGTCTCGTGTTTGAGTTAGCCGATCAGCTGAGTCGTCGAGAGTGCTCCGACTGTTGTGCGAGATATTTGGGGATCTTGAGTCCTACCGTTCTGAGAGTGAGCGTGGATTTGACTAGCCTGCATATGCCAATGTTGATTACTCTATGCCGCGCCGTTTTCCTCAGTTGGAGCCGCGCCCCCTGAGATGCCGCTGTGGATGCGATGGTTGGCCTGTTGAGGCAGTTTTGCGCGAGGGATGAGTTAGTCGGACAGGACGCCCCACGTAAATCCCGTCCTCATGTGGATGTGTGGTAGTGGGCAGGAGCGTTCCTAGTCGACAGGCGCGGGCTTGACTGGACCTTTGAGGTAGTCAGTTCGATTGGGACGATTGAGCACCTTGGGTGCGAGTGGTCTCATTTACTTTCATCTGTTCCACTTTTGAGTATCTAGATAGAGGCATGGTAGCTGTAGAGTAGTTCCAGCTTTTCTTGTTCAGATTTCTTTGCCTGTTATCTTTTACCTCTGGTAGACTTGGTGGGCAGACCGTTGGACTTGTTGACGGCACCCACTGAGAACTACTGTGGGAAGTAGTTCTCACACCCGTCGTGGTGTCTTTTCCCCAGGGACTTCTTCTTCTGTTCCTGTGCTCCTGTTGCTGATCCTTCTGACCGAGGCGAGGGAGTCGCGAGCTAGTTCCCTACCCGTCGTTGGAGTGTAGCGGTACCCCCTTCAGAGGAGAGCTTCAGTTGATTAGTTTACTTCTTTTACCTCTGTTGAGAGACCTTGTTGTGAGGTATAGAGTTGTATTTTACTTTTACAGTTTGAGAGACTGTTGTAGTGAGGATATTCTTGTATCGAGAGTCTGTACACTGATGTATTTATTGGAGATACCTCCCTTTTGAGTTTTGTATCAGAGGACTTTTTATACGATCGTATTTGGGAGATGGATATTGTATCATTTTCAGTTGTACAGTGTTTGGATTACAGTTTTTACTTGTTCACTTTCAGCTCTCTGATATCTGTATACTGTAGATGTTTCTTTCTGCAGGTTAGACGCTTCGTCTGTACGGCAGTTTCCGTACAGATGGCGGATCTGTTGGCGAGCCCGGGTCGCAGTCTCGACCCCGGGGCGTGACAGATTAGAGTGGTATCAGAGCCTAGGTTGTAGGTCGTGGTGGACTTAGAAACCCTAGGCTTGTGGTTGGATATTAGGATGACTACGTGAGAGTCGTGACTTTTAGCGAGAGTCCTGATTGAGTTTTTACCTCTCCCAGAGAGATGGGATGAGAGATTGGCATGTTTATTTTCCTAAGCGATTATGTTCGCTGCCGAACAACATGATGCTATGGAATGGATGACATGCCTTAGACTTTCGCTGGATTGGGTCGTATGGTTGTTGTGTCCTGACGTTTGTTATTGTGCAGCGGATTGCGATACCCCTGAGACGTCATGTTGTGATAGGACACACCCCGCACCTGATGAGTACCCGTGCAGCGGGAGACGGAGCTATCAGAGCAGTGCGAGACCCAGGAGTTTGTGTGTTGTGTTAGTTTCCCACTTTAACCGAGAAGGGCCGAATCCCTGAACGGTAAAGGATCGAGAACTTCGATAGGCTGAGCCTAGAGTCTGTTCTTGTTTGATTGGGGTTCTAGGCACCGGTCTATCGGGATTTTCGGATCTTTGCCGTGTCAGTCGGTTCTTCTCGCCTATGAGTGGGGCGTTGTTGTGGGAGCCGTTTGGAGTGACGGCGATCCCAGCTGTGTGGATATTTTCCCTGGCTGAGTACCAGGAGGATATTTTCCCTGGCTGAGTTACCAGGAGGGTATTTTCCCTGGCTGAGTTACCAGGAGGGTATTTAGCCTGGCTGAGTTACCAG
Source organism: Tillandsia fasciculata (assembly GCA_029168755.2). Classification (NCBI taxonomy): domain Eukaryota; kingdom Viridiplantae; phylum Streptophyta; class Magnoliopsida; order Poales; family Bromeliaceae; genus Tillandsia; species Tillandsia fasciculata. The sequence continues at coordinate 17,034,307 of CM054931.1, read as the reverse complement.
AGGTATTTTCCCTGGCTGAGTTACCAGGAGGATATTTTCCCTGGCTGAGTTACCAGGAGGGTATTTTCCCTGGCTGAGTTACCAGGAGGATATTTTCCCTGGCTGAGTTACCAGGAGGGTATTTTCCCTGGCTGAGTTACCAGGAGGATATTTTCCCTGGCTGAGTTACCAGGAGGGTATTTCCCTGGCTGAGTTACCAGGAGGATATTTTCCCTGGCTGAGTTACCAGGAGGGTATTTTCCCTGGCTGAGTTACCAGGAGGATATTTTCCCTGGCTGAGTTACCAGGAGGGTATTTTCCCTGGCTGAGTTACCAGGAGGGCATTTTCCCTGGCCGAGTTACCAGATGGATACATTGCCCCTGGCTGAGTTACCAGGAGGACATTTTCCTGGCTGAGTTACCAGGAGGACACTTTCCCTGGCCGAGCTACCAGATGGATACATTGCCCCTGGCTGAGTTACCAGGAGGACATATTTCCTGGCCGAGTTACCAGGAGGACACTTTCCCTGGCCGAGTTACCAGATGGATACATTTTCCCTGGCTGAGTTACCAGGAGGACATATGTCCTGGCCGAGTTACCAGGAGGACACTTTCCACTGGCCGAGCTACCAGATGGATACATTGCCCTGGCTGAGTTACCAGGTGGACACATGTCCTGGCCGAGTTACCAGGAGGACACTTTCCACTGGCCGAGCTACCAGATTGGTACATACCCTGGCCGAGTTACCAGGTGGGTACATGCCCTGGTCGAGTTACCAGGTGGTTGCTTTACTGAGATTGAGATGGTCTGACAGGACGCCGAGATTTGGTGGCGTCGAGTTCATCCTGTTGGACTACCGGGAGCGCAGTTGTTGACTTGGAACCAGTTTCGTGCTTTGCTGCTCAGGGCCTTTTTCCTGACAGTGTAAGCAGAAACTGGAAGGGGATCTTAGACTCCTGCAGCAGGGGAGTCGACCTCTTTTGGAGTATGTTCGCGAGTTTTGCGATTGTTGCATGGTGTACCTCATGTCGCCTGGATGAGGCCCAGGAGGTTGAGCTAGTCGAGAAAGGACTGCCTCGGGATATCTATCACTTGGTGTATTCGGCGGGGGTGCCAACGTTAGACGGAGCGCTAGGGACCAGCTCCGGAGAGAGGCATCCAGTGCCGCCTGTGTTTGGACAGTCGAATAGATCGAGACCCCGGGGCCGCCACGATCCCAGTCTGAGGGTCGTGAGTCTCAAAGGAGACAGAGACCAGGAGGTTCTCCACAGCCGGTGTATCAGCAGCAGCGGGATGACTGTGTCTTCTTGCGTGGGACACAGGTTTGGTCTCCCGGGGTTCGGACCCTTCGCGGATCCGGCTGTGGAGCGTCTCCAGCCGTGAGTTGCATGTTGAGATAGATTCCCACTGTAAACGAAGGGACCGAATTCCTGGACGGTAAAGGAGCGAAAACTTCGATAGACTGAGCCTAGAGTCTGTTCTTGTTTGATTGGGGTTCTAGGCACCGGTCTATCGGGATTTTCGGATCCTTGCCGCGCAGTCGGTTCTCCTCGCCTATGAGTGGGGTGTTGTTGTGAGTTGAGTCGTTGAGGAGTTCTCCGACATAGCTGTGAGAGTGCTAGGGCATTTGCATTGTTATATGGGCTGGAGATAGGACCCTTAGCTTGTGCTCGTGAGGTTCAGATACCTGATCACGTGTTGCACATAGATGAGTGTGTTGGTCCTACCCTGTGCAGTTGGGGCCCTGGTTTTTGCCTATTGATCCTTTGGCCTTTCCTCAGCTCCGGAGTTTCGAGGGTATAGGACTGCGAGGATCTGAGGCCTTGATGCTTGAGTGATGCCACACCGTTGATACACGGTGGTGATGCCACACCGTTGATACACGGTGATGATGCCACGCCGTTGGTGCACGGCAGTGAGGCCACGCCGTTGGTGCACGGCAGTGATGACACACCGTTGATACACGTGGTGATGCCACACCGTTGATACACGGTGGTGATGCCACACCGTTGATACACGGTGATGATGCCACGCCGTTGGTGCACGGCAGTGATGCCACGCCGTTGGTGCACGGCAGTGATGCCACACCGTTGATACACGGTGGTGATGCCACACCGTTGATACACGGTGGTGATGCCACGCCGTTGGTGCACGGCAGTGATGCCACGCCGTTGGTGCACGGCAGTGAGCCACGCCGTTGGTGCACGGCAGTGATGCCACACCGTTGATACACGGTGGTGATGCCACACCGTTGATACACGGTGGTGATGCCACGCCGTTGGTGCACGGCAGTGAGGCCACGCCGTTGGTGCACGGCAGTGATGCCACGCCGTGGGTGCACGGCAGTGATGCCACGTTGTAGGTACGCAACGGTGAGAGTTTTTGGGGATGTTTCGGACTTTTGATCGCGAGTTGGGGCATCAGCTTTATGATCGCCTTGCGAGCCAGTTTTCTGTCCCGTTCACCGACGGTTTGGTTCCCGTCAGGGTGTTCTTTGTAGTTGAGGGCTCGACTTCGACCCGTGGGTCTGTTGGGGTTATGATAGCTTGTTGAGCGACCAACTGTGGCACGAGATTGTGCCTTTTGAGGATCCCTTTTGAGGGTAGCCTGCAGTTGTGTAGTCCACTCGGGTGATTTCGGATCGGAAGTAACCGAGTGAAGACCCCAACTTATTGGTTTCCCTTCCTTATTGGATGGATGTGCGGGTATGCTTCGGGTCGCCTTGTTGAGGTTGACACCATGATGTAGTTTGGTGCGTGTTGAATTAGTGGGTTTTTCCCGTTTCCCCCAGCCTTTTCGAGGAGCCCTTTGGTTTTCCACGTCTCAGCTCAGTAGTGATGTGTTTTTCCTCGCCCGTGATTTACTTGCCCCTTTGAGATCCGTGATTGTTGGAGTACGAGGGACGCCCGTTGCAAATTCTGGCTCGAGAGATGAGAGAATTGCACAACGGGTCATACCGTACTTGTTGTTGTTGCGGTGTAATCACGAGGAGCGAGTGGAGTTTGGGGAGCTGGAGGCGTATTGTTAAATACCTAGCCGTGGTATTCTTGACTCCTGATGGGCTTGATCTAGTTTCGAGGACGAAACTTTCTTTTAGTGGGGGAGGATGTGAGGTCCCGGAATCCCCGGCGTAGGAGTTGCTGGTTGTTTGGCAGCTTTTAGTGGCCGTTGGGAGTGTGGTGCGCGTGTCGGGCCCAAGAAATGGTTTAGTGATGCAATTTGGGATTTAGTTGCATCACTGGAGGCCTGCGGGATGTGTCGTTGGTGTTTGCGCGCAATTGGGACACACGTGGTGGACTTCGGACTTAATTTGAGACCCCGTGGGAAATTGGAGGACCCGTCGGGTGTTTAGAAGTGATTTCGCGCGATTCAGATGTCAGAATTGGACTCCGGGTGAAGTCCGGATAAAGGTTTACCTCTCCGGTCGCCTTCGGGAATTTTTAGAGTTGGAATTTGGCAAATCGGACTTTAAAAATGGACCCGGCGCGAAAATCGGATCGAGTGGCATTCGGCAAATTTTCGGGTGAGAATTTGGAGAAACGGACATCGTTTTTGGATTCAGCGCGCGAAATCGCTAAGAATGGACTATTTATTTGTTGGATTTGGAGCCCGGTAGGCGTGCGCGTTTTTCGAGGCAAAGCGGCACGCAAACCGAGGCGATATGTGCGGCACGGATCCCGAGGAGGCCGCGGCGCGCAAATCGAGGCGCGCCACGTGACAGGACGCGCAGGGGCGCGTCAGTGCGCAGGCGCACCTCCTGCGCGGCCACGTGGGGGGCCGCCACGTGGCGGACCCCCGTTGGCGCCCGCGCGGGCGCGGTCGGTCGCGCGCCCGTGTCACGGGCGCGTGTCACGCGCCTGTGCGCAGACCGCGCGGCCACGTGGCGCGCAGGGGCGCGGCCACGTGGCCGCCTTTTCTTTTGTGTGGGCCGGGTGCACCGGGTGGGTGTGGTGACCGGCCGGTGCACGGTGGACCGTGCACCGTGGACCGCCCCCTCTCCCCTTTTCTTCTTTTCTTCTTCTTCTTCCTCCCGCACCGCCATTCTTCTCCTTCTTCGTTTCTTCTTCAACCGAGAGTGAGGGAGAGTGAGGGAGGAAGTGGAGAGGTGTTGCGGCGTGGCGTCGTGGGCTTCGTGGAGCGCGCGAAGTGCTCCAAAAGCCAGATGGACTACGCGATACCGTCGAGGTAGGCCGTTCGTCATTCTTTTGTGGTATTTTTGGCACAGTTTCTACAATTCCTTTTGGATTATGGATTTGACCCTCTTGCTCCGTTTTGCGTGCGGACCCCGTTTTGCGGGCGGATCCTGGCACCGTGCACCGTTTTGCGTGCGGACTCCGGCACTGTGCACCGTTTTGCGTGCGGACCCCGTTTTGCGGGCGGATCCTGGCACCGTGCACCGTTTTGCGTGCGGACTCCGGCACTGTGCACCGTTTTGCGTGCGGACCCCGTTTTGCGGGCGGATCCTGACACCGTGCACCGTTTTATGTGCAGACTCCGTTTCTGGTGCGGACTCCGGCGGCGTGCTCCGTTTTGCGTGCGGACTCCGGCGGCGTGCCCCGTTTACGTGCGGATCGCGTGGAGGCCAATTGCAAGTGTCTACGAGCAATTGGTGGCAAATCGAGGTGGGTGGCCTTATCTCCAAGTTTTATGGACTGTACAGTATTTCTACTGATGTAGGACTATGCATGATAGTTTATTTCATTGTGTAGCATGCTATATTGTAGGAAATGTTATTCCTTTTAGTATCTGTTAATATAGTTATCTTGGAACTTGACCTAGCACCCCCGTCATATGTTGCATGTGTAACCAGACCAGTAGAAAACCCTCACTTGGGCTAGGGTTATTTATGCTTAGACATCCACACTGTTCTTTCATCCCTGGACATAGTGTTTTCTCGCCCGGGTAGTGGGCCGAGAGGTCGGGACTTGCTTTTAGTGTGGGATGCTTTTGCACTCTTGCTTGGGAGCAGAGTGGAGTCTGGTAGTTGTAGCGGGTTGCTTATCTGTGCGGGGAGCCGTTTGGGTAAACGGTAGTCCCGAGAGGTCTTGTTTCCCTTTTACGTTGTCGTGGGAGGGAGCCGTTGAGTAGACGGCAGTCCCGGGCCGTCGAGTATCTTCCGGTCCGTTTTGTTGGGAACCGTTGGGGTTGACGGTGGTCCCAGGTCGTTGAGTGTTGTCCGACCTGTTTTGTTACCCTGAGTTGTGGGTCGTTCCTGGCTGTGGAGTATCTCCAGCCAGTGAGCTTTGTGCTGCGAGCTGTTGGAGAGGCTAGTGTCTCGTGTTTCGAGTTAGCCGATCAGCTGAGTCGTCGAGAGTGCTCCGACTGTTGTGCGAGATATTTGGGGATCTTGAGTCCTACCGTTCTGAGAGTGAGCGTGGATTTGACTAGCCTGCATATGCCAATGTTGATTACTCTATGCCGCGCCGTTTTCCTCAGTTGGTGCCGCGCCCCCTGAGATGCCGCTGTGGATGCGATGGTTGGCCTGTTGAGGCAGTTTTGCGCGAGGGATGAGTTAGTCGGACAGGACGCCCCACGTAAATCCCGTCCTCATGTGGATGTGTGGTAGTGGGCAGGAGCGTTCCTAGTCGACAGGCGCGGGCTTGACTGGACCTTTGAGATAGTCAGTTCGATTGGGACGATTGAGCACCTTGGGTGCGAGTGGTCTCATTTACTTTCCTCTGTCCCACTTTTGAGTATCTAGATAGAGGCATGGTAGCTGTAGAGTAGTTCCAGCTTTTCTTGTTCAGATTTCTTTGCCTGTTATCTTTTACCTCTGGTAGACTTGGTGGGCAGACCGTTGGACTTGTTGACGGCACCCACTGAGAACTACTGTGGGAAGTAGTTCTCACACCCGTCGTGGTGTCTTTTCCCCAGGGACTTCTTCTTCTGTTCCTGTGCTCCTGTTGCTGATCCTTCTGACCGAGGCGAGGGAGTCGCGAGCTAGTTCCCTACCCGTCGTTGGAGTGTAGCGGTACCCCCTTCAGTGGAGAGCTTCAGTAGATTAGTTTACTACTTTTACCTCTGTTGAGAGAACCTTGTTGTGAGATATAGAGTTGTATTTTACTTTTACAGTTTGAGAGGCTGTTGTAGTGAGGATATTCTTGTATCGAGAGTCTGTACACTGATGTATTTATTGGAGATACCTCCCTTTTGAGTTTTGTATCAGAGGACTTTTTATACGATCGTATTTGGGGGATGGATATTGTATTATTTTCAGTTGTACAGTGTTTGGATTACAGTTTTTAGCAGTTTACTTTCAGCTCTCTGATATCTGTATACTGTAGATGTTTCTTTCTGCAGGTTAGACGCTTCGTCTGTACGGCAGTTTCCGTACAGATGGCGGATCTGTTGGCGAGCCCGGGTCGCAGGTTCGACCCCGGGGCGTGACATTAATGATACCCTTCGGATGTTTTAGTAAACTTCCGGAAGGTTTTAGAAGGTCTCCGGAGAGTTGGAACCCTAGTTCCCATCCCTTGTACTTCCAAGGTGGAATTTGAGCTTAAAAGAGGTTGGGAATACTTCTTTTCCTTTTCGCTCTGTGGATTTTTGTGAATGGAATAGTGTTTGGCACTATGGAAAGGACATTGATAGGACATTGATAGGACATTGATGAGACTTTGGCACTATTGAATGGACATTGATGGGACATTGATGCGACTTTGGCACTATTGATGGGACATTGATGAGACTTTGGCACTATTGAAAGGACATTGATGGGACATTAATAGGACTTTGGCACTATTGAAAGGACATTGATGGGACATTGATGGAACTTTGGCACTATTGAAAGGACATGGATGGATGTGAGAACAACTTGTTTATGAGAGAAAATTTTCTTTCTTCCCCACGCACATACATCTCTCTCTCTCTTGGGAACCTTTCTCCAACAATAGGAGCTTTAGAGAAAAGCTCCTATTGTTGGGAACCTTTCTTCCCCACGCACATACATCTCTCTCTCTCTTGGGAACCTTTCTCCAACAATAGGAGCTTTAGAGAAAAGCTTGTGTGGAGCAGATCAAGCTTGGAAGGAGGTTGGAGAGGGAGAAATACAAGCTATTGTTCGAGTAGAGCTTGGAGTGCCTGGAGGCTAAGATAAAGAATTTCGTGATTAGGTTTTTATGATGTTTTTCCCCTTTGGAAACTTCTCTTAGAGCATAAGAGAAAATGTGGCAACTTGGATGGGATCTTTCGCAAGGGTTTGGCCACTGTCCGGTGGTTTGACCTCACCAAAATGTGTGAACTCCCCCTATGTCTTCTATAGACTGTTAGGGTATTATTGTTATATTAAACATGCATCGTTTGATTTATCATGATTTATGACCATGCATTTGAACCCCTTCATGTGTAGAAAATTTCATACTATATGTAGTAGATGTAAATATTGTATGTGCATGGGCTCTTTAAGAGAGGTTTGAATAGGAATTTTCGTGAACTTAAACTTTTGGATATGAATAGAGAATAATTATACATGTTATAGAATTATTGGGACATGTATTACATATGACCATGTATAAATGGACCTTATGACATTAGTGTCAAGTAGAAAACTTCTAAACGATGAAATAGAGAGATTCCATGTTTGAGACAAAATGACAACTTGTAAATGCTTTACTCTTTCATTATACAAGATAATGAATATTGTATATGAAACATTGACACTTGAGATACTATACCCCGACCTAAAGGTCGATGATGCTATTCCGTGTTTTAGACACGATGATTTTTATTCTGCGTTTTAGACTTGATGATCGAGACTTGCTTGCTTGCCGTTTGTGCTCATTCGCACATGCTTTGTAGGGTCACTCCCTCCAAGCCGGCATTCCGGAGTTGGCCATTTGCAACATCATGATCACCGTGCAGGATTGGGTGCCAATTGGGACGCCGTTGGATAGGCATAGCTCCGTTGGGGGGTGCCACCACGGGACCATGAGGCGTGGCTCAAGCTTAGACTCAAAGAAGGTCTTCAAGAGAGAAGGATCAAAGTTAACTAAACTTGACACTAAACATCACGTAGATGGTGCATTCATGGTAGATGGACATGATGATAGATTCATATCATTACCACTTTGTACTTGAGCATAGAGGCATGATAGTAGTAGAGTACTTTACTATACTTCAGTTATTTATTACCTGCATTTTATTTCGGCAGTTATACTATCTTTTGCCTCAGTTGACCTAGTGGTGTATCTCGCTTCTCTCGGCGACTTACCTACTAGGAACTATTAATTAATAGTTCTCACCCCCATTTGAGTGGTTGTTTTTCAGAGCCATCCGTGGCGGGAGGAGCTCGGGACCGTGGCAAGGGGTTGTTGCTTAGCTAGCTTGTCCAGTCGTGCCACTCGAGGTGGTTACAGGGCACCCTTTCTTTTACTTTGTTAGAGAGGTGTTGATGTATTTTGTTATAGAGACCACCTATGTATTTTGATAGGTTGTACTTGAGAGGACTACTTTTGTATGATAGTTGTTATATAACCTTCTCTTTCATGCATAGTTTAGTTGTGTTGTGCTCTGATTACTAGTAGGAGGTGTATCTTGCTTCCTTTCCGCTTCATGGTTGTAGACGCCTTGTGTGTACCGGGAGGTACCTTGTGCACACGGCAAGTCTGTGCACATTACCTTGTAGGCTTCCACTGGGGCCCGTGGCGTGACATAAAATCTTGCGTACTCTTTTTATTTTCCGCATTGGGTTATTTTTATGCAAAGATTTTTAAGTTTTATTATTTGCACCTATTCACCCCCCTCTAGGTGGTTTTTTCCCTATTTAGATCCTTAGATCCCATAACCCACAAGTGGTATCAGAGAGGGAATTGAGTTGTAAACAATGGTTGAGGGTGGAAACATCAATCGACCTCCGTTTTTCAATGGAACAAATTATGCTTATTGGAAAGTTCGCATTAGAGCATTTCTAATTTCCATCGATGAACAGGTTTGGCAATCAATTGGGAATGGATGGAAACATCCTATTGAATATGTCGTTGCTGCACAAGTCCCTTAACCTAGGACGAAATAGTTCAGGGAAGAAATAGATTTTTATCTTCTTACAATGGCAAGGGTGTCAATGCTTATTTAATGCTTGTCATAAACGGAATTCTCTCGCGTCTCGGCTTGTGAGAATGCGAAAGAAATCTGGGATACTCTATAAGTTACACATGAAGGAATGAGTTTAGTAAAGGTTCAAAAATTACAGATGCTTACGAGCAAATTTGATTCTATTCGTATGGACGAACATGAAAGCTTTACTAACTATTATACACGATTGCAAGACATCGTAAATACATGTACTAACTTGGAAGAGAAGATCTCAGAATCAAAAGTTGTAAGAAAAATCTTGAGAACTCTTCTTGAGAGATTTCGCCCCGGGTTGCAGCCATTGAAACAGTAAAACATCCGGACGAGATCAAAGTAGAAGAATTAGTTGGTGCTCTTCAAACTTATGAAATGACTTTTCCTACTAACTCTTCTTCTGGAAAGTCTTCCTCTTCTTCTAAGTCTTCAGGTATGGCATTGAAATCAACAAAAGATGAAGACATGGATTCATCCTCAGATTCAGACGATAATCTATCAATGGAGGATTTTGAGAAACAACTAGCTTTCTTGACAATGAAATTTCGCCGAAACTTTAGAATGGGTAATTCAAACAAATCATCATCCTTCTTTAAGTCCAAGAAAGGAAAAGAATTTTTAGGCTCAAAGTCAAGGAAACAAGAGGGTTCTTCAAAGGAGAAAAAGAACACCGATGGATAAATCCAGTGCTTCAAATGCAGAGGTTTTGGCTATATATCAACGGAGTGTCCCAACAAGAATCCATCCAAGAAGAAGGCAAAGCAAGCCATCACGTGGGATGATTCTTCCTCCTCTGACGAGTCATCTTCTAGTGATGAGGATACGAATGCCACGGCATTTCTTGCGTCCACAACTTCACCATTCGTGTACTTATCATCGACTTCCTCCGGTTCGTTATCCGTCTCCTCCTTGAATGAAAAAATAATATCGGATGATGAACCAAGCGATTCCGAAGGTGAAGATTTTGCTCACGCTTACAACCATTGTTACGGGAGTCAAAGAAATTGGCGAAACATAACAAGAAGTTGAGGAAAAGGTTGTTGGAACTTGAAGACCAATCTAATAAAGCGACTTCTCTCTCAAAGACTCTTGAAGATGAAAGGGACAACTTGATCAAGATCAATAATTCCCTTCAAGAGAAGAATGAGCATTTTGAGAAGGAACATGTGAAATCAGTGGATAAAGCTAATTACTTCTTAAAGCTCTATTATGAGGCTCGTCAAGGAAACATCAAAATGACGAAGACCATATTTCTACTTAAAAAAGATTTGAAAAGGTTCTCATCGGGACGAAGCAAATTGGATAAGCTACTTGGTCTTGGTCAAATAATTAGATTGGGCCTTGGATATGACCGAACTTGTGAGGACCCAAGTTCGAGTGAACGGAAGTTCGTGCCACAGTCGGTTTTTCCTCCTCCGACTAAAATCATCTCACCCAATGTTTACAAACCTTCTACATCTCAACTGAAATCAACGTCAAATAAGGTATGTCATCATTGTGCATCTAAAGAGCACACGAGATCAACTTGCAAACATGGAGCGAATCAAGCAAATCAAGGATCGACTACCATCAAGAACACAAATCGAGAATCAAAGAAAAATCAACCAAGTGTCAAGAACAATGGTAGTACATCACCCAAGAAAAAGCCTATGTGGAAACCTAAGAAAAGTGATCAACCAAAGAAGACAACATCAACAAGGATTTCACGATCATTGCCGACGTATTCCAATACTCGTAAGGTTTGAGTACGCAAAGGTGAACTCTTCCCTTGTCTTGTCATTCACACATCGCTTCATGCCTATGATAATTCGGCTTGGTATTTGGATAGTGGTTGCTCACGGCACATGACCGGTGATAAAAACTATTTTATGTCTTTTGAGAAAACCTCCGGATGACTGGTTGTTTTCGGAGATGGAAGATCTTCTAAAATATTTGGCAAAGGAACAATCATTATTCCAAATGGCCCGGTTTTGAACGATGTTTTATGCGTTGAAGGCCTCAAGACTAATCTCATAAGCATTAGTTAATTGTGTGCTGATGGTTTTTCAGTTAATTTTTTTGCGATAGAATGAGTTGTAACTGATTTAAATCATTCATTTTTTTTTAAAGGGGTTAGATCACAAAATAGTAGTTCCTAGTAAACCCATTGAACAATGTAACCTAGTTTCACTTGACATCGAAACAGTTTTGAATGAAAGACTAGGTCACATGAATTTTAAAGAACTATCTAGGATTTCACATAAGGATGTTGTTAGAGGAGTTCCTAAACTTAGCTTCAAAGAAAACATTGTGTGTGGTGGATGTCAAAAGGGAAAACAAATTAGATCCACTCACAAAAACTTGAACCATGTAGGAACTAAACGGCCACTAGAATTATTGCATATGGATTTAATGGGGCCAACTAGACAACCAAGCTTGGGTAGTAAATGGTATATCTTTCTCATGGTTGATGATTTCTCTCGATTTTCATGGGTAGCATTTTTGAAAGAGAAATCGGATACTTTCGATTCTTTTCATGATATTTGTCATCGTCTTATAATTGAGAAAAATGAAAAGATTGTTCGTATTCGTAGTGATAGAGGTGGAGAATTTATAAATTCAAAATTCATTGATTTTTGCTCTTCATTTGGCATAAAATATGAATTCTCCACACCTTATACACCACAACAAAATGGTGTAGTCGAGCGCAAAAATAGAGTTGTACAAGAGATGGCTCGTGTTATGTTTCATAGAAGGAAACTTCCTTTGTACTTTTGGGCCGAAGTAGTTAACATCGCTGTCTATGTGATCAATATCTATTTGCGCCCGGGTACTTTAAATACTCCATATGAAGTATGGTTTAGTAGAAAACCGAATATCAAATATTTTCGTATCTTCGGGAATCGTTGTTATATTTTACGTGACCGTGAAAATCTTGAAAAATTCGACTCTGGTAGTGACGAAGGAATCTTTTTGGGTTATTCTACTACTAGTAGAGCATATCGAGTATACAATCTTGAATCTAAAACGATGATAGAATCTATAAATGTTAAAGTAGATGAAGCTTCTCATCCTTCTTCTGATAAATCTATTCTTGATATGTCTCATGATGGTGAATTGATTGTTGATGATGTTGCATCTATGCATGATAAATCTGCTGATAATTTTGATGCATCGCATGATATTTCAAGTCCATCCACTTTGCATGATTCATCACATGTCTCCCCGAGTACTCCTATACCTCAAAATCTTCGTATCTCCAAAGATCACCCTGAATCAAACATTATTGGAGATCCTCAAGAAGGAGTTCGCACTCGGAGATAATTAGAATGTGGAGTTGCATGTTATGTCTCCATGATTGAACCAAAGAATGTTAATGAAGCTCTTCAAGATGAATATTGGATTGAAGCAATGCAAGAAGAGCTAAATGTGATGACCCAGATCTCCACAGAGCTTTTGTAGTGTGTCTGGCAACTTCTGGAGGCTCTTTGCATGTGTTGGAGGTGTTTGTGCGTGTATCGGACTCAAGAAATGGACTCGGTGCGAAATTTGGATTAAGAACACTTGTTTGGAGGCCTTCGACAAATTTTAGAAGTGGAATTTGGCAAAACGGACATTGGATTTGGACTCAGCGCGCGAAAATGATGAAAATTGACTATTTACTCGTATTTTTCGGAGCCCGGATGCCAAAACACGAATTTCGAGGCAAGGTTTACTATTCCGACAGGCCAGGGCAGCACCGGCGGTGAGGGGCAGCGGCCGAGCGCGGCGGCGAGGGGCGCGGGCAGGCGCGTGCACGGCGGCGGGCAGTGCGGTCCACGAGTTCTGGCGTGCACTGGGCGCAGCGAGCTGAGGCGCTGGACACGTGGCGCGCGGGGATAGGCCAATCAACGCACGCGTGGACCCCGCCAGGCCATGTGTCGCCCGCTCATTGAAGGGCGCAGCGACCCGGCTGGGCCGCCGTGAACCGCGGCCCATGGTCCCCGCCGTGGACCGCGTCGCTACGCGGCGCGCCGCGATTGGCGGGCGCGCGTGCGCCGGGCGTGCCGGGCGCGGATCTGGTGACGTGGCGCGCCGAGGGTGATCCGGGCGCACACAGTAGCGGGTTTAAGCCGGATTCGGGCGCCCGAATCCGGATTCTTGGTGTGTTGGACTTGGGCTATAAATAGCCCTTTGGGTTTTTTGCGGGCTTTCCCGAGCTTCTCTTGGGCTGAGGCTTTTAGGAAAGTTGTTCCTCTCCCTCTCCTCCAGCCTTCGATGGATTCCCGGATTTTTTGGAGGCCGCGGCATCGGCGTTTTCTGCGACGCGGCGCACTTCGACGCTTCTTGGATTGTGGCTTCTACCGTCGCATTTTAGTGCGTGAGACTCCCTGAGCTGCCCTGTTGGACTTTTGAGCTGGTTTTTGCGGCAGCGCATTCACGAGAGGTACGTCTTCGATTTCGATGTAGATCACTTCGCCTCATTTTGAGTTCTTGGCACGGTTTACGAGGCATCTTTGAACCCCTTTTCTACTGGTGGTTTTCTGGACAGCGGAGGCTTGTCGGATTTCTATCTCTACACTCGGGTATCGGATTTCGACGTACGAGGACTCGATCGACATCTACACTTCGAGAGGAACGCGCTCGTATTTTTATTGGAATTTTTGGAGGACTCTTCGAAGGTGATAATTAAGCTTCTTGAGGATTATTTTTCTGCAGGCTTGTGTTTGTGAAGGTTTTGGCTTACGGCGATGTTTTAATTGTATCTTGGCCTACAGCTGTCGGAATAAGGTGTATAAGTACTCGATTTGTATCTACTCGTCGCAAGGATCACAACGGTGATTTTTCTAGATTTTTCAGAGGAAAGAATGCAAGTAAAAATCCCCCTCTTCTCTGCTGGATTGTAAAAAACAGCATGTGCTATTTGGGTGTTGTGGGGTATTGATCGTGTTGTTGTTGGTTGTGTTGTTTGTTGAGCAGAGGCTTGCGTGACCGTGTACCGAGGGTGCTGTTTCGGCGGATTTTGATACCGTGTGAGTACGCACTTCACCGACTTCGGCTTTGCCTGCAGAAAGCGTTTCAGGTGGGTTGCCTTGTCCCAAGAACCGGTGGACGGTTCTTTGATTTTATAGGTTAGAATGCACGCATGTGAGTACCCATACATGGTTGAAGGGTAAGCTTAGGAATGATAATTGTATCAGGGAATTACAAAATATTTATTCATGTTATGACGTTGGGAACTAGTAAGTTTGGATATTCAAGTTGACGATTGAGGAAAGCTTATCTTCTCGGATTATTACTCTTTTGATTGCTAGCATGCATGATTTAAGATACAACTAAACAAATTGAGATGTAAGCATGGAAATGGCCTTGATTATGTGATTGATGCTTACTTGACTATTGTACATGCTTCTAGTGGATTGAGATCTAGCATACTGTAGATGACTATGTTCATTTCATACTAGATGATATAGAGATCATGCTTAATTAATCATTGGCCTATTTATGTGGGATTGACATTTATAGTAGCGATTTATTAGCATGCCATGTTAGCACATAGTCTTTCATGAGGATTGATCATTCGAGGGGACAGGATGTTACAACTATGTGCGGGTATTACTCTGATGAGTTATTATGGATTATAGATCATGCATTATGAACAGGTGTAGTTCATTAGTGATTTTGGCATGTTGTTTATATCTTGAAGAGCTACCATTTGACATGTTCTTACTTCTATCTTTCCTGAGGACAATTTCATGCTGTATGGACATCTAGATATGCCATCTTTTACTGCTACACTATCATGTTGGAATCTGACTTAGGAGAAACCATATTTGTTCTTTCTCCTTTTCTTCTAGATTTATGTTGCTCGGGTTCGAGCAGGGGTTTGGGATAGTGTAGTCGGGACTGTGTGTCTGGGACAGGTTGGATTAGATTGTGGACTTGTTGGGTTTTGCGGCGACCGCGGATATTGGACGGTTGACCGGATATGTACTTGTGCATCAGATTGGGTATCAGATTTCCTCTAGTGGATGGAGTTTCCCACTGATTGTTTACTGTTGTTTCAGTTTAGGGATCAGGTTTCCCTTTAGTGGATGAGTTTTCCCACTTTGATCAGAGTCGTGATCTAGTCCTGTTATATGGTGATACTGGTTACAGTGATACTGGTTACTGAGATACTTTACTCGTGTGGGTCGCTCCCCTCGAGTGCCACTCCGGAGGTAGGCTTGACCGAGCCGTGTGCCGGTCTGTTACTTATATTTTGACCGAGCCGTGTGCCGGTCCGTTACTTATATTGAGATCGAGCCGTGTGCCGATCAGTTACTGAGTTCGACAGCAGAGCAGGCAGTACCGGGTTCCATACCGGTCCACCGGTCCATCTGATTGGGTTTATTCAGGCAGGTACTCTTATTGTTACACTCGTGCCTGGGGACTGAGTGGAGTGCAGTAGCTGTGTTTAGACCAGTGCTAGTATTGTCGGGAACCGGTTGGGGTTAACGGTGGTCCCGTGTCGTTGAGAGTACTTTGACCATTGTGTGAGAGATTGAGGATGTTGAGTCTATCCGTTCTGAGAGAGAGCGTGGATTTTGACTATAGCCTGCATGTGCCACTATTCGATAGCGAATTTGTCACGCCCAGGGGTCAAACTGCGACCCGGGCTCGCCAACAGATCCGCCGTCTGTACGGAAACTGCCGCACAGACGAAGCGTCTACCCTGCAAAAGATCTATAGCTAAACATGTATCAGAGCTGAAAAAGAACTAATAGCTACAGAAATCAACTGAACATCTGAATAAATAACTAAAATCCTCAATACACAGTCTCTCAAACTATGAAAAGTAAAACAACACTCACAAATCTCTCAAACTGTCCAGTACAAAAGTGGAATCATAAAAATATACAGGGTACATCTACCTCAGACTCTCAATGCTGGTAAGGAACTAATCGGCCACGTCCTCACCTCGATCAGCTGACTCCGCGCGAGCTAAGCCGGAACAGCAACCTCAGTAACCTGTCACCGCAGCGGGTGTGAGATCTACTGCAGAAGGTAGATCTCAGTGGGGACCGTCACCAATATCCACGGTATGCCCACTAAGTCTACTGGAGGCAAACAGATAGGGTATGCAGATAGATAGATAATACGTAAGCTGAAAGAAAACTACAGCTAACATGCCACGATCATCATGCTCAAGGAAACTCTACTATAAACATGCTATGCATACACTCGCTACTGCTAAAATGCCTCAGTATCAATGCTCAAAGGAAAAACCCATCTAAGAACATAATATGCATACACCACTCGCACACGAGGTGCCTAATCGACCCAATCGAACTGACTGCCTCATAGGGTCCAGTCAAGCCTGCGCCTATCTACTGCCGTTACATCCAAGGAGGACCGGACTTACGTAGGGCGTCCGTGACTGCCAAAACTGGCCCAGCCAGAGGGACTGCGTCGACAAGTCGCGATACAAAAGTAACAGATCCACTCCAGACGTGGCAATCGAGGGGCGCGACCCCACCGAGGAAAAAGGTATCCACGATCTCTGTCGAGCTCAAAGTGGCTCCTGCAGGCTATAATCAAAATCCACGCTCACTCTCAGAACGGAAGGACTCAGGATCCTCAAACATCTCGCACAACGGTCGGAGTACTCTCGACGACTCAGCTGATCAGCTCCCTCGAATCTCGAGACACTAGCAAACTCCACCAACTCGTAGCACAAAACACACTGGTTGGAGATACTCCACAGCCGGGATCGACCCACAACTCAGGGCTAATAAAACTGGTCGGACAACACACAACGACCCGGGACCACCGTCTACCCAAACGGCTCCCCACGATACTAGCACAATCTAAACTCAGCTACCAGACTCCACTCAGCCCCCAGGCACGAGTGCAACAATGTCCCACAGAAACCTGACCCCTCGGCCCACTACCCGGGCGAGGCAACAATATGTCCAGGAAAGATGCAAAGTGTGGGATGTCTAATACATAAAGGAACCTAGCCCAAGTGAAGGCTCTCTACGGACTCATCTGTGTCAACAAGCGGCACATGCTGGCTATGATCCACGATCAAACAGATCGGAAACTCAATGCTCAAAAAGCACAACTCAGTCGGGAAACCTTCCACGACTCGATCTGATATGCCCTCACCAATCCCCGAGACACTAGTAAAAACATCCATAAGTCAAATAAAATCTCCTCGGCCCCCAGGCCGGAGGTTACATGCACCCTGGGACCCTGTCATCTCACTGGCAATCTCGTAGTTTAAAAACCACTTTTAAAAAGCTGATTTTTCCTTAAAACGGGTTTCATGATTTTTAAAACGATCCCGGTGCAAAAGTGATGCTCTCTAATCATGCAATCTAGTGTCATACTGTACCAGGAGTACACTAAAAATAATCTGGGGTTCCAAAGAATTTTCTGTAATTTTCTAGACAACTATCAGATTTACCAACAGTGAGAATATTACACTAGACATGCTCAAATTGCATTCAGAAGAATTAAAGGGCATTCCATACATTTTGGAAGAAATTCCAACCCACCCACCTCAAGTGCTTTCCGTAGGCAAAGCCGAAGTCGGGGAAGCACCGTATTGGGTTATGTCTAATATGGATCTAAATAGAAAAAAAAATACCTAGAGGGGGGTGAATAGGTGTAAACAATAAACACTCAAAAATCTTTGCGTAATAAAACCTAATGCGGAAAAATAAATAACACGCAGTGATTTTACGTGAAAAAACTCCAAAACCAGGAGTAAAAAACCACGGGACCGATAACACGGTGAAATCCACTAGAATTATAACACGTACAAGGTGATATAACGTACTCACTCACGACTCAACCTTTTCCATACGCTCCTAGTAGATCTTCTCCGCTCGCTCCGCAACGCTCCTCGAATCCACGATTTGCGTCCAACGCCGAATCCACGGCGTCCAACGTCGAATCCACGACGTCCGACCGAATCCACGGCCTTCACCCAGTAGCACGTCTCGAATCCACGAACGTACCTCGCTCCGAATCCACGAGAGCGGTAGCACCTTGAATCCACAAGGCCACGCGAGTCCACGCGCCGATTTTGGGGAAAATCGTTGTTTTTGGGTGGTGATGATCCGCCGAATACTTAGATCAAAGATAGATCGGAAATACCATCTAAGTATTCATTAATTTGATTCTACTCAAAATCTGAGTTTGAAATCCTAGAATCAAATTAATTAATATAGATGAAGAAACATAGAATTAATCTAGTTATTTCCTTTCTTCTCTATAGGTGGATTTTTCTCTTTTTTGGCTTACACGGATCTTTTTGGATTACCCTAAAAAATGAATCGTAGGGTTTATTTATAGGTTAGAAACCATTGGAAGAAGATAAGAATCAAAAACTAACCTTATCTGGAATTTTTTAGGACGACGGTCCGGACTGGAATACTGCGGTCCGGACTGTCGTAGCTAAACAGACTATTTCCAGAAAAACACACGTTCGGGGTCCGGACTGAAGTTCCGCGGTCCGGACTGTTCATGCAGTTTCTGCAAAATCCACATTCGGGGTCCGGACTGAGCAAATATGATCCGGACTGGATTTGCGCATGAACTACCCTATGTTCGGGGTCCGGACTGTAGTGCCCTGATCCGGATCCTGAACATATAACATGTCCAGTTTTTGATTTTTATGCAATTAAAAATTCATCCAAGTGTTTCTACACTATAAGAAGTATTCGGATCACCAAAATTATTTAGTTAAACGTACCTGATCCTTTTGAATTCTTCTTTCTTGAGATTGAGGTATATGATCCAAACTTCTTCATCTTCAATCTTCAAGACTTAACCATTTTCACGAAATACGCCAAAACAAATTCCTTAACAATCTCCCCCTTTGGCGGTTTCGTGACAAAACACAAATCCACTTAAGAAAATTCAAAAAGGTATTTTTGTTGTTATCACCATACAACAAAAATTTACATTTGAGATCCAAATAAAAATGAATACATGAGATAAACTCCTAAAACAGACTCTAGACTTAGACATCTGTACTCCCTGCAAAAGAAATCATTCTTGACAAAAGAAATCGTTAGATACCTCAAGAAATTTTAACATCCAAAGACCAAACACAGAGATAGAGTTTATACTCACCATGACATTCATGAACTCAGATATGTAATAAGATCATAATCAAAAATCGACATATCTTCTAAGCATTAAAAATCCAAATGTCATAGGTTTGTTAGTCAACAACAACTTGTTAGTTATATTACATGCCCAAATAGTTAGTCGAGGCATGCATTCAAACACAATACAAAACCAAAGTTGAGTTCATGCATTCAAAGACAATACAAAACCAAAGTTGAGTTGTACTTACCTTCATAGTTCAAAGTTCTCACCAAACCATTGTCAATTTGTTCTCTCTCCCCCTTTTTGTCACTAAATTAAGCCAAAATTACAAAATGAAAGGAGAGTTAAAAGTTCAAAAAGAAATGTAAGAACTAAAACTAAAAACCTGCAAAACAAAATTAGAAAAAAAATAAGAATTACTCAGAATCCTCCGAACTGGTACAGCCGAGTTTTTTAAAGATTTTCTTTATCAGCTTGTTCATGGAAACCTGTTCCTTTTTTACTCGTATTTCTTCCTTCATTTCAATGAATTCATTCGACATGCGTTCCTGCTCAGAGGAAAGGCGTTGTTGCTCTCTATAAATGGAGGTAACTGAGGCATCATCCTCTGAAGTTGAAGGAGGTGCAGGTTGTGCTGAAGCTACTGCAGTTGATGTGGATTGTCGCTGTCTGCGAGGAAGTGTTGGAGGGTCATCTTGTCGTTGAGAGAGTGACTTCACTATGGTCGTATCATTGATAGTTCCCAGACTATGCATATATGCTGATGATGAGATATCGACTTTGAATTTCTTTAAAATTCGCATCAACCTAGGCTTTCATTCCTAACACCTCTCCAATCAATTGAGGTGTGATCTTGATTTTAGTATTTCTGACTGATGTGAGAAATTCTCGTGGTCCTTCCTCAAGATCAACAAGCTTCGTCGAATTCTGATAAAACATCCTTACTAGATGGAGACAATACCTAAGGTTGTCCGGAAAGTTGCAAATGGGTGCAAGTCCCATTTGATCAAAAATAGTCCCAAAAAGTGCAGATCGCTCCTTGAGAGCTTTGACATTCACATGCCTTTCTCCAATACATTCTCTGTTCTCAAAGTCCCTGATTCGCTCAGAACTCACAAAGTCTTGTGGAGGAGGCTGGCTTGCGAGTGGCTCCTCAATTGAGATACCCCGAGCACTCCCTCGTTTTCTGGCAACGCTCTTCCTCTTTGTTTTGGCCGGGCTCGCCTCCATGGGGGCTTTTCCTTTCTCAGCAGCAGTAGGCGGAGGCTTCGCCTTTGAAGTTTCAGCAGGGGCCTTCCCCTTTGAAGCAGTAGTTGCAACACGCGCAATGCCTTCCTCCAAAAGTTCATCCCAGTCAATGGACTCGGTCTCGGATCCGGAATCCGAGTTCTCTCGAGCTTTCTTAGCCCTCTTGGGCTTGTTTGTTGCTCTAGTGTGAACCATAGCAGTCAGAAGAACGATTATCCAAGTGAACACCATCTCTGCTATTTCTTGTGAAAGAGAGAATCCTGCGAGCAACAACTCAAGAACACGAAAAAATTGTTAATTTTCAAAATTTTGAAAAATTGTACCCAAACAATCATTATCGTGTAGAGAGACTAGGAATCAAATTAGTTTTGCAAAAAGAATTTTAAAAATAGATCAATTCCATGATTTTCAAAAATTCTCATTATATGCCCTAAAACCGAATTTTTAGAAATCGAAGCCTAAAAATCCGTTAATCAAGAGAATACCTAGCATATAATCAAAACTAATCTACTCAGAGTTCTTATTTCAAAAGAAATTTGACCAAAAACCAATCTCAAACGAAAAAGATACAAATTTTCTTCACGTTTTTGAGAATAAAAGATAAAGTATGTGAAAAACTGAAGTTTTGATCATAAAAACTTACTTTGATTTGAAGAACCCGAGTTGGAAAGGCTCCAAATTGGTTGATTTCTAGAGAGAGAAGCTCTGGAGACTTGGAAACAAAAGATTGTTGTAAAAGAAATCAAAACCCTTTTGTTTCTTATAAAACCCTAGCCGCGGTCCGGACTGCCTTATGAATCCAGTCCGGATCGGCTACCCGCAGACAATTCCTGCGTTCGGGATCCGGAACAGGAAATCCAGTCCGGATCGGCTCCAAACTTTTTCTTCAGAAAAATTCAGAAAAAATTCTAGAAAATCCAGAAAAAGATTGTAAGCACTTTTTCATGTCAACTTTAAACAAAATTCATCGTTTCATGTCAAAAGAAATAGATTATGCTAAATCTATCAATAATATCCAAATAATGAAACAGAAATTTATAAAAATTAAATCCCTTAAAGTTGAACAAGTTCAATTACATCTATCACGATCTTATGAGTAATGCGTTTATCAAATCATCAATTTGGTAAAGAAAATGAAATACCAAGATCGATAGATGTTTGAAATCCCAAATATGTTAGATAATATATCTAGTCAATCTATTGTAAGGAGTGGCTCTTTGAGCATCTTTCAATAAAATCCCCACCTTATACCAACCTTGAAATTTGACAGAGTCAAGTATTTCAAAATGCATTTTATCTAATCAACTTGAAAAACCATGCTTGGTATACATGTGGTAGCTGCACACAGTACTCGGACGACCGAGGTGGTAGCTCTTTCCTCCATGTGGTGGTAGTTTTCACACTCCTCATTGGGATGTAACTCTTTCCACATCTTTTGAGCATAACAATTTAAATGAACTCCCCCTCAATTGGCTATCAATTATTTAAGATATAAGGTATTCAACCAAAAATTGATCTCGATTTCATACTCGACTCAATTGTCAAATAAGATAAAAACTATACCAAGAGATCATTTGAGAGAGAAATTGACTTTGATCACTTAAAGATGACTTAATTGACATAAATGATCATTGCATCAAATGAATTATTATGATATCCAAAGCATAATAAATTTCTAAATATATGAAAGGATGCAGTTAAAGTCAATATAACTAATGCTCAATTAATGTTCTATGTACAAACATAGATAATGAACAAAAAACACAAAACAAAACCTAACCTAAGCAATGGTTTCAAAAAGGAGTTATTTCAAAGAAAGCATTCCTATTGCCTTACGCAAATGAATAAACCGTTTTTGATCCAAAGGTTTTGTTAAAATGTCAGCTAATTGATCTTCAGTTGAAATGTAGGAAAGTTGAAGAATATTTGATTCAACTAGCTCTCTTAGAAAATGATATCTAAGTTCAATGTGTTTTGTTCTTGAGTGCAACACAGGGTTTTTGGAAATATTTATAGCACTAGTGTTGTCACAAAGAATTGTTACCGAAGTTGCTGAAATTCGGAAGTCGCTCAACACGCTTTTCATCCAAATGAGTTGGGTTGAACAACTACCCGCTGAAATATATTCCGCTTCGGCAGTCGAGAGTGCAATGCAGTTTTGCTTTTTACTATGCCATGCAACAAGGCAATGGCCAAGATAAAAACATGCACCACTCGTACTTTTCCGATCATCCACAGATCCTGCCCAATCGGCATCTGAATATCCTACAATGTCAAGAGTTGTTCCCATAGGATACCAAATTCCGAAATTTACGGTTCCTTTGACGTACCGGATGATCCTTTTCACCGCTTTCAGGTGAACCTCCTTTGGTGCTGACTGATATCTCGCGCAGATCCCAACACTAAAGGATATGTCCGGGCGACTAGCCGTGAGGTAGAGTAGACTTCCAATCATGCTGCGATAAAGCTTCTCGTCTACACTTTCACTAAGAGATTCACTTCCTAATCCCTTGTTGCTAGTTCCCATCGGAGTCGGAAAATCTTTAGAATTTTCTAATCCAAACTTCTTGACCAACTCCATTGCATACTTGGATTGGCACAGATGGATGCCTTCTTCATTTTGTTTCACTTGCAATCCAAGAAAGTATGTTAGTTCGCCCATCATGGACATCTCAAATTCGCTTTCCATGGTTTCAGCGAATTTAGAAGCATCATTATCTCTTGTTGCACCAAATACAATGTCATCGACATAGATTTGTGCCACAATGAAGTTATCCTGATAATGCTTCACAAAGAGAGTCCGATCTGCTCCCCCTCGAGTATAGCCCTTCTCCAAAAGGTGCTTTGTCAACCTTTCGTACCATGCTCGCGGTGCTTGTTTTAGACCGTAAAGAGCCTTTTTCAAACGAAAAACATGGTTAGGTTGTTTATGGTCTACAAAACCTTTCGGTTGAGCCACATAAACTTCCTCGTTCAAAAACCCATTTAAAAACGCGCTCTTAACGTCCATTTGAAAGAGTTTTATTTTAAAATGACAAGCAATTGCGAATAAAATACGAATTGACTCGAGTCTAGCTACCGGGGCGAACGTCTCATCAAAGTCTATTCCTTCTATTTGTGAGTAGCCTTGAGCAACTAGACGTGCTTTGTTCCTGATGATGGTACCATCCTCGTTTTTCTTATTCTTGAAAATCCATTTAGTACCAATCACGTTGTGTTGCTTCGGAGGCTTCGTTAATTCCCAGACTTTGTTTCGTTCGAACTGATGGAGCTCTTCCTGCATTGCTTCAATCCAGTAGTCATCCTGAAGAGCTTCATCGATGTTCTTTGGTTCTATCATGGAGACGTAACATGCGACTCCACAAACCAACTGTCTCCGAGTCCTGACTCCTTGTGGGTCTCCAATAATATTCGATTCTGGATGATCCTTGGAGATGCGTAACGTTTGAGGTAACGGAGTACTCGGAGGTACATGTGATGATTCCTGCACATCAGATAAACTTGAAGAACCATTAGATGCATCAACATTATCGGAAGAATTATTATGAGAAGATGCATTTACAGGAGTATCATCATCAAGAGACATATCAGGGGTAGATTTATCAGATGCAAAGTGAAAAGCTTCATCTACTGCAAAGTGAAAAGCTTCATCTACTTTAACATTTACAGATTCTACCATCGTTTTAGATTCCAGGTTAAATACCCGATATGCTCTACTGTTTGTAGAATAACCCATGAAAATCCCTTCGTCACTTCGAGAGTCAAATTTTCCAAGATTTTCGCGATCACGTAAAATGTAACAGCGACTCCCAAAGATACGAAAATATTTGATATTTGGTTTTCTACAGAACCATAGTTCATATGGTGTATTTAAAGTTCCCGGGCGCAAATACACTCGATTAATTACATAGACTGCAGTGTTCACAGCTTCAGCCCAAAAATATAACGGTAAATTCCGGCTATGAAGCATAACACGTGCCATCTCTTGTACAACCCTGTTTTTGCGCTCGACTACACCATTCTGTTGAGGTGTATAGGGTGCTGAGAATTCATGTTTTATGCCAGTGGAAGTGCAAAAATCAATGAATTTAGAATTTATGAATTCTCCACCTCTATCACTTCTAACACGAACGATCTTTTCATTTCTTTCAATCATAATACGATGACAAATCTCATGAAAAGAATCGAAAGTATCTGCTTTCTCTTTTAAAAATGCTACCCATGAATATCTAGAGAAATCATCAACCAACAGAAAAATATACCATTTACCTCCCAAAGATGGTTGACGAGTCGGCCCCATTAAGTCCATGTGCAATAATTCTAAAGGCCGTTTGGTACCCACGTGGTTCAAGTTCTTGTGTGCAGTCCTTGATTGTTTTCCCTTTTGACAACCTCCACACACAATGTTTTCTTTAAAAGAAAGTTTAGGAACCCCCTTAACCACGTCTTTATTTGAAATCCTTGCTAGTTCCTTAAAATTTATGTGACCTAGTCTTTCATGCCAAAGAGTTTCATTATCCAAAGAAACTAGGTTACAATTTTCAGAAATTTTATTTGGAACAACATAGCAATTGTTTTCAGATCTAACCCCTTTCAAAAAGAATACATGGTCCTTATCAGTTACAATACATTCAGCAGAGGAAAATTTAACTGAAAAACCATTGTCACAAAGTTGACTAATGCTAATGAGGTTAGTCTTAAGGCCTTCAACAAATAAAACATTGTTCAAAACCGGGCCGTCTGGAATAGCAATTGTTCCTTTTCCAACAATTTTAGAAGAACGACCGTCTCCGAAAACTACAAGTCCTCCGGAGATTTTCTCTAAAGTTTGAAAACTGTTTTTGTCACCGGTCATGTGACGGGAACATCCACTATCCAGATACCAAGACGAGTTGTCATAAGCATGCAAGGAAATATGAACAACAAGACAAGGGAAGATTTCACCTTTGCGCACCCAAACCTTTTTGGACTGCGTTGGCAATGAATGTGAAGTTATTCTCCTTGGTGAAAGCGTCTTGTTTGATTGGTTGCTTTTCTTTGATGACGTCGTCTTGTGAGGTGAACTACCAAGGCTCTTTTCCTTTGAAAAATTTTCTTTTGATTTTCGGGGAATCACCTTTTTGGTAGTTGTTGCAAGAGGTGCTTGATTTGCTTGTTTTGCTCCAATCTTGCAATTTCTTCGAATGTGCCCTGCAAAACCACAACGAAAACATACCTTTGTACTTGACGATCCCGAAGTGGGTGAGGTAGGCTTGTTGTCGTTGTATGCAGTGAATTCCGTTGTCGGAGGAGGAGATACCGACTGGGGCACAAAAACTGTCTTACTCGAACTAGGACTGTCTCCAGTTCGATTGTATCCGAGGCCGAAACGGTTTGTTTGACCAAGACCAAGTAGCTTATCCAACTTACTCCTTCCCGAAGAAAATCGCTTTAAATCATCCTTGAGTTGGAAAATGGTCTTCGTCATTTCCATCTTTTCCTGTCGAGCCTCGGTGTAGAGCTTCAAGAAGTAATTTGCTTTATCCACCAGTTTTACATGTTCCTTCTCGAAATGCTCATTTTTCTCTTGAAGGGAAACATTTACTTTGATCAAGTTATCCCTTTCCACTTCAAGAGCGTTTGAGAGAGAAGTTGCCCTTTTTACTTCTTCTTCGAGATCCTGCAATCTCCCTCTCAAACTCCTGTTTTGCTTTGCCAATTTCTTTGAATCCCTTAAGAGTTTATGGTAGGCAAGAGCAAAATCTTCACCTTCGGAATTACTCGATTCGTCGTCCGTTGCATTCTTTTCAACTTGGGAGGAGTTGGACAATGAATCGGATGTACTTGCCATAAAGCATACGAAGGGTGAAGTTGTGGACGCGTGGAACGCCGTTGCGTTATTTTCTTCATCACTGGAAGATGACTCATTGGACGTTGAGGTGTCATCCCAAGTGACGGCTTGCATCGCCTTCTTCTTTGCCGGATTCTTATTGGGACACTCCGTTGAGATGTGACCGTAGCCTCGACACTTGAAGCATTGGACTTGTCCCTCCGAGTTCTTTTTGTCTTTTGAAGAACTCTCTTGCTTTCTTGACTTAAAGCTTGAAGAACCTTTGCCTTTCTTCGACTTTACGAAGGATGAGGTTTTACTTGAATTACCCCTTCGAAAGTTTCGGCGAAATTTCCTTGTCAAGAGAGCAAGTTGCTTCTCAAAATCCTCCATAGATAGGTTCTCGTCATCGTCTGAGGAGGATGAATCCGCGTCTTCTTCTTTTGTTGATTTCAATGCAAAACCTGAAGACTTAGAAGAGGATGCTTTTCCAGAAGAATAGTTAGTAGGAAATGTCATTTCATAAGTTTGAAGTGCACCAACTAATTCTTCTACACGGATTTCGTCCGGGTGTTTAACTGTTTCAATGGCCGTAACCTTGGAACGAAATCTTTCAGGAAGAGTCCTTAAAATCTTTCTTACAACTTTAGATTCTGGAATTTTCTCTCCCAAGTTAGCACATGTATTCACGATGTCTTGCAATCGTGTATAATAATCTGTGAACGATTCATTTTCTGCCATAAAAATAGAGTCAAATTTGCTCGTAAGCATTTGCAGTTTTTGAATCTTCACAAGGTTTGTTCCCTCATGTGTAACTTGTAGAACATCCCAGATTTCTTTCGCAGTCTCACATGCCGAGACGCGAGAGAATTCAGTTTGTGACAAAGCATTAAATAAGGCGTTAATTCCTTTGCCATTGTAAGAAGATGAGTCAATCTCTTCCTTGGTCCATTTCGACCTAGGTTTGATGGTGCGAACATCAGCAATAATTTCAGTTGGATTAGACCATCCTAACTCAATTGATTGCCACACCCGTTCGTCGATGGAAATTAAAAAGCTTTCATCCGTACTTTCCAGTAGGCATAATTTGTTCCATCGAAGAATGGGGGTCTGTTGATGTTTCCACCTTCAACCATTGTTTACAACCCTATTCCCGCTCTGATACCACTTGTTGGGTTATGTCTAATATGGATCTAAATAGGGGAAAAAACACCTAGAGGGGGGTGAATAGGTGTAAACAATAAACACTCAAAAATCTTTGCGTAATAAAACCCAATGCGAAAAAATAAATAACACGCAAGATTTTTACGTGGAAAAACTCCAAACCGGAGTAAAAAACCACGGGACCGATAACACGGCGAAATCCACTAGAATTAAACACGTACAAGGTGATATAACGTACTCACAGACGACTCAACCTTTTTCATACGCTCCTAGTAGATCTTCTCCGCTCGCTCCGCAACGCTCCTCGAATCCACGATTTGCGTCCAACGCCGAATCCACGGCGTCCAACGTCGAATCCACGACGTCCGACCGAATCCACGGCCTTCACCCAGTAGCACGTCTCGAATCCACGAACGTACCTCGCTCCGAATCCACGAGAGCGGTAGCACCTTGAATCCACAAGGCCACGCGAGTCCACGCGCCGATTTTGGGGAAAATCGTTGTTTTGGGCTGGTGATGATCCGCCGAATACTTAGATCAAAGATAGATCAGAAATACCATCTATCTAAGTATTCATTAATTTGATTCTACTCAAAATCTGAGTTTGAAATCCTAGAATCAAATTAATTAATATAGATGAAGAAACATAGAATTAATCTAGTTATTTCCTTTCTTCTCTATAGGTGGATTTTTCTCTTTTTCGGCTTACACGGATCTTTTTGGATTACCCTAAAAAATGAATCGTAGGGTTTATTTATAGGTTAG
Organism: Tillandsia fasciculata; assembly: GCA_029168755.2. Lineage (NCBI taxonomy): Eukaryota > Viridiplantae > Streptophyta > Magnoliopsida > Poales > Bromeliaceae > Tillandsia > Tillandsia fasciculata. The sequence goes on along the minus strand of CM054931.1, from coordinate 17,006,213 downwards.
AAACTATTGGAAGAAGATAAGAATCAAAAACTAACCTTATCTGGAATTTTTCAGGACGACGGGCCGGACTGGAATACTGCGGTCCGGACTGTCGTAGTTAAACAGACTATTTCTAGAACAACACACGTTCGGGGTCCGGACTGAAGTTCCACGGTCCGGACTGTTCATGCAGTTTCTGCAAAATCCACATTCGGGGTCCGGACTGAGCAAATATGATCCGGACTGGATTTGCGCATGAACTACCCTATGTTCGGGGTCCGGACTGTAGTGCCCTGATCCGGATCCTGAACATATAACATGTCCAGTTTTTGATTTTTATGCAATTAAAAATTCATCCAAGTGTTTCTACACTATAAGAAGTATTCGGATCACCAAAATTATTTAGTTAAACGTACCTGATCCTTTTGAATTCTTCTTTCTTGAGATTGAGGTATATGATCCAAACTTCTTCATCTTCAATCTTCAAGACTTAACCATTTTCACGAAATACGCCAAAACAAATTCCTTAACACACCGAACCGCACACTGTCCAAAATCTGCTGAAACACCAAACCGCGCCGCGCGCGCACACCGCCGCGAATCTCGGAAAAATCCCCGGAAGCTCGGAAAAATACCTCGAGTCCTCTACAAAAATCTTGCGCGCCCAGCTCTCTCTCTATCTCACTGCCAGCTCACAGCACCAACCAAGTGTCCAAAGTCCACTCCCAATCCACTATATCACCAACGGCATGCTCACATAACACAATTTACAAAAAAAACCACACACACACTCCACAAGCCCCAAGCACACACATACAACCCACTACACACTCAAAAACTCACCACACTCACATAAGGCTCACAGTACACCACACACACAGCCTAGACTGCTCAAGGTGAAATCCACGTGGCGCGCACACGACTCGGGCTCCGCACAGCACCCCGCAAGAAATCCGCCGCAGAAACGCATCCTGAGAGAGAAAGAGGGAAAAAAAACCTTGTCAATTTCGGTCCACAAAAGTCCACGCGACACCCGGACAACCACAAGCCACGTCGTGCGCACACACAGCCCATTGGCACCGGCCTCCGCTCGCTCGCCATCCGCATGCAGCAGCCGCGCCAACAGCGCGCTGCCCGCTGCTGCCCAAGCGGCGCCCGCGCCTGCCGCCTGCCGCGGGCAGCTGCAGCAGCGCGCGCAGCGGCTGTCACGCCCCGGGGGTAACCAGAACCCGGGCCCGCCAACAGATCCGCCGTGTACACAGAATTTTCCATGTACACGAAGCGCTGGTAACCTGCTCAGATAGATAATATACAGTAGAAGAGCATAAACAGAGCTGAACTAATAGAACTAACAGTAATCTCAGACTGAAATAAACTATAAACTGAAATAAAAGTACAATATACTCCCAGCTCACCATAAATAATACAACCAGCTGGCCACAGCCAGACCCAAAAGTAAACTACTATAGTCTGAGATACAAAAGAGGAGTACAGTAATAGTCTAGCTAAACTCTCGCTCGGGGTAGACGATCTAGCTAGTCGGCGATCCTCTTACCTCGATCTGCCGCTGAAGGCCCAGCAGCTCCCACAGTCGACTCTGCAAAACAAAGGGGGAAAAAGAACAAGAAACAACAATGGGGGTGAGAACTACTAGATAAACCAGTAGCCTCCCCTATGGGTAAAAACCTCTGATGCTGACTCACCCACTAGGAATAAAGAGGCAAAAAGGAAAGAACAGTGGTATGCAATAAAGACTGCTGAAAAGAAACTACCACTACTATGCCTCTAAATGCAGTGCCAAAAGATGACTGTATAGATGCAACTATAAAGCTGACTGCCCAAAGAAAACCCAATCAGTGGGCCAGGAAATACTGGCACTGCCTGCTCTGTCATCACTCACAACTCACCAACTGACCGGCACCCATCACGGTCTAAAAGCCTACTCCGGAGTGGCACTCGAGGGGAGCGACCCACACGAGTAAAGTATCTCTGTAACCAATGTCTCACAATAGCAGGACTGGATCATGACTGTGATCAAAAGTGGGAATACTCCATCCACTAATGCAACCCCGATCCCCAATCTGATGTGATAATAACACCAGGTCAACCGCCCAAAATCCGCGGTTACCGCTGAACCTATAGACCCCAATCTGATAAAGTAAAAACATCTGGTCAACCGCCTATCATCCGCGGTTGCCACTATGCCCCACAATCCCCTAAGACAATCCCAACTGTCCCAAACTCAAAGTCCAGACACCACTATCTCAAAATCCCGCTCTGACTCGAGCAACATGCATCGATAGAGAAGAATAACAATAACACATGTTTTCTCCTAAGTCAAGTCCCATAATATAGTGCTGCAGTAAGATAGTGGCCTAACTAGATGTCCAATGAGCATGCAAGTGTTCTCTTTTAAAAACATTTAGAAAGGAACTAAGTTTCATGTGAAGAATAATTTTAGAACTATTTTAAAAATATTGTTGGGTTACCAATTTGCATGCGGTTCACGATATAGCAATTGTCCAATTTTCTTGTCCCAGATTTATCACATAGAAGCTACTAAATTAATTTAGGGGCCAAATACAATAGGTTTATATACCACAAGTTATCTATCACATGTATAATTGGGAAACTCTTTTATTCCTAGTGTGCAGGTCAACAAAGAGGGAAACGCAACCACCCACCTCGAGAAGCGTGCACACAACACCCAGAAAATACTCGCTGTCCTCTAAACACACTGTCCGCTGCAACAATATCCTACAACATCACATAAGTGTACACGGTGTAAAATTACAAGTTCCAAACACACAATTGCTGTTTTTACAATCAGCACGCAAAACGAGGAATTTCACCTCTGTCCCGAGCTCCTAAAATCCCAGAAAAATCACGGTTGCGTTCCTCGCGAAAAGTAGCCCAAAATCGACTCTTGAATCGCCTCGATCCGATATTCCTACGCTGAGAAACAATTCGTCGAAGTCGCCGCTGTCCAAAAATCCAAACAGCAAAATAGGGGGTCAAATCACCTCGGGAATCGTGCCAAGGAATCGGAATCCAGAGAAACCATCAACACGAAAAACGAAGCCCTACCTCTTAGGAACACACTGGCGAAGAAATCGTCGAAATCGGACTTCTGTACTGCGCAGGGGACTCCTCGGACTGAAATGCGACGATAACGGGCCGAAATGGGGGAAAACCGAGGCACACTGTAAAATCCGGAACGCCGCTGTCGATCTTCCCGAAAATCTGGGAACGCACCACGAGGTAGAAAATTAAGTGAGGAACAACTTCTCTTCAAAGACCTCTCCCTGGTTCTCTCTCTTTCTCTCGGAAAAAGCCCAAGAAGAGGGGGAGGAAGGCCTATTTATAGGCCCAAAAATTCTTTTGGGAAAATGACCTTTGTGTCCCCACTTCCGGGCGCAGGGGACATTTCGGGCTGCTACAGTGCGGCCCGGCCCACCAACTTCCGGGCGGCTACAGTGCGGCCCAGCCCAACCCGGGCCGCACACGGGATCCCCGCCCGTCCGACCTCCTGTCCAACCCGGCCCAGGGCCCGCCACGCGTCCGCCAAACAGGCGGCAGCCGTGCGGGCCCAGCGGGGACGCGCCACGCGTCCCCCTGCGGGGCGGCGGGGTGGGTGGCGCCCGCCAATGGCGGGGCGCCACGTGGCGGGCGCTTCCCCGCCCGTCACGCCCGCCGGGCGCCGCCTGCGCACCTGCGCCGCGCGTGCGTACGGCCGCGTGCGTACGGCCGCAGGTGCGCGCCCGCGGGTGCACCTCGCGCACATGCGCCAACCAACCCGGGGCCGCCACGTGGCGCGCCCCGGTGCACCGTGCACCGCGCCACACCGCGCCTGCCCGGCCTGCCCGCCTGCCCGCGCACCCTCCCGTGCGCCGCGCGCCCTGGACCGGACCAACCGGCGCCTGCCACGTGGCCCGCCGGTGCACCGTGCACCGGCGGCCCGTTCCGTGGACCGGGAGTGGCGCGCCGGCCCAATCAGAGGCCGCCACGTGTCCCTGGCCGGTCCACAGTCCCCCCATGCACCATTTTGCACAGAAAACTTCCGGGGGTCCGTTTTTGGGCATCCGGACTCCAAATTAAATAAGTAAATAGCCGTTTTCAAGCGTTTTTCCGTGCTGAATCTAAATACGGCCTCCGTTTAGCCTGATTCCATTCCTAAAATTCGGCAAAGGCAGCCGAAGGTCAGGCTTGATCCCAAATCCTCCCTGAGTCCAAACAACACATCCCTTTGACATGTTGGGGCCCAACACACCAACACTAGGTGTTCCACACCCCGAACAGGGGAAAAACTGGGACACTACATCCTCCCCTACTAACAAAAGTTTCGTCCTCGAAACTAAAATCATACCTCAATCCAGAGCCTCGAACAAGTAGGGGTAGGCGTCCATCATCTCTGACTCGGGCTCCCACGTCGCCTCGCGCTCATCATGATTGCTCCAAAGGATCTTCACATAGGGGATGGTCCGATTGCGCAATTCTTTCACCTCCCGATCAAGAATCCGTACTGCGCGCTCCTCATATCTCAAATCCTCGCTGATCTCGAGGGGTGCAGAGTCGATGACGTGCGACGGGTCGAAGACGTACCTCCTCAGTGTGGAAACATGAAACATCGTGGACACCAGCCAGTCTCGGGGGAAGTGCAAGTCGATAAGCAACAGGCCCGATACGCTCCAACACCTCGAATGGTCCAATGTATCGGGGGCTGAGTTTCCCGCGAATGCCGAACCTCCTGATCCCCTTGGACGGCGAGACTTTCAGAAATACATGATCTCCAACCTGAAACTCTAAGTCTCGTCGCCGAACATCAGCATAGCTCCTCTGTCGGCTCTGAGCGGTCTGAAGATGCTGTCGAATCACCCGGACCTTCTCCTCTGCCTCTAGCAGTATATCTGGCCCCAAGGTCCGTCTCTCGCCTACGTCACTCCAATAAAGTGGTGATCGGCACTTGTGTCCATACAACGCTTCAAACGGAGCCATCTGTATGCTCGCTTGAAAGCTGTTGTTGTACGCAAACTCAACCAAGGATAAGTGCCGAATCCAACCTCCGCCGAAATCCAAGACGCAAGCCCTCAGCATGTCCTCCAAGATCTGTATAGTCCGCTCTGACTGCCCATCAGTCTGGGGATGAAAAGCTGTACTGAATCTGAGCCGAGTCCCCATCGCGGTCTGCAAACTCCCCCAAAAACGCGAGGCAAACCTCGGATCTCTATCTGACACAATGGAGGCGGGTACTCCATGCAACCTCACAATCTCATCAAGGTATAACTGGGCTAGTCGCTCGAGTGGCCAAGTAGTCTGCATAGGCAAAAAGTGCGCTGACTTGGTAAGTCGATCCACAACTACCCAGATAGCATCTGCTCCGCCCTGTGCCCTCGGCAATCCGACCACAAAATCCATCGTTATGTGGTCCCATTTCCACTCAGGGATTGGAAGACTTTGTAACTTGCCAGCTGGCACTCGATGCTCAGCCTTTACCTGCTGACAAGTTAAACACTGGGCCACAAATCTCCCGATATCCCTCTTCATGCCATTCCACCAGAAATGTGCCTTGAGGTCCTTATACATCTTAGTCCCCCCAGGATGAAGGGTATAAGGTGTATAATGGGCCTCTCTCAATATCTGCTCTCTGATCTCAGCATCCACTGGCACACATGCTCGGTCCCTGTACCTCAGTACTCCCGCAGCATCCACTGTAAAGTCCCCTGACTGATCACTCGGAAGCTGATCTCGAATCCTGGTCAAGTGGGGGTCCTCACTCTGTTTTTCCCTGATCCTATCTAGCAGAGTGGGCTGCACGACTAATGACGTCAGTCTAGCAGAGACCCCAGGGGACACAACCTCTATCTCGAGCCGTCTCATCTCCTCCAATAGGGGCGCCTGGTCTGTGATCAACATAGACAAACTCTGTACTGCTCTTCGGCTCAATGCATCAGCGACCACGTTAGCCTTGCCTGGGTGGTAAAGGATGTCCACATCATAATCCTTTAATAGCTCTAACCACCTGCGCTGCCTCAAATTCAGCTCCTTCTGGGTGAACAGATACTTTAAGCTCTTGTGGTCGGTGTAGATCTCACAATGCTCCCCGTACAGGTAATGGCGCCAAAGCTTCAGTGCAAACACCACGGCAGCGAGCTCCAAGTCATGGGTAGGGTAATTCTTCTCGTAATCCTTGAGCTGTCTCGATGCATAAGCAATTACCCTCCCATCCTGCATCAACACGCAACCAAGTCCACTGTGCGATGCGTCACTGTAGATCACATATCCTTTCCCCATAACAGGGAGGGAAAGGATAGGAGCAGTCATCAGTCTGTCCTTCAGCTCCTCGAAGCTCTTCTGGCAGTCCTCACTCCAGATAAACTTAACCCTTTTACGCGTCAACCGAGTGAGGGGTGTGGAAAGCTTCGCAAAGCCTTCCACAAACCGACGATAATAACCAGCTAATCCCATGAAGCTGCGCACCTCTGATACAGTCGTCGGTCGGGGCCAATCACGAACTGCCTCAATCTTCGCCGGGTCTACAGCTACACCGGCGGCGGAAATCACATGGCCCAAGAAAGCTACCTCCCGAAGCCAAAACTCGCACTTTGCCAGCTTGGCATACAACTTCTTCTCCCGTAGAAGTTGTAGCACAGTCCTCAAGTGCTCCTCATGCTCGGCCTCGCTTCGGGAGTAAATCAGGATATCATCAATGAACACCACCACAAAGCGATCCAGAAATGGCCGAAATATCCTGTTCATCAAGTCCATAAAGGCGGCAGGGGCATTAGTCAATCCAAACGGCATAACTGTAAACTCATAATGCCCGTACCGTGATCTGAAAGCAGTCTTAGGAATATCCTCGGCCTTCACCTTCAATTGGTGGTAACCAGACTGCAGATCAATCTTGGAAAAGACACAAGACCCTTGCAGCTGATCAAAGAGATCATCGATGCGCGGCAGAGGGTACTTGTTCTTGATGGTCACTTTATTCAGCTCCCTATAGTCCACACACAGTCTAAGTGACCCATCTTTCTTCTTCACGAATAGCACCGGCGCTCCCCAGGGCGACACACTGGGTCTAATAAAACCCTTATCCATCAAATCTTGCAACTGTGCTTTAAGCTCTCGCAGCTCAGCCGGTGCCATCCGATAAGGAGCCTTAGAGATTGGCGCAGTTCCTGGAACTACGTCAATCACAAACTCAATCTCTCTGTCTGGCGGCATACTAGTCAGCTCAGGTGGAAACACATCCGGAAACTCGCGGACAATAGGAATATCCCCGAGTCCCGGTGCCGCCGTAGGCCCCTCAACAACACTAGCCAAAAAGGCTACACATCCTCGATGAATCATCCGCCTCGCTCGGGAAGTCGAAACCATAGAGGCAAAGAAAGCACTCTGACATCCCCGGTACACCACACCTCCTGGCCTGGCTCTCTAAAAGTGACAGTCCTCTCGGCACAGTCAATAGTCGCAAAATACCGAGCCAGCCAGTCCATCCCGAGAACCACATCAAAGTCCCGCAGCTGTCTCAAGACCAACAGGTCTGCTGGCATAATCCAGGACTCGATCTGCATCGGGCAGGACCAACAACACTCCTCCACGTGCAAAGTGTGATCGGGAATCTGAACCTCTCGTGCACGTGGCAAAAGTCCTACCTCTAACCCATGTAATGATGCAAAAGATCTACTAATGAAAGAATGCGATGCTCCAGTATCAAATAAAGTACGAGTCCTAATGCCAGAAAGTAAGGTGATACCTGCCACCACATGGTCCGCTGCTGAAGAATCCTCTACCTGTGCAGCATACACTCGCCCACTCTGAGCTGGAGGGCGATAGTCTGTGGAATGGGAAGAAGATGGCCTGCTCGCTGGAGCATAAGGCCGCTGGGCCGTCGACCGCTGCTGCGATGATGCTGGGGCAGATGCTGAAGAAGGGGCGGCTGAGGTCGAAAAGGGGCACGCAGCTCGAATGTGCCCAGGCTGTCCACATCCGTAGCAGCGACCCCACCGCTGGTCGCAGGTGCCGGGGAAGTGCGGACCTCCACAGAAAATACAACTGCTGGGGCCCGTGACTGTCGGGACTGCTGCTGCTGAGACTGTCGCTGTCGCTGTGGCTGCCGCTGGGACCCGCGCTGCGACGACTGCGATCTCTGCTGCTGCTGCTGCTGCTGCGGGGGCCTCTGGGATCCACCAGGCCCTCGCCGCTCCGAACGCCCACGGCCCTGGAACTGAGGCGGTGGCGGTCGGGGCGGCCTCCAAGTACTGGCCTGTCCCCCCTCATCCTGGGCTGGTCGCTTCCTGTCGGAACTCTGAGCGACCGCGGCCCTCTGTCTGGCCACCACCTGATCACCTCTCTCCACCCACTGTGCATGCTCTGCGGCTGCCTCCAGAGTCTGAAATCTCTGAGCATGCACCAGTGTGTAAATCTCTGGACGGAGGCCTCCCTCGAACAGCTCAACCTGGTGCGGACCGTCACGAGCGACGAAGGGCACGCAGTTCAGCAACTCCATGAACTCCTGGAAATAGGCATGAGCCGATCGATCGCCCTGCTGCAGATTCTTCAAGTCGTCCTCCAACTTCTTCTTCACACTGGTCGAAAAATAGGTGTCCAGCACCATCCGTCGGAACTCCTCCCAAGGCAGCTGCCGAGTAATCCGGAACTCCAGGGGCTCTACCCGCTGCCACCAAAAATCAGCATCTCCGTCCAAACAGTGCACCGCCATGTGCACTCGATACTTCGGGTCGATGAAGAAGTCCCGAAAAAGCTTTTCCATCGCAGAAAGCCATCTCCCAACAGCCGAGGGCTGAGCATCCCGCCCTGAGAATCTAGGTGGTCCCCGCTTAACAAACTGGGAGAGTTTGTCAGCAAAATCCTGCTCCTCCTCCGCAGTCAAAGGCTGACTAGCTCCAGGAGCCCCGCTACTCGAAGATGGCGCTGACGGCACAAAAGGTGCAACAGGAGGCACAAAGGCCTCAGGAACAGCTGGGGGTGGTGCCTCTCTCTGAGCGAGCAGCTGATCAATCCTCTGCTGCTGCTGACGATGGCTCTCCGCCAATTGGGCCATCATGGCCCGCAGCTCACCAATCTCAGTGGATCCCGTCTGCACCGGCTCAACAGGGGGTGTAGGGGCACCCAGAGTAGGGATCCGACGTCGGGGAGGCATCCTGCCACAAGAAACCACGAATCAGTAACATAACCCCACACGACCCAATCTAGCGAAAGTCAAAGACATCCCCCATTTCTGCGACTTTATGTTGTCTGCAGCCAACATAACGGTCCACCAGAAATTGGGTATGTCGATCCCTCTTCACTCACTGGAAGAGTCCAATAAATAAATCAACGACTTTCGCAAAGTGTCACGCCTCTCACGCCCTATCATCCTAGGGTCTGCCAAAAGCCTAGGGTTTCCTAAGTCCCAACTGACCTATCCCTAAGCTCTGATACCAACTTAATCTGTCACGCCCCGGGGTAACCAGAACCCGGGCCCGCCAACAGATCCGCCGTGTACACAGAATTTTCCATGTACACGAAGCGCTGGTAACCTGCTCAGATAGATAATATACAGTAGAAGAGCATAAACAGAGCTGAACTAATAGAACTAACAGTAATCTCAGACTGAAATAAACTGTAAACTGAAATAAAAGTACAATATACTCCCAGCTCACCATAAATAATACAACCAGCTGGCCACAGCCAGACCCAAAAGTAAACTACTATAGTCTGAGATACAAAAGGGGAGTACAGTAATAGTCTAGCTAAACTCTCGCTCGGGGTAGACGATCTAGCACCAACCAAGTGTCCAAAGTCCACTCCCAATCCACTAGCTCCCAACAGCATGCTCACATAACACAATTTACAAAAAAAACCACAAACACACTCCACAAGCCCCAAGCACACACATACCCCACTAACACTCAAAAACTCACCACACTCACATAAGGCTCACAGTACACAACACACACAGCCTAGACTGCTCAAGGTGAAATCCACGTGGCGCGCACACGACTCGGGCTCCGCACAGCACCCCGGCAAGAAATCCGCCGCAGAAACGCATCCTGAGAGAGAAAGAGGAAAAAAAAACTCGTCAATTTCGGTCCACAAAGTCCACGCGACACCCGACAACCACAAGCCACGTCGTGCGCACACACAGCCCATTGGCACCGGCCTCCGCTCGCTCGCCATCCGCATGCAGCCGCGCCAACAGCGCGCTGCCCGCTGCTGCCCAAGCGGCGCCCGCGCCTGCCGCCTGCCGCGGTCAGCTGCAGCAGCGCGCGCAGCGGCTGTCACGCCCCGGGGGTAACCAGAACCCGGGCCCGCCAACAGATCCGCCGTGTACATAGAATTTTCCATGTACACGAAGCGCTGGTAACCTGCTCAGATAGATAATATACAGTAGAAGAGCATAAACAGAGCTGAACTAATAGAACTAACAGTAATCTCAGACTGAAATAAACTATAAACTGAAATAAAAGTACAATATACTCCCAGCTCACCATAAATAATACAACCAGCTGGCCACAGCCAGACCCAAAAGTAAACTACTATAGTCTGAGATACAAAAGGGGAGTACAGTAATAGTCTAGCTAAACTCTCGCTCGGGGTAGACGATCTAGCTAGTCGGCAATCCTCTTACCTCGATCTGCCGCTGAAGGCCCAGCAGCTCCCACAGTCGACTCTGCAAAACAAAGGGGGAAAAAGAACAAGAAACAACAATGGGGGTGAGAACTACTAGATAAACCAGTAGCCTCCCCTAGTGGGTAAAACCTCTGATGCTGACTCACCCACTAGGAATAAAGAGGCAAAAAGGAAAGAACAGTGGTATGCAATAAAGACTGCTGAAAAGAAACTACCACTACTATGCCTCTAAATGCAGTGCCAAAAGATGACTGTATAGATGCAACTATAAAGCTGACTGCCCAAAGAAACCCAATCAGTGGGCCAGGAAATACTGGCACTGCCTGCTCTGTCATCACTCACAACTCACCAACTGACCGGCACCCATCACGGTCTAAAAGCCTACTCCGGAGTGGCACTCGAGGGGAGCGACCCACACGAGTAAAGTATCTCTGTAACCAATGTCTCACAATAGCAGGACTGGATCATGACCATGATCAAAGTGGGAATACTCCATCCACTAATGCAACCCCGATCCCCAATCTGATGTGATAATAACACCCGGTCAACCGCCCAAAATCCGCGGTTACCGCTGAACCCATAGACCCCAATCTGATAAAGTAAAAACATCTGGTCAACCGCCTATCATCCGCGGTTGCCACTATGCCCCACAATCCCCTAAGACAATCCCAACTGTCCCAAACTCAAGGTCCAGACACCACTATCTCAAAATCCCGATCAGACTCGAGCAACATGCATCGATAGAGAAGAATAACAATAACACATGTTTTCTCCTAAGTCAAGTCCCATAATATAGTGCTGCAGTAAGATAGTGGCCTAACTAGATGTCCAATGAGCATGCAAGTGTTCTCTTTTAAAAACATTTAGAAAGGAACTAAGTTTCATGTGAAGAATAATTTTAGAACTGTTTTAAAAATATTGTTGGGTTACTAATTTGCATGCGGTTCACGATATAGCAATTGTCCAATTTTCTTGTCCCAGATTTATCACATAGAAGCTACTAAATTAATTTAGGGGCCAAATACAATAGGTTCATATACCACAAGTTATCTATCACATGTATAATTGGGAAACTCTTTTATTCCTAGTGTGCAGGTCAACAAAGAGGGAAACGCAACCACCCACCTCGAAAAGCGTGCACACAACACCCAGAAAATACCCGCTGTCCTCTAAACACACTGTCAGCTGCAACAATATCCTACAACATCACATAAGTGTACACGGTGTAAAAATTACAAGTTCCAAACACACAATTGCTGTTTTTACAATCAGCACGCAAAACGAGGAATTTCACCTCTGTCCCGAGCTCCTAAAATCCCAGAAAAATCACGGTTGCGTTCCTCGCGAAAAGTAGCCCAAAATCGACTCTTGAATCACCTCGATCCGATATTCCTACGCTGAGAAACAATTCGTCGAAGTCGCCGCTGTCCAAGAATCCAAACAGCAAAATAGGGGGTCAAATCACCTCGGGAACCGTGCCAAGGAATCGGAATCCAGAGAAACCATCAACACGAAAAACGAAGCCCTACCTCTTAGGAACACACTGGCGAAGAAATCGTCGGAATCGGACTTCTGTACTGCGCAGGGGACTCCTCGGACTGAAATGCGACGATAACGGGCCGAAATGGGGGAAAACCGAGGCACACTGTAAAATCCGGAACGCCGCTGTCGATCTTCCCGAAAATCTGGGAACGCACCACGAGGTAGAAAAATAGTGAGGAACAACTTCTCTTCAAAGACCTCTCCCTGGTTCTCTCTCTTTCTCTCGGAAAAAGCCCAAGAAGAGGGGGAGGAAGGCCTATTTATAGGCCCAAAAATTCTTTTGGGAAAATGACCTTTGTGTCCCCACTTCCGGGCGCAGGGGACATTTCGGGCTGCTACAGTGCGGCCCGGCCCACCAACTTCCGGGCGGCTACAGTGCGGCCCAGCCCAACCCGGGCCGCACACGGGATCCCCGCCCGTCCGACCTCCTGTCCAACCCGGCCCAGGGCCCGCCACGCGTCCGCCAAACAGGCGGCAGCCGTGCGGGCCCAGCGGGGACGCGCCACGCGTCCCCCTGCGGGGCGGCGGGTGGGTGGCGCCCGCCAATGGCGGGGCGCCACGTGGCGGGCGCTTCCCCGCCCGTCACGCCCGCCGGGCGCCGCCTGCGCACCTGCGCCGCGCGTGCGTACGGCCGCGTGCGTACGGCCGCAGGTGCGCGCCCGCGGGTGCACCTCGCGCACATGCGCCAACCAACCCGGGGCCGCCACGTGGCGCGCCCCGGTGCACCGTGCACCGCGCCCACACCGCGCCTGCCCGGCCTGCCCGCGCTGCCCGCGCACCCTCCCGTGCGCCGCGCGCCCTGGACCGGGCCAACCGGCGCCTGCCACGTGGCCCGCCGGTGCACCGTGCACCGGCGGCCCGTTCCGTGGACCGGGAGTGGCGCGCCGGCCCAATCAGAGGCCGCCACGTGTCCACAATCCCCCCGTGCACCATTTTGCACAGAAAACTTCCGGGGGTCCGTTTTTGGGCATCCGGACTCCAAATTAAATAAGTAAATAGCCGTTTTCAAGCGTTTTTCCGCGCTGAATCCAAATACGGCCTCCGTTTAGCCTGATTCCATTCCTAAAATTCGACAAAGGCAGCCGAAGGTCAGGCTTGATCCCAAATCCTCCCTGAGTCCAAACAACACATCCCTTTGACATGTTGGGGCCCAACACACCAACACTAGGTGTTCCACACCCCGAACAGGGGAAAAACACAGGGAAAAAACTGGGACACTACAGCGGCAGCGGCATGCGCGGCGCCTGGGCCCGCCGCGCGGCGCCCTGGCCCGCAACGCGCGCCCTCAGCGCGCTCGCTGCGCGCCCGCGCGGCGCCCGCCGCTACAGCGCCCGCAGCGCGCGCCCCTGCCGCGCGCACCCGCTATAGGCGCGCGCGCAGCGCCGCTGCCTGCGGCGCGCCCGCCAGCAACGCCCCTGCGCTCCCCTGTTGCGGCTCCACCTCCTGCTCCTCTAATGGACAGCAATTCCATGCCACAACCAATCACACCCAAAAACCAAACAAAAATCAAACTAAAATCCAAGCTCAACCTCAAATCCATAAATGAGCAACTCACTCTCCAAACAAAAAAACTGCTACATACCTCTTTTAAATCCGTCGCGCGCGCCGCTCGTCGCGCTCTCCGCTCGGCCCCACGGCTCTTAGCAGCAGGTGAAAACCACAAGCACCACTTCACTAAACTCCCTCCATAACCTTCTTCCTCTTCTCCTTCTTCTTTTCCCTCCTTTCTTTCTTTCCTCTGTTTCCTCCTCATTCCTCTGTTTCTGGTTGAAGGAGATGATGATGATGTGGCGAATTAATTAGCAGATGGCTAATTAAGTGGGTGGCAGCTGTAGAGAGCTTAAATAAACCCTCAACAAATATCTATTCCTCTCTCACACTTAATTCCTTTCTTTTCTCTTTCTTTTCTTTCTCTAATTCCTTCACAGGCAATACTAATAATTTAATTAATTAATTAATTAATCCAAATTAAGCCAACTCCAACCCACTTTTTGCCCTTGTGGCCTCCGCATCAGTCCGGAACCTTCCGAACTCCGCTGTAATCTGAAAATACACATGTCCAAAGCTTTCCCCACTCAATAAGCTCAACCGTAGAGTCGATGCGCCAAATCCAAAAACCAGCTCCCATAACTGCCAACTCCAACTCACTTTTTACCTTCGGGGCCTTCGCATCAATCCGGAACCTCCCGAACTCCGCTGTAATCTGAAAATACACTTGTTCCAAACATTTTCTACTTTTCTGTGCACAACTGTGGAGTCGAGGCTCTACAAAACCGGTCCTCTAACGGCGCACAATGCCCGGAAAAATTCTGATTCAAGCTGGGGCTTCCGCGTTGATCCGAATCAACCCGAACTCATCTGTAAACATATATGGAACACGCCCGAGGCGATTTCTCCGCACCACGCCATCTTGCGAGGTCGGTACACTATCCGAAGTCCCGGTACTCTACACTCTCCCCTCCTTAAAAGGGTTTCGTCCTCGAAACCAAAATAAATCCATAACTCAGGAGGGTGACTCAATCAATTGGGGATAAGAAATACTCAACTCATCCTCAAGCTCTCAAGTGGTCATTCTCACCCATTATGATGGCTCCACGGGACCTTCAGCAAAGGTATAACTCGACTGCACAATTCTTCTGCCTCAGAAGCAAGAATTTGCATCGGTCGATCCTAATAACTCAATCCTCGTCCAATTCCAAGGAAATGAAATCCAAAGCATGCCAGGGATCAAAAATACTTCTTCCAGCTAGATAATTACTCACGGACCAAACTCTCCGCGTAAACTCAAATCTATATATATCCCTGCAGCTAGTGGCTTCCGAAAATCATGGTCTCCAATTCCCAAAATTCCAGGCCTCCAATAGGCAAAATTCCTTCGTTGCTCCTTAGCAACCAAAGTGCTCAAAACTCCGCAAATGCACTCTCACATCCCTCTACAAGGGAAGAATTTCAATTTCGGGAACATTCCCCAAATTTCCAACTCTCAATTTCCAAGTTCCAAAAGTGGCACCCACTAATCAATCACCTCATTCCAAGGTTACACTGCTCGCCTAGACAAGGCGTAACTGATCATAATGTCCTTGCCGGGATAATGCAATCATACATCTTTGAAAACTCTATCCACTGGCGTTACCTCAAACCAAACTCTTCCTGAGTATCCAAGTACTTCAGGTTCGAGGATCCATGAATAACTCAATTCTCTCTCTATCACTGGCAAACATCTACATCCATACTAGTATCCTCTTTAGCTTTAACTCTTCCTAGTTACACTGGCCTTGCATAGTCCAAAAGCTTCTGACCTCTGTCACCACATAGGCTAAGGCAAATCCCCAAACGGCATCACTCTTCGTTGGGTCTACTGTTACTCTTGCAGCTGAAATCACATGGCCTATCCACAGAACCTTTCGAAGTCAAAAAGCATACTCTCTAAACTCGACATCCAACTTCTTCTCTCTCAGAAGTTACTGCACTATCCCCAAGTGCTCCTCATGCTCTATGTAACCTCGAAAATAATCCAAATATCCACGACGCGTACTGCTACTAACCCGTCCAAACACAGTTGGAATACTCAGTTCCTCAAACCCTAAAGGCGGCAGGGCATTAGTCAATCCACTGACCGCGTTGTAGGCTCACAATGCCCCTACCGGATCCTGAACACTTTCTGGGCATAGCCCTCGGCTAGTAGGCTCCATAAAGCTACCACTCTCACAAAGGCATCTGCCGAAAAACAAACCAAATCTGTCTGTGCTCAAACCATCACAGAATCCTCACCGTCGTATTCCCATGAAATGGCACTGGTTCACACAGACCTCTCGATCCATCGGATCCCGCAACTGTGCTACCAGCTCTCTATCTGTCTCTGTCTTACGGGTGATACTCCAAGAGGTGCTACCGAAGTCGGCGCAGTTTCCAAAACCACGGCAATCACTATCTCAATCTCAACCTCACTAAACGGCGGCTTCAATATCAGCTCAAGTAGACTCATACCCGAGATCACACGGGCGATAAGGATATCCTTTAGTCCTGGTGCCGCCATAGGCACTTCCTCTACAGTCGCTAGCAAAGCGATACGACCATGACTCAAACTCTGTCGTGCTCTAGCCTCCTCTATAAACACACTCCTCCTGACCAGGTCCACGGAGGGTCAATGTCCTCTCTCGGCAATCCAGGGGAGCATAACATTGGGATAACCAATCCCTATCCAACCTCATATCAACATCTCGGAACTGATGTAGGACAACAACTCAATGATCAAATCCAAGGTCCTAACTTCACTGGGCAGGTCTGGCAACACTCATCCATGTGGTATACGTGATCTGGAACCTGATCCTCACGTGTACAAGCCAACAGTCCCAACTCTGGCCCACGCGAAGCTACCCTGCTCTACAAAACACACACAAGCGGTGTCGGCATCAACATGCTCTAAAGCCAATAACCATAAGGGAGACCACACCAGGTAAGACACAATCCACTATCCTAGCGCCCTCTAACCGGCTGCACGAACTCATCCTCTAGATGCTGGTGGCCATCGCTCTATCTGCCTCGGTAACACGGCTCTATCAGCCTACCGGTAAAACGGATGAACCTCTTCATCCAGAAGGGGGTAGTGGGGGTGCCGTCGCAAGCGGCAAGACCATGAGCACTACCCTGGAACACTGCCTGAAAATGTCCTGACTATCCACATGAAATGCATCGCCCCAGCCTGAGGTCACACTATAGCGATGATTGCGGCCCACCGCAAATAGACACTCTCACCCTAACACTACAGTTGGTGCCTCGACTGTCGAGAACCTCCTGGTCTCTGTCTCCTCTGAGACCCATGACCCTGAGACTAGAATCATGGCAACCTCAATCCACTCGACTGTCCCAAATTAGACGATACTGGATGTCTCTCTCTGGAGCTGGTCCCTCGCTCTACGTCCCTCTTGGACATGATCACTGATCCTTGGTCAATCCATCGATCATGCACAATCTGTAGTGTTCTGGTTTTTCCCCGTACAGTTTTTCCGTTGAATCCACTGTGTAGAACACCTAGTGTTGGTGTGTCTGGCCCATGGTGCATCAAAGGGGTACCACAGATGGACCCTGAGTGGTATTTTAGCTGATTTGGCCTTCGGCTGTATTTGCCGAATTTTAGAAAAGGAATTTAACCAAACGGAGTTCGGATTTGGATTCAGCGCGGAAAAACGCTTGAAAACGACTATTTATTTGTCGAATTTGGAGTCCGGATGACCAAATGCGGGCATCCGGAAGTTTCGGGGGATTTCTGGTGCATGGGGGTGCTCCGTGGACCGGCCTATGCCACGTGGCGGCTCACTATTGGGCGGCCCACGTCGCTCGGTCCACGGAAGAGGCGCGGCGGTGCATGGACCGAGCGGCGGGCCACGTGGCGCTTCCTGAATGGCGGGCGTGCGGGGGGCGGTCCAGGGAGGTTGGCGCGGGGCTCGTGGACCGGGCGCACGACACGCGTCGCCTTCTGATTGGGTGGTTCACCTGGACTCGGTCCACGCAAGCGCGAGGCGGTGCCTCGGGGCGCGTGCCGGTGCAGAGCGCCAGTGCGGCTGGTCGGCCGCACATGGCTCGCACTCGAGTGCGGGCCACGTGTCGGCCGGCCAGAGGAGGGGTGCATGCACCGCCTCCAGCGCACTCTGCCACGCGGCTGGCGCCCAGCCACCCTGCACAGCTGTTTGCTGTGCGGGGGACACGTGTCGGCCCCACGTATTTCCGGGCGCGTCGGACGGTTTCCCTGCGGCCTTCTTTGCGGATTCGGGCGCCCGAAAAGTGCGCTCGAATCCGGCCCAAGCATGGCTGCGGGCTGGGCCTATAAATAGTGGCTTTGGGGAGGGCTTTGGGCCCTTTTCTGAGTGGATTTTCGCAGTGAGCCTTTAAGAAGATTTCTTCCTCCACCTGAGACGAATTTAACTGAGCATCCCTGGGATTTTTAGCAGCGCGTTTTTCGAGGTTGGCTATTTTCCGGCGCGGCGCGACGCTCGTTCATCGACGACCCGATTCGTCCCTTCGCAGTGTTTAAGCTCCCCCGGCTCACCCCGACCTCCAATTAGGGTGATTCTTGCGCCGTTGGACTCTCGACAGGTAGGGCTTCATTTTTGATATTTTGAGTTGCCCCTGGTTTTCATGTGGATTTTGAGTTTCCCGAGCTTCTTTGTGACCCATTTTTCCTCGCGGAGATTTGGACAGCACCTGGTTGTTTCGGCTATAACTTCGCGCTCAGGCATCGGATCGAGGCGATTCAAAAGGCGTTTCTTATCTACATCTCGCAAGAAATCTCCTGGAATTTTCTCAGAATTTCCTGAATATTTTTCGAAGGTGGAAATCTCCTTTCTCTGTAACTCTTTGGTACAGAAATTCTGCACAGTTTTGTTTGGGGTGTTTCCCTTGCCGAATTTGTATCTCAGCGAAGGAAGCTCGGTTTTGAACGTGCAGGTACTCGTTTCGACGGGTTCGTCGCAAGGAACGCGACGGTATTTTTCTTGGAATTTTCTGAGCAGCCTTCGTAGGTGAAAATCTGAGATCTTTAGATCGGTAATTTTGGGACAGATTTTGTGATGTGTGAAGGACTAAAATTTTGTATGTTCTTCTTGGAGGTTTGGTACAGCATTGCGGTGAGTTTTGGTGTGAGCGCGGGTTTTCGGATTTGGGACAGGATTTTAGCGCTCGAGGTGGGTACCGTTGTTAACCTCTTACTTGGGACAACCCACTAGGCATATTGGAGCTTGTATTTTGTAATATGGCCAACATACTAGTACAATGGACATAGCATGCTTAAAGAAAAGAAAAGGAACTTGTAACTGATACTTGCATCTTTAGAGGACTAAATATTCATAAACGATAATTCTATTAAGTGATAAACTGATTAGAATCCCTGGAAATTTTGCTTAAGCCTTTGGTAATAAGCAGCTAAACTCATATCTTATTTATGTATAATATGGAGGTATAAGCATGTGTATTATGAATATTTGTATATTTGTGAGAGCTATGTTGTACTTTCCTTTTCAGCATTTTGTCTGAGTTGTACTAGTTATAGTTTAGCTCTGTTTATACTCTTTTATTATATCTATCTATCTGAGCAGGTTACCAGCGCTTCGTGTATACGGAAAATTCCGTGTGCACGGCGGATCTGTAGACGAGCCCGGGTTCTGGTTTACACCCGGGGCGTGACAGATTAAGTTGGTATCGGAGCTTAGGGATAGGTCGGTTGGGACTTAGGAAACCCTAGGCTTTTGGCAGACCCTAGGACGGCAAGGCGTGAGTGGCATGATATTTTGGCGAAAGTCGGCAATTTATTATTAAACTCTTCCTGAGAGTGAAGAGGGACTAGCATATCCTATTTCTGGAGGACTATTATGTTGGATGCAGATAACATAAGGTTACAGAAATGGGAGGATGCTTATGACTTTCGCTGGATTGGGTCGAGAGTGGTTTTGTTTTCTGATCTGTGGTTTTTTGTGTGGCAGGATGCCTCCTAGGCGACGGATGCCTACCCGGGGTACTTCTACACCCCCGGAGGAGCCGGAGCAGTCCGGGCCATCCGAGATTAGCGAGCTGAGGGCCATGGTGGCCCAGTTGGCGGAGAGTCACCGCCGACAGGAGCAGAGGTTCGAGCAGTTACTTGCCCAGGTTGGGGCACCTCCCCCTACGGCTGTAGAGGCCCCTGTACCACCGGTTGTACCGCCGGTTATTCCACCCGTCCCTACGGCACCGTCGTCGAGCAGTGGGGCCCAGGGGATGTTCAGGCCATTGACCCCGGCGGAGGAGCAGGAGTTTGCCGACAAACTCTCACAGTTTTGTCAGCGAGGACCGCCTAGGTTCTCAGGGCGGAGTACACACCCGTGGGAGATCGGTACGTGGCTGGCAGCGATGGAGAAGCTATTTCGGGACTTCTTCATCGACCACAATACAGAGTGCATATGGCGTACACTGTCTTGAGGGGGATGCAGATGCCTGGTGGCGTCGGGTTGAGCCCTTGGAGTTTCAGATTACCCGGCAGCTGCCTTGGTCAGAGTTTCGACGGATGATCCTGGACACCTATTTCTCCACGAGCGTGAAGAAAAAGATTGAGGATGACTTGAAGAATCTACAGCAAGGTGATCGGGCTGTATGGGACTATTTTCAGGAGTTCACGCAGTTGCTCAACTGCGTGCCCTATGTGGCCAGGGATGGGCCGCACCAGGTCGAGCTTTTTGAGACGGGTCTGCGCCCTGAGATTTATACCTTGGTGCACGCCCAGAGGCTTCAGACCTTATCAGAGGCAGTGGATCATGCACAATGGGTCGAGAGGGGAGACCACGTAGTTGCTAGGCGTGGGGGCGCGGTCGCTCAGAGTTCTGAGAGGAAGCGACCAGCGTCCGACGATGGGGGACAGGCCAGCTCCTGGAGGCCGCCCCGACCGCCACCGCCTCAGTTTTCGGGCCGTGGGCGATCGGAGCGGCGAGGGTCTGGGGGATCCCAGAGGCCCCCGCAGCATCAGCAGCAGCCCCAGCGACAGCAGCAGCAGCAGGTCGCAGTCCCGACAGCAGGGGTCACAGCGGCAGAGGCAGCAGCAGCAGCAGTCGAGGCAGTCTCAGTCGGCGGTCAGGTGCATCTTTTGCAGGGGACAGCACCCGTCGGATACTTGTGATCAGAGGTATGGCCGCTGTTATCGGTGTGGACAGTCTGGCCACATTCGAGCTACTTGCCCTTTCTCGACATCGCAGGCCCCTTCCTCAGCATTAGCCCCTTCGGTGCCCCAGCAGCGGCCCTATGCTCCAGCGAGCAGGGCTCCTTCCTCCCATCCTGCAGATTACAGACCCCCGGCACAGAGTGGGCGAGTCTACGCCGCCCAGGTAGAGGACTCCGCAGCAGCCGACCATGTGGTGGCAGGTATCACTTTACTTTTTGGTACTAGAGCTCGCACTTTATTTGATACCGGTGCATCACATTCTTTTATCAGTAGATCTTTTGCATCATCTCATGGATTAGAGTTAGATCGGTTGCCACATGCATTAGTGGTACAGATTCCTGAGCATACATTGCATGTAGCGGAGTGTTGTTGGTCTTGCCCTGTACAGATTGAGTCTTGGATTCTGCCAGCGGACCTGATGGTCCTTAGTCAGCTGCGGGATTTCGATATAGTGCTTGGGATGGATTGGCTGGCTCGCTACTTCGCTACGATTGACTGCGCCGCGAGGACAGTGACTTTTAGCGAGCCAGGCCAGGAGGTGTTTGTTTATAGGGGGTGCCAGAGTACTTTCTTTGCCTCAGTGGTTTCGACTTCTCGGGCGAGGCAGATGATGCGCAGTGGATGCGTAGCCTTTTTGGCTTGTGTGGTCAAGGAGCCTACGGCGGCACCGGGACTCACGGATATCCCTATTGTCCATGAGTTTCCGGACGTGTTTCCCCCGGAGTTGACTAGTATGCCGCCGGACAGGGAGATTGAGTTTTTGATTGACGTAGTCCCAGGAACTGCGCCAATCTCTAAGGCTCCTTACCGTATGGCACCGGCTGAGCTGCGAGAGTTAAAGGCGCAACTTCAGGACTTAATGGATAAAGGCTTTGTGAGACCAAGTGTATCGCCTTGGGGAGCGCCGGTGCTATTTGTGAAGAAGAATGATGGATCACTTCGACTGTGTGTTGATTATCGAGAGTTGAATAAAGTGACCATCAAGAACAAGTACCCTTTGCCGCGCATTGATGATCTATTTGATCAGCTGCAAGGGTCTTGTGTCTTCTCCAAGATTGACTTACAGTCTGGTTACCACCAACTGAAGGTGAAGGCCGAGGACATCCCGAAGACGGCATTCAGGACGCGGTACGGGCATTATGAGTTTACCGTCATGCCTTTTGGATTGACAAATGCCCCTGCTGCTTTTATGGATTTAATGAACAGGATTTTTCGGCCATATCTGGATCGATTCGTGGTGGTGTTTATTGATGATATCCTGATCTACTCACGGAGTGATGCGGAGCACGAGGAGCATCTGAGGTTTGTGCTGCAAATTCTCAGGGAAAAGAAGTTGTATGCCAAACTATCTAAGTGCGAATTTTGGCTTAGAGAGGTCACATGTAATCTCCGCCGCAGGAGTGGCTGTGGACCCGGCGAAGATAGAGGCAGTCCGGGATTGGCCCCGACCAACGACGGTATCTGAGGTTCGTAGTTTTATGGGCTTAGCCGGATACTACCGTCGGTGTGTGGAAGGTTTTGCGAAACTCTCCACACCCCTCACTCGTCTGACTCGTAAAGGGATTAAGTTTATTTGGAGTGAGGATTGCCAGAGGAGCTTTGAGGAATTAAAGAACAGATTGATGTCGGCTCCTATCCTTTCCCTCCCTATCATGGGGAAAGGATATGTGATTTATAGTGATGCATCGCACAGTGGACTTGGTTGCGTGCTGATGCAGGAGGGTAGGGTGATCACTTATGCCTCTCGGCAACTAAAGGATTATGAAAAGAATTACCCCACCCACGACTTGGAGCTTGCTGCAGTGATTTTTGCATTGAAGTTGTGGCGCCATTATCTGTATGGGGAGCACTGCGAGATTTACACAGATCACAAGAGCTTGAAATACTTGTTCACACAGAAGGAGCTCAACTTGAGGCAACGCCGATGGTTAGAATTATTAAAGGACTATGATGTGGATATACTCTACCATCCCGGCAAGGCCAACGTGGTTGCTGATGCCCTGAGCAGGAGAGCAGTACAGAGCCTATCTTTGATGATCACCGATCAGGCGCCATTACTTGAGCAGATGAGGCGGTTAGAGCTCGAGGTTGTGTCCCCTGGGGTCTCTGCTAGACTTATGTCTCTAGTCGTGCAGCCCACTCTGTTGGACAGGATTCGAGAGAAACAGAGTGAGGACCCCCACTTGATGAGGATTCGAGAGCAGATCCAGACGGATTCGACAGGGGACTTCTCAGTTGATGCTTCGGGAGTACTTCGGTACAGGGACCGAGCTTGTGTGCCCATGGATACAGAGATTCGAGAGCAGATCTTGAGAGAGGCCCACTATACACCTTATACCATCCATCCTGGGGGGACTAAGATGTATAGGGACCTCAAGGCACAGTTCTGGTGGAACGGGATGAAAAGAGACATTGGGAGATTTGTAGCACATTGCTTAACTTGTCAGCAAGTAAAGGCTGAGCATCGTGTACCTGCTGGCAAGTTGCAGAGCCTCCCAATCCCTGAATGGAAATGGGAACATGTTACCATGGATTTTGTCACTGGGTTGCCGAGGGCACAGACAGGAGCAGACGCGATCTGGGTAGTCGTGGACAGACTCACCAAATCCGCTCACTTTTTACCGGTACAGGTGACTTGGCCACTAGAGCGACTGGCACAGCTGTATTTAGACGAGGTGGTGAGATTGCATGGCGTGCCTGCCTCCATTGTATCTGATCGAGATTCGAGGTTTGTTTCGCGCTTTTGGAGGAGTCTACAGGCCACTTTGGGGACGCAGCTCAGTTTCAGCACGGCATTCCACCCACAGACAGACGGACAGTCAGAGCGGACTATACAGATTCTCGAGGACATGCTCCGGGCTTGCACGCTAGACTTTGGAGGAGGTTGGGTGCGACACTTATCACTGGCAGAGTTTGCGTACAACAATAGCTTTCAAGCGAGCATCCAGATGGCTCCGTTTGAAGCATTGTATGGACGCAAGTGTCGTTCTCCACTTTATTGGAGCGATGTGGGTGAAAGACGGACTTTGGGTCCAGAGTTGTTGCGAGAGGCAGAGGATAAAGTCAGAATAATTAGGCAGCATCTTCAGACAGCTCAGAGCAGACAGAGGAGCTACGCCGATGTGCGGAGGCGAGACCTGGAGTTTAGGATTGGAGATCATGTCTTTTTGAAGGTTTCGCCTTCAAAGGGTATCCGGAGATTTGGGATTCGTGGGAAACTGAGCCCTCGTTATATTGGACCTTTTGAGGTATTGGAGCGCATAGGGCCAGTTGCCTACAGGCTTGCACTTCCTCCCAGGCTTGCTGGTGTTCATGATGTATTCCATGTATCGACCCTGAGGAGGTATGTTCATGATCCGTCACACATCATCGATTTCACCCCACTGGAGATTGCCGAGGATCTGAGCTTTGTTGAGCGGCCATTGAGGATCTTGGACCGCAAGGTTAGAGAGTTGCGCAGCCGGGCCATCCCTTATGTGAAGATCCTCTGGAGCAGTCGTGATGAGCGCGAGGCTACCTGGGAGCTGGAGTCAGCGATGATGGGTGCTTACCCCCACTTGTTCGAGGTCCCGTCTTGAGGTATGGCTTTTTGTTTCGTGGACGAAACTCTTTTTAGTGGGGGAGGATGTAGTGTTCTGGTTTTTCCCCGTACAGTTTTTCCGTTGAATCCACTATGTAGAACACCTAGTGTTGGTGTGTCTGGCCTATGGTGCATCAAAGGGGTGCCACGGATGGACCCTGTGTGGTATTTTAGCTGATTTGGCCTTCGGCTGTGTTTGCCGAATTTTACAAAAGGAATTGGGCCAAACGGAGTTCGGATTTGGATTCAGCGCGGAAAAACGCTTGAAAACGACTATTTATTTGTCGAATTTGGAGTCCGGATGACCAAAAACGGGCTTCCGGAAGTTTCGGGGGATTTCTGGTGCATGGGGGTGCTCCGTGGACCGGCCTATGCCACGTGGCGGCTCATTATTGGCCGGCTCACGTCGCTCGGTCCACGGAAGAGGCGCGGCGGTGCATGGACCGCGCGGCGGGCCGTGGCACGTGGCGCTTCCGGAGTGGCGGGCTGCGGGCGCGGTCCAGGGAGTGGCGCGGGGCTCGTGGACCGGGCGCACGACACGTCGCCCGGGATTGGTGGCTCACCTGGGCGCGGTCCACGGGTGCGCGAGGCGGCGCCTCGGGGCGCGTGCCGGTGCAGGCGCCAGTGCGGCTGGTCGGCCGCACATGGCCCGCACTCGAGTGCGGGCCACGTGTCGGCCGGCCAGAGGGGGGTGCATGCACCGCCTCCAGCGCACTCTGCCACGCGGCGGCGCCCAGTCGCCCCGCACAGCTGTTTGCTGTGCGGGGGACACGTGGCGCCCCACGTATTTTCGGGCGGCGTCGGACGGGGGCCCTCCGACCCGCTTTGCGGATTCGGGCGCCCGAAAGTGGCGCCCGAATCCACCCAAGGGGGGGTTGGGGTGGCTATAAATAGGGCTTTTGGGGGCCCTTTTGGCCCTTTTCTGTGAGGATTTTCACAGGGCACCCTTAAGAAAAATTTTCCTCTACCTGAAACCTTTTGCTGATCATCCCTGGGATTTTTAGGAGCGCGTTTTTCGAGGTTGGCTATTTTCCGGCGCGGCGCGACGCTCGTTCTTCGACGACCCGATTCGTCCCTTCGCAGTGTTTAAGCTCCCCCGGCTCACCCCGACCTCCGATTAGGGTGATTCTTGCGCCGTTGGACTCTCGACAGGTAGGGGTTCATTTTTGAGTTGCCCCTGGTTTTCATGTGGATTTTGAGTTTCCCGAGCTTCTTGTGACCCATTTTTCCTCGCGGAGATTTGGACAGCACCTGGTTGTTTCGGCTATAACTTCGCGCTCAGGCATCGGATCGAGGCGATTCAAAAGGCGTTTCTCATCTACATCTCGCAAGGAATCTCCTGGAATTTTCTCAGAATTTCCTGAATATTTTTCGAAGGTGGAAATCTCCTTTCTCTGTAACTCTTTGGTACAGAAATTCTGCACAGTTTTGTTTGGGGTGTTTCCCTTGCCGAATTTGTATCTCAGCGAAGGAAGCTCGGTTTTGAACGTGCAGGTACTCGTTTCGACGGGTTCGTCGCAAGGAACGCGACGGTATTTTTCTTGGAATTTTCTGAGCACCTTCGCAGGTGAAAATCTGAGATCTTTAGATCGGTAATTTTGGGACAGATTTTGTGATGTTTGAAGGACTAAAATTTTGTATGTTCTTCTTGGAGGTTTGGTACAGCATTGCGGTGAGTTTTGGTGCGAGCGCGGGTTTTCGCATTTGGGACAGGATTTTAGCGCTCGAGGTGGGTACCGTTGTTAACCTCTTACTTGGGACAACCCACTAGGCATATTGGAGCTTGTATTTTGTAATATGGCCAACATACTAGTACAATGGACATAGCATGCTTAAAGAAAAGAAAAGGACTTGTAATTGATACTTGCATCTTTAGAGGACTAAATACTCATAAACGATAATTCTTATAAGTGTTAAACTGATTAGAATCCCTGGAAATTTTGCTTAAGCCTTTGGTAATAAGCGGCTAAACTCATATCTATTTATGCATAATAGGGAGGTATAAGCATGTGTATTAATTGACTTGTGGCAGGGTAATACTTAGATATTCAAATAAAGGCATGGTGTAAATCTTGTAAGAATTAGAACACTGAAATTATTCTGTTATAAAGGACTTTTGCATGCTTGAATGGTCACCTAGTTAGGCCACCTTTTTCTGCTGAACTATCATGCTGGAATTGACTTAGGAGAAACCATGATTTCATTTTCTCCAGTTATCTTGACATAGGGGATGTCATGCCCGGGTTAGGGCAGGGGCTGGGATAGAGTAGGCAGATACTTGGGTTTCGGGACAGGCAGGCTGTGTAGGCAGGGTATTGCGGCGACCGCGGATTTTGGGCGGTTGACCGGACAGTTGTTGTTGCATCAGATCGGGGGAAGGATTTGGGCTTCTTTTAGTGGATGGTTCTGTTCCATTTAGATCAGTGTCATGATCCAGTCCTGCGGACTTACTTTTCCTTGGATACTTATTACACAGGCATTTTACTCGTGTGGGTCGCTCCCCTCGAGTGCCACTCCGGAGTGTGCGATATGCAGACTTGAGTCCTTGAGACTCCTATCCCCTATCGCGTAGGCTGGCATACCCGATTTGGCAGGCACCGCAGGCAGTCCCAGTGTTTACTGGAGTAGTGATTGGGTTATTCAGACAGGCTTGATATTCTGATGCATACATTTAGCTATCTTTTTAGCTGGGCATGTAGAGGCATATTAGTGGTATTTTTATCAGTATCCATGCATATAGTTTACCACATTATTCTTTTCGCCTCTGGTAGTCCTAGTGGGCATGTTCGAGTTGAGGTTTACCCACTAGGGGAGGCTACTGTCTTGATAGTAGTTCTCACCCCCACTCTTTTTTTTTCCTCTTCTTCCCCCCTTTTGTTTTGCAGAGTCCTCTGCGGGAGTTGCGGGACCCTCTTCTCAGGACCGAGGTAAGAGGATCGTTGATTAGCTAGCTGCTTCCCTGATCCAGAGTTTGGTAGATTTTGTTGTATCCCCAGTACACTCAGACGGTTGTATCTTTTCCTTTTATTTTTGGGTCTGGCTTCGGCCAGCTGGATGTATTTTATTTTGTGAGCTGGGAGAGACATTTGTATATTTGTGAGAGCTATGTTGTACTTTCCTTTTCAGCATTTTGTCTGAGTTGTACTAGTTATAGTTTAGCTCTGTTTATGCTCTTTTATTATATCTATCAATCTGAGCAGGTTACCAGCGCTTCGTGTACACGGAAAATTCCGTGTGCACGGCGGATCTGTAGACGAGCCCGGGTTCTGGTTTACACCCGGGGCGTGACAGATTAAGTTGGTATCAGAGCTTAGGGATAGGCGGTTGGGACTTAGGAAACCCTAGGCTTTTGGCAGACCCTAGGACGGCAAGGCGTGAGTGGCGTGATATTTTGGCGAAAGTCGGCAATTTATTATATAAACTCTTCCTGAGAGTGAAGAGGGACTAGCATATCCTATTTCTGGAGGACTATTATGTTGGCTGCAGACAACATAAGTTACAGAAATGGGAGGATGCTTATGACTTTCGCTGGATTGGGTCGAGAGTGGTTTTGTTTCTGATCTGTGGTTTTTTGTGTGGCAGGATGCCTCCTAGGCGACGGATGCCTACCGGGGTACTTCTACACCCCCGAGGAGCCGGAGCAGTCCGGGCCATCCGAGATTAGCGAGCTGAGGGCCATGGTGGCCCAGTTGGCGGAGAGTCACCGCCGACAGGAGCAGAGGTTCGAGCAGTTACTTGCCCAGGTTGGGGCACCTCCCCCTACGGCTGTAGAGGCCCCTGTACCACCGGTTGTACCGCCCATTATTCCACCCGTCCCTACGGCACCGTCGTCGAGCAGTGGGGCCCAGGGGATGTTCAGGCCATTGACCCCGGCGGAGGAGCAGGAGTTTGCCGACAAACTCTCTCAGTTTTGTCAGCGAGGACCGCCCAGGTTCTCAGGGCGGAGTACACACCCGTGGGAGATTGGTACGTGGCTGGCAGCGATGGAGAAGCTGTTTCGGGACTTCTTCATCGACCACAAATACAGAGTGCATATGGCCGTGCACTGTCTTGAGGGGGATGCAGATGCCTGGTGGCGTCGGGTTGAGCCCTTGGAGTTTCAGATTACCCGGCAACTGCCTTGGTCAGAGTTTCGACGGGTGATCCTGGACACCTATTTCTCCACGAGCGTGAAGAAAAAGATTGAGGATGACTTGAAGAATCTACAGCAAGGTGATCGGGCTGTATGGGACTATTTTCAGGAGTTCACGCAGTTGCTCAACTGCGTGCCCTATGTGGCCAGGGATGGGCCGCACCAGGTCGAGCTTTTTGAGACGGGTTTGCGCCCTGAGATTTATACCTTGGTGCACGCCCAGAGGCTTCAGACCTTATCAGAGGCAGTGGATCACGCACAGTGGGTCGAGAGGGGAGACCACGTAGTTGCTAGGCGTAGGGGCGCGGTCGCTCAGAGTTCTGAGAGGAAGCGACCAGCGTCCGACGATGGGGGACAGGCCAGCTCCTGGAGGCCGCCCCGACCGCCACCGCCTCAGTTTCGGGCCGTGGGCGATCGGAGCGGCGAGGGTCTGGGGGATCCCAGAGACCCCCGCAGCATCAGCAGCAGCCCCAGCGACAGCAGCAGCAGAGGTCGCAGTCCCGACAGCAGGGGACACAGCGGCAGAGGCAGCAGCAGCAGCAGTCGAGGCAGTCTCAGGAGGGGTGCATGCACCGCCTCCAGCGCACTCTGCCACGCGGCGGGCGCCCGCCACCCCGCACAGCTGTTTGCTGTGCGGGCGACACGTGTCGGCCCCACGTATTTCCGGGCGCGTCGGACGGTTTCCTTGCGGCCTTCTTTGCGGATTCGGGCGCCCGAAAAGTGCGCCCGAATCCGGCCCAAGCATGGCTGCGGGCTGGGCCTATAAATAGTGGCTTTGGGGGGCTTTGGGCCCTTTTCTGAGTGGATTTTCGTAGTGAGCCTTTAAGAAGATTTCTTCCTCCACCTGAGACGAATTAACTGAGCATCCCTGGGATTTTTAGCAGCGCATTTTTCGAGGTTGGCTATTTTCCGGCGGGCGCGACGCTCGTTCATCGACGACCCGATTCGTCCCTTCGCAGTGGTTAAGCTCCCCCGGCTCACCCCGACCTCCGATTAGGGTGATTCTTGCGCCGTTGGACTCTCGACAGGTAGGGGTTCATTTTTGATATTTTGAGTTGCCCCTGGTTTTCATGTGGATTTTGAGTTTCTCGAGCTTCTTTGTGACCCATTTTTCCTCGCGGAGATTTGGACAGCACCTGGTTGTTTCGGCTATCTTCGCGCTCAGGCATCGGATCGAGGCGATTCAAGAGGCGTTTCTTATCTACATCTCGCAAGGAATCTCCTGGAATTTTCTCAGAATTTCCTGAATATTTTTCGAAGGTGGAAATCTCCTTTCTCTGTAACTCTTTGGTACAGAAATTCTGCACAGTTTTGTTTGGGGTGTTTCCCTTGCCGAATTTGTATCTCAGCGAAGGAAGCTCGGTTTTGAACGTGCAGGTACTCGTTTCGACGGGTTCGTCGCAAGGAACGCGACGGTATTTTTCTTGGAATTTTCTGAGCAGCCTTCGCAGGTGAAAATCTGAGATCTTTAGATCGGTAATTTTGGGACAGATTTTGTGATGTGTGAAGGACTAAAATTTTGTATGTTCTTCTTGGAGGTTTGGTACAGCATTGCGGTGAGTTTTCGCATTTGGGACAGGATTTTAGCGCTCGAGGTGGGTACCGTTGTTAACCTCTTACTTGGGACAACCCACTAGGCATATTGGAGCTTGTATTTGTAATATGGCCAACATACTAGTACAATGGACATAGCATGCTTAAAGAAAAGAAAAGGAACTTGTACTGATACTTGCATCTTTAGAGGACTAATATTCATAAACGATAATTCTATTAAGTGATAAACTGATTAGAATCCCTGGAAATTTTGCTTAAGCCTTTGGTAATAAGCGGCTAAACTCATATCTTATTTATGTATAATATGGAGGTATAAGCATGTGTATTAATTGACTTGTGGCAGGATAATACTGTAGATATTCAAATAAAGGCATGGTGTAAATCTTGTAAGAATTAGAACACTGAAATTATTCTGTTATAAAAGGACTTTTGCATGCTTGAATGGTCACCTAGTTAGGCCACCTTTTTCTGCTGAACTATCATGCTGGAATTGACTTAGGAGAAACCATGATTTCATTTTCTCCAGTTATCTTGACATAGGGGATGTCATGCCCGGGTTAGGGCAGGGGCTGGGATTGATGGGTTATAAGTAATTGGATCTAAATAGAGAAAAAAACACCTAGAGGGGGGTGAATAGGTGTAAACAATAAACACTCAAAAAATCATTGCGCAAATAAACCCAATGCGGAAAAATAAAAGAACACGCAAGATTTTTACGTGGAAAAACTCCAAACCGGAGTAAAAAACCACGGGACCGATAACACGGCGAAATCCACTAGAATTAAACACGTACAAGGTGATATACCGTACTCACAGACGACTCAACCTTTTTCATACGCTCCTAGTAGATCTTCCCGCTCGCTCCACGACGCTTCTCGAATCCACGATCCGCGCCCAACGCTGAATCCACAGCGTCCAACGTCGAGTCCACGACGTCCAACCGAATCCACGGTCTTCACCCAATGGCACGCTTCGAATCCACGAACGTACCTCGCTCCGAATCCACGAGAGCGGTTGCACCTTGAATCCACAAGGCCACGCGAGTCCACGCGCCGATTTTGGGGTAAATCGTTGTTTGTTTGGGTGGTGATGATCCGC
Source organism: Tillandsia fasciculata (assembly GCA_029168755.2). NCBI lineage: Eukaryota > Viridiplantae > Streptophyta > Magnoliopsida > Poales > Bromeliaceae > Tillandsia > Tillandsia fasciculata. Next base: position 16,975,016 of record CM054931.1, on the reverse strand, counting down.
CGAATACTTAGATTAAAGATAGATCGGAAATACCATCTAAGTATTCATTGATTTGATTCTACTCAAAATGTGAGTATGGAAAACCTAGAATCAAATCAATCAATATAGATGAAGAAACATAGAATAAATCTATTGATTTCCTTTCTTCTCTATATATGTGGATTTTTCTTTTCGGCTATTTTTTCTCTGTAATAGCGGATGCCCTAGAAATGAATACAGGGCCTATTTATAGGTTAGAAACCATTGGAAGAAGATAGGATCAAAAACTGCCTTTTCTGGAAATTTTTACCGACGGCGATCCGGATTGGAATTGGCGATCCGGATTGCAGAAGCAAGAAAGACGATTTCCAGAAAATGCCTGTTCGGGATCCGGATCACAAAGTCCGATCCGGATCGTTCATACAGTTTTACCAGAACATCAATGTTCGGGATCCGGATTGCAAATCCTGATCCGGATCGAGGAAGCAAACAGGTAAAACTAGTGTTCGGGATCCGGATCAGAGGATGCTGCGATCCGGATTGAACCAGTGTATGAACCAACACCCTTCGGGATCCGGATTGCCGAGTCCGATCCGGATCCTGAACATGTCCCATGTCCAGTTTTTGATGTTTAAGCAATTAAAAACTCTTCCAGGTGTTTCTACACTATAAGAAGTATTCGGATCATCAAAAATCTTTAGTTAAACGTACCTGATCCTTTTGAATTCTTCTTTCTTGAGATTGAGGTATACGATCCAAAGTTTCTTCATCTTCAATCTTCAAGACTTAATACATTCACGAAATACGCCAACTCAAATTCCGTAACAATCTCCCCCTTTGGCGGTTTCGTGACAAAACACAAATCCACAAAAGAAAATTCAAAAAGATATTTTTGTTGCTATCACCATACAACAAAAATTTACAAAAGAGATCCAGAAATTAAAAACATGAGATAAACTCCTAAGACAGACTCTAGACTTAGACATCTGTAATCTCTGCACACAGAAATCATTCTTGACAAAAGAAATCGTTAGATACCTCAAGAATTGAAACATACAAAACCAAATACAGAGATAGAGTTTATTCTCATCATGACATTTGAAAATTCAGATATGTAAGAGAATCATAGTTAAAACCAACATATCTTCTAAGCATTCGAAAACCAAATGTCAAAGTATGTTAGTCCAACATCAACTTGTTAGTCATATTACATGCCCAAATAGTTAGTCGAATAGTTAGTATAGACATGCACACCAATCACAAATAAAAACCAAAGTTGAGTTGAAGTACTTACCTTGATATTCACAAAGTTCTTCACATCATTCATTGTTTCATTGTTCATTGTTCTCTCTAACTCTCTCCTCTCTCCCCCTTTTTGTCACAAAAAAGCCAAAACGTAGCAAGAGCTACAATATGTAAGGAGAGTTAAAAAAAATTCTACAATATGCACAAACTGAGAACTAAACTAAAGTTAGAACAAAAACTAAGTCCTGAAAAAAGAAACTGCAAGGTCTGCAAGAGAGTAAAGCCATAAAAATGAACAGAAGGTCCTGCTCAGTCTGATGAATCTGAACTGGTACAGCTCAGCTTGTTCAAAATCCCCTTGAACATTTCGAAATGTTTGAATACTTTTTCTTGATCTTCTTGTGCTGAGAGGAAGTTGCTGAAGTTCTGTCGACATTCTTTCTTGTGCAGCAAAGTTTTCGCTGTTCCTGACGAAGCTGTTCCAATTCATCTGTGTCTGTAGTCCCTTTCTCGAGTGTGATGGGTGCTGTGTGGATGCAGATGGTGCATTCATTCCCGTCCCATGGAGATTCAGTTTGAGAATTCCAGAAAGTGAGCGTGCTCTGGTGAGAGGCCCACTATGCTGACTCGCACTCCTTTGGACATTTTTCTTCTCGTACTTTCTGTTGTTGAGGCAGATTTCATTAGTCTTTTTCCTTTGGTAAATTTCCTGTCCTCCTCATCAATTTTTCGTTGAACATCTTTGAAGAATTCGTCCCATTCTTCTTCATCATAGTCTGAGCTGTCTTCTCTGTGTCCTTCGTCTTGATTTGAGTTGAATCATCCTGTTCCGTTTTAACAGATGTACTCGTGTGCACCATAGTGACCAACAAAAAAGAACCAGAGAGACCATTGATCTGAGTGCTTTGAGTTTGAGAAAGTGTCCTGTGAAAACCAACTCAAGAACACATGAAAAATCGTCAATTTTGAAAAATTTGAAAAATTGTACCTAGACAATCATAATCATGTAGAGAAGCCAAGAATCAAATTAGTTTTCCAAAAAGAATTTTAAAAATAGATCAATTCCATGATTTTCAAAAATTCCTCTTTTATGCCCTAAAACCAGAATTTTTAGAAATCGAAGCCTAAAAACTCGTTTATCTTGAGAAAACCCAGCATAAAAGCAAAACTAATTGACCCAGAGTTCTTATTTCAAAAGAAATTTGATCAAAAACCATTCACAAACGAAAAAAGTTTCAAGATTTCAACTCACGTTTGATGAAAAACCATAAAAACTGTGAAAAACCGAGATTTTGATCAATAAAACTTACTTGAATCCGAAGAACTTTGAGTTTGGAAGCTCCAAAATGCAAGAAATCTAGAGAGAGAAGCTCTAGAGATTTTAGAACAAAAGATTAGGGTAAAAGAAATCAAATCCTCTTTGTTCTTATAAAAACCCTAGCCGTGATCCGGATCGGATCGAGAATGTGATCCGGATCGGCTACCCGCAGGAAGAATCCTGCGTTCGGGATCCGGATCACTTACCCCGATCCGGATCGGCTTCAACTTTTTCTCCAGAAAAATTCAGAAAAATTCCATAAAATCCAGAAAAAGTATGTAAGCACTTTACCATGTCAACTTTAAACAAAAGACATCGTTTCATACAACAAGAAATAGATTATGCAAAATCTATCAAAATACCCAAAAATGAAACGAAAATTTACGAAAGTTAAAACACTTAAAGTTGAACAACTTCAATTACATCTATCCTGATCTTATGTGTAATGCCTTTATCAAATCATCAATTTTAGTAAAGAAAATGAAATACCAAGATCAATAGATGTTTGAAATCCCAGATAAGTTAGATAATATATCTAGACAATCTGTTGAAGGAGTGGCTCTTTGAGCATCTTTTACTAAAATCCCACCTTATACCAACCATGAAATACGACTGAGTCAAGTATTTCAATATGAATTTCATCAACAATTTTCAAAACAAAAATTTGCTTTTCATTCATGGAGTATCTTTTTTTTCATTTTCTCCATGTGGTGGTAGTTTTCACACTCCTCATGGGATGTAACTCTTTCCACATCTTTTGAGCATTTTACATTTCATTGACTCCCCCTCAATTGGCTATCAATTATTTAATATATAAGTATTCAACCAAACCATTGATCTCGAATTCATACTCGACTAAGCAATCAAATATGATAATGACTATACCAAGAGATCATTGAGAGAGAAATTGACTTTGATCACTTAAAAGATGGTTTAATTAACGTAAATGATCATTGCAACATTGAAATATTATGACATCAAAAGCATAATAAATTTCTAAATGCATAAAAGGATGCAATTAAAGTCAATTATGATTTATGCTCAATTAATGTCCTATGTACAAAACATAGATAAAGAACAAAACAAAAACAAAAACAAAACCTAACCTAAGCAAAGGTTTCAAAAGAGTTATTTCAAGGAAAGCATGCCAATTGCTTTACGCAAGTGAATAAAACGTTTTTGATCCAAAGGTTTTGTTAAGATATCAGCTAATTGATCCTCAGTTGAAATATATGACAGTTGAAGAATGTTTGATTCAACTAGCTCTCTAAGAAAATGATATCTAAGTTCAATATGTTTTGTTCTAGAGTGCAACACAGGGTTTTTAGAAATGTTAATAGCACTAGTGTTGTCACATAAAATGGTTACCGAAGATGTTGAAATCCGGAAATCGCTCAACACGCTTTTCATCCAAATCAATTGGGTTGAACAACTTCCTGCAGAAATGTACTCCGCTTCGGCAGTCGAGAGTGCTATGCAATTCTGCTTTTTACTGTGCCATGCAACAAGGCAATGGCCAAGATAGAAGCATGCACCACTCGTGCTTTTCCGGTCATCCACTGATCCAGCCCAATCGGCATCTGAGTATCCAACAATATCCAAAGTCGTTCCCATAGGATACCAAATTCCGAAATGATTGTACCTTTGATATATCGGATGATCCGTTTCACCGCTTTCAGGTGAACCTCCTTCGGTGCTGATTGATATCTCGCACAAATCCCAACACTGAAGGATATATCCGGGCGACTAGCCGTGAGATATAGTAGACTTCCAATCATACTGCGATACAGTTTCTCGTCTACATTCTCACTATGTGATTCACTTCCAAGTCCCTTATGGCTAGTTCCCATTGGAGTCGGAAAATCCTTAGAATTTTCAAGATCAAACTTTTTGACCAACTCCAGTGCATACTTGGATTGACACAAGTGAATTCCTTCATCGTTTTGTTTAACTTGTAATCCAAGAAAATAAGTCAATTCGCCCATCATGGACATCTCAAATTCGCTTTCCATGGTCTCCGCGAATTTGGAAGCATCATTATCTCTTGTTGCGCCAAAAACAATGTCATCGACATAGATTTGAGCAACTATGAAATTGTTTTGATAATGCTTCACAAAGAGAGTCCTGTCAGCTCCCCCTCGAGTGTAGCCCTTTTCCAAAAGGTGCTTTGTCAACCTTTCGTACCATGCTCGCGGTGCTTGTTTCAGACCGTAAAGAGCCTTTTTCAGACGAAAAACATGGTTAGGTAGTTTATGATCCACAAAACCTTTCGGTTGAGCCACATAAACTTCCTCATTTAAAACCCATTTAAAAAGGCGCTCTTTACGTCCATTTGAAATAATTTGATTTTAAAATGACAAGCAATCGCAAACAATATACGAATGGACTCGAGTCTAGCTACAGGGGCGAAAGTTTCATCAAAGTCTATACCTTCTACTTGAGAGTAGCCTTGAGCAACTAACCTTGCTTTGTTCCTGATGATAGTACCTTCTTCATTTTTCTTGTTCTTGAAGATCCATTTGGTACCTATCACATTGTGTTGCTTCGGAGGCTTCGTCAATTCCCAGACTTTGTTTCGCTCAAATTGATGGAGCTCTTCCTGCATTGCTTTAATCCAGTAATCATCTTGGAGAGCTTCATCAACATTCCTTGGTTCGATTTGAGATACATAGCATGCAAATCCGCAAACCAATTGTCTCCGTGTTCTAACTCCTTCTTGTGGATCTCCAATGATGTTCGATTCAGGGTGATCCTTGGAGATGCGTAACGTTTGAGGTAGAGGAGTAGACGGAGGTACACGAGATGATTCCTGCACATCAGATAAGCTTGAAGAACCGTTAGATGCATCATTATTATCGAAAGAATTGTTAGAAGAAGATGCATTAGCAGGTGTATCATCATCAAGAGAGATATCGAGGGTAGATTTTTCAGATTCAAAGTGAAAAGCTTCATCTACCTTAACATTTATCGATTCTACGATCGTCTTAGATTCTAAGTTAAAAACTCGATATGCTCTGCTGTTTGTAGAATAACCTAAGAAAATCCCTTCGTCACTTCGAGAGTCAAATTTTCCAAGATTCTCACGATCACGTAAAATAAAACACCGACTCCCAAAGATGCGAAAATATTTGATGTTAGGTTTTCTACAAAACCAAAGTTCATATGGTGTATTCAATGTCCCCGGGCGCAAATACACGCGATTGATAACATAAACAGCAGTGTTCACCGCTTCAGCCCAAAAATAAAAAGGTAAGTTCCGGCTGTGAAGCATAACACGTGCCATTTCCTGTACGACCCTGTTTTTGCGCTCGACTACACCATTTTGTTGAGGTGTGTAAGGTGCGGAGAATTCATGTTTAATGCCATTAGAAGTGCAAAAATCAATGAATTTGGAATTTATGAATTCCCACCTCTATCACTCCTAACTCGAGTAATCCTATCATTCTTTTCATCATAATACGATTGCAGATTTCGAGAAAAGAATCAAAGGTATCAGCTTTTTCTTTTAAGAAAGCTACCCAAGTATATCTAGAAAATCATCAACCAATAAGAAAATATACCATTTACCTCCCAGAGATGGTTGACGAGTTGGCCCCATTAAGTCCATATGCAAAAGTTCCAAAGGCCGTTTTGTACCTATGTGGTTCAAGTTCTTGTGTGCAGTCCTAGACTGTTTTCCTTTTTGGCAACCGCCACACACAAGGTTTTGTTCAAAAGAAAGTTTCGGAACCCCCTTGACCACATCTTTGTTCGAAATTCTAGCAAGTTCCTTAAAGTTTATGTGACCTAGCCTTTCATGCCAAAGTGTTTCATTTTTCAAAGATGCTAGGTTACATTTTTCAGAAATCTTAGAGGAACTACATAACAATTGTTTTCTGATCTAACCCCCTTTAAAAAGAAAGCATGGTTCATGTCAGTTACAGTGCATTTATCAGATGAAAAATTAACTGAATAACCACTATCACAAAGTTGACTTATGCTTATGAGGTTAGTCTTAAGGCCATGAACAAATAACACATTATCTAGAACCGGGCCATCTGGAATAGCTACCGTTCCCTTTCCAACAATTTTGGAAGACCGACCATCTCCGAAAACAACAAGTCCTCCGGAGTTTTTCTCAAATGTTTGAAAACAGTTTTTATCACCGGTCATATGACGGGAACACCCGCTATCCAGGTACCAAGACGAACTATCATATGCATGCAAGGAAACATTGGTAGCAAGACAGGGGAAATTTCACCTTTGCGCACCCAAACCTTTTTGGAGTGCGTCGGTAATGATCGTGAAGTTGATTTCCTAGGTGAGAGCGTCTTGCTTGAAGAATTGCTGCTCCTTGATGATGTCGTCTTGAGCGGTGTACTACCAAGGCTCTTTTCCTTCAATTGAGTTGCAGTTGATTTTCGAGGAATAGCCTTTTGGTAGTCATTGCAAGAGGTGCTTGAGGTGTGCGTTTGGCTTCCGTCTTGCAATTTCTCCTTATGTGCCCTGAAATGCCACAACGAAAACATACCTTAGGTCTTGTCGATTCCGAGGGATGTAGTAGGTTGTTGTCGTTGCTTGTCGTGAATTCCGGTGTCGGAGGAGGAGATACCGACTGAGGCACAAATACTGTCCCACTCGAACTTGGAATGTCTCCAGTTTGAGTGTATCCGAGGCCGAACTTATTTCTTTGACCAAGACCAAGAAGTCTGTCCAACTTACTCCTTCCAGAAGAAAATCTCTTTAAGTCATCCTTCAGTTGGCGTATGGTCTCCGTCATTTCCAATTTTTCCTGTCGAGCCTCGCCGTTGAGCTTCAAGAAGTAATTCGCTTTGTTCACCATATCCATATAATTCTTCTCGAGTTGCTCATTGGACTCTTGAAGGGAAACATTTGTTTTAATCAAATTATCCCTTTCCACTTCAAGATCGGTTGAGAGAGAGGTTACCCTTTTTACTTCTTCTTCGAGATCCTGCAATCTCCCTTTCAACCCCTTGTTTTGCTTAGCCAGTTTCTTTGAATCCCTCAAAAGCTTATGGTAGGCTAGAGCAAAATCTTCACCTTCCGAATCATCTGATTCATCGTCCGTTGCAATCTTTTCAACAGTGGAGTTGGACAGTGAATCGGATGTACTTGCCATTAAGCACATGAAGGGTGAAGATGTAGTGGACGCGTGGAAAGCTGTCGCGTTGTCTTCTTCATCACTTGAGGATGACTCATTTGACGTGGAGTTGTCATCCCAAGTAACGACTTGCATCGCTTTCTTCTTAGCCGGATTCTTGTTGGGACACTCCGTTGAAATGTGGCCGTAGCCTCGACATTTGAAGCACTGAACTTGTCCCTCAGAACTTTTCTTATCCTTTGAGAAGTTTTCTTGCTTTCTTGACTTGTGGCTTGAAAACCCTTGCCTTTCTTCGACTTTCCGAAGGATGAAGTTTTGCTTGGATTACCCCTTCGAAAGTTGCGGCGAAACTTCCTTGTCAAGAGAGCGAGCTGCTTCTCAAAGTCCTCCATAGAAAGGTTCTCGTCGTCGTCCGAGGAGGATGAATCCGCGTCTTCTTCTTTAGTTGATTTCAATGCGTAACCTGAAGACTTAGAAGAGGATGCCTTTCCAGAAGAATAGTTAGTAGGAAATGTCATTTCATAAGTTTGTAAAGCACCTACTAATTCTTCTACACGCATTTCGTCCGGGTGTTTAATTGTTTCAATGGCTGCGACCTTCGGGCGAAATCGTTCAGGAAGAGTTCTTAGAATTTTTCTTACAACTTTAAATTCTGGAATCTTCTCTCCCAAGTTAGCACATGAGTTTACGATATCTTGCAATCGTGTGTAATAGTCAGTGAAAGATTCATTCTCTGCCATAGAGATAGAGTCAAACTTGCTCGTGAGCATTTGCAGTTTCTGAATCTTCACTAGGTTAGTTCCCTCATGCGTAACTTGAAGAACATCCCAGATTTCTTTCGCAGTCTCACATGCCGAGACGCGAGAGAACTCAGTTTGTGACAAAGCATTAAATAGAGCATTAATTCCTTTGCCATTGTAAGAAGATAAGTCTATCTCTTCCTTGGTCCATTTCGACCTAGGTTTTAAGGTGCGAACATCATCTAAAATTTCAGTTGGATTAGACCATCCTAATTCAATTGATTGCCACACCCTTTCGTCGATGGAAATTAAAAAGGCTTTCATCCGCACTTTCCAGTACGCATAATTTGTTCCATCAAAGAAAGGGGGTCGATTGATGTTTCCACCTTCAACCATTGTTTACAACCCTATTCCCGCTCTGATACCACTTGTTGGGTTATAAGTAATGGATCTAAATAGGGGAAAAAACACCTAGAGGGGGGTGAATAGGTGTAAACAATAAACACTCAAAAAATCATTGCGCAATAAACCCAATGCGGAAAAATAAAAGAACACGCAAGATTTTTACGTGGAAAAACTCCAAACCGGAGTAAAAAACCACGGGACCGATAACACGGCGAAATCCACTAGAATTAACACACGTACAAGGTGATATAACGTACTCACAGACGACTCAACCTTTTACATACGCTCCTAGTAGATCTTCCCGCTCGCTCCACGACGCTTCTCGAATCCACGATCCGCGCCCAACGCTGAATCCACAGCGTCCAACGTCGAGTCCACGACGTCCAACCGAATCCACGGTCTTCACCCAATGGCACGCTTCGAATCCACGAACGTACCTCGCTCCGAATCCACGAGAGCGGTTGCACCTTGAATCCACAAGGCCACGCGAGTCCACGCGCCGATTTTGGGGTAAATCGTTGTTTGTTTGGGTGGTGATGATCCGCCGAATACTTAGATTAAAGATAGATCGGAAATACCATCTAAGTATTCATTGATTTGATTCTACTCAAAATGTGAGTATGGAAAACCTAGAATCAAATCAATCAATATAGATGAAGAAACATAGAATAATCTATTGATTTCCTTTCTTCTCTATATATGTGGATTTTTCTTTTCGGCTATTTTCTTCTGTAATACGGATTGCCCTAGAAATGAAATACAGGGCCTATTTATAGGTTAGAAACCATAGGAAGAATATAGGATCAAAAACAGCCTTTTCTGGAAATTTTTACCGACGACGCGATCCGGATTGGAATTGGCGATCCGGATTGCAGAAGCACAAGACGATTTCCAGAAAATTGCTGTTCGGGATCCGGATCGTAAGTCCCGATCCGGATCGTTCATACAGTTTTACCAGAACATCAATGTTCGGGATCCGGATTGCAAATCCTGATCCGGATCGAGGAAGCCAAAGGTAAAACTAGTGTTCGGGATCCGGATCAGAGATGCTGCGATCCGGATTGAACCAGTGTATGAACAACACCTTCGGGATCCGGATTGCAAGTCCGATCCGGATCCTGAACATGTCCCATGTCCAGTTTTTGATGTTTAAGCAATAAAAACTCTTCCAGGTGTTTCTACACTATAAGAAGTATTCGGATCATCAAAAATCTTTAGTTAAACGTACCTGATCCTTTTGAATTCTTCTTTCTTGAGATTGAGGTATACGATCCAAAGTTTCTTCATCTTCAATCTTCAAGACTTAATACATTCACGAAATACGCCAACTCAAATTCCGTAACC